>OU343048.1:7061800-7713881 GCA_910593695.2 Ocypus olens
TTACTTTCTCCGTACAAAGTACGATAAAGAATTTTTTTTTGAAATTTCTTCGGAAATATCAGTTTTGAGGTCCCTCGACATGATTTCAGCGCTGTATCTCAAAATAACGATTTCTAAGTGAAATTTGGAATTAAGTTTATTTAAGAAGAATCTTAAGTACTGAAAAACTTTTGCTAAAATTTTGAAAACCGAACCGTTTTCTGGTCATTAAAAAAAATACAAAAATCTTCATGTAAATGTTGAAGATAATAAAACACTGCTCATCTTTTGTTATTAACTCTATTTAATAAACTCTTTGATTTTCCAGAAAATATTCAAAATTTGTTAAATGTCTGTGGGCGCTGTATTTTGAGAATCAACCGGACAGTTTTTTTGTCGTATAAAAAATATTACAAAAATCTTTAACAACAACACTGCATATCCTATGTTAAAAATAAACTCTTTGATTTTCGAAAAAATATTCAAAATTTGTTAAATTTGTTGTATTTTAATGAAACTTGGAATTTAGTTTATTTGAGAATCTGAAGAATTAAAAAGGTATGCTATGCTAAAATTTTGAAAACCGAACGGTTTTTTGTCATATAAAAAATATTACAAAAATCTTCAGCAACAACACTGTATATCTTTTGTTGTTAAAAATAAACTCTTTGATTTTCGAAAAAATATTCAAAATTTGTTAAATTAGTTTAATTTTTAAATGAAACTTGGAATTTAGTTTATTTGAGAATCTGAAGGGTTAAAAAAGCTTTGCTATGCTAAAATTTTGAAAACAGAACGGTTTTTTGTCATAATAAAAATATTATAAAAATCTTTAACAACAACACTGTATATCTTTTGTTAAAAATAAACTCTTTGATTTTGGAAAAAATATTCAAAATTTGTTAAATTTGTTGTATTTTTTAATGAAACTTGGAATTTAGTTTATTTGAAAATCTAAAGAATTAAAAAAGCTTTGCTTAAAATTTTGAAAACTGAACGGTTTTTTCGTCATATAAAAAATATTACAAAAATCTTCAACAACAACACTGAATATCTTTTGTTAAAAATAAACTCTTTGATTTTGGAAAAAATATTCGAAATTTGTTAAATTTGTTGTATTTTTAAATGAAACTTGGAATTTAGTTTATTCGAGAATCTGAAGAATTAAAAAAGCTTTGCTATGCTAAAATTTTGAAAACCGAACGGTTTTTTTGTCATATAAAAAATATTACAAAAATCTTCAACAACATCACTGTATATCTTTTGTTAAAAATAAACTCTTTGATTTTGGAAAAAATATTCAAAATTTGTTAAATTTGTTGTATTTTTAAATGAAACTTAGAATTTAGTTTATTTGAGAATCTAAGGAATTAAAAAAGCTTTGCTGTGCTAAAATTTTAAAAACCGAACGGTTTTTTGGTCATATAAAAAATATTATAAAAATCTTCAACAACAACACTGCATATCTTTTGTTAAAAATAAGCGCTTTGATTTTCGAAATAATATTCAAAATTTGGGAAATTTGTTGTATTTTTTAATGAAACTTGGAATTTAGTTTATTTGAGAATCTAAAGAATTAAAAGAGCTTTGCTATGCTAAAATTTTAAAAATCGAACGTTTTTTTAGTCATAAAATATTACAAAAATCATCAACAACAACACTGCATATCTTTTGTTAAAAATAAACTCTTTGATTTTCGAAAAAATATTCAAAATTTGTTAAATTTCTTGTATTTTTTAATGAAACTTGGAATTTAGTTTATTTGAGAAGCTAAAGAATTAAAAAAGCTTTGCTATGCTAAAATTTTGAAAACCGAACGATTTTTTTTGTCGTATAAAAAATATTACAAAAATCTTCAACAACAACACTGTATATCTTTTGTTGTTAAAAATAAACTCTTTGATTTTCGAGGAAATATTAAAAAATTGTTAAATGTCTCCGGGCGCTGTATTTTTAAATGAAACTTGGAATTTAGTTCATTTAAGAATCAAGGGAATTAAAAAAAATACAAAAATCTTCAACAACAACACTGTATATCTTTTGTTAAAAATAAACTCTTTGATTTTCGAGGAAATATTAAAAATTTGTTAAATGTCTCTGGGCGCTGTATTTTCAAATGAAACTTGGAATTTAGTTTATTTGAGAATCAATGGAATTAAAAAAGCTTTGATATGCTAAAATTTTGAAAACCGAACCGTTTTTGCCATATAAAAATGATTACAAAAATATCCATGCAAATGTTTAAGATAACAAAACACTGCACTTCTTTTGTTAATAAATATATTTCATGAACTCTTTGATTTTCGAGAAAATACTTGTGTTGAGAATTTTAACATTTTTTTAATGTCGAAACACTGCGACATACGTTTCTCAACACACGTGTTTTATTTACCAGAAATACACTCGTGGGCAAAAATTTCCGGACACCGAAGTTAATTTTTTTTTTTTGACTTAGGCGCATGCCATTCAGTCACGACACCGAAGTTAATGTTTTCATATGAAAAACTTTTTTTTTGTTTTTTCCACAAGACATAAAACATTATCTATGTAGTTTCGAGTCCAAATTAAGGGCCAGTGTTATAAAGGTCATTTCAATTTAATTGACGATTAAATTTTAACTGACATTTATGCTACATGTAATATAAACAAACTTCATTTAAATTTTAATCTTCGAATAAATTTAACTGACGTTTATAATAGCGCCCCTTGGTCATATAAATTTTTAGTAGATATTGTTTTATGCCTTGCGGAAAGAAAACAAAAAAAAACACGTTTTCTTAGAACATTATTAGTATTAACTTTTCCCTGTAATTGGATGTGTTATCTGTTGGGAATAAAATAAATAAACAATTAACTTTGGTGTCCGGAAATTTTTGTGTATTATGGAATTTTACCAAGTAACAGCCAATATTTCGAGAAAATATTAAAAACGTGTTAAATGTCTGTAGACGCTGTATTTTTAAATAAAACTTATAATTTGAGAATCTAAATAACTGAAAAGCTTTTGGTAAAATTTTTTAATTTAATTTTTTAAGTGAGAAACATTTTCCACTTCAGGCATAGAACATTTTCAAATGAATTATTGCGGTTAGACAAATTGTACAATTGTTGCAATTTTGCACTCGAAACAAGACTGCTGTGCGGAAAACTTTTCCTCGCTGGCGGTTAATGGCGTTTTAAGGACGCCGCGGAATGCAGGAATGCCACTCGAATGGAAAGAAAAAAAAAGGAAAAGTTCCCGAGTGTGGTAATTAGGTTGGCAATTGCACTTATCACGCGCATCATTCCCGTAATTACTATTATCACCGATTACCATCGCCATTACACACCCAACATAAAAAAAGAAAACTGAAAACGGAATCGTTCACTTCGCACATATCCTGTATACTTATTAAAGATAAAAAAATGAAGAAACAACGGTTTTATAATTTTAAGCGTTTTAATTCCCACGCGCTAATTGCAAAACTTGTTAATTACGTTTCTGATCAAATATAACTAATTTTTTTAAACGTTCATTTTTTTTCTAAATATGATTAATGCTGGATGCCGTTACTTGTGCTATATTTTTTAATCATGAAAATGCACTTTGTTGATATGACTCGACATGACACATTTTTGATCAAATAAAACTCATTCCATGTAATTTTTTGAAAATTCATTTTTTTCTAAATATGATTAATGCTGGAAGCCTTTACTTATGATTCATTTTTTAATCATGAAAATGCACTTTGTTGATATGACACAGCGCGTGTGCATTTTTTTGATCAAATATAACTCATTACACATAATTTTTCCAATTTTTTAATTTTTTTTCTAAATATGATTAATACTGGAAGCAGTTACTTAACGTGCGTGCTTTTTTTTAAATCTACATTTTTGATGAAATAAAACTCATTGAATTTTTTGAAAATTCATTTCAAGAAATGGTTCTTCGCCTGAAGAAGCCACAGCGTGGCGAGTTCTGTGCAATAAAAGTTTTTTGAAAATTTAAAAGTATACTTTACCTTTTAAGAAAGTGAATATGAATTTTCAAGGAATAACAGCATTTAATTTATTAATTTGATAGTGTTAGTTAAGGTTGTAGACTAAATACGGTTTTGGAAGCTTGACTTGTATAGAAGTTTTTTTAATAAAAAAGCTCCGATTTGAAAACATCTCTTGATAAAACTTCCAATTTGATCATGCCCAAGAAAATCCTGAAGAAATACCAAATCTAGATATATGCAAATCATCATACAAAGACAAATTGTATACATCTATTTTCAGAATATTTCGGTCGGAAAGGATTTGAAGCAAAACGCTAAGCAAAAACCAAAAATAAAAATTCAACCATTTAGATGAGCGCGAAATGGTCCTTTTTCTAATATCTTAGATGATTGCTTTTTGTGTTCGTTCCTTTCAGCAGACAGGCGATAAATCTGACCGGAGACCGCAACAAATAACCGAAAGGACGTTTTCCCATTTAAAATGCGCGTTACCTTTTAGAATGCGCTTTGTCTTCGCTCCGCTGACGTCTGTTTCTTTTCTTTTTTGTCGTTATTGCTCGGCCCGTATTTGTGGGGCGAAGTGGGCCGTGTCGGAAGGAGAAGGAACGACGAGGGTCGAGGGACCGAAGACCAAACAAAAATTTCTACCTGCGAACCTCCTCGGGAGGGCACTTCTTCTGTGTGCGTGCGTTTGACCTTGTGGATTTCTAAAGACGGCACGAAAAAGGTTTACTAGACAGAAAGAGAAGGAAGGGAAACGATTTTGACCTTTTTCGAAGTTATTGGGTTTTTTGGGAAATTTATCTTATGTACGGGCAGCAAAACGCAACTGGAGAAGTTGCAACTCTCAGGAGGATGATTACATTCCGTTATATGTAGATGGATTGAGTCACGTAAATGTTAATACACTAATAATTAGAAGTTTATAAACTTCGCCATATTCTATAAAAGGTACAAATAATCTGCGACGTCATTTACGGAAGCCATCTGTCTTTCATTACTATTTCTAGAAAAAGTCACATTAGTCTTGGCCTTCTTGAAAACGTTGAAAAAAGCAAACCCCTTTCCAGGAAGTGTACAAATAGGAGCGACACTTTTTAGTGCCGTTTCCGGCTAACAAATTGCAGCCGCCGCTCGCGCGCCGATAAAACGGCACATTCCGCGTGTTTCCAGTTTATAAAACGGGAAAGTCTGTATATAGACAACGCCCGGTGAATTATGGAGGGATGGAAAACGAATTTCCCCAGCGGCCCTTCAACCAAGACAATCCATAAACGCGACCCCTCGCTTCCTTCATTACCGGCGTAAATCGTGCGGTAATCTAATTATAATAATGCCGTGAATATTATCACGTAATAAATAATAATAATAAAGAATAATCGAGAGGGAGAGAGAGGGAAAATAAAGAAAAACAGCCAATTAATGTTAAGTAAGATAAGATACATTGTTAAACGGAAATATATTTACTGACAAAGACAAACCAATTAGTTCTGAAATTTTAATGGAATGTACCAGAAGTTGTTACTTACAGAGTCCTAAAATGTGTATCTATAATTAGTAGGAGCACTTGCCTAGGACCAGAGAAAGCGAGAAAAGTGAGTTGATATAATTATTTTAAACATATGCACAAAATTAGTTTTCAGCTCATAAAAAATATATTTGCCATTGCAGGTGGTCCTGGCTGTCAAAATTGCTTTAGAACTAAATAGGCTTCAATATTCTGGAAGAACAGTTAAACAATCTGCGGCGAAGACAGAATAACGTCAATCGGAAGTCAAAATTTCGAATTGAAAATTACACAAAATTAGTTTCATGCTCATAAAAATTGTATCTGCCATTGCAGCTGGTCCTGGCTGTCAAAATTGCTTGAGAAATAAATAGGCTTCAATATTCTGTAAGGACAGTTGAACAATCTGCGGTGAAGACAGAATAACGTCGATCGGAAGTCAAAATTTCGAATTGAAAATTACACAAAATTAGTTTCCAGCGCATAAAAATTATATATGTCACTACAGCCGGTCCTGGCTGTCAAAATTGCTTAAGAAATAAATAGGCTTCAATATTCTGGAAGAACAGTTGAACATTCTGCGGTGAAGACAGAATAACGTCGGTCGGAAGTCAAAATTTCGAATTAAAAATTGCACAAAATTAGTTTCATGCTCATAAAAATTGTATCTGCCATTGCAGCTGGTCCTGGCTGTCAAAATTGCTTAAGAAATAAATAGGCTTCAATATTCTGGAAGAACAGTTGAACAATCTGCGGTGAAGACAGAATAACGTCGGTCGGAAGTCAAAATTTCGAATTAAAAATTGCACAAAATTAGTTTCATGCTCATAAAAATTGTATCTGCCATTGCAGCTGGTCCTGGCTGTCAAAATTGCTTGAGAAATAAATAGGCTTCAATATTCTGGAAGAACAGTTGAATAATCTGCGGTGAACACAAAATGGCGTCAAAATTTCGAATTGAAAATTGCACAAAATTAGTTTCCAGCGCATAAAAATTGTATCTGCCATTGCAGCTGGTCCTGGCTGTCAAAATTGCTTTAGAAATAAATAGGCTTCAATATTCTGGAAGAACAGTTGAATAATCTGCGGTGAACACAAAATGGCGTCAAAATTTCGAATTGAAAATTGCACAAAATTAGTTTCCAGCGCATAAAAATTGTATCTGCCATTGCAGCTGGTCCTGGCTGTCAAAATTGCTTAAGAAATAAATAGGCTTCAATATTCTGGAAGAACAGTTGAAAATCTGCGGTGAAGACAGAATAACGTCGGTCGGAAGTCAAAATTTCGAATTAAAAATTGCACAAAATTAGTCTCATGCTCATAAAAATTGTATCTGCCATTGCAGCTGGTCCTGGCTGTCAAAATTGCTTAAGAAATAAATAGGCTTCAATATTCTGGAAGAACAGTTGAACATTCTGCGGTGAAGACAGAATAACGTCGGTCGGAAGTCAAAATTTCGAATTAAAAATTGCACAAAATTAGTCTCATGCTCATAAAAATTGTATCTGCCATTGCAGCCGGTCCTGGCTGTCAAAATTGCTTAAGAAATAAATAGGCTTCAATATTCTGGAAGAACAGTTGAACATTCTGCGGTGAAGACAGAATAACGTCGGTCGGAAGTCAAAATTTCGAATTAAAAATTGCACAAAATTAGTTTCATGCTCATAAAAATTGTATCTGCCATTGCAACTGGTCCTGGCTGTCAAAATTGCTTAAGAAATAAATAGGCTTCAATATTCTGGAAGAACAGTTGAACAATCTGCGGTGAAGACAGAATAACGTCGGTCGGAAGTCAAAATTTCGAATTAAAAATTGCACAAAATTAGTTTCATGCTCATAAAAATTGTATCTGCCATTGCAGCTGGTCCTGGCTGTCAAAATTGCTTGAGAAATAAATAGGCTTCAATATTCTGGAAGAACAGTTGAATAATCTGCGGTGAACACAAAATGGCGTCAAAATTTCGAATTGAAAATTGCACAAAATTAGTTTCCAGCGCATAAAAATTGTATCTGCCATTGCAGCTGGTCCTGGCTGTCAAAATTGCTTTAGAAATAAATAGGTTTCAATATTCTGGAAGAATAGTTGAACAATCTGCGATGATGTCGATCGCAAGTCAAAATTTCGAATTGAAAATTACGCAAAATTAGTTTCCAGCTTATAAAAATTGTATCTGCCATTGCCCCTGGTCCTGGCTGTCAAAATTGCTTTAGAAATAAATAGGCTTCAATATTCTGGAGGAACAGTTGAACAATCTGCGGTGAAGACAGAATAACGTCGATTGGAAGTCAAAATTTCGAATTGAAAATTGCACAAAATTAGTTACCAGCTCATAAAAATTGTATCTACCATTGCAGCTGGTCCTGGCTGTCAAAATTGCTTTAGAAATAAGTAGTCTTCAATATTCTGGAGGAACAGTTAAACAATCTGCGGTGAAGACAGAATAACGTCGATCGGAAGTCAAAATTTCGAATTGAAAATTACACAAATTTAGTTTCCAGCTCATAAAAATTGTATCTGCCATAGCAGCTGGTCCTGGCTGTCAAAACTGCTTTAGAAATAAATAGGCTTCAATATTCTAGAACGATAGTTTGAAAATCTGCGGTGAACACAAAATGACGTCAAAATTTCGAATTGAAAATTGCACAAAATTAGTTTCCAGCTCATAAAAATTATATCTGCCATAGCAGCTGGTCCCGGCTGTCAAAATTGCTTTAGAAATAAATAGGCTTCAATATTCTGGAAGAACAGTTGAACAATCTCCGGTGAAGATAGAATAACGTCGATCGGAAGTCAAAATTTCGAATTGAAAATTGCACAAAATTAGTTTCCAGCGCATAAAAATTGTATCTGCCATTGCAGCTGGTCCTGGCTGTCAAAATTGCTTTAGAAATAAATAAGCTTCAATATTCTGGAAGGATAGTTTGAAAAATCTGCGGTGAGCACAAAATGACGTCTAGTTTTTCTAGGAGTAGAATAAAGCGCAGTCAATACAAGTTACGTTACATGATAAAAAGGATTCACTGCTTGTATTCACGTTAATATCCAATAAATTATAGCATTGGAATTGAAAATATGACAGCCGCAATGACAGATATACGAATGCGCCATCTGGTGCCACCCGTCTGAACTAGTTTTGCCGGGCGACGCTTTTATCTACTTTTTGCCAACGCATACTTTCGAATCCCATTAGAGCCGGTAAAATCGAACTTTCGTCTTCTGTAGTTTGGTGATGAGCGTTATTTTCACTAACTGCTACTTTGTAACCGTCACAATGAAATGATAACAGTAACCTTTATTGAAAAAGCCAACTAACGGCGATTTTCCTCAAAGGTTAATGAAAGGTGAACGATTCAATAACAAATCACTTTTTGGTTACGGTAACCGATGCAATAACGAATCACTTCTTGATCACTCTTTTGGCTAAAATTACCATGTGATGCATCGGAACCGTCACAGCAAATCAATGACGTCGATTGCTGAAACGGAAATCGCGGCGCGCTCGTGATTTGATGATAATCAACTGCCGGCGAAATAAATAAACCAGTGTAACGTTAAAAATAGTATTTTATACAACGTGTGGCTAAACAAGTGCTTTATTTTACGCGTGAGCCGTTTAGAGTACGAGCGATAGCGAGTACTCTAAAGCTCACGAGTAAAATAAAGCACTGTTTAGCCACCAGTTGTATACATAATTTTTTGCAACACCATATTCTTAAGTTGAATTTCTCTGTCCTGGGCCTTGAAATGTCGCTAGTGAACGCTGCGATTATAAATTTCGATTTAATCGAAACAAAAAACACGCCACAGTCGGCTTTTTATGTCAAACTTGTCTCTGTGTCAAACTACTTCTAATTTAATTTGTTCAGTTCAGTTCAATGAGTGAAAACTTGATTAGTAGTGATGAGGAAATGTGCGGAACTCCACCGGAGTTAAGAGAAGCGGCGGAAGCGGCGAGTTTGGAGTTGTTGCCCTCCAAATCTCATAAGATTTATGAATAGTTACTTTTTAATTTCATAGTTATTTTTTTATTTCATAGTTATTTTTTTTATTGCATAGTTATTTTGCACTATGAAAAAATGATATATTTTAGAGGCTGAAAACTATCAAATAATGACAACTTAAGGATATGGTGTTGCAAAAAATATTTTAAATACGAATTATAAAAAATGGTGATGTGGCCATCATGTTACTTTCTCCGACCGATGGTATCATAGGGATTTATATTTACGTTTTCATGGTTTATTTTCAATTGAAATCATATTTTAAATCTACATCGAGCGTTGTGTAGACTCGGATGAAACTGACGTTTAAAACGTCAAAATTATGAAAGATGGAAAAATTATACTTCAAATTCAAAAACTCGGTTAACTCAAAAACTAACGAGATTTCGAAAAAAACTTATTCTCTATAAATTGTTTATTTTAGTATTCTCTACAATTATTATTGACATAAATTTGCTGTAACTATTATCGTTTTATAATTATAAATCAAAAATGAAAAAAAAAAATAATAATTTTTTTTCTCGAATAAAAATGATTTTATGAAAAATGTTTTCAAGCAAAAGATGTTCATTTCTCTGTTGTCTTCAAAGTTTATTTAAATGTTTTTGTGCTATTTTTCATATTTAAGAAAATATTGGCAAAAAACAAAAAACAGTTAAGGTAAACGCCCACTTCCGGTGTACGAAATTTTACCAAAAGCTTTTCAGTTCTTCAGATTATCAAATAAGACGTATGTTCGAAGTTTCATATCAATTGCTTTATTAGTTTTTGAGATACAGCGCACACAGAGACACACACACCCACACACGCAGACACACACACAGCCACAAAAAAAAATTCCAGAAATTGTTGAAATGGCATCTAGAGACCCCCAAAACGGATATTTCCGTAAAAAAAAATTTTTGGAAAAAAAATCACGATCACAATACTTGCTCGTACTTCGTAACAGAAAAAGTAAAAATATTTTAAATACGAATTACAAAAAAAGATAATGTACCTTTTACAAATTTGCAGGTTAGATAATAAAATATTTTTTAATTGCAATTTTAACCTTATAAATAATACCCACAAAAAAGAATAATTTAGAATCAGGAAAATTTTATTTAGAATCTGAAATTCACTTTGTTACAAACTGCTACTGAGTAAAATTTTCTGAGGTCACTTTAAATAACGGTTACTAAATAACCGTTTAAATAATTAGTTATGTATTTTGTAGTAACTGTTATATCCGTTACTGGAAAATAACCGTTTTTATTTTGTTATTATATATTTTATATTTTATGTATACAAAGGTGGTTACCGTAAATAAACTTTATTATTATTATTATTACTGTAGGATAAAAAAACATCCATTAAATATTTATTTTGCAGCTGAAAGACTTTAGTCAATTACCCTTTAAAATCCTGAGGTTTTAATAAAGGTTTAGTAACTAACTAACTATTTATTTGGTTATTTATTTATCATAAAAAAATCTTTTTAAAAGTACTTATATTATTTGATCTAAAGTACATTTTGTTTCGCAAAAACAAATAAAATTACTGTACTCGTGGTTACTATTATGTCCATGATATAATTGCTGTCTTTTGATAAGTTCCTCATCCCCAAAATGAAATTCCTTTTGTTCGAGTGGCAATTCCTCGTGGCACATGGGGGGCGCCACTATTGAGCGGACGCTGTTATATTGCATTCTTCCGTATTTTCGATTGGCACCGCAGCATGGGGCGCGCTCTTAATTGAAATTGCTGTTGTTGTTTATTTCAGCGCATGAACGCGCAGAAAAAAAAATATACGCACGCCGGAAATACAAATTAAAAGTTAATTTGACTGTTGTTTTTAGATTAATTTCAAAAATACACACGAGATTACAGAGAGGTGGTATAGGTAAGTCTTGGGGTACACCGTGCACACGGTTTTAAGCAAATTTACTTAAAATAATTACACCCGTCAATATTACAGAAAAATCTAGAAACATCCTTTACCAAACTTTTGAGTTAATTCCATTTAAACCGAGTAGTGCTAATTTTGGAAGTTGAGCGTTTCTGAGTTTCTCAAAATAATCAAACCACAGATGCTAGAGATTGAAAACTTACTTTAAATATAACCCTAGTTTAAAATTAAACAAAAATTTGAAAACAATCCTTGCTTAGATTTTGAGATAATTCTATTCGAACTGCGTAGAGTAAATTTTAAGAGGTGGTATAGGTAAGTCTTGGGGTACACCGTGCACAACTTTCTTGGGACAACCTTCGTGAAATTCGGAATTTCAACGGAAAAGGTATTTCTCTGTATTTTTTTACACGATCTAGCAAATTAATTGAATAATTTTAATATTTTCAATAGCAAGCATTTTTCAATAAAGAAATTCATCAATGTTTCGCCTTCAAAAATACAAAAATTTTCTAATGCCATTTTTGTGTATTTACTGTTGAAATGACCAGACAAACAAAACCCGTATTCCGTTCGGCGCCCGTTCACTTTCTCTTTCCGTTTCCCATTGTTGTCGATTTGCAACACACCTCTGTTATGCCAGGATTACATCGACCAGATGTTCTTGCCTAACTGTAAGCCTTCGAAAGAAGAAAAAAAAAACGGCTTTTCCGTTTCCTACCGCCCATTCATTATGATACTCATTTTACTTATACATCGAAGGTATGAAAATGCTTTGTTAATGCAAATAATGATTTTTAACAATAATAAAAATCCGCTAATGTCATCTGCTTAGACCAGTGGTTCCCAAACTTCTTTGCCCTACCGCCCCCTTTATAAAAAAAAATTGTAATTTCCAGGGGGCGGGAAATTACAATTTTTTAATTTTAATAGCAATTGATAGGAAATATATATGTATTATTGATTGTTTCTACCCTTTTCTCAAAATATAGTAAAGAATTGTGTAAAATAGAAGCATTGAACTTTGAAATTATGAAACTATTTATTGAATCACTTGCAGTTATTTTCATCAGTTCTTCTTGTAACTGCGGAAATTCTTCTGTGTTTACACGCCATCTGCTGCAGCACCCACCAGGGGGCGGTGGCGCCCGCTTTGGGAATCACTGGCTTAGACGAACGTTTTAATTACTTTTTCTCCAAAATTGCATAGAGCCAACCCTCGTATTCACCAGAAAATCAAACACCCCATCGACACTCTATTTCAACAGAAAGAGTGATAAATAACGGCGTGGGCAGAAATGCCATTAGGTCAATAGTCCTTTTACAGATGGCACGATAATCTTTTAGCTAATATAATAAGAGTAAAAATTCTCTAATTTCTTGTAGATGAATAAAATTAAAATTAAAAATTCTATACTTTTCGTCTTCTACAAAAGAAGATTACAATATTGCAAGTAGTTGCTTCAATGGATAATTTGTTTATTTTAGTCCTTTTAGTCACCTAAATTCTGATGAGCAGTAATAAATTATTGGACGTACGTTTATTATTATTTCACCATTAGAATGGATTACTGTAACAGTAATAAATTGCTTTCGGAGGCACCAGTTGTATCGACAGGTATCGATTGGATCCTAGAATTTGATGCCTGTTTGTTTTTGCAAGTCTGCATGATTTCTAAATTTGTAAGTGCGTGCATAAAGTCAACAGTGAATTGAAGGCAGTAACGGTTCGCGGGTTTTTTTCTGGTACGGCCGAGGAACAAGAGCCGTCTCTGCAACTGACCCTACCTATCTGTATTGCCACCCTTGTTACCTCGGCCGTACCAGAAAAAACCCCGCGAACCGTCACTGATTGAAGGTAAATCTTCGAGATTATCACAAATTATTCTGATACTAAAAGTAGTTACAGACGCAAAAAATTGCAACAAGCGGAAACATTAATAAGTGACTTTTTATGATTATCTAGCGGCGCCGCGTCGTAATTCTCAGGAATCCGAGATTTTAGGAATATGATACGACAAGAACGTCGCCTGACAGCTACGTGACCACCATCTTGATTATCCCTGCCATTTTCATTTTTTATCTGCACAGCAGAGCAAAACCGAACGGAAATAATATTGTAAAAAACGCAGCCGGAGACGAACCAATTGTTGATCTGACGGAAGATTTCAAAATACTTTTTATTTGTTTAAATAACAGATTTATTTGGGTATTTGGGAACTTGTCAAAACATGAAAAAAGAGGAGCTAAGCAGGTTAAAAACGGATAAACAGGAGACAGATTTAGATGACCTTATCTTTTTAGAAGGATGGAAGCTACAAATAGCTATCTACCATGTTTTATTGCTTTTTGGATTCAGCATCTTTTTCTCTAGATGAAAAAAAAAGTATAAATCTTGCACGCCGCGGAGGTCACCGGTGACCACCAGCAAGATAAATGTATCGCATTGATTAGATGCTTTAACTTGTCTGTTGTAAATAATATTTCACCATAATATGTCACGTTAGCATAGCATGCAACGTGTTAAAAAAAATTACTTCAAAATATAAATCCACCTGATACAATTCCGTGGAAATATAAGCGGATTTGAAAGTTTTAAAACTGCAATTCATGGTTTTACGAAATATCTAGTCAGCAGGACCAATGACTTTACCAAGAAACATTGTTGCACATTCACTGGAAAATGTATTTGATAAATACACAAACACCTTTATCAATGTAAATAATAACTTCTATTTTTTTTTTCGCAATTCTTCATCTGTAAACGTCGCTGTCAGTTATGTGTTTTTGATGTTGTTTATACTTCTTCGTTATATATTTTATACACTGTGTACATAAAGTAAGGAATAAATTCGATTAAAATTCAGGGCATTTTATTTCAGAAAAATGCTCGGACACGTGTAGTATTATTTTTTAACGCGCATTTTTTGAGATAAAATTCAAATGTACAGGGTGTCCCAAAATCGAGATACGACCCCTAAGTTAAAATTTTCAAATGTGAACCCTTATTTTTTGTTACATTTACAGATTCTACGTAAAATTCTGAGTATTTTTCATGTAGCATACCCCATGTCGATATTCAGTTGTTTTCGAAGAAATGGCGTTTAAAAAAGTATAACTACTATTTTATTTGTGGTAAAAGATAACATGGTTTCATCGAAACATTGGAATTAATAAGCAAAAATTATTATTTACTTAATGTAATGATTTTTCCTCATTAATTCCAATGTTTCGATGAAACCATGTTATCTTTTACCACAAATAAAATGATAGTAATAATAATAATAAAGTTTATTTACGGTAACCACCTTTGTATACATAAAATACAAAATATATAATAACAAAATAAAGTATGTGAAACATTTCAACTTAGTGAGTACATCCATTACAAAGAAACAACATATAAATGGTAGAGATCAAAATTGACATAAAAGTTATTTAATGTTTAAGTTATATAATATTAAAATCGTTAAAGTAAAGAATACCAAAAATAAATACAAATTTCATCATCTAAATTTCAAGTTTCTTTTAAAATGATTAAATGATTTCTCAAATAAATCAAACCAGTCATGGCAATTAAATTCATTTCCAAGTGTAGTACTTTTTTAAACGCCATTTCTTCGAAAACAGCTGAATATCGACATAGGGTATGTTACATGAAAAATGCTCAGAATTTTACATAAAATCCATAAATGTAAGAAAAAATAAGGGTTCACATTTAAAAATTTTAACTTAAGGGTCGTATCTCGATTTTGGGATACCCTGTACATTTGAATTTTATCTCAAAAAATGCGCGTTAAAAAATAATAATACACGTGTCCGAGCATTTTTCTGAAATAAAATGCCCTGAACTTTAATCGAATTTAGTCCTTACTTTATGCACACAGTGTATAATACATAAAACACTATTACTTTCTTTGTATAACTTTTGAAAAGTTATACTAACAAAGTAATTTATGTGTTTTTGATATTTTCCAGTAGTTCTATGCTTCATTAAAACTTTCGCAATGAACGTAAAATGTAAATATTGTTTGACGCAATTTTTCCGACTGGCTAAAACACAGTGATTACTTGATATACTCGTCAGAATGAAACGTTCCAATCAAATCCGTCGTCCCGATGTATATTTACAAACGCCAGAGTCTTGAAATCAAAGTAAAACCACACTCCCGATTTCATTTGATATTTTCGAAATTCAAAATTAACGCGGGAACCGACCTCTTTTATCGTGTGCAATTTCGTGGCGATATAAAATGTAATAAAAAAAAAAATTCGTGAGAGTGTGCGATCAGTTCGTGAAGTGCCGTCGCTAAGTTGAACGCACACAACACACACGCACGCACACACACACACGAACGCAATTCAGGCCGAGCGGCGCAGCAGTAAAAGTATCACGTGCGGCAGTTTAGCGGTGTAAATAGGTCCGGATGTGAAATCCATTGGCGGCGATAGCGGACGGAACAAAAGCGCCCCTCGGCGCGGCAAAGTGCAGACTGTGCGAAAAGGAAGCAAAAAGCAGGTATTGTGTTCGTGTATGTCAGCCATGTCCGTCCTGCGTATAATCCCGTCACGATTCCCGACCTTATGCCCCCTCGCGATAGGGAGGACCTCTCGCAGTCCGTCGACCAACTAATCAAAAAACACTTAATTTACAAAATGGATTCCGCGAATCTTTTTCTGCACATAGTCAAAGTAGGGCGATAATTAAAATAGCCGATTCCGGCGGTTAGACTGTGCGTCGCGCGAATGGCAACGCGCACAGTCTAAGCGATTGATCGCAACCTCGCCCGTCGCGGACCGGTTTACCAGGAATGGACTCGCCCGGCTTGAGCGGTCGCTAGGAAACTCGAGTCGAGCGGACTTACCTTAGGTACCGGGTATTTCCAAGGGTGAAGCGTGTCACTAAAATCGGCACTAGCACTCACTGTCCGCGATTTTTGACTTTCATAGTCACCAGGTGGCCTACGCGACTGTGGGTCTAGCCAGTTGCGGTAAAAAGGGCACAGCCTGGCGAGCCACACGATTGGAAGGCGCGTCCGTCCAGTAGCGTACCATACAGTGGGCGCGGCCTGGAGGTCGTTAGCTCTTCGCGCGGAGGGGTGGTGGGGATTGACCTTGAAACGCCGCGCGTTCCGGCATACCAATCAACCGTACGCCAGGGGAACGTGGCCACCTCGCACACCAAACCTATTAATACCGAGAACGCTCGATAGTCGCCCGCGGCCCCCGTGCGCACTGAGCATGCCCGGTGGGGCCCGCGCACGCGCACCGACCCCCGCCATCTCGACCGATTGGTGAGCGTCGCCTCCGCTCGCACCTAATAACCGATTGGAGGACTGCCGTCGCAAATTACCCCTCTGCGCCGCGTGCCCCCCTCGAATTTTAAATATTTATGCCGCCACCCGATTTTCAACCGTCCGGAAAATTCTCCATTTTGGCCCCTCGGCGTTTACCGCTCTTATCTCGGGCGATAACGCTTATCACCTTCGACACGCACAGCACACTGAATCATTTTTCTTTTTCGCGCGGTAATACTCCAACAATGGCTCGTAAATTATGAGTTATTCATTACGCACGCCGATAACAATACGTCGTGACTCCGCTTTATCAAAATAATATATGCTGTACTTACGCATTGCTTTGTTAACGTTTGAGGTTAGCCCACTTTTGATCTCATCACCTCTTTACACTTGGCGGCAATTATCACCAATGGCTTGTGAAAGTTCGGAGGCTACGGAAGAAAACGCTTCCTTTATAAGAGTTACGGAGACGCGTTATCATCACTCTCTTTGCCTCCTTTACGATAATTGACGAACCCCCCCTGCTGATTGTCACATCGTTTACACATGACTCCTACTGTTTTCAAAGGCGATTTGATTCGTGACTCGGCCATATCAGGGCCAGATTTATCAATAGGCCAAGTGGGCTGTATTTGTATCAACGGTTAACTAATCATTTAAAAATCACGAAGTTCCGTATATACTCTGGCCGCGCTATGAAGGCGCCTGAGGTGATTAACGAAGTGTCGGAAGGGCCGCCTTCATCAGAAGTGATTGGATATTTTGTTACTTTACACTTTACTTACTAGCTATTGGTGCACTATCGGCTTCTATTTATAAATCACTGGTTCTTAAAAGGTTACAGATAACTTTGGAAATAAATGTGCATGCAACCCAACATCTCATTTTCGCTTATTGAGAACCTCAGGTATTCGAGACGCGTAATGAGGGCGGTCCAAGTTAATCACCTCAGATGCCTTCATAGTGCAGTCAAACTTTAACTAGATACAGTGATGGTTCGCGGGGTTTTTTCTGGTACGGCCGAGGAACAAGAGGTGGTAATACAGGTAGGTAGGGTCAGTTGCAGAGACGGCCGTACCAGAAAAAAACCCGCGAACCGTCACTGACTAGATCTGATTGACTGTAGACAAGATTCTTATGCCAGGCTCAAAAAAAATACGAAATAGTCGCTGGGAAATTACAGATTTCTTTTTTGGAAATTTATAAATCTCTCTCTCTCTCTCTCTCTCTTTGTTTAAGAAAAGGTATGATTAAGGGAAACATCCACGTATCCGAGAGGCTATTCCTCGTTAGAAAAATGCACCGCCCGGATGGGAATCAGACCCACAAGCTTGGGATGTAGAAGCAGACGCTTCTTCTACCTTCGACACAGGCGCGTATTCAAGGGTGAATATCCACAAGTTACAAACTGTGAAGATTATTGTAGAATAATGCCGTTGTTAGAAAATGTAATCGAAAAACACAATTTTGTTTTATTTAACTTTAGCTTGTGTAATGTTGATTTTCAAACAGATATATTTTATTTATTTACTTATTCATAGCCTTACACCGAGGCTTACATTTCTAATTTTTATAGTATTCTCTCCACTTCTTCCTGTCATTTGTTAATTCCTTTATTTCTTCCCAAGTGTTCCCTTTTCTTATTGCCTCTTCTGCTATTGCGCTGTTCCACTCTTTCCTCGGTCTTCCTCTCTGCTGTTTTCCAGTTGCTCTTGTCTCATATAGTTTCTTTCTTCGCTCATTCTTCTTACGTGTCCAAACCACCTCATTTTGCCTTCCGATTTTTTCCTGTATCAGTTTTTCCTGTGCTCTCGTGTTATTTATTTTGTTCTATTTTCCTTAGGAATCACATCTCCATTGCATTTATTCATTTTATTTGTTTTCCTGTCATCGTCCATGTTTCGCTACTCTATGTTAGCGTTGGTCTAATTACTTTTTTGACTATTTCTATTTTTGTATCTCTTGATATCTCCTTCTTGCTAAAAAAGGTATTTTTGGCATGTTGTATAATTTTGCTGTTTTGTCTTCAATTTCATTATCTAATTCACCATTGCTCTGTATAATTGTTCCTAGATATCTGCATTCGATTTTTCCCTTGTATTTTTATTTCGTGTTTCTTTTCCCCCTATCATGGTTTTTGCCTTTTCGTACTTTATTTTCATGTTTATTCTCCTTCTCTATTATTTTCATGATGTGTTGTAGTTCATCCTCTGTTTCTGCAATTATTGCCATTTCATCCGCGAAAAGTAGTTCTGCTATTTTTGTGATCTCCACTTTCCAGTATTCAATTTTCACCCTCTTCATTTTTTGTTTGGCTTTCTTCATCGCCTTGTCCAATACAATTGTGAAGAGTAAAGTGCTTAGCACGCATTTCACTCCTTTCTTCCAGCGGCGGTTCGTGGATGTTTGGCGATGAGGCAACGGAAAAAAATTTGGCCGAAAAAACAACGGAATATTTGCTTCCTCGATTAGAGTAAGAGCCGCCGCTGCTTTCTTCGTTTCGAATTCATTTGATTCCTCATTATTTGTTCTCACAATATTTCTGTTTTCTCTGTACAAGTTTTTTATTACATTTATTATTTCCTTCTCTATTTTTCTTCCTTCTAGTTCGTTCCATATGTCCTTTCTCCTTATCCTGCCGAATGCCATTTCGAGATCTACGAAGCATGTGTATTTCTCTATTCTTCATTATTAATTTCTAGTATGAAGATTTGGTCTTGCGTAATTCTCCCTCTTCTGACTCCACACTGGCTGTCCTCTATTGCTGTTTCTAGTTTGTCTCTCGTCATTTTTTCTAGTAACCTGGTTTTTATCTTATCTGGTATGCTTGTTAATTTGATTCCTCTGGAGTTTTCGCATATTCTTTTATCACCTTTCTTATGTATTGGTAAAATTATTCCTTTATTCCATCCTCTTGGTGTCTTCCCACTCTTTATTATGTCATTTATTGGTTTGGTTATTTGTGTTATACCTGCATCTCTCGTGTGTTTCATCATCTCCAGGGTTATATCGTCTCTTCCTGGTGCTTTCCCGTTTTTTAGTTTTTTTTATTACTTCTGTAACTTCTGTAACTTGCTCAAATTTTTCTTTCCGTTTCTCTTGCGACTTCTCATCCCGTTCTTGTGCTTCGTTATCTTCTTCCCGTTTACTTAGTTCTCTGAAATATTGTCTCCATCTTGTTTTCATTCGTGATTATTTTTCCATTTTTCCATTTTATATATTTTTTTTGTTTTAGTTGTTTTAGTGTTTCGTATAATAGTTTTCGTCTGAAGTTCTGATTTATTCTTTCATCAAATTTCTTCCATGATTTTTGTTTTGTTTCTCTATTTTTTTTTTTTTTGATTGCCTGGGATGCATGTCCATGTGGCCAGCTCTAGTGTTTCGCTATTATCGCCTTTGTTTTGTTTCTCTATTCTTTGTATTTTTCATATTCTTCTATTTTTTTAGTTTGCAGGTATTTTTTTTTTCTTTTCTCCTTTTTGTCTTTTATCTCTTTTTGACTTTCTCTGTCCACCAATTTGTCTAATCATTTCTCCGTTTCCCATTGTTGTTGTTTTTTTTACAACTGCTCAAACCGTTGAATGCGTTTTTCCTTTCCCAATTTCAAGTTTGGTTTGTTGCTGTTTTATGCTAGGATTTACCAATTGTTTTTATGCGAAATCAGTAATATATTGCCTTTTTTTATAAACTTTGAGCTTTTGGGGCTAATTCCTTGATTCGTAATTTTTTTGCAATTTTTCAAACCGTTGAATGCGTTTTTCCATTCCCAATTACAAGATTAGATTGTTGCCTTGTTTCCAGCAAGAACATGGCTTTTATTATTATGTAGGGCTTACCACAGGCCTCCGAACAAATAGAAGGAAATTGATTTAAAAATTTTTTCAAGTGACCAAAATTTTTTAAATTTTTTACAACTTAACGTTTTGTTCAGGGGGATTAATTAAAAAAAATTAAGGATTGGGTGTTTGCCGTTTATCATTGAATCAAAATATCGAATGTATTTTGAGCAAATTTGGAAAATTTTAAAACAAGCAGTTGTTTTTATATATTTTTTTAAATTTTTTGTTTCTGCAAAAATACACTTTTCACAACATTACATTCTGTTTGCGTAGGATTTATTTAAAAAAATGAGGATGGAGTGTTTGCAGATTTTTATGAAATCCGAATGCTGAATGTATTTTGAGCAAATTTGGAAAATTTCAAGCAGATGGAAGTTGTTTTTATATTTTTTTAAAGCCAGCAATATATTCAATTTTGTTACAACGTTCCGCTGTGTTTGCATAGGATTATTTTAAAAATTAAGGTTGGGATGTTTGCAAATTTTTTTGAAATCATAATTCTGAGTGTATTTTGAGTAATTTTGGAAAGTTTCAAGTCGATGGCAGTTGTTTTTATATTTGTTCCAAGTCGGCAAAATTATTTCAATTTTTCACAATACGCTCTGTTTATGTGAGATTAAAAAAAATGAAGGATGAAGTGTTTGGAACTTTTCATGAAATTATAATCCTGAACGTATTTTGAGCAAATTTGTAAAATTTCAAGTCGATGGCAGTTGTTTTTATATTTGTTTCAAGTCAGCAAAATTATATTAATTTTTCACAATTGAACTCTCGGTTTATGTGAGATTAAAAAAATGAGGGATGAAGTGTTTGCAACTTTTCATAAAATTTTAATCCTGAACGTATTTTGAGCAAATTTGGAAAATTTCAAGTCGATGGCAGTTGTTTTTACATTTTTTTCAAATTGGCAAAATATTCAATTTTTTTAACATTATTCCGCTCTGTTTGCGTAGGATTATTTCAAAAATTATGGTTGTTACGTCTGCAAATTTTTATGAAATCATAATTCTGAGTGTATTTTGAGTAATTTTGGAAAGTTTCAAGTCGATGGCAGTTGTTTTTATATTTATTGGCAGTCAGCAAATTTATTTCAATTTTTGACAATGTTACTCTCGGTTTATGTGAGATTTAAAAAAATAAGGATAAAGTGTTTGCAACTTTTCATGAAATTATAATCCTGAACGTATTTTGAACAAATTTGGAAAATTTCAAGTCGATGGCAGTTGTTTTTATATATTTTTTTAAGTCGGAAAAATATTCATTTTTTTTTAACAACATTCCGCTCTGTTTGCAAAGGATTATTTCCAAAATTAGGGTTGTTACGTTTGCAAATTTTTATGAAATCATAATTCTGAGTGTATTTTTGTAATTTTTTTAAAGTTTCAAGTCGATGGCAGTTGTTTTTATATATTTTTTTTAAGTCAGCAAAATATTCAAATTTTTCACAACGTTCCGCTCTGTTTGCAAAGGACTATTTCCAAAATTAAGGTTGTTACGTCTGCAAATTTTTATGAAATCGTAATTCTGAGTGTATTTTTAGTAATTTTGGAAACTTTCAAGTCGATGGCAGTTGTTTTTATATTTGTTCCCAGACAGTAAAATTATTTAAATTTTCCGCAATGTTACGCTCTGTTTACATAGGATTTAAAAAAAATTAAGGATGAAGTGTTTGCAGATTTTTATGAAATTATAATTCTGAGTGTATTTTGAGTAATTTTGGAAAGTTTCAAGTCGTAGGCAGTTATTTTTATATATTTTTTTAAGTCGGCAAAATATTCAATTTTTTAAACAACATTGCGCTCTGTTTGCGTAGGATTATTTCAAAAATTAAGGCTGGGATGTTTATAAATTTTTATGAACATATAATTCTGAGTGTATTTTAAGTAATTTTGGAAAGTATCAAGTCGATGGCAGTTGTTTTTATATTTTTTGGCAGTCAGCAAATTTATTTCAATTTTTCACAATGTTACTCTCGGTTTATCTGAGATTAAAAAAAATTAAGGATGGAGTGTTTGCAGATTTTTGTGAAATTATAATCCTGAACGTATTTTGAGCAAATTAGGAAAATTTCAAGTCGATGGCAGTTGTTTTTATATATTTTATTAATTCGGCAAAATATTTTTTTTTTTAAACAACATTCCGCTCTGTTTGCGTAGGATTATTTCAAAAATTAAGCTTGGGATGTTTGCAAATTTTTATGAAATCAAAATCTTGAGTGTATTTTGAATAATTTTGGAAAGTTTCAAGTCGATGGCAGTTGTTTTTTATATTTGTTCCCAGTCAGAAAATTTATTTCAATTTTTCACAATGTTACTCTCGGTTTATGTGAGAATAAAATAATCCTGAATGTATTTTAAGCAATTCTGAAAAATTTCACGTCGATGCAAGTTGTTTTTATATTTTTTTTAAGTCAGCAAAATATTCAAATTTTTCACAATGTTCCGCTCTGTTTGCAAAGGATTATTTCCAAAATTAAGGTTGTTACGTCTGCAAATTTTTATGAAATCGTAATTCTGAGTGTATTTTAAGTAATTTTGGAAAGTTTCAAGTCGACGGCAGTTGTTTTTATATTTGTTCCAAGTCAGCAAATTTATTTCAATTTTTCACAATGTCACTCTCGGTTTATCTGAGATTAAAAAAAAAATGAAGGATGAAGTGTTTGCAACTTTTCATGGAATTATAATCCTGAACGTATTTTGAGCAAATTTGTAAAATTTCAAGTCGATTGCAGTTGTTTTTATATATTTTTTTTAAGTCAGCAAAATATTCCAATTTTTCACAACGTTCCGCTATGTTTGCAAAGGATTATTTCCAAAATTAAGGTTGTTACGTCTGTACATTTTTATGAAATCATAATTCTGAGTGTATTTTTAGTAATTTTGGAAAGTTTCAAAAAACGACTGCCATCGACAGTCGTTTTTATATTTGTTCCCAGTTAAAAAATTATTTAAGTTTTACACGTTGTTTACGTGGGATTTAAAAAAATAATTAGGAAACTAGATTTTGGTTAAAATCAACTATAGTCTCTAGAGAATTAATGTTACAAATTTTTCTGATCATAAAGTTATGGATTGTAGTATTAATCACACTATTGGTTCAAACATTTTGAGAAGAGGATTGAGAAATTCGTTATACATTCCTTGAATATGCTTTAGTATTATCGAAACTAGTTGGAAAAAGTTAAAACCAAGGGCTTTATTAGGGCCGTGTTGGCATAGTGGGTTGAGTGCCGTTGCGGGTTCGAGTCCCGTCCAGGCGTCACTTTTTCTAAAGCACAATGGCTCTGGTTTGTACCATTTTCATTAATAATATACAAATTGGTGCACCATCTTGTTAAGCTAAATTCCTATCATCCGCGCTTCCTTAACCAGAATTTTCATTAATAAATCTTTTATTAATATTATTATTATTACATATCACAATATATTTCAAGTTTCAAACAATTATTTATATAAACTTTAATTGATTTAAAAAAATGTGTGATAGAATGTTTGTCTTAAGCATCTATGATATATACATCTTTTATATATCTTTTATTTTTATGTATTCGTGCACTACAATTAAGATTTGTTCTGTAATTGGACATTCGTCTGTTGGGCAATAAATTATTATTATTATTATTATTATTATATGTTTCAAGTGCTATAACAGGCTTGAGAGAATTTTGAATCGCTTCTAATAATCAATCGTTAATCATGATAAAAAAATCCAGGAATTTGCTATACGTAAATAATATAATTATATAATCTAATGGGCGTGCGCTGTCGGTTCTATTTTTAGTAGTAAATAACGAATGGCCGATTAGTACTGTATCCCGCGTAGGAAGAGATAATGCAATCGCGTGAAAATTCCATAGCCTGACGATACGTTCAAAGTTTCGTTCGCCGGAGCAAGCGCGTGCCATCGACCATCCCCCGCCGCCGCTCTCTCTCTCTCTCTCCTTCACACTCGAGTACTCCCCCGTCTTACCATCTCCCTCGTCCAGTGGCGTTCGTCGGTGCGCTGCGCCATCTAGATGTGTACAGTCGGGCCAATGCTGGGTGAAGCGAGCGGGGCGCAGGCGCCGGGCGCTCGTCTCGTCCTGGTCCCCCCTCAGCGTCTGTCATTGGCCTCGATTACGCTAGCGCGCCCTCGCTCTCCTCTCCTCTCTCCCTCCTAAACCGCTTCACGGACTCTATATATAGATCGTGTTGTGGCAAGAGTGTACATATGCAAATGATCTCCTCTCCCCTTTCCTCGCCCACCTCCTTTCGTTTTATTGCCGCTTTGATTCGTTCCGTACCGTTCAATCCGTTCGACTCCCTTCGACGATTTAATTGCCACTTTTAGACACGACGAAAATGGCGACCAATTCGATATATCAATCGCTTATTATATCGGCGATTACAAAATGAACACCTGCTTTGTTCTTGATGATGGTTTGTATACTGTAGTTGACTTGGTTTGACTCATGGTTTTATTAGGGTTACCACTTTCTGTTAATAAAGGACCAGTGCCGCAACCAGCCTTTCGTATGTTCTGCATAAGGTTATTCTTACTTTAAAATATAAGATGGTATTTATTGTTGGTAATCTTTTTTTTTATAATGGTTATAACCTTGATCATAGTGGTGAAAATGCTCAAGGGTGGAGCGGCTATAGCCCGTATTCTGGAATCTGGCGGCTGTGGTCGTAAAAGAGGGTCGGAGCTCGGTAAGTAGGGGACGTAATATTTATTATCTCAAAGCAATTTTTGTTGAGAAGTACTGGTGTAGGGGGCCGCGGTGGCCCAGTGAGTAGAGCTCCTGCTTACGGGACTCGTGGTCGTGGGTTCGAATCCCATCCGCGCGGAACGAAAAACGGCCGTGCGGGTCCATGGATGTTTAGTGTATCATCATTATAAATGATTATTAATACAAATTATCGGTTGTGGCAGAATGCCCTAGTTGGCTACGTCAATTCCCAAATCATCCTTCCTCAACCCGAATTCCAGTCAACCATCCTTCCTTTTTTAATAAAAAAAAGTACTTGTGTAAAAGTGCGTTTACCAATAGGAGCGAAGGACAGTAATAAATGTACCGGATGCAATTAGACGAACCACCAATACCTTTTCTTCGAGGGTGCGTCGATCCTCAGGGCGGACCGATCGTTTTACGACCTCAGTCGCCAGATTCCAGCGAACAGACTATACACTGCCACTTGCGGTTTTTATAAATTTTTGGTTATACATTTTGTGCAATAAATATTGGGCGAATTCCAGTCAACCGTCCTTCCTTTTTTAATAAAAAAAAAGTACTTGTGTAAAAGTGCGTGTACCAATAGAAGCGAAGGACAGTAATAAATGTACCGGATGCAATTAGACGAACCACCAATACCTTTTCTTCGAGGGTGCGTCGATCCTCAGGGCGGACCGACCGTTTTACGACCTCAGTCGCCAGATTCCAGCGAACAGACTATACACTGCCACTTGCGGTTTTTATAAATTTTTGGTTATACATTTTGTGCAATAAATATTGGACGCGTTCGTCAGCATTTTCAACAGTCAACATGTTTATCTGATGAATGTTACTTCGGCCATTTTGATTGCAGTACTTTTAAAATAACTTAACCCTTTCGGTCCTGGTGGTGGCAATTGCCACCGCGACATTTACATCTCTCTACTTACTATGACAATCCATATTTTCGCTGTTTATCACTAAATGTCACTTCAACAAAGCATCACTAATTAATTTCTATACAAATTAAGCAAATCAGTTCAAATTTGGTATTTATGGTCTTAAGAAGCTCCCCATCAATAATAATTAACAAATTTTTTTTTTTCAAATTTAAAAATCCAGGGCTGAAAGGGTTAAATTAAGCTATTTACACAAAAGCATTTATTTTCTGACCAATCAGCAATTCGTGGATTTTCTCACTTTTAGTTACGTGATAAATTATATTTATAAATCAGACTTCAACAACTCCAGCGCTTAACTTCAACACCAGTCGGTCTAATCTGTACGCTTGGGAAAATGGCGACCGCTGGACGAACTTGTTCACGATCAACAGTGCGTTCATCAGAAAATTCCCCAACGGTTGGCAGTAAACGTCCAACTGTTTTGTCTGATAAACGCACCTGATTTTAAATTTTCTTAAAAAAAAATGAAGTTTCAATTTCTGCCATTTTGTTCGTAGTTGGCCATAGCCATGTTTGCACGAGGACGGCTATATATCCAGAATCAGCACCGATTATCGGTTATAACTAACCGAATCAGAAATTCAGAAAACTGCAACCGTGAATATAAAATTGTTTTAATATTGAAAATACTTTTTTCCGAAAATTCCTATGTAAATTCTACTTTTCTTTCGATTCATGCTTTAAAAGACTAACCAATTCATTTTGAATAACAATAACATATTCTTCTTAAGGCTCTAGAAAAAATAATCCAAACTCTGCAGCAAGAAATATTGTTCCGTAAATTTTGATAACCAAAATGCGGATTTCTTTGGTTATCAAAATTTACGGAACAATATTTCTTGCTGCAGAGTTTGGATTATTTTTTCTAGAGCCTTAAGAAGAATATGTGACTAATGCTAGATTTTTTTCAGATTATTGTTCATTGATATATCTTGATTATTTCTCGAAGAAAATTGTTTGAATTTTGCAGTAACAAAAATGGCTGCTCTAGAAAACAAATGTTGATCACGAAAAATGCTCTCTTTCTAGAATTTGCTCTACAAACTTCACATATCATTCAGCAGAAATTTTGACAAATCCACCCCGAATAACATGCCTTGATAACCGCTTAAAGAAAATTGAACATACATTGCAGAAAAAAAATTGGCTGCGCTGAAAGACAAATTTTAATGACTGAAAATGCACTTTTTCCAGAAATTACAATGTAAATTGCACGTTTCTCTCCACTGCTCCATGAAATTTGTTCAAGGCGTGCTTGAAAACTTTACAGAATATTTATATGTAAAATGGTGAATCCGTTAATAAATAACTAAACTAAACTAAAGAATACCGTGTTTTGTAATTGCGTACAGAAAATTATATTTATTTTAACAACGCGTAGATGACAAAAAATGGACTTTCTTTAAAAATTGTTCTGTACATTCCATTAAACAAATTCTTGAAATTTTGACAGATTAAACTCGAATAATGTGCGTTGATAAGTCCTCAAAGAAAATTGTACGATCATTGCATAGACAAAATTGGCTGCACTGGAAAACAAATTTTGGTGACCAAAAATGCACTTTCTCAAGAGATTGTTCTATAAATTGCACGTTTCTCTTTACTGATCCATTAATTTATTTCAGATGAATCTTGAATAACGTATCTTGATATGACGCAAAAAATGTTTTTTTTGAACTTTGCAGTTACAAAAATTCTTCGTCGGAAGACAGATTTTGATGACCAAAAATGCCCTTTCTCTAGAGATTGCTCTATAAATTGCACGTTTCTCTTTACTGATCTATTAATTTATTTCAGATGGATCTTGAATAACGTATCTTGATATGACGCAAGAAAAAATATTTTTTGAACTTTGCAGTTAAAAAAAAAATACTGCGTCAGAAAACGGATTTTGATGACCAAAAATGCACGTTCTTTAGGAATTAATCTATAAAATCCATATTTATTCTGATGAATCCTTGAAGTGTTGCCAAATTCATCTCGAATAACGTTTCTTGATAATTACTCAAAGAAAATTGTACAAACATGGCCGAAACAAAACTGGCTGCGTTGAAAAACAAATTTTTATGGCTAAAAATTCACTTTTTCTAGAAATTACTCTGTAAATTGTACGTTTCTTTTCACTGATCCATGAAATTTGTTCAGATTAATCTTTAATAATGTATCTTGATGATAATCTAAAAAAAAAAAAATACGTTTGGAACTTTGCAGTTCCAATAATAGCTGCGCCAGAAGGCGATTTTTTGATGACCAAAAATGCACGTTCTTTAGGAATTAATCTATAAAATCCACATTTATTCTGATTAATCCTTGAAATGTTGCCAAATTCATCTCGAATAACGTATCTTGATAATTATCCAAAGAAAATTGTACAAACATGGCCGAAACAAAAATGGCTGCGCTGTACAACAAATTTTGATGGCTAAAAATTCACTTTTTCTAGAAATTACTCTGTAAATTGTACGTTTCTTTTCACTGATCCATGAAATCTCTTCAAATTAATCTTTAATAATGTATCTTGACAATACGCCAAAAATTTTTTTTTTTACTTTGCAGTTACACAAAGTCAGGAGACTTTCATGACCAAAAATGCACTTTCTCTAGAGATTGCTCTTTAAATTGCACTCTTCTCTTCACTGATCCATAAATTTATTTCAGATGAAACTTGAAACACGTATCTTACAACAATATTTAAAGAAAATTAATCAAAACAATTTTTTTTTTGTGTCCAAAAATGCACTTATCTCTAGGAATTGCTCTATAAATTCCACATTTATTCTAATAAAATCTTGAAATTTTGATACTTTCACCTCGAATAACGTGCCTTGGTAACTGTTTAAAGAAAATTGTCCAAACAGTGCAGAAAAAAAAAATTGGCTGTGCTGAAAAAAAAATTTTGATGGTTAAAAATTCACTTTTTAAAGAAATCACTGTGTAAATTGTACGATTCTTTTCACTAATCCGTGAAATCTATTCAGATTAATCTTTAATAATGTATCTTGATAATACGCAAAAAAAAATCATCAAAAACAAAAGTTACGTCAAAAGACCGATTTTGATGACCAAAAATGCACTTTCTCTAGAGATTGCTCTATAAATTGCACGCTTCTCTTCACCGATCCATAAATTTATTTCAGGTGAAAATTGAAACACGTGTCTTAAAAATATTCAAAGAAAATTTATCAGAACAAAATTTTTTTTTTATATCCAAAAATGCACTTATCTCGAGAAATTGCTCTATAAATTTCACATTTATTCTGATGAAATCTTGAAATTTTGACAAATTTCACCTCGAATAACGTGCCTTGGTAACTGCTTAAAGAAAATTGTCCAAACATTGCAGAAAAAAAATTGGCTGCGCTGAAAAACAAATTTGGATGGTTAAAAATTCACTTTTTAAAGAAATTACTTTGTAAATTGTACGATTCTTTTCACTGATCCGTGAAATCTATTCAGATTAATCTTTAATAATGTATCTTGATAATACGCAAAAAAAATAACTTTTATACTTTGCAAAAAAAAAGCTGCGTCAAAAGACCGATTTAGATGACCAAAAATGCACTTGCTGTAGAGATTGCTCTTTAAATTGCACGCTTCTCTTCACTGATCCATACATTTATTTTAGGTGAAAATTTAAACACTTATCTTAACAATATTCAAAGAAAATTAATCAGAACAATTTTTTTTTTTTTTTTGATATCCAAAAATGCACTTATCTCTAGGAATTGCTCTATACATTCCACAGTCATTCTGATAAATTCTTGAAATATTGATACTTTCACCTCAAATAACGTGCCTTGGTTACTGTTTAAAGAAAATTGTACAAACATTGCAGAAAAATAATTGGCTGCACTAGAAAACAAATTTTGATGACCAAAAATGCACTTTCTCTAGCGATTGCTCTATAAATTGTACGTTTCTCTTCACTGATCCATAAATTTATTTCAGATGAAGCTTGAAACACGTATCTTAACAATATTTAAAAAAAAATAATCAGAAAAAAAAATTTATGTGTCCAAAATTGCTTTATAAATTCCACAGTTATTCTGAAAAATTCTTGAAATTCTGATACTTTCACCTCCAATCACGTGCCTTGGTAACTGTTTAAAGAAAATTGTCCAAACATTGCGGAAAGAAAATTGGCTGCACTAGAAAACAAATTTTGATTACCAAAAATGCACTTCCTCTAGCGATTGCTCTATAAATTGCACGTTTCTCTTCACTGATCCATAAATTTATTTCAGATGAACATTGAAACACGTATCTTAACAATATTAAAAAAAATTATCACAAGAAAATTTTTTTTTTGATATCCAAAAATGCACCTGTCTCTAGGAATTGCTCTATAAATTCCACATTTATTCCGATAAATTCTTGAAATTTTGATAAATTCACCTCGAATAACGTGCCTTGGTAACTGCTTAAAGAAAATTGTCCAAACATTGCAGAAAAAAAATTGGCTGCACTAGAAAACAAATTTTGATGACCAAAAATGCACTTTCTCTAGAGATTGCTCTATAAATTTCACGTTTCTCTTTACTAATCCATACATTTATTTCAGATGAATCTTGAATAACGTATCTTAATAATACGCAAAAAAAAAATATTTTTGTACCTTGCAGTTACAAAAAAAAACTGCGCCAGAAGACAGATTTTGATAACCAAAAATGCACTTTCTCCAGAGATTGCACGTTTCTCTTCACTGATCCATACATTTAATTCAGATGAATACTGAAACACGTACCTTAACAATACTCAAAGAAATTTTATCAGAACATTTTTTTTAATGTCAAAAAATGCACTTATCTCAAGGACTTGCTTTATAAATTCCACATTTATTCTGATAAATTCTTGAAATTTTTCCAACTTCATCTCAAATAACGTACCTTGATAACAGCCCAAAGAAAATTGTGCAAACATTGCAGAATTTTTTTTTTTTTTTCTTGTAATTTACATTTTCAATTAATTTCTGCTCACTGTACTATTTTGATGATTTTTTTTTCATGTATCTGTACTAATGGGCATGTCCCGTAATAAACTATTATTATTATTATTATTAAACAAAAATGGCTGCGCTGAAAGACAAATTTTAATGAGTAAAAATTTACTTTTCCTAGAAATTACTGCGTAAATTGTACGTTTCTCTCCACTGATCCATGATTAATCATGATTTGTTCAGATTAATCTTTAATAATGTATCTTGATGATAATCTAAAAAAACATCCGTCTGGAACTTCGCAGTTCCAATAATAGCTGCGCCAGAAGACCGATTTTGATGATCAAACATGCACGTTCTTTAGGAATTAATCCATAAAATCCACATTTATTTTGTTGCCAAATTCATCTTGAATAACGTATCTTGATAACTACCCAAAGAAAATTGTACAAACATTACCGAAACAAAAATGGCTGCGCTGAAAAAAAAATTGATTGCTAAAAATTCACTTTTTCTAGAAATTACTGTGTAAATTATACGTTTCTTTTCACTGATCCATTAAATCTTGTCAGATTAATCTTTAATAATGTATCTTGATAATACGCCAAAATTTTTTTTTACTTTGCATTACTTTGCATTTACAAAAAAGTTATGAGACTTTGATGACCAAAAATGCACTTTCTCTAGAGATTGTTCTATAAATTGTAAGTTTTTCTTCATAGATTTATGAAATTTGTTCCGATTAATATTGCGCCAGAAGACGGATTTTTATGACCTATAATTAACAATGCACTTTATCTTGAGAGCAATCTGAAGACAAAGTGCATCTAGAAACTTCTCTGTACATTCCATATTTAATCCAACAAATTCTTAAAATTTTGACAGATTAACCTCAAGTAACGTGCGTTGATAACTGCTGAAAGAAAATCGTACGAACATTGCAGAAATAAAATTGGCTGTTTAGAAAACAAATGTTGATGACCAAAAATGCACTTTTTCTGGTTTGTTTGTTTCGCTTCACCAGTGGCGGCTTGTTATATAGGGCCAAGGAGCCATGGCACTACCTGTAGTTTCAAGCTCAAGCAAGAATTTTAACCGTTGAGAACGAACAACGCAAAAACAGATTGCGGCACACGTTTGTGTTATATTATATAAGTGGCTCTACTACCATCAACATGTTCCACGAGCCGCCACTGCTCTTCACTGATTTATACATTTATTTCAGATGGATCTTGAAAAACATATCTTAACAATATTCAAAGAAAGTTTATCAGAACTTGCAGTAACAAAAATAGGTTCTCTAAAGGATGACCAAAAATGAAGTTCCTAGGAATTGCTCAATAAATTTCACATTTATTTTATTGACAAATTAACCTCGTATAACGTGCCGCGATAACTGCTAAAGAAAATTGAACAAACATTCCAGAAACAAAATTGATTGCCGTAAAAGACAAATTTTGATAATCAAAAATACACTTTTCCAAAAATTGCTCGTTTCTCTTCACTGATTTTTTTCAGATTAATCATGAATAACGAATTTTGATAATAACAAAATAAAAAACAAAACAACTTTTCACTCAGGAAAGCTGCTGCGATAGAAGACCGAAACTGAACTTTCTTTAAAAATTATTGCTCTGTAAATTCCACATTTCCTTCGATAGAGCTTCACGAGTTCAATAAGCGAAAAAGGCCTTATGAACGAGTTTTTTACAGTATTTTTTTCTATTTTGCCCCCTTTTATTCAATTTCTAAATTAAAAAATCGGCCATACATATTTAGAAAATTGTGTGGTGGTTGGTAACACTAATAATTGACATTTCAATTTGAAATTAGTTTCCGATTTCCACATATCACAGAACCTCAAAATTTAGCACAGGTTGACGGCTCTGAACTTCAACGGTGCCAACCTTGAAAAATTAAATTATTCAAGCACTCGGCGAGCCATTAACGAACCCATATGAGTACGTTAATGACTTCGTTTTAGACGCAAAATAGAAAAACACATTTTCATTTTCGAGCCCACTTTTGCTGGGCTCAATAAGAAGATACAAATTAGTGGTCAACTTAATATAATACTGCTGTTGCAATGATGCAAATGAGTTAGAAACTTCAACGAGAGCCGTTAAATATTCATAAGTCGAGTGGAATATGTTACGTGGCGGTTGTGGCAACAATGAATGAATGAATGCAACAGGTCGCCGCGTTTCCGGATCGAACTCCGCCCACGCGTCGTCCTTGTCAGTTCCTGCGCCTTCTGCAATTATAGCGAGTCGGCCACCTCACCCTCTCCATTGTCCTGCATTCTCCGCATTACGTCATCCCGGTAGTGAAAGGGCAGAGAGAGGGCACCATTTTATAAATTGGTCCTTCCCCGTAAGAAAAAATCAACCCCTTTATGACCGGCGCACCCCTCCATTAATATGAACGCCTGGCAAAGATGAATGAATTCCTAATTTTCACAATTGAATTAATTTGGTTAATGGAGAAATCACAGTAAGACAAAACAATTCAACTTGTTTCGATTGTATAGAATCATTATCATGGAATGTAAACAGAGAAAATTGTATTAGTTATACAGTGCGCGCCTAAAGTATGGAATATATTCAGTAAAACCGAAATAAAATATTTTTGGAAAACATTCTCGAACACGTCGATTTTGTTTTTTAAAAATACACATTTTTGCATGAAAGTCGATTTTCAGTCGTCATTTGTTTTTGAGTAATGACGTCTACCATTTTGTTTTTAAATCAAAACCCCCTATTTTGTTCTTGATTTTGGGAGATCTTTTCATTGTCGAACTGGCAGTATAAAAATATTGCCATCTTACATAAGAAATTTTTCGAGTAAGTGTTTGCAGATATAGGTAGGATCAGTTGCAGGGACGGCTGGCTGTATTACCACCTCTTGTTCCTCGGCCGTACCAGAAAAAACTCCGCGAACCGCCACTGTCACGATAACATCATCATAAACGAAACCATTTTTATTTGTATGATTCATTCGTTAAATTGAGTTTTTCCTCTGACCCAGTTATAGATTATAGGTCGGGAAATTGGGTCAGAAGGGTCTGAATGATGGCAGTGAACGATTGGGGATGAAACGAGGGTAGGGGCGGCCGAAGGGCAGAGGATCGAGCACGTCCCTACAGGGTTTTCTCCCTGATCGAGGACCCTCCCGACTGGGGCGTTTTAATTAATCTCTCCCCTCGTTCGATGCACTGGGCCGTTTTAATTAAAATTCGCCAAATTATTTTTGAAATGGAACGAACAATCAGAAAGGGTATAGCGGAATAAGATGGTTAAAAGTGCCCACAAATGAAATGAGCTGGAAGGTTACAAATAATGTTTGGGATCATAAAAAGTAAGATTCAACAAAAAAAGTAGCCCCCCACCCCCTCCCATCCCTTGCTATACTCAAAAACGTGTTTTTTTGGTTTTTAATTTTCCTGCGCATCCAACTAACTTTTGAGTTTCGGTAGGTATCAGTACCTTAAGATAACAATATTATCTAATGTATTTTATAATTTTTGGCGGGAAATTCGAATTTTGACAATATAAAATATCACTAAATAGCGATTATTTCAGATACGTTAAAAGGTGCACCTCTAGAAAAAATATATAATGGGTATCTATTATTTCTTAATATGTGTGATTTTTTTGAGAATTTTCCGAGTGATAGAACAAAATAATTAAAAACCGCATTTTTGACTAATTTTAATTTTATTTATCACTTTCAAACGAAAAAAGAAAACATTGTAAAACTTTTTATTGGCACATTTTAGGTCTTTTCTTGTATTAATGTATGCTACACAATTTTGTTTTGCTCATTTAGTGAGAAACTCCAATACCTGAAACTAAACAAAATATTCAAAATGACTTTTTTCGTTAAAATCAAAAGGTGCTACTGCCGAATTAATATAAAATGTTAAGTTTAAGTAATTTTTACGCAAAATAAATGATACTAATAGATAAGTTTATTTCAGAAAATACATGCCACAAAATGAAAGTGATAAATAATAAGTCAAAAATGCGGTTTTTAATTATTTTGACCATGTTCTACCACTCGGAAAATTCTCAAAAAAATCACACATATTAAGAAATAATAGATACCCATTATATATTTTTTTCTAGAAGTGCACCTTTTAACGTATCTGAAATAATCGCTATTTAGTGTTATTTTATATTGTCAAAATTCGAATTTCCCGCCAAAAATTCCCGTTTTATGAAAATACATTAGATAATATTGTTATCTTAAGGTACTGATACCTACCGAAAGTCAAAAGTTAGTTGGATGCACAGGAAGAATTAAAAACCAAAAAAACACGTTTTTTACTATAGCAAGGGATGCGAGGGGGGTAGGGGGCTACTTTTTTCGAATCTGACTTTTTTATGATTATAAACATTATTTCTAACCTCCAAGCTCATTTCGTTTGGGGGCGCTTTTGACCATCTTATTCCGCTATACTCTTTAGAGTTAGTGTTAAATTTTTGATACTGGGAAAATATTTAATTATGCAACATTTAAACATTGTTCTGAATAAATTACATTAACAGCTACAGGTATTTTGATTAAGGGGGTCTGAGGAATTAAAAAAATATTAATTGATATTGATATTGATATTGATCTTTATTATGTGTTAACCATACAAAGTATAGATACATTCGTCATATAAATATATAAAAAATTACTTAACGTTATTACAGTATTATAGTTTAGTATAATTGGATTCAGAATTATGACAGTTTTTCGAGTTATTTATATTTTTTTTAAATCCGCCACTCAACATAGGGAAATAATCTTAGCCATATTGGTAGGTATTAGAGATGGGCAAAACTGCTACTTTTGAATCACGTTGCTACCTGTGATTGCTACTTTCTAATATCTGTGATTATGATCAAAAAACATCGCAGAGAAAAAATATAAAAAAACGCAGGAAAAATTCCATTCAAAATCATCCTCAATGTCTGAAGTATCGCTTATTCAAAATCAATTTGGTTTTTGTAAATTCAACAATTTTCAATAGAGATATGGATTTTTGTAAATTTTTGTTTTAATTTTCTGAGCACCTGAACAAAAACACCGCCGAAAAAAATATAAAAACGGAGGAAACATTCCATAAAAAATCGTCCTCGATGGTCGAAGTATCACTTATTCAGAATCAATTTGGTTTTTGTAAATCCAACAATTTTCAAATTTTTGAAAATTTATGTTTTAATTTTTTGAGCACCTGAACAAAAACACCGCAGAAAAAAATATAAAAAACGCAGGAAAAATTCTATAAAAAATCATCCTCAATGGCCGATATATCGCTTATTCAAAATCAATTTAAGGTTTGTAAATTCAATAATTTTCAATAGAGATATGGCTTTTTGAAAATTTTTGTTTTAATTTTCTGAGCACCGAAACAAAAACATTGCAGAAAAAAAAATAAAAAAACGCAGGAAAAATTCCATTAAAAACCATCCTCAATGGCCGAAGTATCGCTTATTTAAAATCAATTTAATTTTTGTAAATTCAATCATTTTCAATAGAAATATGGATTTTTGAAAATGTTTGTTTTAATTTTCTGAGCACCTGAACAAAAACACCGCAGAAAAAAATATAAAAAACGCAGGAAAAAATCTATTAAAAGTCATCCTCAATGGTCGAAGTACCGCTTATTCAAAATCAATTAATTTTTTGTAAATTCAATAATTTTCAATAGAGATATGGATTTTTGAAAATTTTTGTTTTAATTTTCTGAGCACCTGAACAAAAACACCGCAGAAAAAATATAAAAAACGCAGGAAAAATTCCATAAAAAATCATCCTCAATGGCCGAAGTATCGCTTATTCAAAATCAATTAATTTTTTGTAAATTCAATAATTTTCAATAGAGATATGGATTTTTGAAAATTTTTGTTTTAATTTTCTGAGCACCTGAACAAAAACATTGCAGAAAAAAATATAAAAAACGCAGGAAAAATTCCATTAAAAATCATCCTTAATGGCCGAAGTATCGCTTATTCAAAATCAATTAATATTTTGTAAATTCAATAATTTTCAATAGAGATATGGATTTTTGAAAATTTTTGTTTCAATTTTCTGAGCACCTGAACAAAAACACCGCAGAAAAAATTATAAAAAACGCAGGAAAAATCCATTCAAAGTCATCCTCAATGATCGAAGTACCGCTTATTCAAAATCAAATTAATTTTTGTAAATTCAATCATTTTCAATAGAGATATGGATTTTTGAAAATTTTTGTTTTAATTTTTTAAGCACCTGAACAAGGAGGAGCATTTGGAGATTTTCGCAGTTTGGTGAGTTGTTTTTATTTGTAATTTTCAGTTAATGAAGTTTGCAATTTCAAAATTGGTTTCGTGGTATTATTTAAAAATTATGTTTAGATATTCGCACTGAATCTTAAATTAAAATGAATTTTGAGTCATTTTCGGTTTACCAGTTGTAAAAATTGTTTTTATATATTTATTTTCACAGTTGATGAAAATCGTAATTTGAAGATGAGCATAAGAGTAAATAGGAGTATACAGTATTGAATATAAAATAATATTTAGAAATGCTATTCTCCATTGTCTTCTTACAATCACGTTTCTAGATAACAGTTGTGATTTTAAGGAGCAATCACAATTTAAGTCACAGTTTAAATAGCAGTGATTTTAAGTAGCAGTGATTTAAAATAGCAGTGATTTTAAGTAGCAGTGATTTTAAGTAGCAGTGATTTTAAGTAGCAGTGATTTTAAGTAGCAGCGATTTTAAGTAGCAGTGATTTTAAGTAGCAGTGATTTTAAGTAGCGGTGATTTTAAGTGTCAGTGATTTTAAGTAGTAGTGATTTTAAGTAGTAGTGAAATTCGCCTATTAGCAACAGTAACGACCTGTGATTTTTCAATACTAGTGAAAAATCATAGGTACGTGAAATATCGTCCATTCCTAGTAGGTATCCACCTTTAAAACAAAGCAAAAATTGTGTTGATATCTTTTATAGTTTTTTAAAAAAAGTGTACCTAAACTTAAAAAGTAAATTTTTCAGGAAAGTACAAGAGCTCGCCCTCCCCCCTTTTGCTTACAAATTTCGATCACTTCTACTAATTGCAAAAATGTCAAATACATTTTTTTTCTAGGCAGAATTGAGTGCTGAATCAGAATCGACGATAAAAAAAATATACGATTATATTTTTTCATTTTTAAGAATTGTTATATAAAATACGGCGTGTCCAACAATTATTGGGGTGGTTTTGGAATCAACATGTCGATCGTTGAATTGACGTCTCATATTGACTGTCAAAAACAAATAAAAATAAATAAAAACGTTTAAAACGTCAAAATTATGAAACATGGAAAAATTATACTTCAAATTCAAAAACTCAGTTTACTCAAAAACTAAAGGGATTTCGAAAAAAACTTATTCTTTATAAGTTGTTCATTTTAGCATTCTCTACAATTATTATTAACTTAAATTTGCTGTAACTATTATCGTTTTATAATTATAATCCAAAAATTACAAAAAGTTTTTCTCGAATAAAAATGATTTTATGAAAAATATTTTCAAGCAAAAAATGTTCATTTCTTTGTTGTCTTCAAAGTTTGTTTAAATGTTTTTGAGATATTTTTCATATTTAAAGAAAATATTGGCAAAAAAAAAAACAGTTAAGGTAAACGCCCACTTCCGGTGTACGAAATTAATAATATAATCGTTCCTCCCCTCCCTTCCTTTCCCTTCACCTCCTGTCCTCCTTCTCGCGTCCCACTTTCTCCAGCTTCTTTACTCCAGCCCCATCCTCCCTCATCCATTCTGTCACCCTTCTGTTCCCTTACACTCCCACCTATTCCTCATTCACACCCTCACACTCTTCCGCCAGAAGTCTCCATGTATCATTCCCCACTCACACAATGCACACTAATAATAATATTAACAACTTTGTTTTTCAGATAAAACATGATCACACTCTTCCGCCAGATGTCTCCATGCATCCTTCCCCCACTCACATAATCCACACTAATAATAATAATGTTAACTTTGTTTTTCAGATAAAACATGATTCGCCATCTTCAAAAATTAAGACCTTCCATGTTTCTAAAACAAACAAGACGTTTTAGTGTTCAGCCCGAACTAACAAAGGTAAGTGATTATAGGAGTTTACAGTTAACAAGAACTAACGAGCGCGAATGACCTTGTTTCCCAAAAGTTTCTGCACCGTCGCCACTTTTCTGGAATATCTATTGCCTCAACGTCTTCAATCTGGACCTACTCGATGATAATCTCGAATTTGATGATCATACCGCCATCATTGTCGCATTATCTAATCTAGAAGGAATTCCGCAAGGTTCTCCTTTATCGCCACTTTTCTAGAACATCATTACCTCCACGCATTCAATCACAACCTACTTGATCATAATCTGTCTATTCCTATTCTCGAATTTGACAACCATAACATCATTACCTCAACGCATTCAACCACAACCTACTTGATCATAATCCGTTTATTCATATTCTCGAATTTGACAACAATAACACCCTTATATCCCGCGGTATTACACTTTAAAATCCATTGCTAAAACACAAATGTTGAAGGAGAGTGTTGGATAGAAAATAAAATTATAATCAAATACTGGACGTACATCTATCCAACACTCTCCTTCAACATTTCCACCCAGTAACATGGATCAAACTCGCAACTCTATAAAACACAAATGTTTAACAATTTGAAAACATTAACGACTTAAAAAATTTTAAGATTTTAAAATCCAGTGAGCCTTTTTATACTTCAAGCCAATTTCAATTTACGAACATAAATACTAATAGATTTGATTAATTTATTTATTTTCTATCTAGTAATAATATTATCACAAAATACCATCAACTTTTCACCTCTTAATAAAACCACACGGCTAGCAACTAAATGATCCGCAATCGCTGGTTTCTTCTAAACAGGTCTCGCCACGTATTTATCGTAAAGCATCCTCAACCTATCCCTTCTTAATTTAGCCTTAACCTTCAACGAAATCCGCCTCGAAACGCAACGTTTCTTCGCGCTGTCCTTCTTCCCGGAAGTTTTTCCCGAAGCGCTGAAGCTGTTCCTGTAAATGTAAACCTTGCTTTTTTTACATTTCTTTTTGGCACATCTTTCAATACCGGAAGCAGGTACTCCACGTTTATTCTTCTGACTTCTTCCCGTTTTCGCGTGTTCAGGTAGAATTATTTCCAAGTGTGTCGGTGAAATTGTAAAATTCTTGTCTTTCATTCTTGATTTATCTGAATCGGTTACATTTTCCCCACGATTCCAGATTGCTTCATTATAGCAAATTTTAGCGGATTTGTTTTTACGTAATTTGGGAAAATTGCGCATGTTATCGAGAACGCCGGCCGTCCTTTGTTTACTTAAATCGAAATGATTGGTTCCGGTTTGATTCAGGAACGTTTTGCTAAATATGTAGGGTTCATCGTAAGGGCGCTTTTTGACCGAGTTGTAGTTGATGATCTTGAGGACATTCTCATCAGAGAATTCAACGTTTTTACGTGTAATGACGCTCGTTGATTCTTTCAAATTGTTCAGCGACTTGAACGGCGATGAATCTTCATAAGATGTTACTTTCCGTTTCCGTTTTGTTCGTCTTTTAAGTACCCTATCGGGTCCATGTGATGTAAGCATGGTGATCATATGGTGGTTTGCATCTTCATCGCCGGAGGATTGGCTACTTTGAAGGTGTCTTTTCTTGACGCAACTTCTTATATCGATCGATTTTCTGTAAGCCCTTTTGTTTGTTCTGATTGCGTAGGGACCGTCGCAGTCGAGTTTATCTGAATTCATCGATGAACTAGAGGGGGGGTGCCTTTTATGTTTAACCGTTTTCCTAGCGGTGGGTTGTGAACGTACATGTTCGAATAAGGAGTTGGTGGCCGATTTAAGGCTTTTCTTCTTTGGAATATTCTTTATTGGAGATGCTTCATTGGATGTGTAATTAATTACATGTGGATGTATTGAATTATCAGCATCTATTAAAAAGCTGGAATCATCCCCCGAAGATCTGCATTGCATATTTACAGGGCTTGTACAACTTAAACTTTTTTTAATAATTTTACCTCCTTCGCCTGTTAAGTTTTTGTGCTTTCCATTCTTGATATTTTTCACAGGTTTAATGTTTTTGTGTTTTTCTTCATTTTTTTCAGATTCTTTCAACGCGCCTAATGCTACAGAAGAATTTTCTTGGAATACATTATTATTGTAATTCTGGTAGTTACTGTTAACGGATTTCACCTTACTCGGATGGATATTTGATTTTCTTTTACTCGTAGCACTGCCTCTATCGCTTGAGCTCGAACTTATGCCACTTGAAGGGCGGCTTGACCGCGGACTCGAGGATTGCGAAGATGATCTAGACTCCGAGTTACTTTTCGAACTCGAATACTTTGCACATTTCTTTCTGGAGTCACTCTGGGTGTTATTTTTGAAACCATTATACGAACGATTTGTGGTGTTCTTTTGGATATTTGATGTTTGCTTGCGAAGATTTGAACACACCAACGATTCAGCGTTCTGTCTTTTGAAGTTTGCCAAGTCTTTATAGTTGAAGGGAAATACTGCAGCATTTGAAAGTGGTTTCGTAACGTCATTTTTCTTAATTGGTAATTGATTACATTTCTTAAGCATCTGTTTCTCATCCTGATTAAAACTCCTTCGTTTACTTCCCGCTTGAAGAGCATCGAGATTTTGGTAATTACAAGAAGTGGAGAAATTACGCCGACCTTCCGCAATATCATATTGTTTTTGGAAATGTCTAATTTTTCGATCTTCGTTTTCAGACACGCAAGATCTAAAGTTTTTATTAATTCCTTTTTCCTTAACGCAACTATCAGATTCCCAAAACCTATCCCCGCAATATTGTCTTTTTCTAAAGGGCATCTCGTTAACCCCTTTACTCCCAAACAAACGCGTTTGTAAATTGTCACTGTTGCCAATATCAAAAGCTGACGGTGTACCTTCAAGATCATCATTATTTATAACGCATTCTTTAAAATTGTATTTGTTAGCATCGCATTTTGAAGTGACAAACTGAAAAGCCTTGAAAATTTCATCGATCGTACTGTTTTGAATCGAACACGTCCTTGCCTCGTAAGTCTTATTCAATTTCTTCCTGTCGCATCTGTAGCTCTCGCAAATCTTTTGATTCTCCAACGATTCCGCCGAAGGGTGTCTGTTTATTTTGCGAATCAGTTCTTGGAAATTTAAGTTTTGATTAAGCTCTAAGTTACTGTAAATATTGGTGCAAGCCTGGGTTTTTCGAATGTTCTTCGTACGGAGCTCATTGATTTTCTGAGCGATGCCTTTGAAACGCTTCTCCTGAACTGCCAGCATTTTCATAAAATTTATGCCCCAGCGATCTTTCAAACGGTTAATTGAATCCCGGCTTTCATTCGATCGAACGGTGCCGAGATTTAGATTTTTGAAAACAATCGTAGCGACTTTTTGGCTTTTACCGTTGTTCTCAACATTATCAAAATGAAGACTTAGATTCTCGAAGATTTTAGATGTGATCGTATGAACACCGAGCTGCTTCTCAATATGCCTATCATTTTGGTTCTTCTCGTAATCTTCTTCTCTGGTTTGCAACATATTTACATTATGATTGTTGTTATTGTCATCAACAAAATTTTTGAAAGTTGCATCCCTTTTTAACTGTTGATTGCTAGTATCTTCAAAATCTATATTTTTAATGTCTTCCTCACCATGAATATTTTCCGGTATGGCTATCTTTCGTAAATTACTGCTCACTTCAAATATTTCACTTTTATTCGCTCGCAACTTTGCTGTTTGTTCATTTTCAGAATTGAATTCGTTGTCACTTCTTTCATCAGTAATACATGATGCACTACTGTTGGTGGTGACAGAGAAGGATTTTCCGTATGGACCGCTGAACGAATGCCTTTTCGGTTTAACCCTCAGCGAATTAGAACTGCGACTCCTCTTATTCCGCCTTTTCGAAATTCTCCTGAAGAGCTCGTCGTAATTATTCATCGAATAACTTCTGTTCAGACCTTTCGTTATCATCAGATGCGATTGTATCTTCTTTTCCCTCTTCAATGTTTCTCTACGCCACGGCTGAAGGTCCTCGTCGATTAACCTTACGAAATTATCTAGCGCTTGATCATTAGGCACCTTGTTCCACCAAATGTCAGGCTTACCATCCGGTGGTAAAACAATGGAGAATATGTTGTTTATCAGTTTCTGCTTGAGTATCCTATCGCTATACGTATTGCTTACTATAGAAGGTGAAGAGTTTACTTCTATCAACCAAGGTTTCAGGTTGCAATCGATGATTATGTCGTAGCCGTAGCATTCAAAGCAGTGTTGATTCGAAGACATTACCATCTGCGCGGCCTTCAATGAGTGCACGATCACACCATTGATTTCCTTGAAGAGAGTATAGGTGGAAACGAAACCTATGGTTCCTTCCAAATATAGCTGCAAATTTTCAGTACTCCATTTCTCGCCGTGATGTTTGTTATACTTCCGACTTCTCCTCTGCACCGAATGATTGGTGATGTGCATATACTGGTTTTTCAGGCTTTCATCAGCTAAATAATAATTTTTAACTGCGAACCTGCAAAACCCGCTTTTAAACAGATACGCCTTCAGCGGCTTGAATGACGTTACCAGAACATACATCCGCATATCAAATTTCTTTCCTCCAATCAACAAAGGCCGATCTATGTATCTACACACCACGTACGAAGAATTATCAGCCACACCACCACACACGTACCCTTTCCCGATTTTTCCCAACTTCTTAATCCTGTCCAGTTTCGTGGTTAAAACAATTCCGGACCCCTGACTCTTACAACTAGGCTTCAGAATCCACGTAGCGTTGGGCTCATCCCTATATTCATCCAGAAACAACGTATATTCCCTCGGCAAAACGTAAGTGCTCGGTATCACTTCCGGTGGACATTCCCCTCTCCTCTCCAATTCCCTCCCGTACCTTTTCAAGACTCCCGGCATGAAGTCTTTCCTGCTCAGAACGTAGCTGTTGGGAAAGTGGTTGATGAACTGGTCCCTCTTTAATCTGCATCCGTGTTCGCGGTGGAAGAACGATCTGCACTTTCCCGACAGTGCCCAGAAGATGTTCCAATCGGTGTTGTCCCATTTCCAACCCCGTTTCTTGCAGTTGTCTCTTAAGCAGTGGGCGTTGATGTCGGACCTGTATTTTATTATGGCCATGTGCGAAAGGAGTTTTGAAGTGTTTCACCAGAATTTTGTATGTACTGTCAAATCTGTCTGGCCTGATAATTAATACATATTCGCGATCAAGTTGCAGTAATGCAAGCCATGACATTTTTTTTATTACGTTTGAAGCAGAAAATTTTGACAAACACACAGATTAATACAGATAGGCAACTCAATGTAAATTTTTGGATTCATATAATCCATATAAAATGGCGTCGGCATCAAAACAAAGTAGGCAATTTCACTACCAAGCCATCTATTAACAAATTAACGAACTAACACATACTGGTGCGCCCTCTGAGATCGTGGCCATATGAGATAGAAGATACAAAATTAATGGGAAAATTGAGATGGGTGCTATGCGACTAATTTTCCTATGGAGTTAACCATCTGTTCTAATCTGTGGACAAACATTAATTTTTAGAACATGCAATGTTCAGATTAGAGTGCCTTCCTATCATTTTCACTATTTCCTATAAATGTCTTTAAAAATAGGAAAAAGTAGTTTTTGTAGAATCACCTCGGTTTTTTTTTTATTGGTGATTTTTTCATAATGTTGGATATTTGGTTGGATACTCTGGTTGTAGTTCTGTCTTTTATCTTAAAAATAAATTTGAGGTTATGTTTTCTACATGGTTGCCATATGCCTAATTACTCTATCATGAAGATTAAAACAAAAAAAAAACAAAAAAAAATTGGTAATTTTTAAGAAATGAGGAGTCTTGCAAGAGAAAGGGGAAGGGAAAATGTTTGATGCTTTTACAGTGGACGAGCTAGAGGTATGTAAAGAAAAACAAAGCGAGGCCATAAATAATAAAGGCAGAGGCATGGAATCTACTTGGTGTGAAGGGTATGGAGCGACTTCAAAACTCAAAAACAACAAACAAAAAATGACTTGTCTGCATTATTGCCTTCGAAGGTGGAATTTTGTTAAATATATTCTTGTACGCGTTTCTAATATATTTCTTATATACGCGTTCATCACCTCGGCAATTTTAGAAAAATCGAAGACGCGATTTTGTTGATTTTAGACCTGAAAATTTTTGGGAGTGAGATTTTGTTGACCCGGCATGAATATTTCTTAAAACCGTTTTAAAACACAGTAAATCCGCTACATTTTGGCGTTTAAATGATTAAAATCAAATAACGCGTTCGGTAGTGAAATAATTTTTCAAAATCAAATTCCGATTTTGACAAATTTTATTGACTTAACGTGAATATATTTTTTAAATTTAATACACTGAGTTCCTACATTTTTGCGTTCAAATCATCAAAATCTAATTAAGCAATTTTCCAAAACCAAAGACGCGTCTTGAACTTGGAAAACTTCCAATTTTGGCCATTTTCGTTGACTCGGCATAAATATTTCTTAATACTTTTTTTAAATACGCTTAATTCCCGACATTTTAGTTTTTAAATCATCAAAATCAAATAAAGCGGTCAGAAGTTAAGCAATTTTTTAAAATAAAAAACGCAATTTTCTTGACTTGAACTTGAAAAACTTCTAATTTTGGCCATTGTCGTTGACTCGACATGAATGGTTCCTAATACTTTTCTAAAATACACTAATATTACTACATTTTGGAATGGAAATCATCAAAATCAAATCACGCGTTCGGAAGTTAAATTTTTTTTTTTAATCAAAAACGCAATTTTGTTGACTTGACCGTGAAAAACTTCCAATTTTGGCTATTTTAATTGACTCGACATGAATGGTTCTTAATACTTTTCTAAAATACACTAAATTCACTACATTTTGGAATTGAAACCATCAAAATCAAATCACGCGTTTGGAAGTTAAATTTTTTTTTTTAATCAAAAACGCAATTTTGTTGACTTGAACTTGGAAAACTTCCAATTTTGGCTATTTTCGTTGACTCGACATGAATGGTTCTTAATACTTTTCTAAAATACACTAAATTCACTACATTTTGCAATAGAAATCATCAAAATGAAAGCACGCGTTCGGAAGTTAATTTTTTTTTTTTAATCAAAAACGCAATTTTCTTGACTTGAACTTGAAAAACTTCAAATTTTGGCTATTTTCATTGACTCGACATGAATGGTTCTTAATACTTTTCTAAAATAAACTAAATTCACTACATTTTAGAATTGAAATCATCAAAATCAAATCACGCGTTCGGAAGTTAAATAATTCTTCAAAATCAAAAACGTGATTTTGTTGGCTCAAACTTGTAAAACTTCCGATTTTGACAAATTTGGTTGACTTGAATATTTTATTATACATTTTTTTAAACACACTCATTCCCTACATTGTTGCTTTCAAATAATCAAAATCAAATAACGCGTTCAGAAGTTAAGCAATTTTTCAAAATCAAAAACGTAATTTTGTTGACTTGAACTTGGAAAAGTTGCGATTTTGGCCATTTCCGTTGAATCGACATGAATATTTCTTAATACTTTTTTTAAATGCGCTTAATTGCTTACATTTTGGCTTTTAAATCATCAAAATCAAATAAAGCGGTTGGAAATTAAGCAATTTTTTTAAATCAAAAACGCAATTTTCTTGACATGAACTTGAAAAACTTCCAATTTTGGCTATTTTCGTTGACTCGACATGAATGGTTCTTAATACTTTTCTAAAATACACTAAATTCACTACATTTTGAAATTGAAATCATCAAAATTAAATCACGCGTTCGGAAGTAAAATAATTTTTCAAAATCAAAAACGCGATTTTGTTAGCTCAAACTTCTAAAACTTCTTATTTTGACAAATTTGGTTGACTTGAATATTTTATTATACTTTTTGTTAAACACACTCATTCCCTACATTGTTGCGTTCAAATAATCAAAATCAAATAACGCGTTCGGAAGTTAAGCAATTTTTCAAAATCAAAAATTTAATTTTTTTACTTGGAAAATTTCCAAGTCTTGCCATTTTCGTTGACTCGACATCAATATTCCTTATTACATTTTAAAAATACAGTAAATTCACAACATTTTGGCGTTTTAATCACCAAAATCAAATAACGTGTTCGGACGTTAAGAAATTTCAAAAATTAAAAACACAATTTTGTTGACTTGAACTTGAAAAACTTCCAATTTTGGCCATTTTCGTTGACTCGATATGAATATTTCTTAATCATTTTTTAAAATGCACTCAATTCGCTATATTTCTGCGTTAAAATAATCAAAATCAAATAACGCGTTTAGAAGTTAAGCAATTTTTCAAAATCAAAAACACAATTTTGTTGACTTGAACTTGAAAAACTTCAAATTTTGGCCATTTTCATTGACTCTACATAACTATTTCTTAATACATCTTTTAAAATAAATTAAATTCGCTTCATTTTGGCACTAAAATCATCAGAATCAAAGAACGCGTTCAGAAATCAAAAACTTTTTTTTTTAACTTGGAAAACTTTAAATTTTTGCCATTTCCGTTGACTTGACATCAATATTCCTTAATATATTTTTAAAATACAGTAAATTCAAAACATTTTGGCATTTAAATCACCAAAATCAAATGACGCGTTCGGAAGTTAAGCAATTTTTCAAAATCAAAAACTGCATTTTATTGAGTTGATCTTGGAAAACTTTCAATTTTGACCATTTTCTTTATACTTTTTTAAAATACACCAAATTTGCTACATTTCAGCGTTCAAATCATCAAAATTAAATAACGCGTTCAGAAGTTAAACAATTCTTCAAAATCAAAAACTTTAATTTTTTTTTGGTTGACCAAAATAGGAAATCCCTAAAATATATTTCTTTTTTGTTGAAACTAAATAACGATTAAAACATTTTTTTGCAAAGGTTTTTAAAATTTTTTTTTCAAGTGTAACTACTCATTCTGAATATTATTTGTCTGATTTTTTTTTGTGGGACTTCTGGGAACGGAGATACGCAAAATGACTTTTTCGTAAATGGTGCTTAATTCGACTTGAATCGCCTAAATAACAAAAAAATTTTTTTCTTCAATTTTTTTTTAAATTTTTTTTTTCAAGTCTAACCACTCATTCTGAACACTATTCGTCTGAATTTTTTTTGTGGGACTTCTGTGAACGGAGATACGCAAAATGACTGTTTAATAACGATAAAAAAAAAATTCAATTTTTTTTTTAATTTTATTTTTCAAGTCCAACCGCTCATTCTGAACACTATTCGTCTGAATTTTTTTTGTGGAACTTCTGGGAACGGAAATTCCCAAAATGACTTTTTTCGTAAATAGTGCTTAATTCGACTCGAATCGCCTAAATAACGATAAAATTTTTTTTTAAATTTTTTTAAATTTTTTTTTCAAATCTAACCACTCATTTTGAACACTATTCATCTGAAATTTTTTTGTGGGACTTCTGGGAATGGAGATACGCAAAATAACTTGTAATTGCTTTTGATAACTAGCATTAATTAATATCTCTTTAATTTAAATTAGGTTACAAAACAATGTTTTTGAAATTGACGTTCTGAATCGATTAGCCTTGGGGGGAAACGTGGCTTCGGACTCCTATAAATAATTTCTTTATGAAAAGGTCTTGCATCCCCTCTCACCGCAAGTGTAGTGACCAGCAATGGTTACTTCTAAACTTTTCAGGATTCAGGTTTAACTTTAACTTAACGATTTTTACTTTAAAACCCTCAAAATTGAACCATTTATTTCATGTGGTCCACGAAATAAATAATATTTCTCGTTATGCTCCCGCAACGTTCTGTTGAGGCCCTTCGTTACCAAAAGATGAGATTGTATCCGGCACTCGTTGCTCCATTTCTCCGCGGACCACGGCGGCAGATCTTCATCGATCAACCTTTTAAAATGGCCCAACGCTCGCTCATTAGGCACTTTATTCCACCAGATGTCAGGCTTGCCCTTCGGTGGTAAGACGATGGAAAATATGTTGCCGATCAGCTTCTGCTTCAGTATCCTATCGTTGAACGTGCTGCTTTTCATCGAAGGGGAAGAGTTCACTTCTATCAACCAAGGTTTTAAGTTATCATCGATGATGATATCGTAGCCGTAGCATTCGAAGCAGTGCGGGTTTGAAGAGATCACCGCCGAGGCGGCTTTTAACGAGTGCACGATCACATCATGAATTTCCCGAAACAGTTTATTCGTCAAACGCAATCCAATGGTTCCTTCTAAATACAGCCGCAAATTTTCTGTACTCCATTTTTCACCATGCGACTCGTTATGTTTATCGCTCGTCTTCTGCACCGCGTAATTGGTGATGTGCATGTACTGATTCTTCAAGCTTCCATAGCCCAAGTAATAATTGTTAACCGAGAACCTGCAGAATCCGCTTTTAAACAGATACGCCTTCAGCGGCTTGAATGAAGTTACCAGGACATACATCCGCATATCAAATTTCTTCCCTCCAATCAGCAAAGGGTGATCTATATATCTGGACACCACGTAGTCGGTATTATCAGCCATACCTCCGCGTACGAGCTCTTTCTTCGTGTTCGCCAGTTTCTTGATCCTGTCCAGTTTGGTGGTCAGAAAAATTCCGGAGCCCTGACTCTTACAGCACGGCTTCAAGATCCAAGTAGCGTGGTGTTTCGTTTTGTATTCGAACAAAAACAATGTGTAGTCTCGTGGTAAAACGTAAGTGCTGGGTATCAGTTTCGGTGGACTTTGCCCTCTCCTCTCCAGTTCTTTCAGGTACCTGCTTAGAAGTCCGGGCATGAAGTCTTTTCGCGTGAGGATGTAACTGTTGGGAAAGTGGTTGATGAATTGGTCATTTTTTAATCTGCACACTGCTTCGCGGTTGAAAAATGTTTTGCACTTTCCGGTTAGCGCCCAAAAGATGTTCCAGTCGTCTTTCCCCGATTTCCACCCGCGCTTCTTGCAGTTGGTTATCAAGCATGGGGCGTTGATGTCGGTGCGGTATTTTATTTGGCCCATTTTTTTGGGGAAGGTTTTGAAGTGTTTCACCAGAATTTTAATACGGTTGTCAATGGTGACATTGATTGATTTGTTGCGTCTGTAAGAAACATTTTTGGAAACGGTTTTTTTGATGTGGCTATGAGGTAAGTTTCTCCAATAATATAAAATTCGCTATTTCAGTATTGTATGTTTGGTATTTATTTTCAGGATCGATATCCGGATGTGAAGCGCGGCGAATACGCCACCCTCGATGAAACCCACTTGCGCTTCTTCCTCGGACTGCTGGGGGAGGACGGGGTGATCAGGGGCGAGGAGGACTGTCGGGGCTACAACGTTGATTGGATTAAGAATGTCAGGGGTGAATTTTCCGCTCCCTGCCTAAATCCGTTTCCTCGTTAATTTTTAAACAGGTTACAGTAAGTGCATCCTGAGGCCCAGGAGCACCGACGAGGTCTCGGAAATTTTGAAGTTTTGCAATGCCCAGAGGATTGCTGTATGTCCGCAGGGCGGAAATACCGGCCTGGTGGGTGGTTCGGTTCCCGTATTTGATGAGGTCGTCCTCACCACGGCTTTGATGAACGATATCATCAGTGTCGATGAAATATCTGGTGAGTGAAATCGTACCATTTTTTTTTTAAATTAATTAAAAAGAAGAGAGTGAAAATTAAGTCTTAAAGATAAATAATAAATAAAGATTACATGGCAAATTCAATCTGTGAAGTATTATTTAAGGCGTTGTTGTATGTCAGGCCGGTTGTATCTTGGAAAATTTGGACAATCACGTGGCTGAAAAAGGCCTGATGGTACCTCTGGACTTGGGCGCGAAAGGTGCGTGCCACATTGGAGGTAATGTATCAACAAATGCAGGAGGACTCAGACTGCTCCGTTATGGAAATCTTCATGGATCTGTCTTAGGAGTCGAAGCGGTGAGTAATTCTGTATTAATAAATATATCTCTTCGTGACTGCAAAATTAAGTCTTAAATCTTAAATCTGTTAGCGCGAGTAATAAATATACAGAATGTACACAGTAGGCCAAAAAAAACGCTACAAGTAGTTTTATACTCTTATACATCTTCGTTGGTTATTAACATTTTAATATTAACATAACAGTAAAAAGGCAAAAAAAAAAAACAGTACAAGTAGTTTTGTACTCTCATAACAGTAAAAAGCCCAAATTTTATAGATAAGATGAAGTACTATCTACAAATTATAAATATTTTGTTTTTCATTGCAATATTTAATGCGTTAATTATTATTAAAAATATAAATATTTCCAATCTGTACCCTTTTTTTTGGTCCACTGTGTATACGAATTCCACCGACTAAATTGATAAAATAAATTGTTGAGTTTTTTTATTATGTTTGCTGTCGACACTTTATTTTTCACCCCAAAACTAGTAATTCGGTTAAGGCCCATCGAAAATCTTACAAATAAAAAATCTAGTTATATTTCGATATTAGCACAAAAGAGAACTATACAGGGTGTTACAAATGCGATACATTAGTATTGCTATCTCGATAACTATAAGAGATAGAGAGTTGGTTAAATTAAGGAACAGTTGCGTATTTTAATACCGAATAATTTGTTAGAGAGAAATTAAAAATATTCCAACTACTTCCGGAGATATTCGATAAAAACAAAAAAAGTCAATTTTGGTTTTTATTTTTTTATGACTTTATTACTGCTTATTTTGAAAAACCAAGAGCACTTTCTTAAGACATTTTTGTAAGCTCTTTTAGAAGAAAAAAAATAATAATAAAACGTTCCTTTATTAAGATACCAAATTTAAAATATTCCGACTATTCAATCAAAAGTCAATTTTGGTTTTTATTTTTTCACGACTTTGATACTGGTTATTTTGAAAAACCAAAAGCACTTTCTTAAGACACTTTTGCAAGCTCTTTTAGAAAAAAAAAATATATTTTTTTTAATACGACTTTTCGTTATTTAGATATCAAATTTAAAATATTCCGACTTCGTCAATCAAAAGTCAATTTTGGTTTTTATTTTTCTACGACTTTATTACTGCTTATTTTGAAAAACCAAAAACACTTTCTTAAGACATTTTTGTAAGCTCTTTTAGAAAAAAAATAATAGGACGTTTTGTTATTTAGAATTTAAAATTAAAATATTCCGACTACTTTAATCAAAAGTCAATTTTGGTTTTTATTTTTTACGGCTTTATTACTGTTTATTTTGAAAAAAAAATTAAAAGCACTTTCTAAGCACCCTTTTATAAGATCTTTTAGAAAATAATTTTATTTTTTAAATACGACATTTCGTTATTCAACTGCCAATATCAACTTTATTTTTTAAATACGGACATGGATTTTTTATTTAATTTTTGAGTGGCCTTTCACTTCCCAAAACTAATGATGTGTTTCGACAAAAGTCATTTTTCTCAGTTCCTAGAAGTCTCACATTTTTTTCAGGCTAATAATGTCCAGAATAAGCTAGAAAAAAATTTAGAAAACTGGAATTTTTTTTAATCGGTATTTAGGCGTTTCGAGTCGAATTAAGCACCATTTTAGACAAAAGTCATTTTGCGTATTTCCGTTGTTACAAAATGTAAACAATTCGTTGGAGTTATTTGAAGTTTTTTTTTTAAATTAAAAATTATGTCTTCGGTTTTTATAGAATATCTCCGGAAGTAGTCCGAATATTTTAAATTTAATTTTAACAAATTATTCAGCAATAAAATACGCAACTTTCCAACAATCTATCTCTTATAGTTACCGAGATAGCAATGCTAATGAATGGAATTTGTAACACCCTGTATAAAAATTTAACATGTAAAACCACATTTATGAATTTTTCCGTTTCTGGGAAGTGCGGGAGTAAATTTTGAAACTAATTTTCTAATTGCATAGTTGCAATGCAATTTTATTTTCTTCAGTTCAAGTTTCGGGTGTTGCCATTATATTTCCAGCTATGATATGTCAATTGTTTTAGCAGTATATCAAATATAGGTTCATTCTGGATTGTTTTAGAAATTTTGAATGCAATTCCGGCGGAAATTATTTTTTTACAATTTTTCTAATCGCCAAAAGTAATTTTCATTTCCGTTCGAGTTTTAAGTCTTGTCACTTTGTTTCCAGTTTTGATATGTTACTTATTTTAAGGGATCTCAAAAATAAGTTAATTCAGGATGGATTTTGAATTTTTGAAGCTAATTCCCGGTGAAATGATTTTTTTTACAATTTTTATAATCGCCGAATATATTTTTTTTCTCTGTAATTTAAATTTTTTGAATGTTGTCATTTTGTTTCCAGCTCTGATATCTCAATTGGTTTAGCAGTTTGTCAAAAATAGAATAATTCTGCATGAATTTTGAGATGTTGAAGCTAATTACATCAAAGATGAATTTTTTACAATTTTTCTTATCGCCGAGTGCGGATTTCATTCCCTCCGTTCAAGTTTTGAATGTTTCTATTTTATTTCCAGGTGTGATATGTCAATTATTTTAAAGGGATGTCAAAACCAGTTTAATTTTTGATCGATTTTGAAATTTTGAAGCTGCTTTCAGCAGAGATGAATTTTTTACAATTTTTTTTATCGGCTAATGTAATTTTCTTTTCTGCAATTTAAGTTTTTGGTGTTGTCAATTTGTTTTCAGCTGTAATGTGTCAACAGGTTTAGCGGTATGTCAAAAATAAGTTTATACTTGATGGATTTTGAAATTTTGAAGCTAATAACACCAGAGATTATTTTTTTACAGTTTCTCTAATCGCCGAATGTAATTTTCTTTTTTGTAATTTAAGTTTTCAATGTTGTCATTTTGTTCCAGCTCTGATATGTCAATTGTTTTAGCGGTATGTCAACAATAAATTCATTCTGGATAAATTTTGAAATGTTGAAGCTAATTCCTGCAGAAATAATTTTTTACAATTTTTCTTATCGCGAGTGCAATTTTCATTTCCTATGTCAATTGTTTTAAAGAATTGTCAAAACTAGTCTAATTTTTGACGGATTTTAAATCTTTAAAGCTAATTCCAGCAGAGATTTTTACAATTTTTTTAAATCGGCAAATGCATTTTCCATTTCTTCCGTTCAAGTTCAAGTTTTGAGTGTTGCCATTTTGTTTCCAGCTGTGATATGTCAATTGTTTTAAAGGAATGTCAAAAATAGTTTCATGTTTGATGAATTTTTACATTTTGAAGCTAATTTGTTAATAATTTAAACACTTTATTGTCGACTCTCGCATGCAAGCATTAAATATTTAGAAAAATCGTAACTACCAAAGTACGTAATTTATTTTCAAAATTTCTTCACTAATTGTTTAAATAATCTCTGTAGAATGATAATCAATACTCCATAAGTACACATTTTGATTTGTTAATATTTTAAACAATTTATTGTCGGCTCTCACATGCAAGCCATACGTACTAAATATTTAAAAAAATCATAACTATCAAAGTACGTAATTAATTTTCAAAATTTCTTCACTAATTGTTTAAATAATCTCTGTAGAATGATAATCAATACTCCATAAGTACACATTTTGATTTGTTAATATTTTAAACAATTTATTGTCGACTCCCGCATGCAAGCCATACGTACTAAATAAATATTTAAAAAAAATCATAACTACCCAACTACGTAATTAATTTTCAAAATTTCTACACTAATTGTTTAAGCAATCTCTTTAGAATTAAGAACAATACTCCAAATGTTGACATTTTGATTTGTTATAAATTTAAACACTTTATTGTCGACTCTCGCATGCAAGCCATACGTACTAAATAAATATTTAAAAAAATCATAACTACCCAACTAAGTAATTTATTTTCAAAATTTCTTCACTAATTGTTTAAACAATGTCTTTAGAATGATAATCAATCCTTCAAATGTTGACATTGTGATTTTTTAATGTTATAAACAATCACCGAATGCAATTTTCTTTTGCTTCGTTTAAGTTTCGAGTGTTCTATTTTTAGATGTGATATATCGATTTTTTTAAAGGTATGTCTAAAACTGTTTCTTTCTGGATGGATTTTGAAATTTTGAAGCTAATTCCTGCAGAGATGAAGTTTTCAAATGAAAGATTGCAATTTACTTTTCGTCCAATGAGAGTTTTGCTTATTTTTTTACTTCCAGCGGGAATATATCGATTATCTTTCTAGAAAATCAAAAACACACTGTTTTCGCATAGTTCCACCAATTTTGAAGCTACGAATGTCCTACCGCAAAATTTCCATCCCCTATCAAATCTTCTCCATTTTCTATTTTGTTCACGTAACCTGGAAAATATTCCGGTAGGCAATGACTAAACGAAATTCATAGAAAATCGGGTTTTATGAAGAAGTAAAGTATAATCAGGCAATTCTAACGTATCCACTACAAAATTTGACGAATCATTTTCGTTTTGGTATTATTTTTCAGGTAAAGGCAAATGGCGAAATCATTGATTGCATGAGCACATTGAAAAAGGACAACACTGGCTATCACCTGAAGCACTTGTTTATTGGTTCCGAGGGTACCTTGGGTGTGGTGACAAAGGTGGCAATACAGTGCCCTCCTAAACCGAACGCAATAAACATGGCATTCTTGGGTATGTAGTTTGTAATAAGTTAATTAAAGTATTTTTTCGCCTGCCTCCACCGAAACCATCTATTTCGGCCATAAAAATCGGGCCGAAACTACGATTTAGCGTATCTAGATAATATGTTTAATCTAGACAACCTTCCGCGGAATATGAGTAGGCTATGCAAAAATCTGACAGTGACAGTTCAATGGTGCGCGATATAAAATTTCCTGAAACACTGTTTTTATTTAAGGCAGGCAAAAAAATATCGAGTGTAACTCAGGCCAAAATGCTTTAGTAACCTTTCACTTTTAAGGGGGTTGCTAAAGCCTATTTTCGGCCCTTGATACACTATAATACCATTCAATTATCACATTGTTTCCTCTCCGGTAGCACATCGATGTAAATGTAATTTGCTTTCTAAACATTTTTTCCTCTTGTATTTTTTAATTTTTTAAGTAGGAAAACGCATAAATGTGATTTTCCATGTTAAATTCCTACGCATAACGAAACAACCGAGATTCATATTTCAGGAGTGAATTCATTCGAGGACGTTCTTTCAATCTTCAAGCGTTGCAAGTCTCAACTCGGCGAAATCCTTTCTTCGTTCGAACTTATCGATGCCGCATCTTTGGATGTTGTAACTGGCCATCTAAAATTGCAATCACCCCTTGGGGAATTTCCCTTTTACGTCTTGATAGAGACGCACGGTAGCAGTGAGCGACACGACGAAGAGAAAATAAACAGTTTTTTGGAAAGCGCAATGGAGAAGGGATACGTCGTTGATGGAACGGTTACCAACGAACCATCAAAAATGAAGGTAAGTGATTACCCATGAAGCACCGACTGTTAACTACATTCACATGTATTTGATCGTTCCTTAGCGGTGTATCTAGGGTAACATTAAAAACATTTATTTGGCCATTCTTTAACGGCGTATCAAGGGTAACCTTGAAATAGATATTTATGCATCAAGGGAGATATGGAATGTTTTTTTCCCCAAGGTTGACAGGGTTACAAACTGAGGGCCTCTGGCCCGAGGTTTGTAAGTCAACCGAGGGCGAAGAACATGAATATCTCCCGCGGTGCATACAATATTTTATTTTTTAGTAATTCGTAAAAATATTCAGTATATCGATCTGCAATATGTATTTGCATGGTTGCTATGAGTTTGTTTTAAATCAAATCGCCCGCATTTCATGAACTGACGTTTATTTATTTTGATTTGATTTAACGTTAATGCTTTAACAACAAACGTACAGTTGTGGATAAAATAGTGAACAAACCTGGGAGAAAAGTTTAATTCCTGTCTCGCTATAAAGTTGGTCGTGAGCAGACGCAAGATTGTCTATCTTCAACCAACATCTTGAGAATTTGGAAATTGTACATACTATTTATCAGGTAAACAGGAGCAGACCTCATATCTCCCAAGGGAGATATAACTCATATCTCCAGTGGGAGTTATGAGTACGCTTAATAGATAAACGATTAATTAAGATTGCCAACTCAAGCAATAGAATTGGGGAAAAGTGTTAGTACCAAATTTAGCGCCACCTACTATTTGATCGTGGATTTTATTGGTTCGGATAAAATGGCGCTAATTTTAATAGTTATTTAACCAACAAGTGTGTTAATGATGGCGATTAATGATCGAGACATTTTCACGCACGAGCGCTTGCGCGAGTGCGTTAATTGTTGAGATCATTAATCGCCAATTAACACACGAATTGGTTACAAGATTTTTCCGTTGATCGTAACTTAGATCAACATTAGAAATTAGATTAGAGAAAATCCAAACAAAACAAACAAATAAACTTGCTATTAAGCCCTTTGCAGCAATATCGGCAAAACATGGGAATAGCGCAGATACCGAATGACGTCCTACCTGTTACTCCTCGCACCAGGAAATAAATTCTACGTAAGTTTTTACTTTCTCCGTTACGAATTACGAGAAAGTATTGTGATCGTGATTTTATTTTCAAATTTTTTTTTTCGGAAATATCCGTTTTGGGGTCCCTAGATGCCATTTCAACAATTTCTGGAAAAAAAAATGTGTGTCTGTGTGTGTGTGTGTGTGTGTCTTTTTGTGTGCGCTGTATCTCAAAAACTAATACAGCAATTGATATAGAACTTTCAACATACGTCTTATTTGATAATCTGATCAACTGGAAAGCTTTTGGTAAAATTTCGTACACCGGAAGTGGGTGTTTACCTTAACTGTTTTTTGTTTTTTGCCAATATTTTCTTAAATATGAAAAATATCACAAAAACATTTAAACAAACATTGAAGACAACAAAGCAATGAACATCTTTTGCTTTAAAATATTTTTCATAAAATCATTTTTATTCGAGAAAAAAATTTATTAATTTTTTTCAATTTTTGGTTTATAATTATGAAACGATAGTAGTTACAGTAAATTTGTGTGAATAATAATTGTAGAGAATACCAAAATGAACAACTTCTAAAGAATAAGCTTTTTTCGAAATCTCGTTAGTTTTTGAGTAAACCGAGTTTTTGAATTTGAAGTATAATTTTTCCATGTTTCATAATTTTGACGTTTTAAACGTCAGTTTCATCCGAGTTTACGCAACGCTCGATGTACATTTAAAATATAATTTCAATAAACCATGAAAACGTAAATATAAATGGCAATGATACCATCTAGTCGGAGAAAGTAACATGATGCCCACATCACCATTTTTTCGTAAAAATGTGTACTCTTTTCCGGAATCAAATTTAATGTTGCATTATTTGCAATGGCTAGTACTTTTGGCGGTGTTAATTTAAACTCGACACTATCCATAGTAGCAGACATTCACTCGATACACGCGTTTTATAAATTTGACGTTTCACACTTTGACATTATTGTATAACAAAATCGAAGGCGGTTCGCCTCTAATTTGTTTCTAACGCAGAGAATTGATATACTTTTGCATTTACATGTGAAACAAATTATAGATCGTTTTCTCGCTATTATCAGTTACATTTCCAGTAATTATGAGTAATTAGCCACTCATGAATTAGCTATTTAATGCTTAACTAGAAATCGTTCTTTTTTTAGGAAATATGATTGATTCGAGTTAGGGAATCGAGGATGATAGCAAATTGGCTTAGCCAGCTAGGGCATTCAGCCACCATCGATGTATAGTATTTAATAATTCATTTAAGTGAAATGAGGACAAAGACTAAATATATCCAGGGACCCGCACGGCCATTTTTCGTGTTAAAAAAGTAAAAAAAAGTGACCGCCCGGACGGGACTCGAACCCGCACCAGCGGGGTCGGAGGCCGGACCTCTATCCACTAGACCACCGCGGCCCTAGAAATCGTTCATTAATGAAAAATCGTTTATTAATGAAAAATCGTTCATTAATATGGGTCATTAATGAACGATTTTTGATACATTTGGGTACATTAAAGTTAGCCGTTAACCAACGAGCAACGGAAAAATATTTTTATACCACACTATTATTTTGTAAAAGTTCGAAATTTAATTTTAATTTTCAAGACTATAGTTTCGGCAGCTTCGTAATTTTAATTTACTATTTCTTCGATAAAGGCAAGTTAAAATTGCCCAAACTATAGTCACGAAAATAAAAAAATTAAGTTTTACAAACAAAGTACTGGTATTTTATTTAAACTGCTTTGAGAAATGAACCATGTTCAAACCACAACTAATTTTATTTATTATATAAAATGTATAACGAAGTAAAAGCTTGCAGTATAAACATCATTAAAATGTTATACTTGATGTGTTCTATAAATGTCTTTGTGACGTTTAAATTTTAACTTTGGATTTGAAATATTAGTGGCCCATAACTTAAATATTTCCTTATCTTGAAGCAAAACTCCATTCTGCACAACATCCTATCGTCACATCCAGGTACACAACAACAATTCCATTTTATGAGTGACTGATACCTGTACCTACAATAAGTTGATATGAGAATTTATCTAAATTTAAAAAAATCTACTTGAGCTAACCAATTAAATAATACAATCACTAAATTCAAGGGAATCAATGTTGTCTTTAATTAAACACAAAACTGCACAGAACAGTAGAACGAACGAAACACGTGTACTAAATAATTATGTTGTTATGTTTACAAAACAAAGCCAATATGCAAACCATAAAATGCAGGCACGGTTTTTAGGCAAACTGTTAAAAAACTGAAGACAGCGCCACCATACGTTTGATCGTAGTACTGAGATATGGCACCAAAAAATCCTATGGAGTGAACAGCCCCTGGTACGCTTTCATGCCTTGTATCCACGACGATCATACTACTAAAAAATAAACATTTATTTGATACAAATCATTGTATCGTATGTTCATTAAAAAGAAAAAACCTCAAGTGTGCCATGATTTTTTATTTTAAAAAATGTTAGTTGGCACACATGTTAGGAATTGCCATACAAAACGTCAGTTCATTCTAAAAGTCACGCTTATTCCGTGGTCACAATAGTCTTCAGCAACCAGCAAAAACGTTTCTAGTTGAAAATTATTTCCGAAATGGGACTAAAGTGGACGGAAATTGGGTGTATTCATTCGACGCACCTTTGGCTGAGTTTCAGGAAGAATTTCCTAACGTTCCCATAATTTATGATGAATTTAAAATACCTTATCATGATCAGTTACGTCTCCGTAAATCAGGAACGTTCTTAGGATGCTATTAACACAGCTCAAGGTATTTTGGAAGGTGAACCTACGTCTTCTCTGCGTCGTTTATCACAGCAAATTAATTTATCGGTAGAAACATGCAAGTAACATAACCTCAATATGTGTTACCAACTTAAATAATAAAAAAAAATCCTTGGCACACTTGAGGTTTTTTTTTTAATGAACATACTTTATCAATGGTGTATCAAGGGTAATCTTGAAAATATTACCCATGAAACCGGCTCCGACAGGACTACCTTTATTTGACCATTCTTTAGCGGTGTATCTCGTGAAAACATTTATTTGACCATTCTTTAGCGGTGTATCAAGGGTAACCTTGAAAACATTTATTTAATACAAACCATTGTATCAGTGGTGTATCAAGGATAATCTTGAAATTTTAAAGTGTCCTTGGGTCTTTAGCATCTGTGGGATTTGAGGGAAAGAATCACCGAAGGTCTCTTGTACGATGGATATGTTTTCAAATACGATCTATCCATTCCAATTCGGGATTTCTATTCCCCCGTAGAGGCCATGAGAGACCGAATAGGAAAGGAAGCTGTTCGAATTTCAGGATACGGTCACATTGGTAATTATATTTTGTATGTAACTTCAATAGCACCAGTGACGGTTCGCGGGTTTTTTTTTCTGGTACGGCCGAGAAACAAGAGGTGGTAATACAGATCTCTGCAACTGACCCTACCTATCTGTATTGCCACCCTTGTTACCTCGGCCGTACCAGAAAAAACCCCGCGATCCGTCACTGAATAGCACTTCGTGGACTCGCCTGTATTATTTATAAAAAAATCTTTACTAAGCGTAAACTAAAACTTATATAGGTGATTCCAACATTCACCTAAACGTCAGCTTTAAAGAGTACAGCAAGGCGTTCCACGAGCGGATCGAGCCCTTCGTCTACGAGTACACCTCAAAGCTGAAGGGCAGCGTGAGCGCCGAACACGGCGTGGGATTCAGGAAGCCGCAGTACATCCATTACACGAAAAGCCCCGAGGCCATCTCCCTCATGAAGGACATTAAAAAGATGATGGATCCCAACGGGATACTGAATCCCTACAAAGTTTTACCAGCGTGAGATATTAACTATGAATCATGCCGATATTAACGGAAATAATCATGGAGGGTTTAAGGTACACATACTCATCATATATAGGGAGTTAAAAAAATGTCAAACTTCGCAATGATACCAATACTCCAATGCCATCCTTTTGGCGGTTGTTTGGAAATGTATTTTTGGTGGTGGTTGCTATTGTTGTTAAGTTTAAACATATTTTATTTTAATAAAATTTAATAAAACAACAATATATTAGTTCGTTCTTTAAAAATAGTTCCAATTCTAAACAGTAGATATTTAGACCCACTTGCACCGTGGTTAAAAAGTTAATCACGATTAAGCCGAGTTAAAATTCGGGAGTATTATGCGGCCCTTACACGGTCATTAATAATGACATTACCAGTAATGACAGTAAATGATGTGCCGAATCAGAAAATCCGGATTCGCATCATTCCGTCATTCCAACTTTGTCGATCATTATTAATGTCATTCTGATAAAGTAATGTCAGTATTAATGAACGTGTAAGGGCCGCTTAAGTGTTATAAATTTGTAAGATATCCCAATCAATATGTTATTGTGTAAACAATTTGCGAATAAAATTGCTGTGTTTTACAGAAGTACTAACCGGTACTAACCACTGATTAACATTAATCGGCTGTGGTGCAAGTGGGTGTTAAAGTGAAAAATTCATTGATTATAAGCAACAGTTGGAAATTAGATCTCCAAACTGCATACCGAAGCAAGCTGGTGGTACTGTTAATCCCTCTCGTGAAAAATAATTTAGAGACCTGCGAATCGTAATTTGGTTACCCAGTCTATCCTTGCTTACACGAAGACTCTACACTACAGACCACCTACACACAACATACTAAAATTTAATCAAATTCGGAATTTAGGTAAGTACCTGCCGACTGGACTATAAGCTACAATTGGTAAGCTATCGTTTGTATTATTTATTTAAAATTACAACCAATGGACGTCAAATGGCAGCAGGGCCAAGCGGGGGTAACCTTGAAAACATTTATTTAATACAAACCATTGTATCAGTGGTGTATCAAGGATAATCTTGAAATTTTAAGGTGTCCTTGGATCTTTAGCATCCGTGGGATTTGAGGGAAAGAATCACCGAAGGTCTCTTGTACGATGGATATGTTTTCAAATACGATCTATCCATTCCAATTCGGGATTTCTATTCCCCCGTAGAGGCCATGAGAGACCGAATAGCACCCGGGCGGCAGGTCTTGGGGGCGGCAGGCCTAACGGCCCCTCTTCACATTGAAAGGGGGCGGCAATTTTTGCCTCGCACCCCGGCGGCAACATACCTTGCCGCGGCCCTGAATGGCAGACATAATTAATTACGTACACCGCACACATCTTTATTATCCATACATCGTACCGCGAGTACCCGGCCGTTATATGCAGCGCAAGAGTTTCTAGCATTTATAAATAGTTTCGTGGCGGAATCAGCATTATTTATTCAACATTACAATCAACGGACATCCAGCAGACGTATTAATCACGTACAACGCGCACCTCTTGGTCGTACCGCGAGTACCCGGCCGTTACATCCAGCGGAAGAGTTTCTGGTATTTATAGATGGTCTCGAGGCGGAATTTCACGTAATTAAAACGTGCGCAGAGCAAAACGGGTTCTCGTCGTAAAACGAAAAAAGTACTAAAATAACCGTTCGCCTCGTTATCCGCGGTTCCACTTATAACTCCAGTTCAGTGTGTGACGAGCCGAGTCAAGGACATCGCGGCGGTCCGTGTGAGCCTCGTGAATACGCGCTTATCTTATCGCCCTGATTTGGCTTAACCAACAAGTAAAGACGATCGTTCCGCCGGTGTTTTTTTTTTCTCCAATATTACACTTTGGTGATCCTGTGAAGTTAAATGCTGCGAAGGCTACGGAGGAGGCACGCTTGCCTTCTCTTCAACGTGCAGGAAGTACTTTCTGGAAATGCCTCTAAGCATATGGTAAGGTATCAAGTTCCTTTTAGTAGATGTGATGAAAATATGTGTAAATTATAAAACGAAACAATTAATAATAATAATTTATTGTCTACGAATGATACATTACGTCAATAACAAATATTAGACTCGTCAAAATATATACACAGTGGGCAAAAAAATAAACTGTACTCTCATATGTTATCGTGAGTTGTTAATATTTTGATATAATTAATGAAAAGCCCAATTTTTACCTTTTCCGTTACGAAGTACGAGAAAGTATTGTGATCGTGATTTTTTTTTCAAAAATTTTTTTTACGGAAATATCCGTTTTGGGGTCCCTAGATGCCATTTCAACAATTTCTGGAAAAAAAAAATTGGGTCTGTGTGTGTGTCTGTATGTGTGTGTGTCTGTGCGCGCTGTATCTCAAAAACTAATAGAGCAATTGATATGAAACTTTGAACATATGTCTTATTTTATAATCCAAAGAACTGAAAAGCTTTTGGTAAAATTTCGTACACCGGAAGTAGGTGTTTACCTTAACCGTTTTTTTAATTTTTTGCCAATATCTTCTTAAATATGAAAAATATTACAAAAACATTTAAACAAATATTGAAGACAACAAATAAATGAACATCTTTTGTTTGACATTTTTTTTCATAAAATCATTGTTATTCGAGAAAAAAATTATTAATTTTTTTTTCATTTCTGGTTTATAATTTTGAAACGGTAATAGTTACAGCAAATTTATGTTAATAATAATTGCAGAGAATGCTAAAATGAACAACTTATAAAGAATAAGTTTTTTTCGAAATCCCTTTAGTTTTTGAGTAAACTGAGTTTTTGAATTTGAAGTATAATTTTTCCATCTTTCATAATTTTGACGTTTTAAACGTCAGTTTCATCCGAGTTTACACAACGATCGATGTACATTTACAATAGGATTTCAATTGAAAATAAACCATAAAAACGTAAATATAAATGGCTGTGATACCATCAAGTCGGAGAAAGTAACATGATGGACACATCACCATTTTTATATATAAGATGAAGTACTTTTGCTGTAAAGAAATAATAATAAAAAATCGCTCGGACAAGTAGATTTTTGTTCATTATTGCTCACGTTTTGGCGCGCTTAAAAATATTGTGACGCCACTAGCGTTTGGCGTGTGCCGTCATCGGCAATTTTTTTTAAATAGAATTAGTTTTTTTTTATTTGGCAACTTTCGTAGAGCTCGTAATTCTTTTTACAGTCACATAACTTTTTTACAAAAATACTTGCTGGGGCAATGAAAGAATTCTTAAGTCTATGAATTTTTAGAGACCATCATCTTGGAAGCCTAAGGCCCACTAAATTATATCACTTTGATCAATATGTTAATGTGTAAACAATTTGCAAATAAAATTGTTGTGTTTCAAAGAAGTACTAACCGGTACTAATCACTGATTAAAGTTAATATGATTTAGTACTATCCCCACTCTGCTTATTAGTGTTAAGGTTTTCACAATATTTTTGCAATTTTAAAATTTATATCATCTCGATGATACATAAATTTCATTCATGATTGAAAGAAGTGCAAGTTTGGCTGGCTAAACAATATTATTTGTTTCAGACACAAAACAATGCCATCCGTAGTAAAGGAACCATCGCCAATCCTGATTTTACTAAGGTGAGATAACTTTTGCGTTTTAAATATTTGTTATTTTAACTGATTGAGGTTGGCGGCACTTACTTCGTGATATATTTTTAATTAAATAAATATATTAACTAAGTAAAAGTGTGTTTTATTTAATTTGTTATTTATTTTTTTTTTTTAGAACAACTATAGGGTAGAACGTGGTATGTATCACACACTAGATGAACACCACATAACGTACTTCAGGGAGTTGCTAGGGGAGAACAGGATGGTCATGGATTTATCGGATCTGGAACAGTACAATGTTGATTGGTTGAGACAATTACGCGGTAAGTCCATACTAGAATAATAATAATAATAAATTGTCTTTATTGAAAAATTAAAAATAAAAATACAGGGAAAACCATAGCAGGAATAGGCGAAGTTCAATGAGGTGGGTACCTCTTACTGCTCTTCCACTTAGCCTACGTGAAGTGGATGTCGACATAATGTTGATATAGGAATGTGTTTCTTAAGTTGTGCTAGCTGAATATAAATCTCTATCCCTCGCCAATCGTACCTATTCTGCTGCCCTCCGCAGTTATTTGGATAAAGAAGATTGTCCGCACCTGGATATTTGAGTGCGAATTGATGGAGATATGGCAAAAGTACTTAATTACATATGTTCCGGGCTATTTACATCCACCACCTGCTCGGATCGAAATCATCGGCAAGGGCATCCGCGCCTAGTCGGACGGCTCCCACCATATAGTTTGATCAACAGATCTTTGCGTGTGCGTCATTGCTGAAAACAGAGTATCTCGCCTTGGTCGACATACGTACATGCATGATTGCGTCTAATTTAACTTATTGTAGAGGGAGCGAGAACATGAAAATATTGTCGGAACTAGCTTCAGTAATCTATGACGTGCACGCAAAGATCCATTGATCGAAATATATCAAGGTTCACCTTGACGAAATCAACAAACAACAATTGAACATAAGGGGGATACGTTCATGTTTGTTTACAAAAAACAGTTGCACACTTTTGTTATTCACGACGACCGGTTACTGTAGTTTGTATTAATAAGTGTAATAATGTAATTACGGTGAATATATTTTGGTAAAGTGCACCATTATTTTATTATCACCCGCATCATAATCAGTGAACATGATCTAAACCAGCGCAGATCACAATCATCGTTCACAGCGTCACCAACATACATGTGTATTACTATATTAATAAATTACTATAACTTTAGACTACGCTCAACAGAAAATACCTTAATGTACGGTCACATGTTTTTATTAAATCATTTATTTTAGGTAACAGTACGTTGGTATTAAAACCTAAAACCACCGAAGAAGTCTCTCGAATACTGTCCTACTGCAATAAACATCGCCTTGCAGTCTGTCCCCAGGGTGGCAACACTAGCATTGTCGGAGGAAGTGTCCCCGTTCTTGACGAAATCATAATAAACACTTCACTCATGAACGAAGTCTTACACATCGATGACACCTCAGGTAATTATACAACTGATTGATAGGAAAAAAAAACAGTGTTCCTCGTTTCCTCCCTTGAAGTAGGTGGTGCATCACGAACGGTTGTCATGGTTACGAGCCTAGCATCTCTGTCATCACCTCCCGTAGGAAGTTTCATGAGCCGTCACTAACAAGTTCCAAAATCCATCCATTTTGCGTACACCTCCACTCATTTCAAACACTTTTTTTGTAATCGTCAACCATCCTAGACTTATTTTAACCCTTTAACGACCAAATAGTTTTTTCTGGTATATTAACTGAGCACTGTTGAACATATCACTCTGCAAACAACACGTTTCTTTCTATGAATAATATAAGAACCAGTGACGGCTCGCGGGTCGACTCATGGTACAGCCGAGGTAGAAGAACGGCTGTCATGATTACGTGCCTAGCATCTCTCCCATCAACTCCCCCAGGAAGATTCACAAGTTCCAAAAATATACAAACCGAATTGCTCCTAATACTCCACACCATCCATTTTGTGTACACCTCCACTCATTTTAAACAATTTTTTTGTAATCATCAACCATCCTAGACTAAATGCATGCTAAAAACTTGCTTTATCTAAATCTAGGAAGTTCTTTTAACCCTTAAACGACTAAATACATTTTTTTCCAGCATAGTAGAGTACGTTTGAATAGAGAAGAACCTTGCTCACGAACGAAAACTGATTTTTAGCCGTTAGTCGAGTCTATTATGCAGAATAGGGTGTGGCAGTGTTTCATTAGCGTAGTTGCTTACAAGTTCCGAGTATCATTCTGCTTTTTATTGTTCGTTGTTTTGCTTTGATTCATTTTTCCAGTGTTTATAAAAATTAGTTCTTTTCAGAACTTATTAGTTAGTGAACTGTACGATAGTGGTTTATATTAGTTGTTTCATTTTTGATTAAATCGTTTATCGCTGCATTCCGATAGCCGCCGAAGGAAGTGTTTGTTGGGGAAACATGGACAAGTAATTCACTCTCAATCTCGTGAAATTATCTGTACAGAGTTTATGGAATACGAAGCAATATAGATGCTTTTGAAGGCGGCACCTATATTGGGATTTTCACGTATTATTTTCTGCCCTCCCAAATATATTTACTTGAATTGCGCACGCCACTGGCACAAGCGCCCGTTGAAACCTGGCGCAACCTTGGGCTCTTCCTATTCAAACGTACTCTAACTGAGCATTGCTGAACTTGTCACTTGTCACTCAGCGAACGAAACGTTTCTTTCAATGAATAATATAAGAACCGGTGACGGCTTGCGGGGAGACTCATGGTACGAGATAGCAGAGGTGGTAATACAGATAGGTGCGATTAATCCGCCAGCCGACCCTATCTATTGCCACCTCTACTACCTCGGCCATACCATGAGTCACTGATAACAACTCAAAATAAGAAGAGCCAATAAATCAGACTTGAAATTACACTAATTATTTATTTAGAGTATATAATTCATGATGAAATAGGCATCTAAAAAAAATTATATCTGGGCCGCTAGGGTTAACTATACCTCATTTAATAACCAGGCGGGCTAAATACGAGAGTCACATTTACACTATAAAAAGTAACCAGAAATGTTTTGGCGGTAAAATTCAAATTATTTAAAATTCGTTTACCCATAACGTTCATTCAATAATTTTAACAATGCATAAATAAATTTTAGGTAAATTTTCTTTCTAATTTTGCGAAACACCGTACTGCTAGCCTGCAGTGACAGTTCGCGGGGTTTTTTCTGGTACGGCCGAGGAACAAGAGGTGGTAATACAGATAGGTAGGGTCAGTTGCAGAGACGGCTGGCCGCGTGACCGCACCTATCTATATTACCATCTCTTGTTCCTCGGCAAGAAAAAACCCCGCGAACCTTCACTGCTAGGCTGTCCTAAATATTATACATGTTTATGATTTGATTACTTGCACTACCCTTACCTAATGAATCGACAATTTTGTGTACAACGACAGTAGATTTTAAAGCCTCTTGTATTAAAAGTTTATATACGTTAATTTTGGATCGTTTTTAAACAAGCGTTAATGCTCTCAAATCCAAGCTTTTCCGTTTCTTGGGGGTAGAAAATTACTCCGAACTAGTGCTGGGCATCTATCCATAGTTAAAAATGAAATAACTATTTCCTATAAGATCGCAGGATGAGTTTTTGATAGAACCGATTCTTACACTTTCAACGGGAGGAATAACTGTTTAAAAACACAAAAACTGACGCGAAATACGTGGAACCGCTGGGACACAAGTAAACGGTAACAGATCAGCTGATCATAACAGCGGCCATTGCAGTTTTAGTAAAGTTTAGCCAATCACAACAACGTATTTTCGCGGCTATAATTTGATTTAGTCCGCCTGGTTATTAAATGTGTTTATTTTAGGTATTTTGGTTTGTCAGGCCGGTTGCGTCCTGCAAAATCTCGACTCCGAACTAGAAAAACGCGGCTACGTCATGCCCTTGGACCTGGGCGCCAAGGGCTCCTGCCAGATCGGCGGGAACGTTTCCACGAACGCGGGCGGACTGCGCCTCCTCAGGTATGGGAACCTGCATGGAAACATTTTGGGTTTAGAAGTCGTAGGTGAAAGCACGGTCGTACGATGATCTTTCGAAATTTATTCCCTTATGATACAGGTGAAAGCTGATGGAACGGTAATGGACTGTTTGAGCACGCTGCCCAAGGATAACACGGGTTACCACCTGAAGCATTTGTTCATCGGCTCCGAGGGAACTCTGGGATTCGTCACCAAAGTGGCCATCAAGTGTGCGGTGAGGCCGAAATCGATCAATGTTGCATTTTTAGGTAGGAAATACAGCAAATTACAGAAGTACTTATTAAATCCGGCTTTGATAAATATTAACTATCACATAAAAGCCACAGCCAAAAGCAGTTTAAATTAAAGTCAGGACCGTAACGAAAGAGGCGCCCGCAACTGGGTTTGGTGCGTAAAACCAAGGAAGCCGACCCGGTTGAGAGTTGCATGTGGTTTTTATTTGACTTGACCTTTCTACTATACACGAATCAACACCGACTGTCATTGGCCGTTTTTCGTCTCCTGACCAATTAGACAGAGACACTATATTGCGCGTATAAGTTGTCACTTGGCACAGGTGCTTCTTACTCTCGTTACGGCACTGCAAAAAGTGGTCAATTTTTTGATAACTATCGGAAGAAAATCAACCAACTGTTCTTATCAAAGTACTGCATTCATTTCTTGCAGAAATTTCTTTGAGTATGCCACATTTATTTCGACAAATCCTTGAAATTTGGACATATTTTCTTGAATAACTTGTCTTTATAAATATCGTCGATCCAAATTCAACTATCAAATGGGAAAATCCCAGGTTTTCAGAAATGGCAAAAAAGAAGTTAATTTTCGACACATTGCAACCGCAGTTTGAAAAAATTGGAGAAAGGATACGGCTTCAATACTTTGCCACAAAGTTTTCCAGAGTCCAATTGCAATAAAGCCAAAAAAAGGCATTTTTCATTTTTGACAGTTTGCATTTGGATTGACGATATCTTAAAGAATATCTGGACTTTGGATTAACAGAACTAACAGCCCTGATCAAACATTACCTTCTTCCAGTAATTTCTTTAGGAATGCCACATTTATTTCGACGGTTCCTTGAAATTTTGACAGATTTGAACCGTGTGCTTTTTTTTATTACGATGTTTATTCAGGATTGCAATCTTTTGAGAAAGTCCTGATGACTTACAAACAAGCCAAAATGGACCTCGGCGAGATATTGTCCGCAGTTGAGGTTATGGATGCTGAAACCTTAAAATTTGTAAAGAAACGATTGGGACGAACATCACCGATCGGAGAATACCCGTTTTACATGTTGATAGAAACATCCGGAAGCGATCAGAATCATGATTCGGATAAGATGCAGAAGTTTTTGGAACTGATTTTATTGAAGCATTACTCGTTGAATGGACTCACTGTTTCAGAACCGTCAAAAGTTGAGGTATTAATATTGTATTTTCTAATTTAAGGTAACGGATCACATTTTTGTTTTGTTGGTGTGATAAAAGCCATCGATCTTGGAAAGCCCAGAAGTGTTCAAATTCACGGGTGTTTAGGTCCATTGTGTCAGAACTGTCAAAAATTAGGGTATTAATATTGTATTTTATAATTTAAGATACCGGATCTCATTTTTGTTTTGTTGGTGTTATGTATAGGTTCATTGTTTCAAAACTGACAAAAGTTGAGGTATTAATATTGTATTTTATAATTTAAGATAACGGACCCCATTTTTGCTTTATTGTTGTGTTAACAGAAGCCATCGATCATGGTGCAGTGTTAAAATACACAGGTGCATAGGTTAAACTTTTCAAAACTGGTCGAGAGCCACTGGAATTGTGTTTAAAATGGGTATCTAAACTGAACGTTTCGTATTTCTTTTTTAGGACATTTGGAAGATTCGGGAATGCATTCCTGAAGGGTTCACCAAAGGCGGCCATGTGTTTTGTTATGATTTCACGTTTCCCTTAAACAATTATTTCACTTTGATTGACGAGTTTCGGGACTTTATGAAATCCGACGCCGAGTTTGTATTCGGTTTTGGACATTTAGGTGAGTTTTGTAGCTTACTAATGTTTTTAAATAATCATAACTTTACCCTTTTTCTTTTTTTTGGAAAATTTGTATGTAAATTTGAAACAACCTTAGTTGTTGCAGAAAGCATTAAATAAATTCAATAATTATTGAATTTAAATTTGTATGTATTATTATTATTATTTGTTATTGTACTAGGCTGAAAAACCTTGGCCAATCGGCTCTTGGATTTCCGTAGGGAGGGCTAAGACAAAGATGTCGCTCGTGCTGCACTACTTACTCGTATAGAGGAAGCAAATATTTCATTGCTGTTTCAGTTAAATTTTCCCACCGCTGAACATCCACGACCGCCGCTGGTCAATTTTCTATTGAGGTCATTTGTGAAAGTATCCAAATAAATGTATTGTCTCTCTCTCTCTTTCTGATGACTGACCGGCAATCAAGCATAGAACTTAACCCACATTTGCCGAAGATTTAAATTAAAGGAAACTAAATGATATGTTTCTCTAAATCAAATAATTAAGATTTAAAAACACAGAGAGGTTAATTTTCGCTTACTGTCAAATGTCAATGAATAATTACTGAACATACTTATTGGAATAAAAAAATGATAGATGGCGCTGACGATATTCTAAATATAATTTTATGAGGAACTTTAAAATAGTCGTCCTGCATATAGAACTGTAGGCATATCTGGGTTGAATAACTGGTCATTGATGATTGAGCTGTACAGATTTTTCTGGACATTGTCGTAGCTGCCCTATGCAGTTAAAAAAATTCCTAGAAAAGCAGCGGCGGCTTGTGAATGTTCCGCGGTAAGGCAACGGAAGAAAAGTTGTTGGAAATCCACGAGCCACCGCTGTGAGCCAAACTTTGACCACATTCCTTTTTATAACCATTTAAATTTTTTAGTACCTTTAGGGAATTACAATTTTCAACTCTTAAATTTCAGGTGACGGCAATCTCCACATGCAAATAGCAGTCCCCGAGTACACTCACCAATTACGCTCCAACATCGAGGAGCACCTCTTCGAGCGTGTGAAGGACCTGAAGGGAAGCATCAGCGCCGAACACGGCGTCGGCTTTGTGAAAGCCAAATACCTGAAAGACGTGAAGCAACCGTCCACTTTACGATTCATGCGTGAAATGAAGAACCTGATGGACCCCAACGGAATCCTTAACCCCTACAAAACCGTGTACATAGACAAATAAAATTTAAAAAGGTCGAGTTTCTTTATAGAAGCGGCATAAATGCTTTATTACTATAATAAATGAGCTCTCAATCGCACAATAAACCTATAAAAGTATTAATCACTTGAATGAAGTCGGTATTATTTCAGCAGCGGTTGCACTTTGTTAATGAGATCGTAGAGTACCTTCATGAAGCTCTTGTCGCCGTTCATGAAGGTTATTTGCGGATTGTCCATGTTCTGGTATGCGGTCAGAACGCTGAAAACAATTGAAAAGTGGTAAATGTGGCGGACGTGTCACTTTCAGCGATTAGGGATTTTTGTGATATATTTAATTTTATATACGAATTTCATGTTTTAGGTCATATGTGGGCAACCTCCGGCCCTTAACCAGCTTCAATCCCGCCCACGTGCAAAAAAAATTAAAGATTTTCCACACATATAGTGTTTTCTGCAGTCAGTGAGCACCGCAAATCGAAATTATGCTCTCGGCTAAGCAAAGGTTGCCCACGCCTGTTTTAGATGATTTTTAATTATGATGTTGGTCAAGTATTCTTATTTATTCAGGGTTATAATCAAGTCTTCTAATATAATTTGTTTATGGTAGTCTTTCTAAGACTCATGTTGTACTTTACCAAGAATATTCCACCAAGATTTATAGTGTTTAACCCTAGATAAGTAAACTTAAATCTGTAACTAATCATTCGACTCATGGGCTACGAATTAAAATCAAGTATATTTTTAAATGTCCTTGAATTATTTTGAGCAAATTAACTCAAGAGACAAATTATAATACTTCAATGAAAATATACAAGTGCTAAAAATTAGTATTTGTACTCCAGGCAGATGGTAAAAGTGAGCTCTCCGTAATTGCCTTCAGAAAACTGTCAGAAGTTGGTAGTCTATTGGACGAATATTTAGTAATCCAGGGTTAATATCTTACTTACTTTTCCCTGAACTTAGCATTGTTCCTTAAAAGGTCCTCCTGTGTGGTAACCACAGATCGACTCGAGTGTCTCTTCAACCTTTCTTCTTCCGAAACTCCCAAAAGCAAAATCATGTCTGGTTTCAAGAGGTCTTTCGGCCAGTTGTAGATCTTGTCACCTTTGGGGGGCATTTGGAAGGTTTGCGGTTGATCCTGTACAGCTTGAGCGATGGCGTACGCCGCCGTCGAATGCCAGAATCTAAAAATTCGGATATAGCCGATTGATTTATTTGGAACAATTGAAAACTCAATTTATTTGTTGATTAAGCGTTTTACCGCCATCTCGTTAAAATTGGAAACTGCCGTAGTTGTGCATTTACATTGTGTCTGGCAAGACATTAATTGTTTTGAAAGCAATACCAAGCAAGAGTTAAATTATCATTCCCCATCAGCTACAAACTACTCTTTTTTTATTATACCCCATCAGTTTTTCTGCAAAATAAATATTGTAATAACAAAATAATAAAGCAAAGAGTGTCATTTACAAAATATAACACTTATTTACCACTGTATATACAGTATATAAGTGTTTTATTTCGAAATGATATCAAGATGCACCACCAAGTAAACCAGTGACGGTTCGCGGTTTTTTTTCTGGTACGGCCGAGGAACAAGAGGTGGTAATACAGATAGGTGCGGTCACGCAGCCAGCCGTCTCTGCAACTGACCCTACCTCTTGTTCCTCGGCCGTACCAGAAAAAACCCCGCGAACCGTCACTGAAGTAAATGCCGTCAATATGCAACAATTACTGTCAGTAAATAAATTAGCAATATGTACTTCTTGTAATTGTAACGATTTAATAATCAGTTTTGCTGCAAAATTAACATAAATAAAGCAAGCAGTGTCAATAAATAAACCAGCAATATGTACTTCTTGCAATTGAAATGATTTAATAACAAATAATCACCTATCGACGATGACCGGACCATCTTGCAGCAACAAAATCATTTCCAATGCTCCGATGTAATTGCCCAGAGAATAAAATGCAGTTCTGAGCACTTTATTGCCATCGAATAGGGCTCTCGTGTCAGCGCCGAGGGATTTTGGGGGGGTAGAGTAAATTTCCGCCCCGACTTTCTTGGCTAGTTTTTTCGACAGCGTCGATTTACCTGAGAGTAATATAAACCAGAATTTTTCTCACATATTATAATTGAAAATGTTTCTACGATGGGAAAATTTAAAGATTACACGGTTTATTGCAATTAAACTAATAAAGTCAAGGATAGGGGTGAATGTTACTGTGCAGTAATCCATTATTAAATTAAATTGAAAAATTGAAAAATATACTACATTCCAACCACAAATATTGTGCATTATTTTAAAGCAGATCAAAAAAATTGTTAGTCAGTCGTCACGATAACGAGATATGAAATCACACAACCGGGTTTAATTTTAAACGCAATGAATAGACTTGACCTTGATATGTAAATGTAGATATGTAGTTATTTGAATCATGCATATTAGTTGATTACAATTATGCATTCATGAATCACCAGGTGTTATCAATATCAGTGCGTGTGAAATACATTTGAACATAATGATTACACAATTAAATTAAATGCAAATAAATTACTTTACCTTCTTTCAAGGTGTATCTTATGCTTATTAACCCTTTGCACTTGTATGTCGACTTATAGTCGTCAAAATACGTTTTGTCACTAGTAAATACGAGTGCAGAGTTAATATCAGTAAATCCAGGGTTGGCCACAAACATATACAACATGTGTGTTAGGATTACAGTATTTTAAGGATTCATTAAAAAAAAACGTTTCTAATTATTAACACGTTCGCTGCCACTACAATTTGGATTGCACATACGCAAGTATAAAGTTGGACGCAGCGAACGTGTTAAGCGATTATCAGAACATAGAACAAGACATATCATTTTAATATACCAAAAAAAAGAACCAAAACCAACGAAAAGCAACCTAAACAAAGCATTTTCTCTCTCTTGGGGATTCATGAAAGTTCGGCAGAAGAGGCTACGGATAAAAAAACAAGTACTTGCTTCCTTTACAAGGTTAAGTAATACATCCCGAGCCCCGTAAACATTTCTCTACTGAACATCATGAACCACCGCATGCTGTTGGAAACCGAAAATAGCAAGAGGAATCTTTCGAGTGTAGAATTTTGTGTTCAGTTTGTAGACTTTACTCATGTATACAGGGTATTTTTTTTATCGTGGGCCATAGGATTTTACATGCTAAAAATTATACCTTGTGTTAATGTATATTTTATCATAAAATTTGGAAGGAAATTTTAGTTAGTAATAAATCAATTATTTTTCTACATGATGCGCTTAGTCAGAATAATTTAAACATGTTTTATTCCATTAAAAAATGAAATTATTTAAAATAAATAACTGAGCAAAAATAATCAAAGTACCTTGAATTTCTGAAATGTCAGATTGATTAGTGAATTAATTTCATTTTTTAATGGAATAAAACATGTTTAAGTTAATCTAATTAAGCGCATCATGTGGAAAAGTAATTGATTTATTACTAACTAAAATTTGCTTTAAAATTATATGATAAAATATACATTAACACAAGGTATAATTTTTGGCATGTAAAATCTTATGGCCCACGATAAAAAAAACATACTGTACATAACAGGTCCAGTTCTATAGATAAACTCACCGGATCCGTCCAGACCTTCCAGGACTATCAGGGGGTGATTTTTCTGAGCATTCTCCCTTCTCACCTTCTCCAACAACTCTTTATAGGCCACCACTAGCTTAGTTACACCAGCGATGCTCTCATACTGCGTACATAATAAAAGATTGAGTTTTGTGTATTAAATTAAGGTTCGTATTCAAGGGCATGGTTCGCTAGAAATTTTACGAGGTCCTGATATTTGATAAATGATTCATGTATAATAAATGAAGGATGCAATAAGAGGCTCAAGAAGCAAGCCTTGAATACAAAGATAAGGTGTCCATTTACGGGCATCTCCTCAATACGACAATCGATAATGGGAGAGAGATGTCTACAAACGAGACATCTAAAGAGTCGTGGCGTTCGCCAATGCCGTGGGTTGGCAGAACAACACTGGGAAGTGAGGGCCCTTTGAGGCCAATGTGCAGCGGACCTTTCCGCCCTCCAATAGGAACAATCCAGATCCAGAAGGCGTCAATTTATGAAGAGAGAAGACTTTGGGGTGGGGGATGATTGAACAAATGCTGACATTCTCAGGCAGTGACGGTTCGCGAGGTTTTTTCTGGTACAGCCGAGGAACAAGAGGTGGTAATACAGATAGGTAGGGTCAGTTGCAGAGATGGCTGGCTGCGTGACCGCTCAGGTATAACAATATGAAATCGATATTAACCCTTTGCATTCGTATGTTGCCTTACAGTTGCCCCAATACGTTTTACCGTTGTGCTCTCAAATATAAATACGACTGCAATGGGTTAACACCACCAAAGAAAAAGCCAGTTTAGACACTGATGTTTACAATTCTCGACCAGTCTCGCCATTTCAGGGCAAATTTTTCTCTTCAAATGTCTACGTTAATTATCTCTACATATTGGTATTTACCTATGATCCTAATTAAAAACTAATCGATACCAAATTACCTTTCTCTGATTGAAGATCTCGAGGATCGAGTTGGCTGAATGAAAAACAACAGTTTCCTCCATCATCTTGGAACGGGCGATCCTAACTTTAGAAACGAACTGATGCAATATCGAGCTGGGCACTCGCATATTCAAGGACTTCCGAATGCGCATTGAAACTGCGCGGGGGTTTCCCCGCTTCTCTGACAGGCGATCCGTCAAAAAATTGTTTACGTTCGCTTGTTTTCATGATTAAGCGTCGTCGAAATTTTTTAGGTTATCTGAAATTCCTTCCGATCATTTTCCAGCAATTAGAAAATAGGTCATAAAAAATAGGTGTTCAAGAAATATAATCGCGGTTAAAAAAAAGGAGGTTCAAAAAATATATATTACGACTTTACTTCTTACAGCAGTGACGGTTCGCGAGTTTTTTTCTGGTACGGCCGAGGAACAAAAGGGTGGTAATACAGATAGGTAGGGTCAGTTGCAGAGACGGCTGGCTGCGTGACCGCGCCTATCTGTATTACCACCTCTTGTTCCTCGGCCGTACCAGAAAAAACCCCGCGAACCGTCACTGTCTTAGAGATCTATAAACGCCATCGGTATATTCATTGATATACTTTAAACACCATTAGTTAAATTCATTGATATCCTTAATCGTTTTTTGTAAAGTACCATTTATGATTTAGATAAAATGCACAATGGTTTTATTTCGTTAATTGTGATAAAACTTATTGTTAGCTTTGAAGTATAAAATGTTGCCTATGACATTTATGAAAAGTTGGAATTTACCTACATTCTTGGTGATATTAGTGGAATTTGGCTTTACCGTTAATTGAAGTACTTCAATCAACGGTTTTACTTCTCATCTCATGTTTGATAGCTTCCTTACACATGTTTGACAATTAATGAATTTGAAACTAAGCCACCCAACTCGATTCATTTTTGTAGTTCACCGATCAATATCCAAGTTTGTTATTGCAGCTGGATACCACCCACATAGTTTTTCAGAAAAGCATTGCTTTTTATGTGTTCTGTGCCTTCTCTTTCATTGCCAATTAAATAATTTAAGCAGTATAAAATGTTCTTCTGTTATTTGGTTCTTTACAAAATTGATAGATGGTGATCAAAGTGTTAACAACTATACCAATTTAAGTATATTAACTGCTGAGGCGTTCCAAGTAACTGATTCTTATTTGGGGATCGTGGCAGGAATGGAGGATTAGTTACTTACTGTCCTCTTCCGCCCTTAAAGATATTTTCGGTGGTGAATGCTTTCAGTTCGGCGTCTTTTATACATAATTGCTGGTATATTTGAAATTAAAATATCATGTGTTAGGGGGTCTGTGCCAAAGTTCAATGACTGCTGGAGCAAGGAGAAGGAATAATCTTTATTTTTTCCAAGGACTCGCCTTGCTATATGTATATTTGGTTGCCTAGGTTACAACCACTTTTGCGATTTTCAGGAAATCCAGTTAAGGGATGTTTGCAGATTTCTACTGATTCGCAAAGTAGTCTGTTGGGAGTACCTTTTAAAAGTTACAGTTATCTAACAGTTGTCTTAGTATTTTATTAGTTTTGACTAGCGAAATTGTAGAATTTCATTCATCGCCGTTCTCTTGCGATTTTCAAGAAATCTAGCCAAGGCATGTTTGCAGATTTTTACTGAATCGTGAAGTAGTGTCTGTTAGGAGTAAATTTAAAAAGTTTCAGGTATCTAGTTGTTGTTTTAGTATTTTTTTTTAGGTCTGAAGTGCGAAATTGTAAAATTTTAATAATCACTGTTCTGTTGCGATTTTCAGGAAATCTAGTTAAGGGATGTTTGCAGATTTTTACTGAATCGCGAAGTAGTATCTGTTGGGAGTAGATTTAAAAAGATTCAGATATCCAGCGGTTGTTTTAGTATTTTCTTTTTAGTTCTGAAGTGCGAAATTGTAGAATTTTAATAATCACTGTTCTGTTGCGGTTTTCAGGAAATCTAATTAAGGGATGTTTGCAGATTTTTACTGAATCGTGAAGTAGTATCTGTTAGGAGTAAATTTAGAAAGTTTCAGATACCCAGCAGTTGTTTTAGTATTTTTTTTAAGTTCTGAAGTGTGAAATTGTAGAATTTCATTAATCACTGTTCTGTTGCGATTTTCAGGAAATCTAGTTAAGGGATGTTTGCAGATTTTTACTGAATCGTTAAGTAGTGTTTGTTAGGAGTAAATTTAAAAAGTTTCAGATACCCAGCAGTTGTTTTAGTATTTTTTTTAAGTTCTGAAGTGTGAAATTGTAGAATTTCATTAATCACTGTTCTGTTGCGATTTTCAGGAAATCTAGTTAAGGGATGTTTGCAGATTTTTACTGAATCGTTAAGTAGTGTTTGTTAGGAGTAAATTTAAAAAGTTTCAGATACCCAGCAGTTGTTTTAGTATTTTTTTTAAGTTCTGAAGTGTGAAATTGTAGAATTTCATTAATCACTGTTTTGTTGCGATTTTCAGGAAATCTAGTTAAGGGATGTTTGCAGATTTTTACTGAATCGTTAAGTAGTGTTTGTTAGGAGTAAATTTAAAAAGTTTCAGATACCCAGCAGTTGTTTTAGTATTTTTTTTTAGTTCTGAAGTGCGAAATTGTAGAATTTCATTAATCACTGTTCTGTTGCGATTTTCAGGAAATCTAGTCAGGGGATGTTTGCAGATTTTTACTGAATCGTGAAGTAGTGTCTGTTAGGAGTAAGTTTAAAAAGTTTCAGATACCTAGCAGTTGTTTTAATATTTTTGTTTAGTTCTGAAGTGTGAAATTGTAGAATTTCATTAATCACTGTTCTGTTGCGATTTTCAGGAAATCCAGTTAAGGGATGTTTGCAGATTTTTACTGTATCGTGAAGTAGAATCTGTTAGGAGGAAATTGAAAGAGTTTCAGATAACTAGATGCTGTTTTAGTATTTTTTTTTAGAAGAACTTAGCTTACCCCAAAAATTTTCAGAAATAATTTAAACAAGTTTATGACGTATTAGTACAATATATTTCCGTAATAAAACATTTCCACACAATATTCACACCTTACCAACACTGCTAGTAAAAGTAATACCTTTGAAGGTATATCAATTATCTTCAATATTTTTGGGATAGAGTACGTTAAAAGGGAAATTATAGAAAACATTATTCATCCCTTCTAAGAGGATAGCCTTCACCGTATCTTCAACGACAGGTTTTGCTATTTCGTAGAGGGGTTTAATGTTATCGTTGATGACGGCATTCAAATGATCATTGAGGAGTGGGGAGGGCAACAAGCCATCGATTTTCAACTTAATGTCTCCGATGTCCAAATCAACTTCTCCAGTTTCCATCGTAACGTAAGTTATGTTTTTCTTGAGGAATTTCCTTCCGCTCCATATCATTTTAATATTCAAATTAGCTACAAACAAATAAACGTTATCTTCATTTAAAGTTTCTATTGAAAACAGGAAATACCAAAAATACCAAAGTTTTAGGTGCCTCCAACCTTCAAATTGTAGTGCAGAGAAAAATGACCATTTTTAACAAAAATTGCGTTACTTCCTGATATTGTTGTTCAATGGTATTTTCTGGCAGCATCGGCTCGTGGATGTTCGGCGGTGAGGCAACGGAAGAAAATTTGGCCAAAAAAGCAACGGAATATTTGCTTCCTCTATAAGAGTAAGTAATGCAGCACGAGCGGCATCTTTGTCGTTGTTTCACCTACGGAAATCCACTAGCCGCCGCTGTTTCCTGGTTTTGGTTGTTACTCTTCAGCAGAAAACTACAAATTTTCTGTTGAGGATTGTGTCACAACCAAAACTAGTCGGGAAAATAAAATTTTGAACAACAATATAAGAAAGTAAAGCATTTTTTTCTTTGCATTAACCTGATAAGTGATGGATTTTATACAGAGATCTTTTCTGTATTAAACCTGATAAAAAATTAATTTTAACCCCAAATTTGGAAATTTGAGCTCAAATCTTGTGAAATAAAATACTTACTGAAATTTCCAATAAAGGATCCCTTTCCATTAAACTCGATATCGAAAACGACGCCCTTGGCCTTGAACCCACCCTCTATGCCCACGCGGGGGATTTCGACCGTCATTTTGATAACGACCTTATCGGTGTCCAGATCTACGTAGGTCGCTCGCATATCTTTAAAACCGTATAGTTTCATATCTTTGAGCTTGGCGTCCACAGTGACGACACTATTTTTCAACCTAAACTCCTCCCTTTCCACCAAAAGAGGTTCGACCTTCCACAACTTCATCTCTGGAATGCCTTCGGCTAAGTGGGGGGCGATGATGTTGAAAGCGTTCTTCCAACACTCGCTGATGTTGGCGGAGTGTTCCACGCATAGAGGGACGAATGAAGCTTTGAAAAATAATATTTATGTAAAAACATGTTTCGTTCCAAAATTTTGATTCTATTAAAAATGGTGATGTGGCCATCATGTTACTTTCTCCGACTTGATGGTATCATAGCCATTTATATAATCATATTTTAAATGTACATCGAGCGTTCCGTAAACTCGGATGAAACTGACGTTTAAAACGTCAAAATTATGAAATATGGAAAAATTATACTTCAAATTCAAAAACTCAGTTTACTCAAAAACTAAAGGGATTTCGAAAAAAACTTATTGTTTATAAGTTGTTAATTTTAGCATTCTCTACAATTATTATTAACATAAATTTGCTGTAACTATTATCGTTTTATAATTATAAACCAAAATTTTTAAAAAAATAATAATTTTTTTTCTCGAATAAAAATGATTTTATGAAAAATGTTTTCAAGCAAAAGATGTTTATTTCTCTGTTGTCTTCAATGTTTGTTAAAATGTTTTTGTGATATTTTTCATATTTAGGAAAATATTGGCAAAAAACAAAAAACGGTTAAGGTAAACACCCACTTCCGGTGTACGAAATTTTACCAAAAGCTTTTTAGTTCTTCAGATTATGGAATAAGACTTATGTTCAAAGTTTCATATCAATGAAACTCTATTAGTTTTTGAGATACCGCGCGCACAGACACACACACAGAAAATTTTTTTTTGCAGAAATTGCTGAAATGGCATCTAGGGACCCCAAAACGGATATTTCCGTAAAAAAAAATTTGAAAAAAAATCACGATCACAATACTTTCTCGTACTTCGTAACGGAGAAAGTAAACATGTTCCAGAAATTGTTGAAATGGCATCCAGGGACCCCAAAACGTATATTTCCGTAAAAAAACTTTGAAAAAATCACGATCACAATACTTTCTCGTACTTTTACATTTACATTCGTTCAATAACTTTTTGTGGGATTGTCTGCTATAAGTAGACTTTACCACAGAGTATCATCACAATTTTTAATTTTTTGCAGTGAATGGTTGAATATTATTTTTGACAAATGAGAGATTTTTCAATAGCGTTTTCTGTACTCTATTTCTCTGAGACAAGTCCATATGGCTATTTTAAGACGGTTAGGCTTTACATTTAAAAACGAAATAATTTATATTGCTGTGTACCGATCCAAGGATAACCTGTACATGACTCTGCAAATATCGAAATGATCAAAAAAGCAACTGTGTGTCATATCAACATATTTGAACAATTTTCATACTTACGTATTGATTTAGCTGCGACATCTCGTGCTAAGAAACTCCACAACAGAGCACAGAGTACAAGAAAAGTGTTCGCCATGTCGTTTTGAAGATGAAAATAATTACCTTAGTCGACGGTACTCCGCTCTTATGGAGACATTTTGAGGTCATTGAAGAAATTATGCGTTAATTCATCGCATTAATTACTCAATGCATCACAACTTGTTTACCAATTTTTGCATTGCTCGTACATGTTTACAGTTTTTCTGTAATTGATCAATAGTTAATAATTTTTTAATATACATCTCATAATATTTGTTGACAGTTTACCATAAATTACTATCACTTATTAGTTTTTTTTTTTACCAGAACTAATTATAATTATCTGTTGTCAAAGTTACGGCAGACTTTGTTATGGTTTCAAAGTCCATGCTTACTTTTCAATTATTTTTTTTTGAATCGTCAATAACTCCTACAGCAAACAATTTATTGGCAAGTTTCACACATCATTAGTTGTGGGAGGTGAAAAGATACTCAAAATTGTATGTATGTATGTATGTATGTATGTATGTATTTATTTATTTCATGTCTTGACAGTAAGTCTTACACACGTCAGATTAAATTAAAAATCCAGGTCTCTATTTAAGAAAAAATAAATTTGATTCGGATATCTAATTAACAAAACTTCGTATTTGAAAAATAAAATTATATTATGGAAGAGCTTAGAAAAGTGTATTAAGAAAGTGTTCTTAATTTTTCAAAATAACCAGTAATAAAGCTTTAAAAAAATAAAAACAAAAATTTCCAATATCTCCGGAATTACTCAGAATTTTTACTTCCTCCGTTACGAAGTACTAGAAAGTATTGTGATCGTGATTTTTTTTTCAATTTTTTTTTACGGAAATATCCGTTTTGGGGTCCTTAGATGCCATTTCAACAATTTCTGGAAAAACAATTGTTGTGTCTGTGTGTGTGTGTGTGTGTGCGGCTGTATCTCAAAAACTGATAGAGCAATTGATATGAAACTCTTATTTGGTAATCCGAAGAGCTGAAAAGCTTTTGGTAAAATTTCGTACACCGGAAGTGGGCGTTTACCTTAACTGTTTTTTGTGTATTGCCAATATTTTCTTAACTATGAAAAATATCACAAAAACATTTAAACTAATATTGAAGACAATAAAGAAATGAACATCTTTGGTTTGAAAATATTTTTCATAAAATTCAAAAAAAATATTTTTTTTTTCATTTTTGGTTAATAATTATGAAACGATAATAGTTACAGCAAATTTATTTGAATAATAATTGTAGATAATGCCAAAATGAACAACTTATAAAGAATAAGTTTTTTTCGAAATCTCTTTAGTTTTTGAGTAAACTGAGTGTTTGAATTAAAAGTATAATTTTTCCATCTTTTATAATTTTGACGTTTTAAACGTCAGTTTCATGCAAGTCTACAAAACGCTCGATGTACATTTAAAATATGAAAGTGTAAATATAAATGATGATACCATCGGAGAAAGTAACATGATGGCCACATCAACATTTTTTAATTGCATTTATTCAGCATTAAAATTAGCAACTGTACCTCCATTTAACTAACTCTCTATCTCTTGTAGTTACCGAGACAGCAATACTAATTGCATCGATATTGACAAAAAAAAAAAACAAAAACCGGAATTTCGGTTGGTTTTTTCGATTTTTGTAGAATATCTCCGGAATTTGTCAGAATATTTTAAATTTTTTTAAACAAATTATTCAGCATTAAAATGCGCAACTGTACCTCCATTTAACCAACACTCTATCTCTTATAGTTGCCGAGATAGCAATACTAATTGCATCGAATTTGTCCGTAAAAAAACAAAAACCAAAACATCGTTTCTTTCGATTTTTTTCGAATATCTTCTGAATTAGTCCGAATATTTTTAATTTCTTTTTAATATTAAAATGCGCAACTTTGCCTCTATTTAACCAACTCTCGCCCGAGATAGCAATGCTGATGCTCGAATTTTTAACACCCTGTATACATATATAATCTGTTATTTTACTATTCCATTGTTGGAATGTGCGTTTAACGTTTTAAATAATCGAGTGGAAGGGCGTCGGTGGATTCCTCCTCCTGAGAACCGCCAAGTGTGGCCAATCGGAAGCGTCTCGGCGGTATCGACGCGGGACGTCGCGACGCCCCTGTGTCGGGATGCGTGGGAACGCGAGCACTTGTCGCGCCTCTGCCTGCAATATTCATCGCCGACCGTCGATATTTTCATCAATTTTTTTTTCATTCTAAACGCATTATCTGTGTGCCAGATAACACGCTATATTACTTTCGGAAGTATATTAATTTTCAAAGATAAGACATAATCATAATAATACACATCGATGTAACTAAAACATATATACAATATTCTAATGAAGTTTTCACAAAATAATTCAAATAAAAACGAATAATTTTGTTACATTCAAAATGTATCATGAAGTAAAAGCCTCCACAATTACTTATTTGGAGTAAATTAGCTGTATTTAAAAAAAGTTAAATTAAGTTCTATTCCCAAAATAACTTGCAATGCTAATGATAGATATCTAGAATGCAGTTGAAAATTTGTAACTGCAAACTGACATGCCAACTTTTTGATTGTTTTAGCTAGGTTAAATGTCAAAACTAAAGTTCTTTAACTAATTTTTTTCGAAGGTCTAAGTTTTAAGTCTAGTTTTTTCAGCTCCTCATCCAAGAAAAAAAAACACTTAGGCACTAAGGACGTGCCTAGTGCCTAGTGCTTATGTGTTTGGCACTAGGAACCACTAGATGGCGCAGCAAACCATTCTACAATTTCAACACCGCTGAGTTGTTTTATAGTAAATCGTGTTCCCATCAACGGACGCGCTGTACTGATGACGTCCAGTAGCCAGAAACCGATCATTGATTGGTAAACAATAATTTTAAGCGCATGACGTTTTTATTCCTATTTAATAACACATCTATTCCTTATGATTTTGTAAATAATTAATAACGCCGGATATGGGCATCTGCCCCTAATGATATGATAGTTTACGACGGAGAGCGCACGTGGGCCGGAAATAGAAGTGGGTGCACGTCATTAATGCAGGGCCAAATCGAGGGTCGCACCTTCGACCCCCACGGCAAGGGATTTCTGTACACGATAAAATTAATTGCCGCAATTTTTAATATTTCATTCCCCCCTTAATTGCACTGTCAATGCATGAATTGTCCACGTAAATCAAATTTGTCCAGGTGTGACTCAAGTACTGTAAGCAAAAATTTTACATTAAAACAAAAATGTTATGCAATTTTATAAAATAAACCATGTTCTTTATTACTATCACTATATATTACAATGTTTTGCCAAGTGCTAAAACATTCGAGACGGTATAAAATATAATAAAGACAATTCTGAGGTAGCTTTAAAAAAAACATCCTCTTTTTCTTTTGAATGGATATTGGCCATATTGTCAATCTACCAGTCGACATCCTCTTATTTTCTATGAAATTTTGTCCAAATACGGATCTGCTATTCTGTCACCTCACAAATTATCTTAAATTTCTCTTTACTTACATGTATTCATATTTGCCAAGTTACGGAAATAATAGTTCAAAGTTGGCCTTGGAATTTTGCTTTTTGGTCGACCAAAATTAAAGATACCTACCTTTAACCAGTTAGATGCTGTGACGAGTATATGCGTCATGAATAAATTGGCAATATTTTGTGTTAAATTGGGTGGGTACTTGTCACATTGCCATTTTTTAATGACGAGTATACTCGTGAAAAAACAGCAAAAAAGAAGAAATGGTAATATTTTGTGTTTATATCGAGTAGGTACTTGTCACATTGCCATTTTTCATGATGAATATACTCATCAAACACAGCCAACAGGATAATATATTGACTGTGGATGTTAAAAATCAGCTGTAGCTCGTGACAGTATCATTTTTATATATTAAATTGATATTTAACCATTACCTAACTTCGGATGAAAATGATACAGGGTGGATTATATCATCCTAATAGGGCCTGCTTTGTGGAAAATAACTCCTGAGTGGAGTGTGAATTAAATCTTATTTATTTAGGATAGAGTACGTTGAACGGGAAGAAGTTGTGCACGCTGTTCATGGAATCGAAGAGGACGGACTTCGTAGTTTCTATGATGACCGGCTTGACAACTTCGTAGAGGATGTCAATATTGTCGTTGATGACGAGATTCAAGCGATTATTAAGACTAGGAGAAGGCAGCAATCCGACAAATTTCATCTTAATGCCACCGATGTCCAGGTCCACGTCACCAGTTTCCATGGTAACGTAAATTACGTCTTTCTTTAGGATTTTTTTACCGTGCCATACCGATTTCGCTGATAGGTTAGCTTTAAAAGTAAATAGAAATTAGTGTTTGTTATTCGAAAAATATTAGGAATTATCGATTACATAAAATAAAAAATTCCCTTTCTTGTAGAAAAATACACTGGAGGAAAAAAAAAATGAAACACTTTAAATTCGTGAAATTTCGACCATTTTCAAACCGCGTATTTTCAATCGATTTTGATGAATCTTTGAGGGCGAAAAACTTTGAAGTGTCTTCTTTAAAGTCATGCATGCGAACTTAAGCGTAACCCCTTCCGCCCCCCTCTAGCACCCCTGTGAAAAAAAATGTTTTTTCAGGAAACCATGTCCAACTTTGACGATGTCTATGGAGTTGGAAAAATTGTGTCGACTCGATCCACCATAAATGCATTAAAATTTGATTAATTACCTATGCAGGAATTGAAGAACGAAGTTCCTACGACGATTTGGCACCAAGTTATAGGTGTTTGAAAAAAGTGTATTTTGAGGTGCGCAAATTTTCTAATCGTTGAATGCAATTTTCGTTTTTTCCAGTTTAAGTTTAAGGCGTTGCGGTTTTGTTTCTAGCTTGGATTTATCAATTGTTTTGATGAGAAATCAGAAATACAATATTTCTGAATGGATTTGGAAACTTTCAAATGAATTCCTCAATTTATTAGCTCTGCACAAATTTTCTAATCGTTGAATACAATTTTCGTTTTTTTCAGTTTAAGTTTAAAGCGTTGTGGTTTTGTTTCTAGCTTAGATTTATCAATTGTTTTGATGAGAAATCAGATGTACAATATTTCTGAATGGATTTGGAAACTTTCAAGTTAATTCCTCAATTTAATAGCTCTGCACAAATTTTCTAATCGTTGATTGCAATTTTCGTTTTCTTCAGTTTTAAGTTTAAGGCGTTGTGGTTTTGTTTCTAGCTTCGATTTATCAAATGTTTTGATAAGAAATCAGAAATACAATACTTCTGAATGGATTTGGAAACTTTCAAGTTAGTTCCTCAATTTATTAGTTCTGCACAAATTTTCTAATCGTTGAATGCAATTTTCGTTTTTTTAAGTTTAAGTTTGAGGCGTTGTGGTTTTGTTTCTAGCTTGGATTTATCAAATGTTTTGATGAGAAATCAGAAATACAATATTTCTGAATGGATTTGGAAAGTTTCAAGTTAATTCCTTAATTTATTAGCTCTGCGCAAATTTTTTAATCGTTGAATGCAATTTTCGTTTTTTCCAGTTTAAGTTTAAGGCGTTGTGGTTTTGTTTCTAGCTTGGATTTATCAAATGTTTTGATGAGAAATCAGAAATACAATATTTCTGAATGAATTTGGAAACTTTCAAGTTAATTCCTCAATTTATTAGTTCTGCACAAATTTTCTAATCGTTGAATGCAATTTTCGTTTTTTCCAGTTTAAGTTTAAAGTGTTGTGGTTTTATTTCTAACTTAGATTTATCAATTGTTTTGATGAGAAATCAGAAATACAATATTTCTGAATGGATTTGGAAATTTTCAAGTTAATTCCTCAATTTATTAGTTCTGCACAAATTTTCTAATCGTTGAATGCAATTTTCGTTTTTTCCAGTTTAAATTTAAAGTGTTGTGGTTTTATTTCTAGTTTAGATTTATCAATTGTTTTGATGATAAATCAGAAATACAATATTTCCGAATGGATTTGGAAACTTTCAAGTTGATTTCTAAATTTATTAGCTCTGCACAAATTTTCTAATCGTTGAATGCAATTTTCGTTTTCTCCAGTTTTAAGTTTAAGGCGTTGTGGTTTTGTTTCTAGCTTGGATTTATCAATTGTTTTGATGAGAAATCAGAAACATAATATTTCTGCATGGATTTAGAAACTTTCAAGTTAATTCCTTAATTTATTAGCTCTGCACAAATTATCTAATCGTTTAATGCAATTTTCGTTTTCTCCAGTTTAAGTTTAAGACGTTGTGGTTTTTTTTCTAGCTTGGATATGTCAATTGTTTTGATGGAAAACCAGAAACACAATATTTCTGAATGGATTTGGAAAGTTTCAAGTTAATTCCACCATTTATTAGCTGTGCACAAATTTTCTAATCGTTGAATGCAATTTTTGTTTTTTCCAATTTAAGTTTAAGGCGTTGTGGTTTTTTTTCTAGCTTGGATATGTCAATTATTTTGATGAAAAACCAGAAACACAATATTTCTGAATGAATTTGGAAAGTTTCAAGTTAATTCCACAATTTATTAGCTCTGCACAAATTTTCTAATCTTTGAATGCAATTTTCGTTTTTTCCAGTTTAAGTTTAAAGTGTTGTGGTTTTGTTTCTAGCTTATATTTATCAATTGTTTTGATGAGAAATCAGAAATACAATATTAATTATTAATAAATAACTCAGAGACTTTTCAACCAAATTTGATGATTCTTTCGGGAAAAAAATCTCATTTTGGCTCTACTTTAATGGGGTAGACTCAAAAGCAAAATGTGTCCTGAGGGTTTATCCCCCACTCAAAGAGAGGGCTCTACGCCCCTCCAAACGAAAAAATAAAAAGACCACAAAATTCACTTTTTTTCAAACACCCATAACTTTGTGCCAAATCGTCGTAGGAACCTCGCTATTTGAGTCCTGCGCAGGTCATTGAATACATTTCAATGCCCTTTTGGTGGATCGAGTCGACACATTTTATCCAACTCGGTACACGTTGCCAAATTTGGACGTTTTTTTGTCCAAAAACGTGTTGAAGGGATCGAAAAGGGATCATTCCAATTTGAGTTTACCCCCTTGAAGTAGAGCCAAAATGGGATTGTTCCCCGAAAGAATCATCAAATTTGGTTGAAAAGTCACTGAGTTATGTGCGAAAAAACCCAAAATGCACATTTTTTTCAAACACCCATAACTTGGTGTCAAATCGTCGTAGGAACTTCGTTCTTTGAGTTCTGTATAGGAAATTGATCACATTTTAATGCCTTTATAATGGATCGAGTGGACAAAATTTTTCCAACTCCGTAGACATCGTCAAAGTTGGACATGGTTTTCAGAAAAAAACTTTTTTTTTCACAGGGGCGTTAGAAGGGAGCGGAAGAGGTTACGTTTAGTTTCCCATACATGACTTTAGAGAAGACACTTCAAAGTTTTTTCCCTCAAAGATTCATCAAAATCGATTGAAAATACACCCAGTTATGGCGGTTTGAAAATGGTCGAAATTTGACGAATTTAAGGTGTTCTATTTTTTTTCCTTCAGTATATAATAAATAATTGAGGAGTTGAACTGCAAAACTCAACAAATCCACTTTTATAATTTGTTCAGAAACCGCGAAAAACGTTCAGGAAGTCTATTTGTTGCTTAAAAAAAATGAATGTTTAGCCGCATTTTTAAATATGATTTTTTGCGTTTTGGAAGGTAATTCACACATATTCGGATTTATCTATGTTTGGATAGTAAGAATCGATACCAAGCTCATTTTGGCCCAAAATTGGATTAGTTGAGTTTTGCAGTTCAACTCCTCAATTATAGATTAATATTTAATTTTTCAAATTTGTATATTTCTATGTCCTGGTTTTTTGCTAAGGTTTGTATGTCCTGATAATCCCATAATACTTTCAAAATATAAATAACACAAATTTTGCTCACAGGACTTCAACTCATGCCTTCTATTTTCTTCTACTTAATCGCTTCACGCTCTTGCTATCGAAGCAATATACATTTTCCATGCCACACATCATGACATTTTACGTAAATGTTAGAAGTGTTTGTCTACACACTGCAAAATATTTACTTACTACAATTTCCAATAAATGTTCCATTTCCGTTTATCTCGTTTTGCAAAACGGAACCAACGGCTTTGAAGTTACCCTCAATGTTAACGTGGGGAATGTTGACGTCAATTTTTATGGTGACCTTGTCGGTGTCCAGGTCGACATGGGTAGCGCGCATGCCTGACAAACCGTAGGCCTTCATGTCAGTAACTTGGGCGTCCAATGTGAGGGCCTTGTCGCCGAATTTCATGTCGATCTTTTCCACATCCAATGGTTCGATTTTCCTCAATTTCATCGCTGGCAAACCTTCGGCTAAACGTGGAATGATGGTGTTGAAGGAGTTTTTCCAGCACTCGCTGATGCCGGCCGAGTGTTCCCGGCACAGAGGAACGAAGTCGGCTGTGGAAACAGAACAATTTTAATGAGAAATTCATAAAAATTTAAAATTGTTTTTTTGTCAAATTGTTGTTTATAAAATAATATTAAGCAAGTATTTTTTTGTTCATGGTATATTGTATACCTTTTAATTCTAGTGTGTTTAAAAAAATCGCAGAAGACTGTGAATGCGTTAATGCGCGTTTTAGCATGTTTCTGATTAACGTGTTTGCGCATTGATTCGGAACTTGACATTTACTGTCACGCTTTGAATGACAACTAAGGTTTGATCAATGGATCTTTACCGAAAATCGAGTTTTTTTTGCCTTGGACGACATACGTACACACATGAGTAAGAGTAAGAGTAAACGCATGAAAATGTTGTCGGAGCTAGGTTCAGCTATCAATGACGTGCACGCAAAAATCCATTAATCAAAGTATACGAATGTTTAATCAGTGACATGCGTTTCTCAATTCCCAGGCGACTGCGATTAATTTCGTTGTTGAAACATAGTATTACAAATACCGCAAACAAATCAAAATATCATCAAAAATATACAAAAAGAACATTAGTCATTGTTACGCCATTTTTTAATGACGAGTATACTCGTGAAAGAAACAGCAAAAAAAGAAGAAATGGTAATATTTTGTGTTTATATCGAGTAGGTACTTGCACATTGCCATTTTTCATGATGAATATACTCGTCAAACACAGCTAACAGGATAATGTATTGACTGTGGATGTTAAAAATCAGCTGTAGCTCGTGACAGTATCATTTTTACTTTCTCCGTTACGAAATACGAGAAAGTATTGTGATCGTGATTTTTTTTTCAAAATTTTTTTTTACGGAAATATCCGTTTTTGGGTCCCTAGATGCCATTTCAACAATTTCTGAAAAAAAATGTGTCTGTGAGTGTGTGTGTGTCTGTCTGTGCGCGCTGTATCTCAAAAACTAATAGAGCAATTGATATGAAACTTTGAACATCCGTCTTATTTGATCATCTGAAGAACTGACAAGCTTTTGGTAAAATTTCGTACACCGGAAGTGGGCGTTTACCTTAACTGTTTTTTGTTTTTTGCCAATATTTTCTTAAATATGAAAAATATCACAAAAACATTTAAACAAACTTTGGAGGCAACAAAGAAATGAACATCTTTTGCTTGAAAACATTTTTCATAAAATCATTTTTATTCGAGAAAGAAATCTATTATTTTTCTTTTTATTTTTGGTTTATATTTATAAAACGATAATAGTTACAGCAAATTTATGTGAATGATAATTGAGAATGCCAAAATTAACAACTTATAAAGAATAAGTTTTTTTCGAAATCTTTTTTCAAGACTAACAAGTTTTTGTTTTGGGCCTTTATTTGGGACTTTTTTTTAGAATTTTTAATCCGAATTATTTTTCTGGAACTTTTTTAATGCCTTTTTTCAGGTCTTTTCTTAGGCTTTTTGCAAGTCTCTTTTTGGGATTTTTTTTTACAGGACAATGTTTTCAAAACTATTGTTACGACTTTTTTAAGAAGTTTTTCAAGACATTTGTTTCAGAACCCATCTTTTTTAAATTTTTTTTAGTGCCTTTTTTTAAGATTATTTACAAACTATTATGTTCAGTACCTTTATTTGGGACTTTTTTAATGCCTTTTATCAGATCTCTTCTAAGGCTTTTGTCAGAACTATTTTCTGAAATTTTCTGGGGTCTTTTTAGGACCTTTTTATGGACTCTTTACAGAACTTTTTTCAGAAATTTCTTAGGACTTTTTTAGGGACTATTTCACAGGCTTTATTCAGGACTTTTTAAGATCTTTATTCTCACTTTTTGTATGCTTTTTCAGTACTTTTCTTCTGGCCGTTTTATCAGAACTTTCTCTAGGACCTTATTTTCAGGAATTTTTTATTACGATTATTTTTTCAAGACGTTTTCCAGGATTTTTTATCAGGATTATTTTATCAAGACTTTTTTAATGCCTTGTCAGTTCTTTTCTAAGGCTTTTTTCATAACTTCTGACTATTTTCTCGACTTTTTCGGATCTCTTTAGGACCTTTGTAAGGACTTTTTTCTGGACTATTTTACAGGTTTTTTCAGGACTTTTTAAGGCCTTTTTTCGAACTTTTTTAAAGCCTATTTTCAGTACTTTTCTACAGTCTTTTTATCAGGTCTTTTTTAGAACCTTTTCTCAGATTTTTTTTTTGTGACTACTCAATTTTTCTTCCAGGTCTTTTTCAAGAACCTGTTTTTCAAGACATTTCTTTATCAGAGCACTTTTTTCTGGACTCTTTTTCTGGACTTTTTAATCAGATTTTTTCAGGACTGTTTTATTCAAGACTTTTTCGGGTATTCTCTTTGGAACGTTATAACCAGGACTCTTTCAGGGCTTTTTCAGACATCTTTTTCAGGATTTATCAAGATTTGTTTTTAGGACTTTTTTCAAGAATTTATTAGGATTTTTTGAGTTTTCTAATAAACTAATTTAAGATTATTTGAATTGCTATATAATTTGTAGTATAATTTGTTATTTTTATCTTTCATAACTTTGACGTTTTAAACGTCAGTATCATGTGATCTAAAATGAAAATAAACCATGGTAGTATAAATATAAATAACTGTTATGCCATCAAGATCGGAGAAAGTAACATGATGGCCACATCACCATTTTTTTTACTTTCTCCGTTACGAAGTACGAGAAAGTATTGGGATCGTGATTTTTTTTCTAAACATTTTTTTTACGGAAATATCCGTTTTATGGTCCCTAGATGCCATTTCAACAATTTCTGAAAAAAAAAATTTGTCTATGTGTGTGTGTGTCTGTCTGTGCGCGCTGTATCTCAAAAACTAATAGAGCAATTGATATGAAACTTTTAACATCCGTCTTATTTGATAATCTGAAGAACTGACAAGCTTTTGGTAAAATTTCGTACACCGGAAGTGGGCGTTTACCTCAACTGTTTTTTGTTTTGTGCCAATATTTTCTTAAATATGAAAAATATCACAAAAATATTTAAACAAACTTTGAATACAACAAAGAAATGAACATCTTTTGCTTGAAATTTTTTTTCATAAAATCATTTTTATTCGAGAAAAAAATTTATTATTCTTTTTTTAATTTTTGGTTTATATTTATAAAAAGATAATAGTTACAGCAAATTCATGTGAATAATAATTGTAGAGAATGTCATAATGAACAACTTATAAAGAATAAGTTTTTTTTGAAATCCCTTTAGTTTTTGAGTAAACTGAGTTTTTGAATTTGAAGTATAATTTTTCCATGTTTCATAATTTTGACGTTTTAAACGTCAGTTTCATGCGAGTCTACAAAACGCTCGATGTACATTTAAAATATGATTTCAATTGAAAATAAACCATAAAATGGCTAAGATACCATCAAGTCGGAGAAAGTAACATGATAGCCACGTTACAATTTTTCTTAAATAAAATGTCTTTTTGAACATCCATTCGGAAGAGTTATTAGTTAATTAGCGTATACTCTGAAGTAACAATCTCAAAACTTTTTTAGACAAAATCTCAATTCTAGAAGATTGCGAGGTCGATGGTATGTTGAGTCAAGCCCAACAAATAGTATTACCGGATTGTTTGAATTATTCAATATTAGTGTTATTTTGAAGAAAATTACTAACAATAAGTGAAGTTTTCTTGCAAATACTTACGTATTTGTTTAGCATCAACATTAAAGCAGAACCCGAAAACGGCAAAAGCCATGAGAACACCTTTAAAACTTTCCATCTTCGCAGCACGAGCACTAATCGAACTGGAAACGGCTGCCCTCCAATATATATATATATTCTTGCTTGATGTAAACAAGGTCACTTGATTTTTTGTTAAAGTTTTTTTTCGTGTTTTCGTTTGGACTAACAGTAAATAAAAAGAGAGCTTTCTTGTTTTCTGATCAAAATGCATGCAACAAATAAGGTATCAAAAATTTTGATGGTCACCAGTTAAATTTGAATATGGAATAATTTGATCCTTGAAATTAATTACTGCTCATGTTAAGGATAATTAATTCATTTGATATTCGTACTAATTTTGTTGCACAAGTTGTTATAAATTAGAAATTCAGTGTTGTTTAAGTATTTTTTTATAGTGAGACGTTCTGCCAACACAACAGGAAAACATCGACGTGTTTACCAGGGTCAGAAACATTTGCCATTTCTTAGGCCAGTCAATGTATAATTATTTTTTTGCAAATCCATGATTAAAACAAATAAGGACCATAAACATCAAACTGGTTTATATTTTTGTAATTTGCACACATTTTCATAATGAAGAAAACTGAATATGTAAAAAACGAGATTTACTTGAATTTGGCCTTATAGTTTAAAAATAATTAAGGTCAAACACCAATAAGTTTAATAGGCGTGGAATTACTGAGCAATTATAGTTATTTTCTTTATTAAAAATGGTGATGTGGCCATCATGTTACTTTCTTCGACTTGATGGTTTCATAGCCATTTATATTTAAGTTTTCATGATTTATTTTCAATTGAAATCATATTTTAAATGTACATCGAACGTTGTGTAAACTCGGATGAAACTGACGTTTAAAACGTCAAAATGATGAAAGATGGAAAAATTATACTTCAAATTTATAAACTCAGTTTACTCAAAAAGTAAAGAGATTTCGAAAAAAACTTATTCTTTATAAGTTGTTCATTTTAGAATTCTCTACAATTATTATTAACATACATTTGCTGTTACTGTTATAGTTTTATAATTGTAAACCAAAAATTAAAGAAAAATAATAAATTTTTTTCTCGAATAAAAATGATTTTATGAAAAATGTTTTCAAGTAAAAGATGTTCATTTCTTTGTTGTCTTCAAAATTTGTTAAAATGTTTTTGTGATATTTTTCATATTTAAGAAAATATTGACAAAAAACAAAAAACGGTTAAGGTTAACGCCCACTTCCGGTGTACTAAATTTTACCAAAAGCTTTACAGTTCTTCAGATTATCAAATAAGACGGATGTTCAAAGTTTCATATCAATTGCTCTATTAGTTTTTGAGATACAGCGCGCACAGGCAGACACAGACACAGATGCACACACAGAAATTGTTTAAATGGCATCTAGGAACCCCAAAACGGATATTTGCGTAAAAAAACGGAGAAAGTAAAAAATATAGAAGAGGGAAGCATAATTTATAGTTTGTAGAAAGTGGGAATCTTCCACATATATATTTATTAATATAATCCATAAGTCACAATAATAAATTATACATTACAAAAAAAGTTCAAAGTTGGCCTTGGTATTTTGTTTCTTTGCAGGCCAAAGTTACACATCCCCAAATTATATTATAAAAATCAGCTGTTGCTTGTGACTGTGTCAATTCTTATACAATACATTGAGATTTAACCTTAACCCAACTTCGGACATTGATCAGGTGGACTATGTTACCCTTACAAGGCCTGCTTTGTGGAAAATAACTCATACTTGTGAATTAAACTTTTTTGGGATAAAGGACGTTGAATGGAAAGGAGTGAAACACGTTGTTCATGGAATCGAAGAGGACGGACTTCGTAGTTTCTATGATGACCGGCTTGACAACTTCGTAGAGGATGTCAATATTGTCGTTGATGACGAGATTCAAGCGGTCGTTAAGACTAGCGGAAGGCACCAATCCGTCAAATTTCATCTTAATGCCACCGATGTCCAAGTCCACATCACCTGTCTCCATGGTAACGTAAATTACGTCTTTCTTTAGGATTTTTTTGCCGTACCATACCGTTTTCGCTGATAGGTTAGCTGTAAAAGTAAACAAACAATTAATGTTTAACTTTAAAAAATTGAAAAAATAGTTTAGTGTGTATTAATATTTGATTTTTCAAATTTGGTTGATTTTAAAATTTCTATGAAATTGTGTACCGAGATTGTAATCTTGGGAGTTGGCAGTACCGTGACGTAAGACCTAAGCGCAAGACTAGTGTCGTACAAACACCATTTTGTGATTTACTGTCACTCGCGTATTTCTTGACTTGTGTAAAACTATAGTTACTCACGCCAATAAATATATTATTATTATTATTTCATTCATTGTATCGGTTCGAAAATATGCTTACTGTAGAATAAAGATCTTGTGTTCGAGAGATACAATTGTGTGCATACTTAATAAATTATTAATTGTCAAAGTGACAATACATCTCCTTTATTTTTATATTTACACCAATGAACAAAACGAATATTTTTTCAAAATCAATGCCAACTCCATAAAAAAGTATCCATCAATTACAGTCACCTGCAGTGGCGGCTCGTGGATGTTCGACGGCGAGGCAACGGAAGAAAATTTGACCGAAACAGCAACAGAATATTTGCTTCCTCTATAACAGTGCGGCACGAGCAAAATCTTTGTCTTTGCCCTCCTTGCGGAAATCCACGAGCCGCCGCTGGTCACCTGGTATTTACTTATTAAACTTCGTATGTCTTGTTAGTGATGGGATCATTCGAATGACGATAATCGATTCATTCGATTAACAAAATAATCGATTATCTCCTGAACCTATTTTTTAATTCGAATGATCATTCGAGTGATCATTCGAATGATCGGTACTCGAATGATCATTCAAATGAGCATTTGAATGATCATTCGAATAATCATTTGAATTATCTATACTCGAATGATCATTTGATTGGCATTGAATGATCATTCAAATAATCATTTGAATTATCTATACTCGAATGATCATTTGATTGGCATTCGAATGATCATTCGAATGATTTATTCGAGTGATCGGTACTCGAAATGAACAATTCGAAAACTGGCTATTGGGATAAAAAATAACCATTACCGGAGTTTTATTTTGTACTATTTAAGTCACGATAATTTGAGTGATCATTCCGATAGGTCTATACCACTTGAAAAATAAAAATACTCGATTCACGATCATTCGAATTATTAGTCGAACTTTTATTTGAATGAATAATCGATTTTCATATCATTCGAATGATCACTCGAATGATCATTCGAATAAATAATCGATTTTCAGATCATTTGAATGATCACTCGAATTATCATTCGAATGAATAATCGATTATTGAAATCATTCGATTATGCCCATCACTATGTCTTGCTAACCCGATAATATTTTCAAAATATAAATAACGCAAATTTTGCTCACAAGACTTGCAGACGGAATTTACAACCTGATCTTCAACTTCATATTTTTGCTATCGAAGCAATATTTTTGACCATGTGACACATATGACGACATTTTACGTCAGAATTATCAAGTTGCAAAATATTTACTTACTGCAATTTCCAATAAACGTTCCCTTTCCGTTGATCTCGTTTTGCAAAACGGAACCGGCGGCCTTGAAGTTACCCTCAATATTCAGGTAAGGGAGGTTGCCGTCAATTTTTATGATGACCTTGTCGGTGTCTAGGTCGACGTGGGTGGCACGCATGCCCGACAAACCGTAGGCCTTCAAGTTATTAGCTTGGGCATCCAATGCGAGGACCCTGTCGCCGAATTTCATGTCGATCCTTTCAACATCCAGAGGTTCGATTTTCCTCAATTTCATTGCCGGCAAACCTTCGGCCAAACGCGGCATGATGATGTTGAAGGCGTTTCTCCAGCACTCGCTGATGTTGGCCGAGTGTTCCTGGCATAGAGGAACGAAGTCGGCTGTGGAAAAAGAAAGGAAGTTATTTGTCAAATCATTTATAGGTGTTTAACACCCGGTTTCTCCAACGAATCTTAAGTATGTTTTATTTTTAAGTAGTTCTTAACTTTTTGTTCTGTTGCACCAAACAAATTTATACAAATCTTAGGTAAGATTTCATTACACGTGGCAACAATGTATTTTCGCGTAAACTTGATAAGCCGTCTATGTCAAATTAATTTCTAAGCATTTTTAACCTTCTTGTTGTCGAGTTTAGAGTAGTTTGATAAAGAAGAAGAAGAACGAAATGTATTAGCGTCGTTGATATCGGTTAAATTGTGGAAAATAAAACAACAAATGCTGCCACAAACAAAAAGAAGTAAGAGGCATGGGATTCCATAATCCAGGAACTAAACACGTGCAGAGAAAAACATGAAGCATGGAATAAGAAAGTGTTGCAGAAAGTAAAAGAGAACTGTCTAAGACAGGTGGAGGTATTAATGAATAATAAATTTGAATGAAATCATTACGTAAGGAATATAAACATTTAATATATTCTTGTATATTTTTAAGACGCATCCAATACTGTAATTTTATTGTTTTAATACTGTACATAGTCTATGGAATAAAGAGTTATTAATAAATCGGTGGTTGGTTTGTCGAATCCTTTGGACAGTAATGTGGATTATCTGCAATTTCTACAGCATCTACATCAAATGCAAATGCATCCATCACTTCTGATAAATTATTAGCCATTTCAATGAATACTTCCAATAACAGACAGACGTTGTTGAAAATTGCTAATTTTATAGGTTAGAATCCGAATCGTAAGACGCCATTTTTGGCGTCTTATAATGTAAGACATTCCTACGACTAAGATCTGATTTATGGTTGGTGCAAAACTTTAAGAACGTCTTATTTTTAATACAGGTTTTATCTACTTAACATTCGTTGGAGAAACCGGGCGTAAGTTGTTTATAAAAGAATAATTTTAATTGACATTTGTGCTACATGTATTTTGCATAACCAAACTTCATTTAAATTTTAATCTTCAAATAAATTTAACCGGTTCTTAGTATGATTTTTAAAATTTCGTATACCGTTTAATTCTTGAACACCCATTCGGAATAGTTAAATTAATTAGCGTAGGCTATACTCAATCTCAAACTTTTTAGACAAAATCTGGATCCTGGAAGATTACGAGGTCGATGGTATGTTGAGTCAAGCACTTGATTGCTTGAATTATTCAAAATTAGTGTGGTTTTGATAAAAATTACTGTTTTTTCTCCCAAATACTTACGTATATGTTTAGCATCAACATTAAACCAAAATCCAAAAACGGCAAAAACCACGAGAACACCTTTAAAACTCTCCATCTTGCAGCACAAGCACCAACTAATGGAAACGGCTGTCCTCCAATATATATATATTCTTGCCGAAAATAAACAAGGTCACTGAAGGATTTTAATTTAAGTTCTTTTGCATGTGTTTTCGTTTGAACTAACAATAAATAAAAAAGAGAGCTTTCTTGTTTTCTGTCCAAAATTAATCGCAACGAACAAGATGTCAATATTAATACAGATTTCGATTATCACCATCTAAATTTGAATACGAAATAATTTGATCCTTGAAAGTAATGGCTGCTCATGTTAGGAATTTTTGAATCGTTTTACGTTTGTCCTAATTAATTGTATTTCGTGTGTTTCGTAAGGACGTTGCGGTTTAGAGGTTGTGAAAGTGTTGTTTTATTATTTCTAAAAGCATAATTAAATTCATTTAATACTAAGATTAAAGAACGCGAGCCCTAAGATTTAAGCAATAAAATAAATTAGGCCTTATCACAACTGATGTGACTAAAGGGCACCTGCCAAAGTCAAAACAAGACCTTATCACATCCACATATTTTTTTTTCGGTTGAAGAAGCGAAAAAAACGATTGTATTGCTGAGCAAAAAGTGTACATTTGAAAATCAACAAAACTGAATCAAAAATTTCAACTCAGTTGAGTTGCAGATTCCGCAATGAAAAAAATGTTTTATTAGTTACATTGTCGTACTTATGTACATTCTTCGTGAATCAATTAATATTTATTACTTCATGTGTTGTGCTAGCTAAAGATCATAATAAAAAATGCTGCCAACAAAACAGCAAAACATTTGCCATTTTTTATGCTAGTCGAATTAATTATTTTTTTGGAAATCATTCCGTTATTGGTCTCCATGATCAAATTATAGGACCACAAACATCAAACTAGTTCACTATGTTATAAACTTTTGCACATATTTACATAAGTAAATAATAACAACTTGTATTTTTTTAAGAAAATTTAATATGCAAAAACAAGACATCCTTGAAATTGACCTTATAGTTTAGAAATAATTAAGAGCATAAGGTTTCGCGATGGAATTAATGAGCAATTAAATATTTTCTTAATGAAAAAATACAAACAAATTATTAATAATTTATAATTAAGTGTAATGAATCTGATACAGCCTTGTGATCGTCATGAACATCTAGTAAACGTAAAAATTCATTTCCCATAGTTGATTTTATTAAGCATCCGGCGGGTTGCTGACTCATAATTCATAGGATATTGCAACAATTGCAATAAAAAATAGTTGCTAAAATACTAGATGAATGTGTTTAGTTTTATACTTTAATAGAATTGCGGTATTTTGATTATTTACCTGAAAAAATCGACCCAAATGTAGAAATTTCTTTCCCACTTTCCTATAATCGTTGATTTTTTTATGCATACGGTGTATTGCCGACTGATTACTCCTAGGATATTGCAACAATTTGAACAGACTATAGTTGCTTGGATACTAAATAAATGTGTTTACTTCAGTAACTCAAAAGAATTGTTCTACTTTAATTATTTACCTAAAAAAATTGAAAAATTTATTTCCGATAATCGTTTATTTTATTATGCATACGGTGTGTTGCTGATACATAACTCCTAGGATATTGCAACAATTGCAATAAACATGTTGTTTAGATACTAGATGAATGTGTTTATTTTTACATGTCAAAAGAATTGCACTATTTTGATTATTTACCTGAAAAATTCGACCCAAATGTAGAAATTTCTTTCACATAATCGATTTTATTATGCATATTGTGTGTTGCCGACTCATTACTCCTAGGATATTGCAACAATTGCAACAGACTATAGTTGCTTGGATACTAAATAAATGTGTTTAGTTCAGTGACTCAAAAGAAGTGTTCTACTTTGATTATTTACTTAAAAAAATTGACTCAAACGTAAAAGAAATATTTCCGATAATAATTTATTTTATTACGCATACGATGTGTTGCTCATACATAACTCCTAGGATATTGCAACAATTGCAATAAACAATAGTTGTTCAGATACTAGATGAATGTGTTTAGTTTTACATGTCAAAAGAATTGTTCTACTTTGATTATTTATGTGAAAAAATCGACCCATACGTAGAAAATTATTTCCCACAATCCTTGATTTTATTATGCATACGCCGTGTTGCCGACTGATTACTCCTAGGATATTACAGCAATTGTAACAAACTATAGTTGCTTGGATACTACGTAAATGTGTTTAGTTCTATACCTCAAAAGAATTGTTCTATTTTGATTATTTACCTAAAAAATGGTGATGTGGCCATCATGTTACTTTCTCCGACTTGATGGTCATTTATATTTACGTTTTCATGGTTTATTTTCAATTGAAATCCTATTTTAAAAGTACTTCGAGCGTTGCGTGAACTCGGATGAAACTGACGTTTAAAACGTCAAAATTATGAAAGATGGAAAAATTATACTTCAAATTCAAAAACTCAGTTTACTCAAAAACTAAAAGGATTTCGAAAAAAACGTATTCTTTATAAGTTGTTCATTTTGGCATTCTCTGCAATTATTATTAACATCAATTTACTGTAACTATTATCGTTTCAAAATTATAAACCAGAAATGAAACAATAATTAATAAATTTTATGAAAAATATTTTCAAACAAAAGATGTTCATTTATTTGTTATTTTCAGTATTTGTTTTAATATTTTTGTGATATTTTTCATATTTAAGAAGATATTGGCAAAAAACAAAAAACGGTTAAGGTAAACACCCACTTCCGGTGTACGAAATTTTACCAAAAGCTTTTCAGTTCTTCGGATTATCAAATAAGACTTATGTTCAAAGTTTCATATCAATTGCTCTATTAGTTCTTGAGATACAGCGCGCACAGACACACACACAGACACACACACACACACACACACACACAGATACAATTTTTTTTTTTCCAGAAATTGATGAAATGGCATCTAGGGACCCCAAAACGAATATTTCCGTAAAAAAAATTTTTGAAAAAAAAATCACGATCACAATACTTTCTCGTACTTCGTAACGGAGAAAGTAAAAAACTGACTCAAACGTAAAAAAAATATTTCCTGAGTAATACTATTGAAAAAAATGGCGAAATTCATAAAATGTCCAAAACATTTTTTCAGAAATATAATTACTCTAAACGCTTCTTTCGTCATTAAAGAACGTCATGAATTTTTTCAAAATTTTCTGAAACCCAGTATTTTTTGTAGGCATTTTTTTCCTGAGTAATACTGTTGAAAAAATGGCGAAAATAATAAAATGACCAAAATATTTTTTTTCAGAAATATAATTACTCTACACGCTTTTTTCGTCATTAAGGAACGTCATGAATTTTTTCAAATTTTTCTGAGACCCAACATTTTTTGTAGGCATTTTTTTCCTGAGTAATACTATTGAAAAAATGGCGAAAATAATAAAATGACCAAAATATTTTTTTTTCAGAAATATAATTACTCTACACGCTTTTTTCGTCATTAAGGAACGTCATGAATTTTTTCAAATTTTTCTGAGACCCAACATTTTTTGTAGGCATTTTTTTCCTGAGGTTGAAGAAATGGCGAAAATAATAAAATGACCAAAATATTTTTTTTCAGAAATATAATTACTCTACACGCTTTTTTCATCATTAAGGAACGTCATGAATTTTTTCAAATTTTTCTGAGACCCAACATTTTTTGTAGGCATTTTTTTCCTGAGTAATACTGTTGAAAAAATGGCGAAAATAATAAAATGACCAAAATATTTTTTTAAGAAATATAATTACTCCACACGCTTTTTTCGTTATTAAGGAATGTCATGGATTTTTTCAAATTTTTCTGAGGCCCAACATTTTTTGTAGACATTTTTTTCCTGAGTAATACTATTGAAAAAAATGGCGAAAAAAATATTTCCGATAATCGTTGATTTTATTATGCATCCGGTGTGTTGCTGACTCATAACTCCTACGATATTGAAACAATATATTTTGATAAATAATCACCGAGCTTCTTCCTTTACAGATCTGTGAGATCGCCAAGGATTTCAAGACTGACCCGTTTCCAGAATGCCTCTGCAAGACTCCAGCGTGGCTTTTGGTTGAAATTTTCAAAGACGTCAACATCATGCCCTTGGACATCCAGTTAGCCAGGCGGATACTTGGAGGGGTTACCTCGCCACTCTCGACCTCAGATGCAGCAGAGTTTGGCTTTACATCGAATTGATCGGTTCTTTTAAGAACCACAAAATACTCATTAATTCTGGGATCTGACATTGTCCAACGCACTCGTGTTTTATTTCTATCTACCTTTCTTTAATCCTTTATTTATCCTCTTAGTTCCTAGTCTACCGATACTCCTGTTCGAAATTTTCGATTGATTTTGAAGACAAAATACCTCTTGTCGTTCCTAATCTCCTGATACAAATCGTAAAAAATTTTCGAAATTAATTTTGGGTACACATTCTGAACCTAATTTTCGATCGATTTTTGAAGACAAAATACCTCTTGTCGTTCCTAATTTCCTGATACAAATCGTGAAAATTTTTCGAAATTAATTTTGGGTACACATTCTGAACCTAAATTTTCGATTGATTTTTGAAGACAAAATACCTGTTGTCGTTCCTAATCTCCTGATACAAATCGTGAAAATTTTTCGAAATTAATTTGGGTACACATTCTGAACCTAAATTTTTGATTGATTTTTGAAGACAAAATACCTCTTGTCGTTCCTAATCTCCTGATACAAATCGTGAAAATTTTGCGAAATTAATTATGGAACACATTCTGAACCTAAATTTTCGATCGATTTTTGAAGACAAAATACCTCTTTTCGTTCCTATACTCCTGATACAAATCGTGAAAATTTTTCGAAATTAATTTTGGGTACACATTCTGAACCTAAATTTTCGATCGATTTTTGAAGAAAAATACCTCTTTTCGTTCCTATACTCCTGATACAAATCGTGAAAATTTTTCGAAATTAATTTAGGGTACACATTCTGAACCATAAATTTTCGATCGATTTTTGAAGAAAAATACCTCTTTTCGTTCCTATACTCCTGATACAAATCGTGAAAATTTTTCGAAATTAATTTAGGGTACACATTCTGAACCTAAATTTTCGATCGATTTTTGAAGAAAAATACCTCTTTTCGTTCCTATACTCCTGATACAAATCGTGAAAATTTTTCGAAATTAATTTAGGGTACACATTCTGAACCTAAATTTTCGATCGATTTTTGAAGACAAAATGCCTCTTTTCGTTCCTATACTCCTGATACAAATCGTGAAAATTTTTCGAAATTAATTTGGGTACACATTCTGAACCTAAATTTTCGATCGATTTTTGAAGACAAAATACCTCTTGTCGTTCCTAAACTCCTGATACAAATCCTGAAAATTTTTCGAAATTAATTTGGGTACACATTCTGAACCATAAATTTTCGATCGATTTTTGAAGACAAAATACCTCTTTTCGTTCCTATACTCCTGATACAAATCGTGAAAATTTTGCGAAATTAATTATGGAACACATTCTGAACCTAAATTTTCGATCGATTTTTGAAGACAAAATACCTCTTTTCGTTCCTATACTCCTGATACAAATCGTGAAAATTTTTCGAAATTAATTTTGGGTACACATTCTGAACCTAAATTTTCGATCGATTTTTGAAGAAAAATACCTCTTTTCGTTCCTATACTCCTGATACAAATCGTGAAAATTTTTCGAAATTAATTAGGGTACACATTATGAACCTAAATTTTCGATCGATTTTTGAAGACAAAATACCTCTTGTCGTTCCTAATCTCCTGATACAAATCGTGAAAATTTTTCGTAATTAATTTTGGGTACACATTCTGAACCTAAATTTTCGATGGAGTTTTGAAGACAAAATACCTCTTTTCGTTCCTATACTCCTGATACAAATCGTGAAAATTTTTCGAAATTAATTAGGGTACACATTCTGAACCTAAATTTTCGATCGATTTTTGAAGACAAAATACCTGTTTTCGTTCCTATACTCCTGATACAAATCGTGAAAATTTTTCGAAATTAATTAGGGTACACATTCTGAACCTAAATTTTCGATCGATTTTTGAAGACAAAATACCTCTTGTCGTTCCTAATCTCCTGTTACAAATCGTGAAAATTTTTCGTAATTAATTTTGGGTACACATTCTGAACCTAAATTTTCGATGGAGTTTTGAAGACAAAATACCTCTTTTCGTTCCTATACTCCTGATACAAATCGTGAAAATTTTTCGAAATTAATTAGGGTACACATTCTGAACCTAAATTTTTGATTGATTTTTGAAGACAAAATACCTCTTGTCGTTCCTAATCTCCTGATACAAATCGTGAAAATTTTTCGAAATTAATTTAGGGTACACATTCTGAACCTAAATTTTCGATCGATTTTTAGACAAAATACCTCTTGTCGTTCCTAATCTCCTGTTACAAATCGTGAAAATTTTTCGTAATTAATTTTGGGTACACATTCTGAACCTAAATTTTCGATGGAGTTTTGAAGACAAAATACCTCTTTTCGTTCCTATACTCCTGATACAAATCGTGAAAATTTTTCGAAATTAATTTAGGGTACACATTCTGAACCATAAATTTTCGATCGATTTTTGAAGAAAAATACCTCTTTTCGTTCCTATACTCCTGATACAAATCCTGAAATTTTTTCGAAATTAATTAGGGTACACATTCTGAACCTAAATTTTCGATTGATTATTGAAGACAAAATATCTCTTGTCGTTCCTAATCTCCTGTTACAAATCGTGAAAATTTTTCGAAATTAATTTAGGGTACACATTCTGAACCTAAATTTTTGATCGATTTTTGAAGACAAAATACCTCTTGTCTTTCCTAATCTCCTGATACAAATCGTGAAAATTTTTCGAAATTAATTTAGGGTACACATTCTGAACCCAAAATTTTTGATTGATTTTTGAAGACTAAATACCTCTTGTCGTTCCTAATCTCCTGTTACAAATCGTGAAAATTTTTCGAAAATAATTTAGGGTACACATTCTGAACCTAAATTTTTGATTGATTTTTGAAGACAAAATACCTCTTTTGGTTCCTAGTCTCCTGATACTTTTAGCTTAAAATTTTCAATATTTTATCACGAGAGAAATTTAGTCTTTCATTATTTAAAAACATGCATTCATTCTTTCATTCATTCATTCATCCATCATTGACAATGAAGAACTTTAGAATTAATTATTTTTTATGGCCCTTAAAAGGGCCGTTTGTTATGATATCTCCAGAAGATGTTGGTGTAGTCGAATGCCTTTTCTTGGGAGGCGCTTTCTCGTCACGGTCAGAAATATCACTTGCTTCTTCTTATCCTCCTTTGTACAATTCTTGGATGTGTTTTCAATTATTTTATTGGGTGACAAATAATTAGATCGGAAATGATTGAGGTGTTAGGTTTTATTTATTTAATCCACAAAGGCTTACAAAAATATTTACAGATTTACACAACTAATGTTTATTGCAATTGTTGCAATATCATTTTGATTAGGTGTTATTTTTTAATTACAAGTAAATTATAAGGTGTGAGCCACAGAATTTTGTTTCTGTGTTGGCCATTCTGGAGAGAGAGAGAAATAAGCAGTCATGTGCCACAGAATTTTGTTTCTGAGTTGGCCATGCTCGAGAGAGTCATGTCTGAAATTATTATTTTTTAATCTAATTCAATAGTCTCATGACGTAATAATATGCGGCATACCTCATTTATCTCACAGCCAACTCTAAAAGAAAATTTTGTTGCTCACACGATACTGATAAAACGCACACTGGTAAATCTAACAGCAAAAATCGTGTCAAACCAGTTGAGTTATTAATCGTGAAAATTGTTTTATGACGTAAGGAAATGCATTTTCATAAACTGATTATCTAAAGTACATTCAATAAAAGAAACACCATAAGAGAACTTAACACGTACATTTATTTATTCAACTTAAATATATAAATTTAATAAAACGACATATAAATTTATTTAATGCTTTCTGCAACAAGTGATGCTGCCTCTAATTTATTTATTAAATATATGCATAAAAATAATTGGGTCACTTCTACCCAATGACCTTATAGTTAAACTAAGTAGGCTGGATTTCGAATTATGACATTTCTTGTTTATCTCCAAAATGGTTGCGCATTTTTGTTTTTCGCATTTTATTATCATTTTGGTTTTATTGATACATTTTTTTAAATCTTGCATTCGAGTCATTTGGTAAAGTCATATCACAAAATATTGCGGAATTAATCGGCACTTAAAAATATTTAAAAACACTAACATATAATTTGACGTTGTCACGTGAATAATGATTTGAAAATATTTGCTGTAACTTCCGTTACTTATTCTGGAAATAGCGTTTCTACTGGAAAAACGCTATATACACTATTCGCAGCGTCATTTAAGACCGTTATAATTGTTGACTTAATTATAGGAGACACGTCTTTATACAGAAGGTCGATGTTTTCATTGATGGCGCGATTGGTCTCGTCGTTGATCTGCTGGTTGGGGACAAGGTTGCTGAAGTACATCCTGATATCTGTAATGTCCAAGTGCAATTGTTGGTTCTGGAAGTTTCGTAGCCAGGTCTGTCCTTTTTTGATGGTCTTTTCCGCGGTCCAAATTCCAGAACCCGTTATTCCAGCTAAAATTTAAAAAATAAAAATTGTTAGAATTATTGTATAGTCTTCTAGAGGATTAAAGAATTTGATCATATGGTAGGAAATTTGCAATTTTTGGATTTATTTAATTTAGAGTCATATGAAATATTGGAGAATATTTTTTAAAAATTTCTTAATGAACTATTTGGCAATGCATTTTAAATGGATTTAGAGATGCCACTAATTATTAAAAAAATATTGTACAAGGTTTGATCTTTCTGGGAACAAGTAGGCTATTTCTTTTTAGCTGGTATTCGAAAGTATATGAAAGTTATAATATTAGGTATTAAAACTGTTCGAAAAAATATTTCTATATCTATTTTTACTCACTTATAGTCCCATTAAAAGTTCCATTACTCAAGATGGCAAACCCTAACAGCTTTCCCTTCCCGATATAATCCGATTCCATGTATATACTCGGCATCTCCATAGTGATGTTGAAGGTCAACTTGTCCAGATTGATCTCGGCAGATGTTGCCTTTCCCGAGGTCAAGCCGTAAACTTTGGTGTTGCTCAGTTCCGCATCTAGAGCCAGCGAGGAACTGTTTTGATCGACCGAAATTTTCTCGATCAGCACGGGCTCGAATTTTCTCAACCTCATTTCCGGAATGCCGTCGCCCAGGTGATGAAGGACCTCGTTGAAACCTTTGATGTAGCACTGGTTGAAGTTGGGATCTCGTCGTTTGCATAATTGGATGTAACTGGCTGGAATTTTTGAGAAATACTTAGCTAGAATAGCGTATTCATTGATATTCTTCGGATTATCTTCAAAAATAAATTTTTATTACTCCTTAGAATATTTGAGTTATGTTGAAAATGTGATTCATCCATTACGTCGGAAATAATTTTAAGGTAGAAGGAGAAAAAAGATTGAAATTATCATGTTTCTTTCCAAGATTCATAAATAACATGGCGAAAAAATTAAAATCACGTTTCTTGCCGCGCCTATTTCTACAAACCTCAGAAACTACACCTACTGTTAATACTATTCTGCCTCAAAATTTTGAAAACAATCATTATTTTTCAACATAAAAAATAAATTTATTTTTTTATTTTAGGGAAGTAACGCCGTCAAATGTAAATGTAGGGAGTCGGCGTTACTTCCCTAAATTATTCTTACAGATGGGTTTCTATCAACACATTAATTTTTTTAAATACTTTAAAAGAAACTGCATTTTGTTGTTATCACAAACAATTTATTACGTCAACCTTTACAAAACCATTATCGAATGTGCAGTAAATTACAAAGTTCCTCATTCAAGATGTAACAAGCATTAAACATATTTTTGCTTAATCCATCACATAGAGAATATTTTATCGTAATATCCGCACTGCGTTTTTTATTTATTATTCGCCTCAAGACTTTCACCGAAAATAATTACTTACGTATATTGGCTCCTCGAATGTCAGAAATAATCACCACACACACCACAATTAACACTTTTGCGAACATCTTCCTGATTTACACTGGCACATTTTCGCCTGTTTACTGCTTTTATACTCCAACGTGGTCCCATACGAAATTAATACATATTAAAGAAGTAAAAGGTTAATTATGATAATTAGATTCGTACGCAAATAAATTTGTTTGATTCAAGGAGTCTAGCCAAATTATACGATTGTCTCTGTCTAATTACGAATCAATAATAAATCAAGAAGTTCCGAACATTCTCATCCAACTAAGGTTAGCAATAAATCATCCATACATTTGCATATATTATTATTTTTTTGCTAATGTAAACATGAGAAGTTTATTTTTTATTTTTTCCATTTCCGAGTTTTTTTTGCGAACGCTCCACCGGCTGCAAATTAATATTTGTTCTTGCGCAAGTACGTTATTTGGTGGGTCTTGATGAGATCTTTACAGTGACGTAAAGAAACCCCGAATCCAACCAGTGGTTTCTTCAGGAAATCATTTCAAAGCCAATTTTTGAGCAAAAGTAAGAAGGGGGGACCCTTCTATCGATTTTCACGTTTTCATCAAAAATAAAAATAGCGAATTTTAATTGAATCCGACCAATTTGCACCCGAGGAACGTAGATTTTAAATCCGAGTTCGATTTGGATTCTGCGTTTAGCCGCAACGGCCATCCAAAGTCTGAAAAAGTCGACTTTTTTCAAAAATTTCTAAAGGTGACTTGCCAATTTTTTTGCATTTTTTCCTGGATGAAATTTTTTAACACCAATTGATTCGGCTGAATTTTCTGATGAAGAAAAAGGAATTACATAAGGTTCTACCACGATTATTAAAAAAGTTAATTTTTTCGATTTTTTTCATTTTCAAGTTTTCTTTGCTGACGCGTTACAGGCTTTAAATTAACCATTATCGATTATCATTTTGTAAAAAATTGCAAACACCCGCCTTAAATTTTAAAGATAATCACACTTTAACTGAGCGCAGAGTTCTAAAAAAATGCAATATTTTCATCGACTAGAGAAAAATATAAAAACAATTGCCATCGGTTCGAAATTTTCAAAATTTACTCAAAACACATTCTCGATTATGATTTTGTAAAAATTGCAAACACCCTGCTTTAAATTTAAAAGATAATCACACTTGAAGTGAGCGCAAAGTTCTAAAAAATTGCAATCTTTTCATCGACTGGAGAAAAATATAAAAAAAATTGCCATCGGTTTGAAATTTTCACAATTTACTCAAAACACATTCTCGATTACGATTTTGTAAAAAATTGCAAACACCCTGCTTTAAATTTTAAAGATAATCACACTTGAAGTGAGCGCAAAGTTCTAAAAAAATGCAAAATTTTCATCGACTTGGGAAAAATATAAAAACAATAGCCATCGGTTTGAAATTTTCAAAATTTACTCAAAACACATTCCCGATTATGATTTTGTAAAAAATTGCAAACACCCTGTCTTAAATTTTAAAGATAATCACACTTGAAATGAGCGCAAAGTTCTAAAAAAATGCAATCTTTTCATCGACTGGAGAAAAATATAAAAACAATTGCCATCGGTTTGAAATTTTCAAAATTTACTCCAAACACATTCCCAATTATGATTTTGTAAAAAAATGCAAACACCCTGCTTTAAATTTTAAAGATAATCACACTTGAAGTGAGTGCAAAGTTCTAAAAAAATGCAATCTTTCCATCGACTGGAGAAAAATATAAAAACAGTTGCCATCGGTTTGAAATATTCAAAATTTACTCAAAACACTTTCTAGATTATAATTTTGTAAAAAATTGCAAATACCCTCCTTTAAATTTTAAAGATAATCACACTTGAACTGAGAGCAAAGTTCTAAAAAATTGCAAAATTTTCATCGACTGGAGAAAAATATAAAAACAATCGCCATCGGTTTGAAATTTTTAAAATTTACTCCAAACACATTCCCAATTATGATTTTGTAAAAAAATGCAAACACCCTGCTTTAAATTTTAAAGATAATCACACTTGAAGTGAGTGCAAAGTTCTAAAAAAATGCAATCTTTCCATCGACTGGAGAAAAATATAAAAACAGTTGCCATCGGTTTGAAATATTCAAAATTTACTCAAAACACTTTCTAGATTATAATTTTGTAAAAAATTGCAAATACCCTCCTTTAAATTTTAAAGATAATCACACTTGAAGTGAGCGCAAAGTTCTAAAAAAATGCAAAATTTTCATCGACTTGGGAAAAATATAAAAACAATAGCCATCGGTTTGAAATTTTCAAAATTTACTCAAAACACATTCCCGATTATGATTTTGTAAAAAATTGCAAACACCCTGTCTTAAATTTTAAAGATAATCACACTTGAAATGAGCGCAAAGTTCTAAAAAAATGCAATCTTTTCATCGACTGGAGAAAAATATAAAAACAATTGCCATCGGTTTGAAATTTTCAAAATTTACTCCAAACACATTCCCAATTATGATTTTGTAAAAAAATGCAAACACCCTGCTTTAAATTTTAAAGATAATCACACTTGAAGTGAGTGCAAAGTTCTAAAAAAATGCAATCTTTCCATCGACTGGAGAAAAATATAAAAACAGTTGCCATCGGTTTGAAATATTCAAAATTTACTCAAAACACTTTCTAGATTATAATTTTGTAAAAAATTGCAAATACCCTCCTTTAAATTTTAAAGATAATCACACTTGAACTGAGAGCAAAGTTCTAAAAAATTGCAAAATTTTCATCGACTGGAGAAAAATATAAAAACAATCGCCATCGGTTTGAAATTTTTAAAATTTACTCAAAACACATTCTCGATTATGATTTTGTAAAAAATTGCAAACACCCCGCTTTAAATTTTAAAGATAATCACACTTGAAGTGAGCGCGAAGTTCTAAAAAAATGCAAAATTTTCATCGACAGGAGAAAAATTTAAAAACAATTGCCATCGGTTTGAAATTTTCAAAATTTACTCAAAACACATTCTCGGTTATGATTTTGTAAAAAATTGCAAACACCCTGCTTTAAATTTTAAAGATAATCACACTTGAAGTGAGTGCAAAGTTCGAAAAAAATGCAATCTTTCCATCGACTGGAGAAAAATATAAAAACAGTTGCCATCGGTTTGAAATATTCAAAATTTACTCAAAACACTTTCTAGATTATAATTTTGTAAAAAATTGCAAATACCCTCCTTTAAATTTTAAAGATAATCACACTTGAACTGAGCGCAAAGTTCTAAAAAATTGCAAAATTTTCATCGACTGGAGAAAAATATAAAAACAATCGCCATCGGTTTGAAATTTTTAAAATTTACTCAAAACACATTCTCGATTATGATTTTGTAAAAAATTGCAAACACCCTGTTTTAAATTTGAAAGATAATCACACTTGAAGTGAGCGCAAAGTTCTAAAAAAATGCAAAATTTTCATCGACTGGAGAAAAATATAAAAACAATTGCCATCGGTTTGAAATTTTCAAAATTTACTCAAAACACATTCTCGATTATGATTTTGTAAACAAATGCAAACACCCGCCTTAAATTTTTAAGATAATCACACTTGAAGTGAGCGCAAAGTTCTAAAAAAATGCAATCTTTTCATCAACTGGAGAAAAATATAAAAACAATTGCCATCGGTTTGAAATTTTTAAAATTTACTCAAAACACATTCTCGATTATGATTTTGTAAAAAATTGCAAACACCCCGCTTTAAATTTTAAAGATAATCACACTTGAAGTGAGCGCGAAGTTCTAAAAAAATGCAAAATTTTCATCGACAGGAGAAAAATTTAAAAACAATTGCCATCGGTTTGAAATTTTCAAAATTTACTCAAAACACATTCTCGGTTATGATTTTGTAAAAAATTGCAAACACCCTGCTTTAAATTTTAAAGATAATCACACTTGAAGTGAGTGCAAAGTTCGAAAAAAATGCAATCTTTCCATCGACTGGAGAAAAATATAAAAACAGTTGCCATCGGTTTGAAATATTCAAAATTTACTCAAAACACTTTCTAGATTATAATTTTGTAAAAAATTGCAAATACCCTCCTTTAAATTTTAAAGATAATCACACTTGAACTGAGCGCAAAGTTCTAAAAAATTGCAAAATTTTCATCGACTGGAGAAAAATATAAAAACAATCGCCATCGGTTTGAAATTTTTAAAATTTACTCAAAACACATTCTCGATTATGATTTTGTAAAAAATTGCAAACACCCTGTTTTAAATTTGAAAGATAATCACACTTGAAGTGAGCGCAAAGTTCTAAAAAAATGCAAAATTTTCATCGACTGGAGAAAAATATAAAAACAATTGCCATCGGTTTGAAATTTTCAAAATTTACTCAAAACACATTCTCGATTATGATTTTGTAAACAAATGCAAACACCCGCCTTAAATTTTTAAGATAATCACACTTGAAGTGAGCGCAAAGTTCTAAAAAAATGCAATCTTTTCATCAACTGGAGAAAAATATAAAAACAATTGCCATCGGTTTGAAATTTTCAAAATTTACTCAAAACACATTCTCGATTATGATTTTGTAAAAAATTGCAAACACCCTGCTTTAAATTTAAAAGATAATCACACTTGGAGTGAGCGCAAAGTTCGAAAAAAATGTAAAATTTTCATGGACTGGAGAAAAATATAAAACCAATTGCCATCGGTTTGAAATTTTCAAAATTTACTCAAAACACATTCTCGATTATGATTTTGTAAACAACTGCAAACACCCTGCCTTAAATTTTAAAGATAATCACACTTGAAGTGAGCGCAAAGTTCTAAAAAAAATGCAAAATTTTCATCGACTGGAGAAAAATATAAAAACAATTGACATCGGTTTGAAATTTTCAAAATTTACTCAAAACACATTCGCGATTATGATTTTGTAAAAAATTGCAAACACCCTGCCTTAAATTTTTGAGATAATCACACTTGAAGTGAGTGCAAAGTTCTAAAAAAAATGCAAAATTTTCATCGACTGGAGAAATATATAAAAACAATTGCCATCGGTTTGAAATTTTCAAAATTCACTCAAAACACATTTTCGATTATGATTTTGTGAAAAATTGCAAACACCCTGCTTTAAATTTTAAAGATAATCACACTTGAACTGAGAGCAAAGTTCTAAAAAATTGCAAAATTTTCATCGACTGGAGAAAAATATAAAAACAATTGCCATCGGTTTGAAATTTTCAAAATTTACAAAAACACATTCGCAATTATGATTTTGTAAAAAATTGCAAACACCCTGCCTTAAATTTTAAAGATAATCACACTTGAAGTGAGCGCAAAGTTCTAAAAAAAATGCAAAATTTTCATCGACTGGAGAAAAATATAAAAACAATTGCAATCGGTTTGAAATTTTCAAAATTTACTCAAAACACATTTTCGATTATGATTTTGTGAAAAATTGCAGACACCCTGCTTTAAATTTTAAAGATAATCACACTTGAAGTGAGCGCAAAGTTCTAAAAAAATGCAAAATTTTCATCGACTGGAGAAAAATATAAAAACAATTGCCATATGTTCTTGCGAAAGTACATTTTATGAAGCGTCTTGAAGAGATCTTTCCAGTGATGTATAGAAACCCCGAATCAAACGAGTGGTTTCTTCAGGAAATCATTTCAAAACCAATTTATGAGCAAAAATCTCTTCTATCGATTTTCACGTTTATTTAAATTTTATTTAACATACAATACTTAATTTAATAATAATAATAATAACAAGCATTTGTTGCTTCAAAATAAATTTCTATTCTGGGTAGAGAGTTTCCAGAGGAAAGGCTGTGTGAACACTATTTATTGCATCAAACAAAACCGGTTTGATCGATGAAATTATTATTGGATGTATTTCCTTGTACAGAATATCAATATTTTCATTTATGTACCGATTAATCTCTTCGTTGACCTCCTTGTTGGGGATGAGGTTTTCGAAGTGCATCTTGATGTGTTTAATGTCCACTTGTAAATCTTGGCCGTTAAAGTTTCTTAACCAAGTTTGTCCATTTTTTGTTTTCTTGTCCGCAGTCCAAGTAACAGTGGCAGAAATTCCGGCTAAAATATTTAATAATAATAATGACAATATGAAAATACTGATGTAATCGTAAACTTACTCATGTTACCAGTAAAAGATCCCTTACTCTCGATTTGTAAAGTCAGAAGCTTTCCCCTTGCAGCATAATCAGACTCCAGAAATATTTTGGGTATTTTCATGCTGATTTTGAAGGAGGGTTCACGTAAATTTATCTCTACGGATGTTGCCTTTCCTGATGTTAGACCATGTATTCTGATGTTGGTCACGTCTGCGTCCAGTGCCAGCCCTGAGCCTTCTTGATCAATCAAAATTTGGTCGATCAGAACAGGTTCGAATTTCCTCAGACCCATTTCCGGGATGCCGTTTCCTATGTGCTTCAGGGCAACGTTGAATACTTTTAGGAAACATTGGTTAAGGTTAGGGTCGTTTCTTTTGCATAACTTTATGTAATCAGCTGGAATAAATCATTGGTATTAATAAGGATTTTATTCATTTTCTTATGGGAAAATGATTTCAGTTGCGTTTTGTAGTCGATCACGTGGTGATCCACCATTATCATTATTTTAAGGTTAATTATATTATTTTTATCTTTTTACTTTCTCCGTTACGAAATACGAGGAAACATTTTTCATAAAATCATTGTTATTAGAGAAAAACAATATTTTTTTTTCATTTTTGGTTCATAATTATGAAACGATAATAGTTACAGCAAATTTATGTTAATAATAATTGTAGAGAACAACAAAATGAACAACTTATAAAGAATAAGTTTTTTTCGAAATCTCTTTAGTTTTTGAGTAAACTGAGTTTTTGAATTTAAAGTATAATTTTTCCATCTTTTATAATTTTGACGTTTTAAACGTCAGTTTCATGCGAGTCTACAAAACGTTCGATGTACATTTAAAATGTGATTTAAATAGAAAATAAACCATGAAAGTGTAAATGATGGCCATCACCATTTTTTCGTTTATTTCCGATGTGAAAAATATTGCAAAAATTATATATGCATTTTGAGGTTTCCTGTGTCGATTGCATTACTTTTTGTGTAGTTGGCTATGTATGTCTGGCTGTCATTATCATAAAAACAAAACGAAGATTTTTAGATTAAATTTAAAACTTTGAACTTTTTCGGTAAAATAAAAAACGGAAAATGTAAGTTAAAAATAAAATAATAGCCTTCACATGAAGTGAATTATTGTTTATTTAATGTTATAGGATTTCGCACTTTCGTTTTATTGCACAAAGACATGCAGAAATGCGTAGATGTCAATAAGACACAAAGTCAAAAATGTGCAAATAGCGTTATGAAAGGTATAAATCAATAGGTAGTAAAATAGAAATTGAATAATATATTTTCTTTTTCTACCAATATGATCCTAGCATAAGAAACGTGTCTGCAGCCAATGTAATATTTACTCCATCAAAATTTTGCATAAACATTTTAACACTGGAGTGTGATTTTTGCTAAAATTATTGTAAGCAGGTCTTTTTACAAGCACACGACTTTTCGACCATAAAAACAATTGACACAGTAATAAGTAAGGAAAATTTACATCACTTAGTAAATGTTGAGTGCTGAAGAAAATGATTGTGTAATGTACATTCCATTAAAAAAAACGATTACTTACGTATGCTGGCACCACGAACGCCTAAGATAATCGCCACACATACCACAAATACCTTCGCGAACATTTTCTTGGCCAAAACTAATATTTCGACCAGTTTAGAGCGTTTATATCCAAAAATTTTCCCATAAAAATTTACCAGCTCGTAAAAGCAATAAATTAGTGATAAATAATCGGCAAGTTTAACGATTATTGCGATCATCTCAAGGAGACGAATCATTAATTGATCCAATTAAGATAATAAGGAAGCAGGAACAAATTGTCAATAGTATTTTTTATTTGATGAATTACGAATTGTTTCGTAACGAGTTTTTGACGTTATTTTTGTTAAATACGTTATTGTGGAGGTTTTGACTACGTGATACGTTTTGGATCATTCAACAATTAACTTTGGTGTAAACAAAGATATGTACGTATGACTTACTTTTTGAATCGTTCGAATAAAACAACCAACTTTGTTGGTATCGCCATTTATGTATAAATGTAATTGTTTCATTTAATTTATTTTTGTTAATTGGACAAAAATATGAATTAATTTATAATTAGCCTTGTTATTGATATAGTAGTTCATGGAATTTATGCTTGTAATATTATAATTCACTCGTCCATTGAATTAGCAAATCTAAACAAAAATCAAATAACCTAGATATTCGTCCATTTCAGTTGATGCAAGGCAAGTATAAACAAAAATAAAATATTTTAGATAAGTCCATTAAATCAGCAGATTTAAAACTGCTTTCGTGACATAATGCCATAATGCCATATAAAGCAAAAGAAACATCAATTTTTTAAATGCCACCACTGACATTTTTCTGTAAAGTTCACGACAACCGACAAAAGAAAATCATGTTCACGGGGCCCCTCGTTTGAGTCCGCCAGTGATTTTCGTAAATTCGCCACATTTTAACGTTTCAATCATCAAAATCGGACGGCAGCGCATTTTGCATTTGAGCAATTAAAAAAAAATGGTGATGTGGCCATCATGTTACTTTCTCCGACTTGATCGTATCATTTATATTTACGCTTTTATGGTTTATTTTCTATTTAAATCAAATTTTAAATGTTCATCGGCGTTTTGTAGGATCGGATGAAACTGACGTTTAAAACGTCAAAATTATGAAAGATGAAAATGACAAATTATACTTATAACTTTGATTTAAATTGAAAATAAGCTATGAAAGTGTAAATATAAATAACTATACCACGAAATCGGAGAAAGTAGCATGATGGTCACATCACCATTTTTTAATTTTAGGCAGGTAAAATGGAATATCCAGGCGGCGGAGGAAATAAAGGTTTTCGTGGAGCGGATGAAACTGACGTTTAAAACGTCAAAATTATAAAAGTTATAAAAAAAAAAAATTATAACGCAAATTTAAAAACTAAGTTTACTCAAAAACTGAAGAGATTTTGAAAAAAACTTATTCTTTATAATTTGTTCATTTTGGCATTCTCTATAATTATTATTAACATAAACTCGCTGTAACTATTAACGTTTCATAATTATAAACCAAAAATAAAAAAAATAAAAAATAAATTATTTTTTGGAATAACAATGGTTTTATGAAAAATATTTTCAAGCAAAAGAAGTTCATTTCTGTGATGTCTTCAATATTTGTATGAATATTTTTGTGATATTTTTCATATTTAAAAAATTATCAGAGAAAAACAAAAAAACGGCTAAGGTAAACACCCACTTCCGGTAAACGAAATTTTACCAAAAGCTTTGCAGTTCTTCGTATTATCAAATAAGACTAATGTTCAAAGTTTCATATCAATTGCTCTATTAGTTTTTGAGATACAGCGCGCACAACAGACACACACACACACGCGCGGACACACACACAGACACAAAAAAAAATTCCAGAAATTGTTGAAATGGCATCTAGGGACCTCAAAACGGATATTTCCGGATATTTTTTTTTCCAAAAATTTAAAAAAAATTTCACGATCACAATACTTTCTCGTACTTCGTAACGGAGAAAGTACAAACAAAAAAATCTGAAACTTCAAAAAATTAATTTTATTTAATATCAAAAGAAATTTACGCCCGTTTAAAAATTGAGCAAAATTTTCTACATTTTGACTTTAGAATCATCAAAATTGGACAAAGCGTTTGGCATTTCGGGCTTAGAAAACGTGCGATTCTGACATTTTGCTCGAATTTAATGAAAGACAACGTAAACTAAATTCATCACATTTTGACGTTGGATGATTCCAACATCAGACATGTTTGGCAGTTATGCAATTTAAAAAAAATCAAAATCACGATTTTAAATTTTTACACTCTGAAATCATGCAATTTTGACGATTTGCGCTGATTACACAAAAAAAATATAACTAGCTTTTAAATTGCATTAAATTCTCTACTTTTTTATGTAAGAAATATCAATACTGGACAACGCGTTTTGGCTGTTGGTAAAAAATATCGCAATTTTAAAATCTTCGGACTTTGAAATCGTGGAATTTTGACAATTTGTGTTAATTTAAAAATCAGTTTTTAAATTATATTCAAATCCTTATATTTTTATGTTAGAATTATCAATATGGAACGACGTGTTTGGCAGTTGTGCAATTTAAAAAACCAAAATCGCGATTTTATAATCTTGGTTTTAAAAGTAGGCCACATTTTCCAAATTTTGACGTTATAATCACAATCAAAAAATGGTGATGTGGCCATCATTTTACTTTCTCCGACTTGATGGTATCATTTATATTTATGCTTTCATGGTTTATTTTCTATTTAAATCATTTTTTAAATGTACATCGAGCGTTGTGTAAACTTGGATGAAACTGACGTTTAAAACGTCAAAATTATGAAAGATGTAAAAATTATACTTCAAATTCAAAAACTCAGTTTACTCAAAAACTAAAGGAATTTAGAAAAAAAACGTATTCTTTATAAGTTGTTCATTTTAGCATTCTCTACAATTATTATTAATATAAATTTGCTGTAACTATTATCGTTTTATAATTATAAACCAAAAATCAAAAAACTAATAATACATTTTTTTCTCGAATAAAAATGATTTTATGAAAAATGTTTTCAAGCAAAAGATGTTCATCTCTTTGTTGTCTTCAAAATTTATTCAAATGTTTTGGAGTATTATTTTTCATATTTAGGAAAATATTGGCAAAAAACCAAAAACAGTTAAGGTAAACACCCATTTCCGGTGTTTTACCAAAAGCTTTTCAGTTCTTCAGATTACCAAATAAGACGGATGTTCAAAGTTTCATATCAATTGCTCTATTAGTTTTTGAGATACAGTGCACACACACACACATGGACACATTTTTTTTTTCCAGAAATTGTTGAAATGGCATCTAGGAACCCCAAAACGGATATTTCCGTAAAAAAAATTTTTCGAAAAAAATCACGATCACAATACTTTCTCGTACTTCGTAACGGAGAAAGAAAAAAATGATAACCAGCTTTTAAGTTGCATTAAATTCGCAACTTTTTTATGTTAGAAATATCAATACCGGACAACGCGTTGGTAAAAAAAATCAAAAACCCAATTTTAAATATTCGGACTTTGAAATCATGGAATTTTGACGTTTTGTGTTAATTTAATAACCAGTTGTTAAATTACATTAAAATCCTTATATTTGTATGTTAGATTTATCAATATGGAACAACATGTTTGGAAGTGCAATTTAAAAAATCAAAACCGAAATTTTATAAAATAAAAAAAAATTAACTTCAGGGAAAGTTTTGTAACCGGTTTTAAAATTAGGCCACATTTTCCAAATTTTGACGTTCGGCCGTTGCGCAATGTCAAAAATCAATATCGTAATTTTCTATTTTCGGACTCTGAAAACGTGCAATTTTAGCATTTTGCGTGAATTTCATGAAAAAGAAAATCAATCCACAGATTTTAAATTGCACTAAAATTTGCTACATTTTGACGTTCGAATCATCAATACCAGACGCGTGTAGGTGTATAATAGGGCCGTATAAGGGCCTACATACCGTGATATCGTCAATTGTGATTTACTCGAAAAATTTCTTATGTAAGAACATTTTTATACTTGCAGTTCGACAATGAAAATCTCAAAATCAAGAACAAAAATAGTGTGTTGCCATTTAAAAACAAAATGGATGACGTCTTTACTCAAAAACAAACTGAAAATCGACTTTTATGCTAAAATGTGTTTTTTTTATAAAAGAAATTCGACTTGTTTATTTATTTCGGTTTTACTGAATATATTGCATACTTTAGGCGCGCACTGTATAATTTTGTTAACTCTAAATTATTTCTATTTTTATTTATTTATGCACTAATTGGCTGTTTCTGTTATTATTATTCATTGTCCTGTAATTGACGCTTTTATTTTCTTGTCTAGACAGACTGATCTGATTTGCAAGTTTCAAACAAGTTGTCAAGGTTTCCAAAAAAAAGTGACAAAAAACTTAACCAAACCTGCTTGGTTAAGATTTTCTGTATCATCGTTAGTGGCTGAATGGTCAAACCTATGCCAAAAAACACAAAAAAAAAAGATTTTCTGAAGAAGAAATTAAATAACCCGCATCCTTTGCAAGACATTGGTGTACGCGTCAGTTTCCTAAATGGGAAATAAATATTACGTAACAACTTAGAGGTAACAAGTACCACATACTTTATGGTAAATTCTGGTTTACTTGTTTACACGTTACATGGTGACAATGACCGCAATAGTCGTCGCCGCTTAAAACATTTTAAAATAATAAAATTTGAAAGGTTGACATATTTTTGTTTTAATATATGGAAGCAAATGTACGTAATAATAAAGTTAGGATCGCTTGCGTCTGCAACTCTAATTTTTTGCAACCGGAAATTTCAATTCAACCGGTTGGTGGGTGGGATAGGGCCCACCCACCATTTCGATTCAAGTTCTGGATAAGAATTGAAAGTAATTTTTGAAATATAAATTGTTGAAATGAAAAAATTTAATGGAAGCGTTTCAGGATGAGAAATTGATATATACGGCAGTGGCGGCTCGTGGATGTTCAGCGGCGGGGTGACGGAAGAAAATTTGACCGAAACAGCAACGAAATATTTGCTAGTAGTGCTGGAAGATCATTTAAGATTAATGCTGCCCAATTAAAGTTCGATATAAATTAATTGTGAATTGTTTGTATGTATTTAGATTCTCTTTTGTAAGCACTTTGAATGAAACTAATAAATACAAATACACGAGCGACATCTTTGTCTTTGCCCTCCCTACGGGAATCCACGAGCCGCCGCTGATATACAGAACAAGGAATTGAGGCGTTGATTTCATAAACAGCATATGTCCAAAATTGCAGAAATCAACATTTTTGCGCCATCTGGTAGAGTATTTTGCAAGCTATCCGAAGGTGAACGTAGTTCGTTTAAAAACCACACATGCACAAAGTAAAAACGCTTTAAATTTTATTTATTTTATTGCTTTTTGCAACATTCTTGTTTCTGTTAAAACAACATATGTTTGTTTTTTACTTTCTTCGTTACGAAGTACAAGAAAGTGATTTTTTTCAAAATTTTTTTTTACGGAAATATCTGTTTTGGGGTCCCTAGATGCCATTTCAACAATTTCTGGAAAAAAATATTTTTGTCTGTGTGTGTGCGCTGCATCTCAAAAACTAATACAGCAATTGATATGAAACTTTCAACATACGTCTTATTTGATAATCTAAAGAACTGAAAAGCTTTTGGTAAACTTTCGTACATCGGAAGTGGGCGTTTACCTTAACTGTTTTTTGTTTTAAGCGAATATTTTCTTAAATATGAAAAATATCACAAAAACATTTAAACAAACATTGAAGACAATAAAGAAATGAACATCTTTTGCTTGAAAATATTTTTTATAAAATCATTGCAATTCGAGAAAAGAAATTATTAATTTTTTTTTAAATTTTGGTTTATAATTATGAAACGATAATAGTTACAGCAAATTTATGTGAATAATAATTGTAGAGAATACCAAAATGAACAACTTTTAAAGAATAAGTTTTTTTCGAAATCTCATTAGTTTTTCAGTAAACCGAGTTTTTGAATTTGAAGTATAAATTTTCCATGTTTCATAATTTTGACGTTTTAAACGTCAGTTTCGATGTACATTTAAAATATGATTTCAATTGAAAATAAATTATGAAAGCGGAAATATAAATGATACCATCAAGTCGGAGAAAGTAACATGATGGCTACATCACCATTTTTCTTAATACAAATTAATTAATATGATAAGTAATAAAACGGTTACCAAGATTAACAATTTTATTCGATTTTCTCCAAAATTTTTGGACAAATGCTGTTTATGAAATCAACGCCTCAACTATTCAGTGATTAAGATCTTCAAAATATTTATATTTCTGCAGAGAGTTTATAATTTCACATTAATAAAATTGATTAAATTTTAATAGAAAATAAATATTGAAGACCTTCCATCAAATTTTGTTTTGGCACCTACAAAAAGGCCATCGACACACGATTCGAAACCTCGTTCTATTTTCCTTCCGATTGACCATCGTCGATAATAACCGTCTCAAAAGGTCGTAACTATCGTGTGTAAAGCTCGAGTTTATGTTCAAAGGAAATTAAAGAAATGCAGTTACGAAACAATTGAATCCCATCCACCTTGAGCCGGTGGAACTTTACATTTCAATTTTCCTTAAACGGGGGGAACGTGGCCGCACGGTGCATTTACGCAAAATATTTGTGTTATTTCCACGCACGGCTCTGATCAAGAAAGCGACGACTGACCCCAACAACATGCTTCTGTTTCTAGTGCCCTTAATGGCGATCGGTGGTGCTGTGGTGGATTGCGCTAAATTCATACGTGAGTACCTTTTCTTTCTTATTATTACACAACTGTGCTGATAAAAGAAGAAGCAAAAATTAAAGATATAGGATGTTCAAAAAGTAAAATATATGATATATTAACACAAACGGTGGTGGCAGATGACCTCGTAGTCGACGCCAAAAAAAAAAAACAGAAAATATCGCACAATTTTTTTTTAATATTTACCGGTGCTTTTTTTTTGTTTTTTTTTTTTTTGGCGTCGGCTGCTTGGTCATCTGCCACTACCATTTGTTTGATATATGTACAGGGATTAGATAGCATGAATGTATGCTAACCACAAGGGAAAACCGGTGCTAAAAATATTTTTTGTAAAAATTGGTATTTAGAAACGCATCTAGCAATGATGTTGAAATTATTTTTTTGGCAGAGAATTTTTTTTTTCTACATGACAATTTAAAAAACAGGCCCTTAATGATTAAAAGTTCGGCCACCCCTGTTTTATAAGGTCGCATAAGAAAATGTGCCATCGGAAGAAAAATTAAAAATGGTGATGTGGCCATCATGTTACTTTCTCCGACTTGATGGTATCCATTTATATTTACGCTTTTGTGGTTTATTTTCAATTTAAATCATATTTTAAATGTACATGGAGGGGATGAAACTGACGTTTAAAACGTCAAAATTATGAAAGATGGAAAAATTATCCTTCATTTTCAAAAACTCAGTTTACTCAAGAACTAAAACGATTTCGAAAAAAATGTATTCTTTACAAGTTGTTCTTTTTGGCATTCTCTACAATTAATATAAATATAAATTTGCTGTAACTATTATAGTTTCATAATTATAAAATAAAAATGAGAAAAAAAGGATAATTTTTTTTTCTCGAATAGCAATGATTTTATGAAAAATATTTTCAAGCAAAAGATGTTAATTTACTTGTTGACTTCAAAGTTTGTTTAAATGTTTTTGTGATATTTTTCATATTTAAGAAAATATTTGCAAAAAACAAAAAACTGTTAAGGTAAACACCCACTTCCGGTGTACGAAATTTTACCAAAAGCTTTTCAGTTCTTCGGATTATCAAATAAAACGCACATTCAAAATTTCATATCAATTGCTCTATTAGTTTGTGAGATACAGCGCACACAGACCGGATACGGATATTTGCGTAAAAAATTTTTTTGAAAAAAAATCACGATCACAATACTTTCTCGTACTTCGTAACGGAGAAAGTAAAAACAGGCCCTTAATGATTAAAAGTTTGGCCACCCCTGTTTGTTAAGGTCGCATAAGAAAATGTGCCATCGGAAGAAAAATGAAAAATCAAATGTTGTTTATTACATGTAAAAATAGCAGTAACCATGACCTGGCGAACAACTGCAACCTCTTATTTTACTGTCAGTTTTGAAGTTTCATTACTCAACGCGTGTTAAAAACGGCTTCCCATTACACAATTACGAATTAATTGATTGACACTGGAGGCGTTTACTTCGTGATATATTTTGAATAATAAATAAAACACTTTCTTTGTTTGTCGCTATTAATAAATCGCGTGATATCAACAAAGAAAGTGTTTCATTTACAATCATGAATTGCTTTTAAATAATCTGCCCATCGTTTGAGAGATCACTATTAATATTATTTAACTCTTTTTGCTTTCTATAAAAAAATGCTTTTATGTCAGTTCTCAACGGATGTATAGTTCATCCGTTGAGAACTGTCTGATATCTTTTAGCCCCTCAAAAATGATGTATTTATTATGTAATTATTTCTAGCTGATTACATCCGAATCTGCAAATATGACGAGCCGAACCTGAACGAATGTTACAAGACCAACTTCATGGAGGCGATAAGGCACATGAACGATGGTATACCGGAAATGAATCTGAGGAAAATCGATCCTCTGGTCGTCGACAAGCTTTCGATGGACTACGGAAACGGTACGGCGGTTAGTTTCAACGCCATCATTTCGGACCTGAAGATGTACGGTTTCCCCGAACTGGAGCTGGTCGACGCCGATGTCGACTTGGAAAAGTTGATGTGGAAACTGTCCATGCACATCAAGCACATTTACATGGTGGGCCGGTTTACCGCAAGAGGGCGCGTTCTGCTTTTGACTTTTGACAGTGATGGATCTTTCAATGGAAATATATGTGAGTACGACGTTACAATTTTTTCTGTAGAACATATTATGGTATCAAAAGATAAGGCATGGCCATGATAAACAAAAACATCTTAGATTAGTTCAGTACGTCAACAGTAAGTCAACAGACTTTATGTTTTTAAATATGATTTTAATTTAAAATAAACCACGAAAACGTAAATATAAATGGCTATGATACCATCAAGTCGGAGAAAGTAAGATGATGGACACATCACCATTTTTTTACATTGATAAAAAAATCTTTATTATTTTAAACGATAAAAATAATTTAAATTTAAGCTTACCCGCTGAATTTATTAAAGTTTTTTTTTCCTTTTAATTGTTGTTAATAAAATATTTACTACTTGTACGACCTTCATCCAAATTATAAACATACATTTTCTGGACTGCAATTATGTAATCAAAAAAGTTGCTTTAAATCAACAAATTATTGTAATTGCATAATTGCAAATTTTATAGGGCTCATAAATCGACTGTTTTCTTTTTTTAGTTTAAGTTACATAATTCATGAATATTTGATTGGATTAGATTCGTAATCGTTTAAGGCATTAATTTTAATGGCGACGCGAATACATCAAGTAATCGCAATCGGGTAATTGCAGTGGCAATTGTTTTTAACAACTTTGTGCCATTTTACCGGTTTTAAATTGAAGCAGATTTGACCGATTTCTACGTTGGTAATTGCCATTTGATGGTTTTAAGGAATTAAGAATTGTAGCGTGTGTAAAATATTTTGACGTTTCCTTCAATAATCATGTTAAAAAAAATAACTTAACCCTAGCCAAAATATTTTGACGTTTACTTCAATATTCATAAAAAAATTAACCTAACCCTAACCAAAGCACTCTACGCGTCAGTAATGCAATCGATTCTAACCTAAGAATATTTCAAAGCTGGAATCGAGAAAACTCGCGCCTGCGCATCGAGGATGGGAACTATATAAGGATTTGCTTTGTTTAATAGCAAATATTTCTTATCAGATATCAGATTTGTTCTGATATAATATGCTGATCTAGATTCGTTTTTGTCACTCATTTTCTGTAATATTGCATTTTTAATTATTAATATTTACTATTGTATGTGATTGAGACTGAGTTACAAATAAATAGATTTATTATTATTATTATTAATCTAATTCGGATTTATCTTAATTCTCAAGTAAAGTAGGGAGCACTGTTTCCTGTTTTCAAAATATATATTTTCTGCAAAATGTTTCTGTAATTTTGCGTATCTCGGTTCCTAGAAGTTCCACATTTTTTTAATAAATAAATAGTGTTCAGAATGGTCTTATACTCGAAAAAAAAAATTTGAAGAAAAATGAAATTTAATCAATTTTTAGGCATTTCCAGTCGATTTAAGCACTATTCACGAAAAAAGTAATTTTGCGTATCTCGGTTCCTGGAAGTCCCACAAAATTTTTTATAGACAAATAGTGTTTAGAATGGGCTCTTAGCTTGGAAAAAAACAAAAAAAAAATTTTGAAGAAAAATTAAATTTAATCAATTTTTATGCATTTTCAGTCGATTTAAGCACTATTTACGAAAAAGGTAATTTTGCGTATCTCGGTTCCTGGAAGTCCAACAAATTTTTTTATAGACAAATAGTGTTTAGAATGATCTCTTAGACTTGGAAAACAAAATTTTTTGAAGAAAAATTAAATTGAATCAATTTTTAGACATTTCCATTCGATTTAAGCACTATTTACGGAAAAGGTAATTTTGCGTATCTCGGTTCCTGGAAGTCCCACAAAATTTTTTATAGACAAATAGTGTTTAGAATGGTCTCTTAGCTTGGAAAATAACAAAAAAAACATTTTTGAAGAAAAATTAAATTTAATTAATTTTTAGGCATTTCCAGTCGATTTAAGCACTATTTACGAAAAAGGTAATGTTGCGTATCTCGGTTCCTGGAAGTCCCACAAAAATTTTTATAGACAAATAGTGTTAGAATGGTCTCTTAGCTTGGAAAATAACAAAAAAAAACATTTTTGAAGAAAAATTAAATTTGGTAAAAAAGGTAATTTTGCGTATCTCGGTTCCTGGAAGTCCCACAAAAAAATTATAGACAAATAGTGTTTAGAATGGCCTCTTAGACTTGGAAAAAAATTTTTTTGAAGAAAAATTAAATTTAATCAATTTTTAGGCATTTCCATTTGATTTAAGCACTATTTACGAAAAAGGTAATTTTGTAATTTTACGTATCTCGGTTCCTGAAAGTCCCACAAAACATTTATAGACAAATGGTGTTTAGAATGGTCTCTTAGACTTGGAAAAAATTTTTTTTTGAAGAAAAATTAAATTTAATCAATTTTTAGGCATTTCCATTCGATTTAAGCACTATTTACGAAAAAAGTAATTTGCGTATCTCGGTTCCTGGAAGTCCCACAATTTTTTTTATAGACAAATGGTGTTTAGAATGGGCTCTTTGCTTGGAAAAAAACAAAAAAAAATTTTTGAAGAAAAATTAAATTTAATCAATTTTTAGGCATTTCCAGTCGATTTAAGCACTATTTACGAAAAAAGTAATTTTGCGTATCTCGGTTCCTGGAAGTCCCACAAAAAATTTATAGGCAAATAGTGTTTATAATGGTCTCTTGGACTTGGAAAAAATTTTTTTTTTTAAGAAAAATTAAATTTAATCAATTTTTAGGCATTTCTCGTCGATTTGCGCACTATTTACGAAAAAGGTAATTTTGCGTATCTCGGTTCCTGTAAGTCCCACAAATTTTTTTATAGACAAATAGTGTTTATAATGGTCTCTTAGACTTGGAAAACAAATTTTTTTGAAGAAAAATTAAATTTAATCAATTTTTAGGCATGTCCAGTCGATTTACGCAGTATTTACGAAAAAGGTAATTTTGCGTATCTCGGTTCCTAGAAGTCCCACAAATTTTTTTATAGACAAATAGTCTATAAAAAAATAGAATGGTCTTTTAGACTTGGAAAAAAAACAAAAAAACATATTTGAAGTAAAATTAAATTTAATCGATTTTTATGCATTTCCAGTCGATTTAACACGCTCAGTGCTAAGTAAATCTAACTGAACAATTAAAAAAAAAAAACTCTAATTTGTGTTTCAAAATCATAGCTTATAGGTAGTAAACAAATAATATGCAATAATTTGTTAATTTAGCGTCATTTTTTTATGACGCATTGGCGCGTCACGCGCACAACTAATGGTAACACAATGACGCGTTTGCGCGTCATGCGCACTCAACGTGTTAAGCACTATTTACTACAACAGTAATTTTGCGTATCCCCGGTTCCTGGAAGTCCCACAAAAAAAAAATTATAGACAAGTGTTCAGAATGGTCTCTTAGACTTGAAAATGGTTTCTGCAACCACTTTTTAATTTTTTCACTTTCGGAAAGGTTTCTTTACTTTCAGCACGATTTTGATTATTTTCGGCACGATTTTGGTTATCCATGTAGGCGGCCTTGACAATGACATCAACTTTTTATTTAATTATGACAGCGCTTGTCATATAACATTCGTGTGTGTTTTTGCTTTTTAGATACAGCGCGCACAGACAGACACACACACACACACACACATGCAGACACACACACACACACACACACATACACACAGCACAATTTTTTTTTCCCAGAAATAGTTGAAATGTCATCTAGCGACCCCAAAACGGATATTTCCGTAAAAAAATTTTTTGAAAAAAAAATCACGATCATAATACTTTCTCGTACTTCGTAACGGAGAAAGTAAAAACGGCTGCAGAAAAAATATTGTACGTAACTCGTTCCAAAAGTGATTTTACGGGACTCGCAGGATTCCTACTCATCCCGTAAAATATCACTTTTGGAACTTGTTACGTAAATTACTATTGTCAAACGTTTGTCAAAATTTCCTGATTTAAAACATAATCAAAATAAATCATGGCTTGCTTTACTAGAACTTGATGGTGAAAGAATTGTAGTTACATATTTTGAAAAGTCTGAAGGCCAATGCAGTTTTATGATTTGGAAACCGAAAATGCGCATTAAGACTTCCTTGACATTAACAAAAGTCGTTTCGATCTTGATCTGCTTTACGCAATCACGACTGCCATGACATTGACAGTGTTCGCAAGAGCGTGACTAATTGCATGATTTTCGTTACTTTTAAAACGCCAATAACAGCGCAAGAGCTAATTGCCGCCGCAATTAGCGTAATGTTGTTGATTATAATTGTTGCACAATTTACATATGATTATTTAAATACAGCTGGTTAGAAGTGATTCGAATTATACGTTTTAAGTGTAGTTAATTATAATGCATTACAAAGTGTAATATTAAAGCGTAAACGAAACTTTTTCTCTTCGATGCAGAATACTCAAAACCATTCACACCAAATAATTCTTCTCCTCAGGGAATTTTTATTTACGATTAAACATTCAAAACCATTCATAGTAAATCATTCTTCTCCTCAAGGAATTTTTATTTACAATTGGTTATTCAAAACCATGAATGGAAAATAATTCTTCTCGTCAAGGAATTTTTATTTACAATTGAACATTTAAAACCATTCACAGTAAATAATTAATCTCGTCAAGGAATTTTTATTTACAATTGAACATTCAAAACCATTCGTAGAAAACAATTCATTCCCTCAAGGCATTTTTATTTACAATTAAACATTAAAAACCATTAATAGAAAATAATTCTTCTCCTCAATGAGTTTTATTTACAATTAGTTATTCAAAACCAGGAATGGAAAATAATTGTTCTCGAGAAATTTTTATATACAATTGAATATTCAAAATCATTCATAGTAAATCATTCTTCTAATCAAAGCATTAAATATTCAAAACCACTGATAGAAAATAATTCTTCTCCTCAAGGAGTTTTTATTTACAATTGAACATTCAAAACCATTCGTAAAAAATGGTGATGTGGCCATCACGTTACTTTCTCCGACTTGATGGTATCATAGCCATTTATATTTACGTTTTCATGGTTTATTTTCAATTGAAATCATATTTTAAATTTGCATCGAGCGTTGCGTGAACTCGGATGAAACTGACGTTTAAAACGTCAAAATTATGAAAGATGGAAAAATTATACTTCAAATTCAAAAACTCGGCTTACACCAAAACTAACGAGATTTCGAAAAAAACTTATTCTTTAGAAGTTGTTCATTTCAGCATTCTCTACAATTATTACTCACATAAATTTGCTGTAACTATTATCGTATCATAATTATAAACCAAAAATTAAAAAAATAATAATAAATTTTTCTCTCAAATAGCAATGATTTTATGAAAAATATGTTCATTTCTTTGTTGTCTTCAATGTTTGTTTAAATGTTTTTGTGATATTTTCCATATTTAAGAAAATATTGGCAAAAAACCAAAATATAGTTAAGGTAAACACCCACTTCCGGTGTACGAAATTTTACCAAAAGCTTTTCAGATCTTCGGATTATCAAATAAGACGTATGTTGAAAGTTTCATATCAATTGCTGTATTAGTTTTTGAGATACAGCGCACACAGACACAATTTTTTTTTTCCAGAAATTGTTGAAATGGCATCTAGGGACCCCAAAATGGATATTTCCGTAAAAAAAAAAAATTGAAAAAAAATCACGATCACAATACTTTCTCGTACTTCATAACGCAGAAAGTAAAAAAAACAATTCTTCCCCTCAAGGCATTTTTATTTACGATTGAATTTTCAAAACCATTCATAGTAAATTTATTTTAGCGGATATTACTTGTTCGGGTACCTGGCATGGCAAGAAAGTGGACAACAAGGGCGAAGAGCACGTGAAGTTCATAAAGTCTGACGTCGATTTGAAGATGAAGGATGTTAGGATGCATTTCGAAAATCTGTTTCCGTCTCGCGAGATCAACGACAGAATGAACGAAGTGATCAACGAGAACATCGACGTCTTCTACGACGAGCTTAAACCGATTTTCATCAACACCATCAAGGCCGTCATCATCGATTCGGTGAATAGTGTCTACAACACGTTCCCGTTTGCGAAACTGTATCCAAAATAGAAGGAATCATCATCGAGCGTTTATTTGTTATTTGTATATTTTTGTATATAATAAAATTATTTCTTTATTAATCATTTTATGATATTCCCGTAATTGAATATCTGTGACTTATTTCAATAGCGAACATTAAAAAAAAAAATTTATTGGCTTTGCCTTATAAGCCATTCAGCCACGAACGGTTACAGTATTTGCAGGATGAAAGGGGGAAAAGATGAATAAGAAAAAAAAATTAAAAATTCATCAATATTTTGGAAAAAAAGATAACTGAATATTTTGTATAAGTTAAGAATTCTTTACAGATGTTTGTTTCAAAGTTGTTGAAGATTAGAAAATATATCAAATCACAACGTAACGTAACCTAACCTACATTTATCGTCCAAATTTTGATTGAAAAATGAAGATGTTTGTCAAAAATATCGAATTTCCAACTTTTGGAAATCGTCCAGTTCAAATTTTGAATGTCAAAAATCTCAAATTGCCAACTTATTAAGTGGATAAAAACGCTGGTCCATTTGGCCTACTATAACTACAATAATACACTTCGCAAAAAAATTATCGCATTTTACCTTTTAAGTTTGTAATATTTATATTTTGATTTTTAGTTGTACATTAGGGTACAACATAAGATATTATGAAGGGAAATTTAACTTTACAAAATAAATAATAAAGCTACAACACTGTGTAGACAGAAAATAAACACTAACCCTACAAATAGAGATGCCTAAAATTTTTGAAAATCAAAACTACCAGAAATTTCATATAAATAACCATTTAAATGTTTTAAAAAAAATATATAATTTTATTTTTTTTTGACTTTGGCAAAGTTGTTGTATTTGTTTTATTCCCAACAGACAATAACAGCCTAAATATGGAATTTTCTTAGATATATTACAAAATAGTATATATACAAAACATATACAACAGAACAAATGTAGCTTAATATACAATCAGTTTTAAAAATATAAAATAAAACACAATACAAAAACTAAAAACTATATATATATATATATATATATATAAAATACTCTTACTACAAATTCAAGAAAATGGAAGGCATATTCGTTGTGTTGTATTGTTACGTTTATTATTCATAGAAACAGATATGTCATCACAATAAACAAATGTTCTAACAGGAAGAACGTAGGTGATGCGATAATTTTTTTGGCGGAGTTTATTTTAATTTTGGCAAAATTCGAATAGCAGGTTCCTGCGTAAATAAAAAAAAAACACACGTGTTTAGAATTTAATAATTGTCTCCCTACGTTTTTTTTATTTTTTGAATGTTCGCTTATTTGCATTTAATTCGTGGTGTGGTATCCGATGTGATTACGATCCGATCTGAAAACGATTAGGGGGCACGAGCGAAATAAATCCTCTCGGCGAATTTCCATTCAATTTTTTCCGGTCCTTGAAGAGGGGCGCGTGTGGGCCGAAATCCCTCGGAAACGAAGGGTGGACGGAAAGCTGTTAATTCCGCGCTCGTCACAGCTGGACGTAAAGTAAACAATGCTTTGGAATCTTTAATCGTTCGAGAACACGAACGATTTAAAAATTGGAATAATTTGTAAATTGCATCAACAACTAATCTAGATAGCAGTGAATTTACTTTCTTTATAATTTCTTTATTATTGTTTACAATTAACATTTGTGGTTGCGCAAGTATATTTTTTGAAGGGTCTTGAAGGGATCTTTCGATCGTACCAGTGGTTTCTTCAGGAAGTCATTTTAAATGCAAGTTTTGAGCAAAAATTTTCACGTTTTCGTCAAAAATTAAAAATCGCCAATTTTAATTGAATCCGACTAACTTGCACCCGAGGAACACAGATTTGAAATCCGCGTTCGATTTGGATTCTTCGTTTAGCCGTTACGGCCGTTCAAAGTCGGAAAAATCTACTGTTTTCAAAACCATGTCTACGATGATTATTAAAAGACTTGATTTTTGAGTTTACTTTGGTGACGTGTCACGGGCTTTAAATTGACATTTGTTGTTGCGAAAGTACATTTTCTGAAGCGTCTTGAATTGATCTTTCCAGTGATGTATAGAAACCCGGAATCGAACTACTGGTTTCTTCAGGAAATAATTTCAAAGCCCTTCTATAGTTTTTTACGTTTTCGTCAAAAATTAAAAATTGACAATTTTAATTGAATCTGACTAATTTGCACCCAAGGGGCACAGATTTGAAATCCACGTTCGATTTGGATTCTTCGTTTAGCCGCTACGGCCGTTCAAAATCTGGAAAAATCGACTTTTTTCTAAATTTTCTAAAATGTTCATGGTAACTGGCCAATTTTTTTGCATCTTTTTCTAGATGAATTTTTCTAACGCCAATCGATTTAGCTCGTTCTTCTGAGCATAAAGGTCTACGATGAATATTAAAAAAGTTGATTTTTTCGATTTTTTCCATTTTCGAGTTTTCTTTGCTGACGCCCAGGCCCGACAAGAGGGGGGGGTTGACGGGGAAAATACCCGGGGCCCCTGGGTTCTAGGGGCCCCGGAGAAAAAAAAATCTATCATGATTTCAATTAGTAGGAACTATGTTCCTCCTTTTGTAGTGCGTGTGTCACACACATACGGTGTGTGTGGGGTACGTCTGGAGAGTGTCCGTTGCCAAGATTGCTTTCGGAACCCCCGTTGCGAAAAAGTCTACACGACACAAACGCATCTTGCAGTAATGGTAAGCACATGTGGCAATCTTTTGTTTGTCAAGAGTCAAGTGCTTGCTATCACTGGTCTGGCGCCAGCGCCTTAAGGCCCTTAAGGGATGCGTGTGCGCCGACTAGGGAACCGTGTGCGGGAGACGGTTATTTTCACGCGAGTTCATCCAAATCAATCCACTGGCAATATTTTCCCCTTGTGCATGTCATAGTTTAAATTTGTGTGGTGTTCATGCAGCAGAATCTTGTCATGAGGTTGTAACGTTTTTTGGTACGGTACAAAAATTATACAATATTTTTAGCAGTAGCCCTCAAAGATGGGAAATATTAAAAAATAATACTGGACGTTCATTGCACTCTATGTCAAATACACGTTGGTCTGCTAGAATTGAATGTATTAAACCAATTGCTGAAAATATTCCTGCAATTAAAAGTGCCATAGATTCTGTTCTAGAATTAAACTTAACATGGGAAATTCGTTCAGATCTGAACGGAATAAAAAAATATATGGAATCGTTTGAATTCTTAGTGGCTAAAATGGCTAAAATTTGGTACAAAGTCCTTCAAGCTATAAATTATAGAAATATTGTTTTACAAGCTCGTGATGCGACAATTGATGTAGAAGTAGCGAAGTCTTCTTGATGAATTATAAACAATAAGAGATAGTTGGGAAACTCTCTTCAATGAATGTAAATTGTTTGGTTCATCTTTAGAGATAAATACAGATTTTGAAATAAAAAGTAGTAAAAGGAAAAAACGGGGGAACGAATTAGAAATGACACCAAGTGACGAATTCAGAACAAATGTTTTCAATGTTTTCTTAGATTGTATTATTGGAAATATTGCAAGAAGATTTAATGCGGCTAAAGAAATTGATTCGTTATTCAATGTATTATGGTTATTTCATAACCTTAATGATGAAGAAATACAAAAGAAGTCCGAAAAATTACAAAAAGTATATGAAAATGATTTTGACCATAATCTTGGTGAAGAAATACTCCATTTAAAATCAATTTATGATGCCAATATACAAAACAAATCTCTCTCGCCCATTGAGTTACTAAACATTATTAAAAAAATGAAACTGGATGTATTGTTTCCCAACATAATAATAGCAATAAGATTATTTTGTACGATCTCTGTAACCGTTGCTGAAGCAGAACGATCCTTTAGTGTTTTAAAAAGGATAAAAGATGTTTTGAGATCCACAATGTCACAACACCGATTGAATGATTTAGGAATGTTGTCGATTGAATCTGAAATGGCTAAGAAAATTGATTTTCAAGACGTAATTAATTTGTTTGCTAGGCGCAAGGTTCGGAAAGCAACATTCTAAAAAATAATTTGTTTTTTGTACTTTTTTTTGTAATTTTAGTTGTAAACGTTTTCATTTTTGTAAGAGAATTATTGATGAATAAATTGTTCCAATAACAATTAGGATATTTTTCGGTTTCCCGCTTCATTTATAAATAGCCCAAAGTCCGAGGGGAATTTTTTTTTTCACGCTCTTGGCAGGGGCCCCCACAAGAAGTATATCCCCGGGCCCCAAAAGTTCTCTCGGCGGCCCTGCTGACGCCTCACGGGCTTTAAATTGACATTTGTGGTTGCGGAAGTACATTTTCTGAAGGGTCTTGAAGGGACCTTTCTAGTGATATATGGAAACCCGGAATCGAACTACTGGTTTCTTCAGGAAATCATTTTAACGCCAATTTTAGTGCAAAAATAAGAAGGGGGGACCCTTCTATCGATTTTCAAGTTTTCGTCAAAAATTGAAAATCGCTAATTTTAATTGAATCCGACTAACTTGTATCCGAGGAGCATATGTTTGAAATCCGCGTTCGATTTGGATTCTTCCTTTAGCCGCAAAGTCAAAGTCTGAAAAAATCGACTTTTTTCAAAATTCCCTAACATGCTCATGGTGAGTTGCCATTTTTTTTTGCTTTTTTTCATAGATGAAATTTTTTAACGCCAATTGATTTAGCTCGTTCTTCTGATGAAGAAAAAGGTATTTAATAGGAGTCTATTATTATTATGATTAATACGGTGGTTTTTTCAATTTTCGAGTTTTCTTTGCTGATGCGTCACTGTCTTCAAATTGACATTTGTTCTTGCAAAAGTACATTTTCTGAAGCATCTTGAAGGCATCTTTCCAGTAATGTATAGAAACCTCGAATCGAACTAGTGGTTTCTTCTGGAAATAATTTCAAAGTCAATTTTTGAGCAAAAGTAAGAAGGGACCCTTCTATAGTTTTTCAAGTTTTCGTCAAAAATTAAAAATTGTCAATTTTAATTGAATCCGACTAACTTGCACCCAAGGAGCACAGATTTTAAATCCGCGTTCGATTTGGATTCTTCGTTTAGCAGCTACCGCCGATCAAAGTCTGAAAAAATCGACTTTTTTCAAAATTTCCAAAATGTTCATGGTGACATGCCAACTTCTTTGAATTTTTTTCAAGATGAAATTTTTTAACGCTAATCGACTTCTTCTGATGAAGAGAAAGGTATAACATAAGGTCTACGATGAATATTGAAAGAGTTGATTTTTTCGATTTTTTTCATTTTCGAGTTTTCTTTGCTGACGCGTCACGGTCTTCAAATTGATATTTGTTGTTGCGAAAGTACATTTTCTGAAGTGTCTCGAAGGGATCTTTCCAGTGATGTATCGAACCAGAGGTTATTTCAGGAAATCATTTCAAAGCCAATTTTTGAGCAAAAGTAAGAAGGTCGATTTTTTTTTGCTGACGCGTTACGGGCTTCAATTTTTGTTTTTGCCAATGTACATTTTCTGAAGCGTCTTGAAGGGATCTTTCCAGCGATGTATAGAAACCCCGAAATTGTTTTCTTCAGGAAATCATTTCAAAGCCAATTTTTGAGCAAAAGTAAGTAAGAAGGGAAGTTTTCGTCAAAAATTAAAAATCGCCAATTTTAATAACTTGCACCCGACGAGCACAGATTTGAAATCCGCGTTCGATTTGGATTCTTTGTTTAGCCGCTACGGTCGATCAAATTCTGAAAAAATCGACTTTTTTCAAAATGTGTTCATGGTGACCAATTTTTTTACATTTTTTTCTAGATGAATTTTTTAAACGCCAATTGATTTAGCTTGTTTTTCTGATGAAAAAAAAGGTATAAAAGGTATAAAATAAAGCTTACATTTTTTTTTCGGTTTTTCCCATTTTCGAGTTTTCTTTGTTGACGCGTCACGGTCTTCAAATCGTCATCTGTGGTTGCGCAGGTATATTTTCTAAAGACTCTTGAAGGGATCTTTCTGGTGACGTATAGAAACCCCGAATCGAACCAGTGGTTTCTTCACAAAATCATTTCATATGCATTTTTTGGGCAAAAGTAAGTCTTGCCTCACTTATTTGTTCTTACAGAAAAAACAAGTATTATATTTTCTTCAGAATCTTCACGAGCTCCCATTGAAGTGGGACGAGTTAAAAAGCTAAAGAATACATTAAATTATTACCAACATTATTACCATTAGATATCAGAAGAAGATTTAAAGTTAATAAATAACTAAGACAGTAAAACAAATTATAATTGATTTTTTTTTCATAATAATAATTTATGTTACAATAATTGATTAACAAACAAAAGACTAGACTAGAAATTGTAGGACATCTCTTAATTGTAAATATCACATTATAAATTAATAAATAATAAATAAAGGCTACGATAAAATAAAATTGCACGAGTAAATACATTTATGTACATATAATTACATTTCAGGTGACTAGATTAATTATTCACAATTCTCGTTGGCCTTGAGACAAATGACTAGATTTTGTTTCACAGATGACTGATGAAGTAAAACCGCATAAGGAATAATTTATTGTCTTAGGAGCCTAACAAGTACAGTCATCACTTTTATTCATTTCCTTAAGTATAACATGATATATATTTAGGATAAGAACTGTTTTTCTTTTTAAATAAAATCACGTATCACTGGAAAGTCTTATTTACAATAGGTACGCGTTTGTCTTTTGTTTTTAAATTACATGACTTATCACTGGATAGTCGACTTTTTTTAAACACTTATTTACAATAGGTGCGCGTTTGTTTTTTGTTTTTAAATTACATGAGAAATCTTGACTCATAAATACTGAAATAATGAATTATGATTACCATTGCAAGTTATCAAAGATGAGTTTACTTACGAGTGAGAAATTTCGATGCGTGAATATTAAAATAATAATTTTGGAATACAATTGCAATTCATCAATTCATCAATTAAATTTTGACTTTGAATTGCTTTTTATCAAAAATTAGTTTACTTAAGTCTCGCCCTTTCCAAACCAATTGATTCGATTGCACCAAAATATTTTAGTCACTTTCACTTCACAGTTTCGTTTCAACACTGCTATTTTATTTTATCTTTAGGTAGAACTTGACTAGGTTTAGCCGTTCACTGTAAAAGTTTTTTTCTTATATTCTAGAATTTTTTGATTTCGCGTAATTTCAGTCGGGTATATTGAAAGATACGTTGCTGGCCGTTCCTCCGTTGTTCTTCGCCCTGGGATCTTCGGGAGTCCAAACTTTGGCGTACATGACGCCGTTCGGATTCGGTTCCTTCTCCCTGGACCAGGATAGAGAATGTGCTGTGTAACTTCCTCCAGATCCTGAAATTACGGAAGAAAAAACATAAAAAGTTAATTGAATTACGTAAGTTTTAAAAAAGTGGCAAATATAAATACATACATGAATTTAAGTTTAAAAATGGTGATGTAGCCATCATGTTACTTTCTCCGACTTGATAGTATCATTTATATTTACGCTTTCATGGTTTATTTTCAATTGAAATCATATTTTAAATGTAAATCGAGCATTTTGTATAATCGGATGAAACTGACGTTTAAAACGTCAAAATTATGAAAGATGAAAATGACAAATTTTACTTCAAATTCTAATGGTCAGTTTACTTAAAAACTAAAGAGATTTCGAAAAAACGTATTCTTTATAAGTTGTTCATTTTGGCTTTCTCTACAATTATTAGTTATATACATTTGATGTAACTATTATCGATTCACAATTATAAACCAAAAATTAAAAAAGTCTCCGATTTGATGGTATAATAGTTATTTATATTTATATCATATTTTAAATCGAGCATTTCACATGATCGGATGATACTGTCGTTTGAAACGTCAAAATTATGAAAGGTAAAAATGACAAATTATGTTTCAAATTCTAATAATCTTTAGCGTAAGTTGTAATAAATCTAAAAAAAGTCCTCAAAAAAGAGTTCTGACAAAAAATATTCGAAAACAAAAGTCCTGGAGAAACTGTTTTGGAAAATAAAGTCTTGAAAAAAGAGTCCAGTTAAAAAGAGTCCTGAGAAAAGTACTGCAAAAAGAGTCCTGAAAAATTAAGTCTTCATATAAAACACCAGAAATAAATGTCCTTAAAAAATCCAGAAAGAAGTCCAAAAAAGAGTCCTAAAAAACTCCCGAAGGAACGTCTTTAAATAAGTCCTAAGAAAAGTTCTGAAGAAAGTCCTTATAAAATATCCTGAAAAAATTTCCTGTAATAACAGTCTTGAAAAAAGAGTTATGAAATAAATCCTAAAAAAACATTTCTGAAAAAAACCTGTGAAAATGTCCTTAAAAAAAACATTAAAAAGACTGAAAAAAATCCCAAAAAGGGTCTTGAAAATAAGTCCGGAACCTGAAGTCCTGAAAAATAATCCTATAAAAAATGTTCTGAAATATTGGATCTAGAAAACTGTAAAAAAGGCTTCCCGAAAAAATTATTCTGAAAAAAATGTAATGAAGAAAATTCTAAAAAATATCCTGAAAAGAAGTCCTGAACAACGAGTTCTTAAGACAGTTTCGAAAGAGTCTCGAAAAAAGTCCTGGAGGAACAGTCCTCGAAATAAAGTCTTGAAAAAAGAGTCCTGATAAAAGCCGTGAAAAAAGTCCAGAAATAAATATCCCGAAAAAGAGTCCTTAAAAGTACTTAATGAAAGTCCTAAAATAACTCCTGAAGAAAGTTCAGAAAAAGAGTCCTGATGAAATATAAAAAAAAATATCTTGAAAAATTTCCCTGAAAATTACATCTTTAAAAAATTAAATTTCTGAAAAGAGCCTTGAAAAAAAGTCCTGAAAAAGTTCCGCAAATAGGCCTAAAATAATTCCTGAATTTTTTTTTTTGAAAATAGTCTTAAAAAAATGCTAAAAATATCTGAAAAAGTCCTGATAAAAAGTTTTTAAATTTTTAAAATTTTAATCTTATTTGATCATTATTTTAAATTGTATTCTTTATGTATGGCTTTTTATTGTAACAATGTATCTTTTATTCAGTAGATTTTAAGTTTTACTTGTAGATATTGTTTTAAAAAGGCTATTATTTTTTACTTTCTCCGTTACGAAGTACGAGAAAGTATTGTGATCGTGATTTTTTTTTCAAAAATTTTTTTTACGGAAATACTCGTTTTTGGGGCCCTTGGATGCCATTTCAACAATTTCTGGAAAAAAAAAGTGTGTGTGTGTGTGTGTCTGTGTGTGTGCTGTGGGTGTGTCTGTGTGCGCTGTATCTCAAAAACTGATAGAGCAATTGATATGAAACTTTGAAAATCCGTCTTATTTGATAATCTGAAGAACTGAAAAGCTTTTGATAAAATTTCGTACACCGGAAGTGGGCGTTTACCTTAACTGTTTTTTGTTTTTTTGCCAATATTTTCTTAAATATGCAAAATATCACAAAAACATTTAAACAAACTTTGAAGACAACAAAGAAATGAACATCTTCTGCTTGAAAACATTTTTCATAAAATTATTTTTATTCGAGAAAATAATTTTTTTTTTTAATTTTTGGTTTATAATTATAAAACGATAATAGTTACAGCAAATGTATGTTAATAATAATTGTAGAGAATGCTAAAATGAATATAATAAGTTTTTTTTCGAAATCCCTTTAGCTTCTGAGTAAACTGAGTTTTTGAATTTGAAGTATAATTTTTCCATCTTTCATGATTTTGACGTTTTAAACGTCAGTTTCATCCGAGTTTACGCAACGCTCGATGTACATTTAAAATATGATTTCAATTGAAAATAAACCATGAAAGCACCATTTTTAGATTACACTATTGATCAATACTTAAAAACTTAATCGCGCACGCATTGTTTACTATTTTCTTTTTAATGTTTAAGCTGATGGCATTTGTCGGTCCCTCTTTGTGCAGTGTGCATTGTAATGAGATTTTGGTAGGAAAGGAAACACGGATGTTATTCCAGCTGCAATTAATGCAGTCCTTCCCCCTAATTGTTACCAAATAAACACGTGCTAATCTATGGGGAGGGTGGCATCGTTCGCTGCAGAGAATGCGCAGGTGTCTGTGTTTATTTTGAAAAATGAAACCCGAATTTTCAAATTGAAACTCGATCACAACAAATTGAATTCGTAATGTTAACACTTAACACTACTCTGATGAAGGGAATCAGGTAATGGTGTTTGTAGCAGTCTCTGCAACTGACCCTACCTATCTGTATTACCACCTCTTGTTCCTCGGCCTTACCAGAAAAAACCCGCGAACCGTCACTGGTTTGTAGTTGTTGGTCATCATGTTCCTGGCCAAGTGATTTTGTGATTTTTGAAGTTTAGAATGACAGAAAGTTGTACTACGATTATCTTGACATTTAGTGAAATTGTATTTTTAGATTCTGATTGAATCGTAAAGTACAATATCTTCTAAATAAATTTGCAAAGTTTCAAGTTTAGCTCTACTGCCTTTAAAACGTCGAAAATAGTTGGCAGCACATTTTCTGAAAATCCCTAAAATTATATTGGCTGTCTGGAATCCTCCAACGCTGTGCAGTGTCCATTTTGTTAATTTTGGCGTCTTGTGATTTTTTTAAGGTTACTTGTTTTAAAAATAGTATTGTGTGTTTTTATCTGCTAATTTTGCTTATTTTAAACATCAGCAGTGATTTTTAGATCTGATCATCACTATTAATAATACATTTAATATTCATAATCCAACTGTTTTATTTAAATTTCAGGGTTTTCCATGCCAAAGTTCCCATTCTTAGTAATGCCCGTGAACTTCTGTTAGTTAGGTTATGTTTTAAGGGCTGCCAACTATTTTTGGTCTCACGGTATTTAAAAAATATTTTTTTACTGTAGTGGAGTTCAAGAAGCACGAACTAATTCAATTCTTTTAAAAAGTTCGAGCTCCATGAACTCTACTACCAATAAATCGAAGAAAATTACATGACTGCATCAATATATTTTTTTTTTAAATGAAATATTGTATATAAATGAAAAAGCTCCGAGAGCTTTTGATTTTGAAAATTCTTCGATCCATTGATAGAAAATAACGCAAATATATGAGAGCTTTTGATTTTGAAAATTCTTCGATCCATTGATAGAAAATAACGCAAATATATGGATAAGGTGGAAGTTAGATCTTGAATTTTTTTAGATCTTTTGAGAATAACTCTCTTTTTTTACGACAGCTCTTGATCGAATGACCAGATTTTGAAAATTCTTTCACCAATTGATAGCAAATAACGCAAATAAGGTGGAAAACTGAAGTTAGATCTTCAATGGTTTTAGATCTTTTGAAATCATTCTTTAACCAATTAGCTGTGTGATGAGTATCCTCGTCATGAACAAATTGGCAATTTTTTGTGATTGTCATATTGCCATTTCTTTATGACGAGTATAAAACTCGTTAAAAAAACAGAAAAAAAAGAAATGGCAATATTTTGTGTTTATGTCGAGTAGGTACTCGTTATAACACAAACTATTGTCAATTTGTTTATGACGAGTATACTCGTCAAACACAGCCAACTGGGTTTATTAGTTAAATATACATACGGCGAAAAATGACATTTGACACGAATTTGCTTCGTTAAATTTATCTTAAAATCAAAGCTAAAGGGTATAGCCGAATAAGATGGTCAAAAGTGCGCCGAAAGCAAATCAATAATCGCGATGACTGGATGAAAGATAATTAAAAATGCCGTTGATTTCAGCCTCCTGAAGCAATTTGTTGTCGAGATATGACTAAAACGTGAATTTTACGTTTAATTTTTTTTCTCCTTTTCTATGGCACGAATCAAGCTGAAACCAAGTCTACCCAAAACAAAAAAAAAATACATCTCGCAGTATTTTTTTTTCAATTTTTTTGGCTCCAAATTCAAATATAAAAATGAAGTTAAAGTTTTCAAAATTTATTTTTGCAGTGAGGGTATTCGAGGACTGTCTCAGTTTTTTTTTTCTGTAAATGTGTTTCACTAAATTCTATAACAATTTTTTCAGAATTTTAAACAGTGTGGAAGACAGTTAAAATAATTAAAAACAACTTTTACAACCTGAAAAATTTGAATTTCGTGCCAAAATTGTGATAAAAAAGTTATTTTTGTGAAGTGTATCTAATTTTAAAAAAAGATAGTCATTTTTATCACAATTTTGGCGCGAAATTCAAATTTTGAAGGTGGTAAAAGTGGTTTTTAATTATTTTAACTAACTTCCACAGTGTTTAAAATTCTGAAAAAAATGCATGTTATAGAATTTGGTAAAACACATGTACAGAAAAAAAACTGAGACAGTCCTCGAATGCCTTCACTGCAAAAATGAATTTTGAAAACTTTTACTTCATTTTTCTATTTGAATTTGACGCCAAAAAAATTGAAAGAAATACTGCGAGAAGTAATTTTTGTTTTGTTTTGGGTAGACGTGGTTTCAGCTTGATTCGTGCCATAGAAAACGAGAAAAAAAATAAAACGTAAAATTCACGTTTTCAGTCATATCTCGACAACGAATTGCTTCAGGAGGTTGAAATTTCGAGTAATCAACGGCATTTTTAATAATCTTTCAATCATCGCGATTATTTATTTGCTTTGGGGGCACTTTTGACTATATTATTCGGCTATACCCTTTATATTGTTAATATTGATTTTTGTAGGACTATCAATTCTGATTTATTTGTATTATTGCTTGATGGTAAATGACACACATATTTTGGTATATATATATATATATATATATATATATATATATATATATGTAAGTGTTGCGCAGCTGCTTGCGTAGCGAATTAGTGAGGGCACGACAATGGGGCCGTCATCGAAATCCACGATAATACCTGGGGATGAAACCACCCCTAGCTGCAATAATCAATCTTAAATGGCATATTAATAGACTGCGGCCACTACATAACGCACTCCATACAACACTCATCAATTGAACATCGAAATTGTCATCTGGAGTGTGAAATTAACCCTTTCAGCATCACAAATAATAAAAAATAAAAGTTTGTTTGTTAAAAAATGGTGATGTGGCCATCTTGTTACTTTCTCCGACTTGATGGTATCATAGCCATTTATATTTACGTTTTCATGGTTTATTTTTAATTGAAATCATATTTTAAATGTACATCGAGCGTTGTGTAAACTCGGATGAAACTGACGTTTAAAACGTCAAAATTTTCAAAAAATTTCAAACTCAGTTTACTCAAAAACTAAAGAAATTTCGAAAAAAACTTATTCTTTATAAGTTGTTCATTTTAGCATTCTCTACAATTATTATTAACATAAATGTGCTGTAAATATTATCGTTTTGTAATTAGAAACCAACAATAAAAAAAAAAAATTCTCGAATAAAAATGATTTTATGAAAAATGTTTTCAAGTAAAAGATGTTCATTTCTTTGTTGTATTCAAAGTTTGTTTAAATGTTTCTGTGATATTTTTTTATATTTAAGAATATATTAGCAAAAAACAGAAAACAGTTAAGGTAAACGCCCACTTTCGGTGTACGAAATTTTACCAAAAGCTTTTCAGTTCTTCAGATTATCAAATAAGATGGATGTTCAAAGTTTCATATGAATTGCTCTATTTATTCTTTCTATTTTCAGCGCACAAACACCCACAGACACAAAAAAAAATTCCAGAAATTTTTGAAACGGCATCTAGGGACACCAAAACGGATATTTCCGTAAAAAAAATTGAAAAAAAATCACAATCACAATACTTTCTCGTACTTCGTAACGGAGAAAGTAAAAAGACTGATAGTCAATTTACCGTAAACTAAGTACGAGTGAAAATCATATTTATTTATACATCCATTCTCCAAAATTTGTCTTTCACTATTTTCCAAGTATTTATTTACGCGTGTGAAGCTGGCTGTTTTTTTTATTCATTTTGGCACTTTTTGTTTTTTTTCATTTTGGGCATCATTATGTCATTTGATTGAGACTCATGAATTTTCTCAGTTTTCTTCAATAGTTCTTTATTTCTCTATAAGTTAAATAAATAGTCCAGGACGTTTAGGCACAAAAATGTGCCAAAAGTGCCGAAACTGCCAAAAGTGCTAAATTCACGCTGCCTCTCATGTTTTCCTGCATAGTTAGACAAATGTTCTAGAAATCTAGGAAGAGTCTTGGTGTAAAAAAACGTTTATTTTAAATTGTTCATTAAATTTTATTCACTGAAAAAATTGTATTCAGGCAATTAGAAGTGAGCCCCTGGCCGATTTTTAACAGTTCTGCTAGTTCAAATGTAATTTTCTCTCTTTCTGAACCACAAGTAAAAACCTTTAAAAAAGTGACAAAAACTTACGCAAGAAAAAATGAGACACATCGCGAACTTTGACTTCACCTAAGCCGTTTTTATGTCTAAAATTAATTTAGCTTGTACGGGGTGTAGATGAACAAAACGGAACATAGACATTTTTTGTAGAGTAAAAATTTCTGCATGCAGTCATGCTATTATTTATTTTTTGCATTTACAAACACCCGAAAAAAAAATAAAAATAAAAAAAAACACACCTTTATTGGCATATACATATTTACACATTTCTCCTGCACTCCTTTTCCCTCTTTACCCCGGTCCCATCATCTCTCATCTTTTCCGCTACCCTCTTATTCCTTTTCCCTCCCATCCATTCCTTATTCACTCCCTCACATTCCTCCACTTGACAAAAAATAAATAAATAAAAACGATCATTTTCACGAAAATAATGGTTGCCATGAAATTAAAAAAAAAATGATGCGCTGTTGATCTGTTGGCTTCTGTCAAATTGATTGAATACTTCACAATTATTGTGTATTCAAGAAAAAAGTGCAAATTGTGAAGTGGTGGCAGTTTTCGTGAAGTGCGGGATATGTTTGCCATTAAATGTTCTGCATGCATTCAAGCTATTATTTTTATTTTCATTCATAAAAACCGAATAGATCAACTGCGTACCATTTCTTTTTATTTCATGGCAACCATTATTTTCGTGAAAATGATCGTTTTCATTTGATTATTTTTTCGGGTATTTGTAAATGCAGAAAATAAATAACAGCATGACTGCATGCAGAAATTTTTACTCTACAAAAAATGTATTCACATGTTTACTATAAAATGACCAGGGAAGATATTATGGCAATATAAAGAAATGCCAATACCAAATACCAAATACCAAATTAACATTGAAAATCCTATGTTCCGTTTTGTCCCACTACACCCTGTAGAGAACTGACGAACAAACCCAGAACTTAACATAAATTTATGAGCTTCCGTCAAATCCTTTTAATAATCCTTATTTAAACCTGCTTAAATCAATAAGTACTGCAGAAAAAAATGCACAATTTCCCTATTTAAACGAAGATTATAGAATACTTCCCTTGTTGTGTTGTGTTTTTTTTTACTAACCTCTGATGATGATTTTTTTGGGTTCGTCCCTTTGGAGATTCCTGTTGATGCCGTTGAAGCATTCCGTATTTGAATTCCTATCGCTGCGCACCAATTCACTTAAAAAGTTGATGTAGCCTATGGCCAGCTTTAGAGTATCCACTTTTGACAGCCGTTTTTCGTAAGGTAGGGTCGGTATGTGCGCCCTTAGGCCTTCAAAGGCGTCGTTAATTGATTGCATCCTCTTTCGTTCCCGCAGGTTTGCCGCCTGCCTTTGCTGAATCTGCTGCTGGGGACACTTGTTTCTTCTTCGATATCTATGAATTCTGTTACTGAAACAAATACAAGTTTATGAATATTCATATGTTCATGTAAAAAAAAAATATTTTCTATAAAAACTCGTTTACCGACAAATTGATTATTCAAATATTCAGTGTATATTTAGTTATTATTAGCCCTTAATGAAGTATTTTTCTAGAACAATGACCAATATTCAATTCAATTCAATTCTTTATGTCACGTAGCCACCATACACAAAAATACAAAAAGCCAAAGCAAAATGCGTTTGCAGTGGTTGTGAGCGTCAAAAAATATAGATCGACGGAATTTCGACAAATTCGACAAATGAGTTGTTTTATTACTAGAGCGAGAAAAAGTGCATAATTAACCCTTAGATAGTTTACAATAGTCACAACCATCGCGTTACAGACAATTAAAATGAGCTTATATGTGAAATGATCTTTTGGTGGATGCGCCGGTAACTTAATTTATAATGTCGCGAATATGGTATTCGTTCGCTAATTAAATTTATTCAAAGCATCTGCAACATTTAAGGGTTTCCTATTTTAATCAAAATTGAGTTTTGAGCAAATATATTTAATTATTTTTCCAGTTGTAAAAATTGCAAACTATTTTTCGAAACCTAAAATCAAATTAAAAAATCGCATTTAAAACTATAATGAAGGAAAAAATAAAAAAATAACAACATATTTCAAAAAAACTTGCAGAAGGATAAAAAGAAGAAATAGCACGTTATTAATAAATAATTAAAAATAATGAACAAATTTGAACCCGTCCATGTACGATCGTTCTTAGTTCATAGACCATGACCATGGATCCGTGACTTAGAGGCCAAGAGGCACGTATTCTGCCCACTAGGCAAATTTTGGATCAAAACGTTGAATTCTAAGGGCTCAAATCAGTCAAATTTTGGGCCCCATCGCAAAAATTAAATTTCACCGATAGAAATTCGGGAATGTATTGTTTTCAACATTCGATAGGGCTCCTATTTGTGTCGGCCGTGGGCCCTACGCTACGCAACTAGTTCAAATCGTCAACATTTTTTTTTTATTGTAGGATCAAGTTTGGATTCAGATGCGTTAATAGTTATTTATGCAACTAGTGAGTAAAGTAATACTTTTTCACGAGTAGTAAAGATTGCCGCACGAGCCGCAGGCGAGTGCAGATATTTCCTACAAGTGAAAAAAGTTGCTTTCCTCTCGAGTTTCATACAAATTTTTTTCTACGTCCGTAACTTTAAATAAATTCTATAAAACCTTAATCATTTTTTATAAGTAATAATAGAAGAAAATAATAATAATCGTCAAGTTTACTTGATCGGAAACGAATGTTTGACATTTATCGGCAAAACTAGCGGCGTGTTGCGAAGCGTTCATGACACACTTTGCGCAAACGATTTTTTAGTTGCGTTAAAATATGAACCGCTACGGCACTTTTTTTCACGCTTCCAGAAGGCTTCAGAAAACACATATTTTATGAACGCAAATTAATGAAAAAAAAATGTAGATTTTTTAACGGACGTAGAAAAAACAAATTCTAGAAACTAAGGGTGAAATATTTAAATTCTATTCTGGACCACAATTTTTATTTTGATGATAAAATTTCGAAGTTTGGGGACAAATCGTCAACTGTTTTCGTTGTGGATTTAAATTTCGGATCTCGGGGCAAACATTTTCAAAATTTTGGAATCGAGGGGGTATAAATTATTATAAATAAATCACTTGTTGCAGTTGCATTAAATACATGTAATGTCTTTCGTGTTTTTACATTTATAAATTATTATTATTATTATTACAATATTTAGTGCTTCAGATCAAAATACATGATACACCAGTTTATGTTATAATCAGAAGAACCTAAATTTCCGATTCTATAATTTTGTTGAATTTTACGTTCGAATAAAACGTAAATATTTTTTATTCTGGGCTCAAAATTTGTAATTTGTATCTACACTTTCAAAATTCGTTTACTAAAATCGTCAATAGATTGGATTCTGGATTCAAACTTTGAATTTTTGGCGGTTAAAATTATTCTAGGGTACCAATTTTTGATTTTTAAACCTAAATTTCAGATTTCATCGATTAAATGTTCAATTCTAACATTGAATTTTGAATTGATTATTATTTATTATTAGTGGTTTCGATCAAAAATACATGAAACATGATAACATTTTTGTTGAAATCTATTATCAATATTTTCAAACTTTGAATTTTTGGAGCTAAAATTGTAAACATGATTCTAAGGTATCAATTTTTGATGTAACCTGATTTTTCGATTTCATTGATTCAAATATTGAATTCTTACATTGAATTTTTGTTGGAATAGTATCATCAATATTTTGAATTCTGTGCACATATTTAAGAATTTTGAGGTACTTTCGAACTTTGGAGACTAAAATCAAACTTTGAATTTTTGGAGCTAAAATGTTGAAATAATTCTAGGAATACATTTTTTTTATTTCGTAATCTAAATTTTTGGTTTCATGGATTAAAATATTGAATACTAACATTGAATTTTGAAATTTCGTTGCAATATTTCATCAATATTTGTATTTTCTGCTCAAATTCGTCAATAAATTGAATTCAGGATTTAAAATTAGGGTTTTGGAGGCTTAATTTGTCAAAATGATTTTAAGGATCCATTTTTTGCGTTTCATGTATTAAAATATTGAATTCTAACATTGAATTTTAAAATTTCGTTGCAATATTTCATCAATATTTGTATTTTCTGCTCAAATTTTGGAACTTCGAGGACAACAAATCGTCAACAAATTGAATTCAGGATTAAAAATTGCGTTTCGTGGAGTAAAATATTGAATTCTAATATTGAATTTTGAAATTTCGTTGCAATATTTAATCAATATTTGTATTTTCTGCTCAAATTTTGGAACTTCGAGGACAACAAATCGTCAACAAATTGAATTCAGTATTCAAAATTCGGGTTTTTGAGGCTTAAATTCTCAAAACGATTTTAAGGATTCATTTTTTGCATTTCATGGATTCAAATATTGAATTCTAACATTGAATTTTGAAATTTCGTTGCAATATTTAATCAATATTTGTATTTGGTGCTCAAATTTTGGAACTTCGAGGACAACAAATCATCAACAAATTGAATTCAGGATTCAAAATTCGGGTTTTGGAGGCATACATTGTCAAAATGATTTTAAGGATCCATTTTTTGCGTTTCATGGATTAAAATATTGAATTCTAACATTGAATTTTGAAATTTCGTTGCAATATTTCATCAATATTTGTATTTTCTGCTCGAATTTTGGAACTTCGAGGACAACAAATCGTCAATAAATTGAATTCAAGATTCAAAATTCGGGTTTTGGAGGCTTAAATTGTCAAAATGATTTTAAGTATCCATTTTTTGCGTTTCATGGATTAAAATATTGAATTCTAACATTGAATTTTGAAATTTCGTTGCAATATTTAATCAATATTTGTATTTTCTGCTCAAATTTTGGAACTTCGAGGACAACAAATCGTCAATAAATTGAATTCAGGATTCAAAATTCGGGTCTTGGAGGCTTAAATTGTCAAAATGATTTTAAGGATCCATTTTTTGCGTTTCATGGATTAAAATATTGAATTCTAACATTGAATTTTGAAATTTCGTTGCAATATTTCATCAATATTTGTATTTTCTGCTCAAATTTTGGAACTTCGAGGACAACAAATCGTCAATAAATTGAATTCAGGATTCAAAATTCGGGTCTTGGAGGCTTAAATTGTCAAAATGATTTTAAGGATCCATTTTTTGCGTTTCATGGATTAAAATATTGAATTCTAACATTGAATTTTGAAATTTCGTTGCAATATTTAATCAATATTTGTATTTGGTGCTCAAATTTTGGAACTTCGAGGACAACGTCAACAAATTGAATTCAGGATTCAAAATTCGGGTTTTGGAGGCTTAAATTGTCAAAATGATTTTAAGGATCCATTTTTTGCGTTTCATGGATTAAAATATTGAATTCTAACATTGAATTTTGAAATTTCGTTACAATATTTCATCAATATTTGTATTTGGTGCTCAAATTTTGGAACTTCGAGGACAACAAATCGTCAATAAATTGAATTCAGGATTCAAAATTCGGGTCTTGGAGGCTTAAATTGTCAAAATTATTTTAAGGATCAATTTTTGATTTTGTAATCTAAATTTCTGATTTCATGGATTAAAATGTTGAATTCTAATATTGAATTTTTAATTTTTGTTTGTACATATCATCAATACTTGTGCTCAATTTTTTTAAATTTGCAGGTAGAATTTCGAACTTTGAGGATTATAATCGTCAACAAATTGAATTCTGAATTCAACTTTTAGATTTTGAAGGCTAAAATTGTAAAAATGCATCTATGGATGATTTTATAATTTCCGATTTTATTAGTCCATGAAATGTTGAATTTTAATATTGGATTTTGAATTTGAAAGGCTAAAATTGTCAAAATGATTCTAAGGATCAAATTTTTGATGTAGTAATCGAAATTTTCAACTTCGTGGATTAATATGTTGGATTAATATCGTTAATATCGTCAATATTTTGAATTCTGGGCCCAAATTTTTGAATTTGAAGTGATAAATCCTTAAAATGTTCGACCAAAATACCCTCAAATGTGTTTCTATTGAGTAAAACATTTCGGAAATTTGTGTCAAAATAATAATTGCTCTTGGTGCAGCTGATAACTGACCGACGGAAGATGACAGGCAGCGAGACGTCAAGTCGATACTCAAGATGAATTATACTTTCGTTTTATTTTTATACATTTATTTAATAAAGTTCACATTTCTATTTCATCGGTCTAAACTTCTTTAAAAAAATTAAAAACACAATCAAATTGTTATCTTGCTTTACATTTATTAAAACCAGCAATAATTGTTTACTTACTCTTTAGATCCTGAACTGTTTTCCTGATCACTATTGTACGAATACGAGGACCCTACAGAATCACTACTGTTTTCATCGTACAAGAAAAGATCACCACTATTAGTAGACCCCGTGGTAGACCCGGTCCCATTCCCGGTACTTCCTAAGAAGGATCCAGTCTCAAAAAAGAATTGACGATTGACAACGTCCAGATCCAAATTCTCCATACTGAACATCTTTCCCAGATCCTGCGATCACGCTCACTTTCTCATTTAAAACTGATAATGGTAAATGTAATAATTGGATTTTTGTTAGCATTGGTTTATCTTTTATTATAAAAATGTTTTAAATTATTCAATTTAAGATTTTGATTACTTAAATCTTAATTGCTTGACCAAAATTAGGCATCGTAAATCACAAGTTGTTGGTCTTCGTTTCTTGGCTAATTTGGTAAAATTGGCTGATTTATAGAGAACTGTTTAGTTATTATTTTAGTTATTATTATATATTTATTGTATGATCTTCAATTTTTGCACTTGAATTATGATTTATTTTTGCTATTATTCAGATATTTATTGTGTGATTAATTTTTGCACTTTAATTATGATGAAAATGTTCTCCTGTTGATATTTTTTGGGATCATTATTTATTCATTGTATGACTGCGATTTGATTGGTGTGAGGACACGTTTCTTCACTTTGGGACAATGAGCGACACGTGTGGTACGTGGTGTAACAAACGAGGGACACGCGGCGATGTTAAGAGGATAACTGATAGTCCTGAGGACGAGCGGCGCCGACGCTACCCCTGATACCCCGGAACAGGGCAGGGTTTCGTTCCGGGCGGGGCTACCCGCAAGGGGTCGAATTGAATTAATAGAGGTGGATTTGTGGGGTAAGTATATATAGAAAATTTGCAAAATTTATGCTCGTGAATTTTATGCAATAATTAAATTAATGTGAAATTTCCTTAATTGATTGTAAATAAATGCAATAATATTGAAATCTATAGTAGTGTTAATTAATAATTAATAATCAATCAATTTAATACAAAAATTAATTTAATCTTTCGGATCTTCTTACATTAAAAAAGTTCATTTTTCAGTTTTTTTCTTTTAAAATTTTCAAACTGAAATATCAACAATTACGTTAATCCAAAATTAAAAATTAATGTAATGTTTCTTTCCTAATCGGTTCTTCTTACACCACTATAGGTTGTCGAGGTTTGTTTAATGATAATTAAAAAAGTTGATTTTACAGTTTTTTTTTATATATTTTTTTTTCTAAAAATTTCAAACTGAAATATCAATCACTTTAATACAAAAATGAATAATTAATGTAATATTTCTTTCCTAATCGGATCTTCTTACACCCCTATAGGGTATCGAAGTTTGTTTAATGATCATTAAAAATTTGATTTTTTAGATTTTTGTTATATATTTTTTTTACTTTTTCCGTTACGAAGTACGAGAGAGTATTATGATTGTGATTTTTTTTCAAATTTTTTTAACGGAAATATCCGTTTTGGGGTCCCTAGATGCCATTTCAATAATTTCTGGAATTTATTTTTTTGTGTCTGTGTGTGTGTGTGTGTCTGTATATGTGTCTGTTTTGAACGTACGTCTTATTTGATAATCTGAAGAACTGAAAAACTTTTGGTAAAATTTCGTACACCGGAAGTGGGTGTTTACCTTAACTGTTTTTTGTTTTTTGGCAATATTTTCTTAAATATGAAAAATATCATAAAAACATTTAAATAAACTTTAAAGACAACAAAGAAATGAACACCTTTCGCTTGAAAATATTTTTCATAAAATCATTTTTATTCGAGAAAAAAATTATTATTATTTTTTCTAATTTTTGGTTTATAATTATAAAACGATAATAGTTACAGCAAATTTATGTTAATAATAATTGTAGAGAATGCTAAGATGAACAACTTATAAAGAATAAGTTTTTTTCCAAATCCCTTTAGTTTTTGAGTAAACTGAGTTTTTGAATTTGAAGTATAATTTTTCCATCTTTCATAATTTTGACGTTTCATGCGAGTCTACAAAACCCTCAATGTACATTTAAAATATGATTTAAATAGAAAACAAATCATGAAAGCGTAAATATGAATGACTGTGATCATCAAGTCGGAGAAAGTAGCATGATGGCCACATCACCATTTTTTCTAAAATTTTCAAACTGAAATATCAACATAATCAATCACAATACAAAAATTAAAAATTAACGTAATGTTTCTTCCTAATCGGTTCTTCCTACACCCCTATAGGGTGTCGACGTTTGTTTAATAATAATTAAAAAAGTTGATTTTTCAGTTTTTTTTTTTTTCTAAAATTTTCAAACTTAATTGCCAACATAATCAATTACTTTAATAAAAACAATAATCTAATCTTTCGCAATTGGTTCTTTTTACACCTTTAGGGTGTCGAGGTTTATTTAACGATTATTATAAAAGTAGATTTTTCAGTTCTTTTAATTTTTATTTTCTCCGTTACGAAGTACGAGAAAGAATTGTGATTGTGATTTTTCTTTCAAAATTTTTTTTACGGAAATATCCGTTTTGGGGTCTCTAGATGCCATTTCAACAATTTCTGGAAAAAAAAAATTGTGTCTGTGTGTGTGTGTGTCTGTGCGTGTGTGTGTGTGTGTGTCTGGCTGTGTGCGCTGTATCTCAAAAACTAATAGAGCAATTGATATGAAACTTTGAACATACGTCTTATTTGATAATCCGAAGAACTGAAAAGCTTTTGGGAAAATTTCGTACACCGAAAGTGGGCGTTTACCTCAACTGTTTTTTGTTTTTTTGCTAATATTTTCTTAAATATAAAAAAAAATATACAACAAATAAATGAACATCTTTTGCTTGAAAATATTTTTCATAAAATCATTGCTATTTGAGAAAAAAAAATATTATTTTTTTTAAATTTTTGGTTTATAATTATGAAACGATAATAGTTAAAGCAAATTTATGTTAATAATAATTGTAGAGAATGCCAAAATGAACAACTTATAAAGAATAAGTTTTTTTCGAAATCCCTTTAGTTTTTGAGTAAACTGAGTTTTTGAATTTGAAGTATAATTTTTCCATCTTTCATAATTTTGACGTTTCATGCGAGTCTACAAAACCCTCAATGTACATTTAAAATATGATTTAAATAGAAAACAAATCATGAAAGCGTAAATATGAATGACTGTGATCATCAAGTCGGAGAAAGTAGCATGATGGCCACATCACCATTTTTTCTAAAATTTTCAAACTGAAATATCAACATAATCAATCACAATACAAAAATTAAAAATTAACGTAATGTTTCTTCCTAATCGGTTCTTCCTACACCCCTATAGGGTGTCGACGTTTGTTTAATGATAATTAAAAAAGTTGATTTTTCAGTTTTTTTTTGTTTTTTTTCTTAAATTTTCAAACTTAATTGCCAACATAATCAATTACTTTAATAAAAATAATAATCTAATCTTTCGCAATTGGTTCTTTTTACACCTTTAGGGTGTCGAGGTTTATTTAACGATTATTATAAAAGTAGATTTTTCAGTTCTTTTAATTTTTATTTTCTCCGTTACGAAGTACGAGAAAGTATTGTGATTGTGATTTTTTTTTTTTATTTTTTTTTACGGAAATATCCGTTTTGGGGTCTCTAGATGCCATTTCAACAATTTTTGGAAAAAAAAAATTGTGTCTGTGTGTGTGTCTGTGCGTGTGTGTGTGTGTGTGTGTCTGGCTGTGTGCGCTGTATCTCAAAAACTAACAGAGCAATTGATATGAAACTTGGAAGATACGTCTTATTTGATAATCCGAAAAATGTTTGGTAAAATTTCGTACACCGGAAGTGGGTGTTTACCTTAACTGTTTTTTGTTTTTTGTCAATATTTTCTTAAATATGAAAAATATTACAAAAATATTCAAACAAACATTGAAGACAACAAAGAAATGAACATCTTTTGCTTGAAAACATTTTTCATAAAATCATTTTTATTCGAGAAAAAAATGTATTATTTCTTTTTTAATTTTTGGTTTATAATTATAAAACGATAATAGTTAAAGCAAATTTATCTTAATAATAATTGTAGAGAATGCTAAAATGAACAACTTATAAAGAATAAGTTTTTTTCGAAATCCCTTTAGTTTTTGAGTAAACTGAGTTTTTGAATTTGAAGTATCATTTTTCCATCTTTTATAATTTTGACGTTTTAAACGTCAGTTCCATGCGAGTCTACAAAACCCTCAATGTACATTTAAAATACGATTTAAATAGAAAATAAACCATGAAAACGTAAATATAAATGATACCATCAATTCGGAGAAAATAACATGATGGCCACATCACCATTTTTTCTAAAATTTTCAAACTGAAATATCAACATCATCAATCACGTTAATACAAAAATTAAAAATTTAATGTAATGTTTCTTTCCTAATCGGTTATTCTTACACCTCTGTAGGATGTCGAAGTTTGTTTAATGATCATTAAAAATGATTTTTCAGTTTTTTTTGTATATATATATATTTTTTAATTTTCAAACTTAATTTCCAACATAATCAATCACTTTAATAAAAAAAAAATAATTCAATCTTTCCCAATTGGTTCTTTTTACACCTTTAGGGTGTCGAGGTTTAATTAACGATCATTATAAAAGTAGATTTTTCAGTTCTTTTAATTTTTTTTTTCTAAAATTTTCAAACTGAAATATTAACATCATCAATCACGTTAATACTAAAATTAAAAATTAATGTAATCTTTCTTTCCTAATCGGTTCTTCCTACACCCCTATAGGGTGTCGAAGTTTGTTTAATGAGAATTAAAAAAGTTGATTTTACAGTTTTTTTATATATATTTTTTTTTCTAAAATTTTCAAAATTAATTGACAACATAATCAATCACTTTAATAAAAAAAAAATGCAATCTTTCCCAATTGGAACTTTTTACACCTTTAGGGTGTCGAGGTTTATTTAACGATTATTATAAAAGTCGATTTTTCAGTTCTTTAAATTTTTTTTTTCTAAAATTTTTAAACTGAAATACCAGTTTTTTTTACTATCGTAGGTAGCTGAAAATTAATAACGGCAATCGATTATTTATTTAAATTAAATAATGTCTGTAGAGTTAGCCACATGGACATATATCCCAGGCCAAAAAAAATGTCTCCTCAAGAAAGGAATTATTTCTCTTGCACGCACTTCTGCTGCCTAAAAAAATTCATCATTTAGGCAGGCTAGAGCACGTGCTATCCTTTTTTAATCCCTTCACACGTTTTGATACATTTTTAATTGCGATCGAACAATGAATACTAAAATTATAAAACATGAAGGTCATTTATTTTGTAATTTACATTTTTTTTTTGTGAGAGGGTGGAAATGGAGCCGCAGTCGGACACAATGGGAAATAATTGAGTGTTTGTACAATCCGTGAAACCTCTTATGACAAATAACGACGATTTAATGCAGTCCCTCCTGGACGAAAGACTTGGGGGCGCGCACCCCTAACATATGTCGCCATTAGCCGCGCTCTCACCGAAATTTCGCGCACAATAGAATTGTGTTGCAATTAAGGCAAACAACAATGACAAATCAATAATAACAAAGAAGAATGAACATTAATCGCAATCAAATGACTACCAAGAATATATGTGTTATTTTTAATTTTTTTGTAATCCGTAATTTCACGTAATGTAAAACATAATTCATAAATTTATAAGAAAAAAATGGTGATGTGCTCACCATGATAATTTCTCTGATTTGGTATAATAGTGATGAGAACATAACTTATGTCATATTGAAAATTACTCTTTTTTTCAAATTTGCTCAAAATAATTTATAATCCAACCAAAATTCTGAAATTCGGAAATAATCGCACAAAAACACAACTTATGTCATGCTAAAAGTTATTCACTTTCCTACGGTTTGAAAAAATATTAAAACAATTTTCACAGACTTGAAATTTATCAAATTTACCCAAAATGCATTCTGCTTTATATTTCAACCAAAATCCAAGAACACGCTTTAGCTAAATTCGGAAATAACCGCACAAGAACAGAACTTATGTCATTGAAAGTTACTCACTCTGCTAAGCTTTGGAAAAAATATAAAAACAATTGCTACAAATTGGAAATTTTTAAAATTTATTCAAAATATATTTTGATTTATAGTCCAATCAAAATCCAAGAACACCCTTTAGGTAAATTTGGAAATAATCGCACAAGAACAGAACTTATGTCATATTTTTGTATATTTCAAATTCTAATAAACTTTACTGCCATTTTACTCAAAATCTAATGAGATTTTCAAAAAAGCTTATTCTTTATAAGTTATTCATTTTTGCATTTTCTACAATTATTATTAATATAAATTTGCTGTAACTATTATTGTTTCATAATTATAAAATAAAAATGAAAAAAAAAATTCAAAAAACAGTGATTTTATGAAAAATATGTTTTTTTGTTTATTGTCTTCAATATTTTTTTAACATCATTTATATTTGGAAAAATATTGTAAAAAACAAAAAACGGTTGAGGTTAACATCCACTTCCGGGGTAGGAAATTTTACCAAAAGCTTTTCAGTTCTTCGGATTGTCAAATGACTTATGTTCAAAGTTTTATATTAATTACTCTATTGGTTTTTGAAATACATCGCGCACACACAGACACATTTTTTCCAGAAATCTTTAATATCGGGATATTTGCGTAATTTTTTTTTTTCATGATCACAATACTTTCTCGTACTTCGTAACGGAGAAAGTAAAAATTCAGTGTATAATTCAGAATGCATTAAGACATAATTGAGAATATTCTTTTTCTTTTCTAAAACACACGCAGTGATTCTTTTTACATAACATAGAGAACATTTCCTTGTAAAAATCCTATTATGAGGTGAAGACTACCAAACAAGAGATGAGCAGAGTTTCAACAAAAGCATTAGAGAAAACTCGACACAGTTTTGAGTGGCAGACCATTCTAGAGAAAGAGCTTCGCCCGGATTAGTTCCATTAAAGTATTCATCACATAATGTGCATCGAATTGTTCTGTTTGTATCAGTCTATGAATTAACTTAATTCTGATTCGGATTCTGAAGAAATGGAATATATTTTTGTAACATTTATATAAATATCTCTAATTGTTTCTGTTTTTCGGTTTTGGTTTAATTTTTTTTATTTACAAGCTTAGCAACATTTCACTTTAAACAGATAAATAGCAGAACCGATTAAATAACAATAGTTAAATTTGACATGTAGCTAACCAATGCATACATCTCAGCAATGAAGTAATTTGAAGGCAAAATCTTAATTAATAAAGAAATTATGAACGAATTAGGTGACAAATTAATAATAAAATGGTGTTTTTTTGTGTCCATTTCCATTAGTATTGGTCAAAAAATGATGAAATTTCCTTATTGCCTAAGTAAGAATGTAAATGGCATATGTGCAAAATTTTAAGACAATCCTGCGGCCACTTTTTGAGATATCCAATCGGAAATAATTAAAATTTCAATTAAAATTTTCTTGCTGTCAGATTACATCTATTACAGTTATATGTATGTAGTTTTTGTAATTTTAATTTCAAGCTTCATAAATAACCTAAATTGTAAATGATTGAGGTTGGCGGCACTTACTTCGTGATACATTTTTAATTAAATAAAACACACTTTTACTTAGTTAATATCACACTGTTTATTTTATTAGTGACTGCAGTTTCGATCAAAATATATAGAAAACCTACATTTACCGACTCAGTAATACCAGCAAACTCAAGGCATCCATTAAAACATAAAAAAGCAGCCTTCAATTCGATGATTCATAGAGCATTTTCATTACCTTTATCACAACAGGCTTTACAACTTGAAATCAATACAATTTATAACATTGCTAACAACAACGGCTATACAAATAAAACAATTGACACCTTAATAAAAATTCACCAAAACAAAAATATTAAAAACATTTTGTATGCAGCTCACATTCCTGAAACAATATTTTTCAAATCATTAACATATTTTGGAGATATTAGTCTTAAAATTCGCAATATCCTAAACAAACTAGGCATTAATATAGCTTTAAAGCCATACAATAAAATTTGTAACACTATTTTTAATTCAAAAACTCCCCTAGACAAATTTAATAAATCAGGTATTTATAAGTTAAATTGTAAAGATTGCTCCTCAGTGTACATAGGGCAAACAGGTCGTAGTTTTAAAGTTAGGTTAAAGGAACATCTAACATCGTTCCGTTTAAATAAAGATGACTCCACTTTCGCTAACCATCTCATTGAAAACCGTCATACTTTTGACGAAGATGTACTACAAATTCTACATTTCGAAGACAAGGGGATTAAAATGGACGTGCTCGAATCCCTCGAAATTCATAAACTCAAGGATAATCCGGACAGCCCCATAATTAACGAACAAACGAACCTAATGTTCTCGCCTCTGTTTAACGCGGTATAAATTAAGATGTTTCTTTGTAATTACGTTACTTATAGTTTGATAATGATCATTGTTTGATCGAAACTGCAGTCACTAATAAAATAAACAGTGTGATATTAACTAAGTAAAAGTGTGTTTTATTAAATTGTAAATATTTCATTTGATAATATTTTCTTAAAACTTTTTCTCTTTTGCCATAGCAATAAAATCCATACAAGTTAAAACATATTTTATTGATTTAAAAGCAATCACTGATATAGCTCCTCTATATCGTGTTTGTAGAACCTTTCAATTTCCCTCCTGCGTATCTTAAACGTGGCCGTGACGAGTCCAGTGTCGGGCGTCCACAATGTGCAGCACAGTTTTATTCGAGCCGGTGTCTCATTCCTTTCGAATTTACCTAAACACAAAATTCATATTAATTTAGCCCTTTACTATAAAAAAAATGGTGATGTGACCGGTGGCTGCTTGTGGAACATGTTGATGGTAGAGCCACTTGTTTGTTTTTGTTGTTGTTCCCCTTTCCCTACGGGTGTGGTAGATCAGCAGTGCCCCTGTGGGCCGATAAGCTGAACTCCGCCCTTTTTTCTACAAATGAATTTTGTATTTACTGTTTATTTTACATGCATTCATGTTTGTATTTGTATGTACTTTGTATCATTGGAGAAAATAAAAATTATTATTATTATTATTTATTATTGTTACTTATACAATATACTCCCCCCCCCACCTTTTTTGGAGAAAGAAAGAGCGATTTATCTTCCTAGACCAAAATAACTGGCGAAAAAGTGCTTTAAAAATAAATTTAAAATTCTTGCTAAACTACAGGTGGTGCCATGACTCCTTGGCTCTATATAACGAGCCGCCCCTGGATGTGACCATCTTCTATTTGATGGTATCATAGTTATATTTACGCTTCCATGGTTTATTTTCAATTTAAATCATATTTTAAATGTACATCGAGCGTTTTGTAGGATCGGATGAAACTGACGTTTAAAACGTCAAAATTATGAAAGATGAAAATGACAAATTATACTTATAACTTTGATTAAAATTGAAAATAAACTATGAAAGTGTAAATATAAATAACTATACCACGAAATCGGAGAAAGTAGCATGATGGTCACATCACCATTTTTTTTAATTTTAGGCAGGTAAAATGGAATATCCGGGCGGTGAAGAAAATAAACGTTTTCGGCATCTGCTATTCTTTGGTTTTCATCGAGGCCAAAAACATGCCGAGAATTAGCTGAAAAGATGGACAATCTCCCGCCATCTTCAATCAAGACGGCGGCAAAAATAATAATTTTCGGCATCTGATATTCTTTGGTTTTCATCGAGGCCAAAAACGTGGCGAAAATTAGCGGAAAAGATGGACAATCTCCCTTCATCTTTAAGTGACTGGTTTCAGTCAAAAAAATTGGAGTTTGGGCGTCACGCGAACATAAATGGAATATCCAGGCGGCGGCAAAAATAATCATTTTCGGCATCTGATATTCTTTGGTTTTCGTCGAGGCCAAAAACATGCCGAGAATTAGCTGAAAAGATGGACAATCTCCCGCCATCTTCAATCAAGACGGCGACAAAAATAATCATTTTTGGCATCTGATATTCTTTGGTTTTCATGGAGGCCAAAAACATGCCGAAAATTAGCTGAAAAGATGGACAATTTCTCGCCATCTTCAATCAACTGGTTTTAGTCAAAAACTTGGAGTTTTGGTGTCACACGATCCTAAATGGAATATCCAGACGGCGACAAAAATAATAATTTTCGGCATCTGATATTGGTTGGTTTTCATCGAGGCCAAAAACATGCCGAAAATTAGCTGAAAAGATGGACAATCTCCCGTCATCTTCAATTGACGGGTTTTAGTCAAAAAACTTGGAGTTTTGGTGTCACGCGAACTTAAATGGAATATCCAGGCGGCGGCAAAAATAATCATTTTCGGCATCTGTTCTTTGATTTTAATTGATGCCGAAAATCAACTAAAAAGATGGAAAATCTCCCGCCATGTTCAATCAACTGGTTTTAGTAAAAAAACTTGGAGTTTGGGTGTCACGCGAACTTAAATGAAATATCCAGGCGGCGGCAAATTTTTGGCATCTGATATTCTTTTTTTCATCAAGGCCAAATTAGCAATGAGTGGACAATCTCCCGCCAAAAACTTTGGGTGTCCCACGAACTTGTAGTAGTGGTGAATACATAATAAATTCAATTAATTTTGTTATTTTTGCCAAATAAAACGGTGAGTTATTTATGACACAACCCAATAATTTAGAACCCATTGTAAGACCTATGGGATTTAGCAGCAAAACTCTTATTGATATTACATTCTACTGTTACTTCCACTTACATAATCTACAGTGCTCAACTATAACTTTTAAAACGGCTTTCGTAACTTCAGGATTCACGCAGAGATCCTCGAAATTCATCGGACTAGCTCCCACCTCCTTCGCTATGTCCTCCAAGTTCGGCCTATTCGGCGATATCAGCGCCATGCAGTAATCCTTTCCGGGCCACGCGATCACGCAGGCGTTATCGATCAGCGGACAGGTCTTGAGGGCCATTTCCACTTTCCCCAAGGCCACGTATTCGCCGTTCTGCAGCTTGATCAGGTCCTTGCGCCTGTCGATGATCACCAAACTACCATCCGGGAGTACCTCGCCGATGTCCCCCGTTCTGAACCAGGCGATCGGTGGCGATGACGGGTTGAGTTGCTCGGTGAAAAAATCTTGATTGGTTAGCTGCGGAAGTTTATAATACCCGGGGCTGATGCTGGGTCCTCCCACGACGATTTCTCCGCGAGGGTTGGGTGTGTCCGTTATCGAATAACCGCCCGAATCCCAATCGATTAGTCTGATGTAGCAAGCTGTCGTTGGTTGTCCCACTGTGCCTACTGATTTATCATAAGCTTAAAAAAAATTATTAGATATTAACTTTAAATATTTTGACAGAACCCAACCGCGGCAAAGTGGTGGAATCTATTGCCTGAATGTTGAACTAAGTGGTATAAGCGGCGGCTCGTGGATTTCCGTGCTGCACTACTAGCCGGGCCAACATGATGCTACGTACGTTTGCTTCCAAGTGATGAGTCAAACGTTGGACGAACGTCTTGACACATGCGCTCCCACACGATAGACAAACGTTGGATTCAAATGCAGTTGGTTCCAACGTTTGTCTGAAGGAAGTTCACCCCCTTATTAGTTCTTAGAGTCACCGCTAGGGTGACAGTACATATAATAGAGGTTATTATTCATTTATGTTATGATAGTTACTTTTTTTAATCATTTAATTAAGTATTAAACCCTTAAGTTCAGTTAGTTTTACATTTATTTTTTATAATTGTCATGATTTACTAATTAATAAAATATTATTGCCAGTGGCTGAACGTAAAATAAATATTAAAAAGACCGTTACTTATGATACACGGTTGTCATTCGTACAAATGTTTGTGCATGTCGTGTGGGAATGTATCCAATGCCACCAAGTATGCCAACCAATGACAGAGAAAACCCTTTGAAGAAGACTAAAAGACCGACAGCCGGCCGAACACCTTCCAACACGAACGTTTGCCACTCGTAGTTCGTGGATCTCCCACATGATGCGCCCAACCATCCAGCGTCCAACGTTGGAAGGTGTTCGTAGCATCGTGTGGGCCCGGCTTTACTCTTACGGAGGAAGCAAATATTACACTGCTGTTTTTGGTTAAATTTTCTTCCGCAACCTCCTCGCCGAACATCCACGAGCCGCCGCTGCGACAGATACAGGAACATGCAAACAATCTTCAATGTTTCATAAGAGTTGTTAAATATTTACCGCTCATAACAGTCGCACATGAAGTCGTTTCGGTCAATCCGTAACCGATTATGATCTTCACGCCCAGACACGTTTGCACAAACTTTTGAGTGTCCACCGAGAGAGGAGCTCCGCCGCAGAAGATGCGTTTCACCTTTCCCCCCAGCAGTTTGGCGACTTTCTGGAACACGAGTCTGAAAGGCTGCCGTCGTTACAAAAATTATTGGAACCCGTTCGCGGAGGTGTTACCTGTCGATAATGGGCGTGGTGTAGCCCCTTGACACCCAAAACGTCTTGTACTTGAAGCCGAATTGGAAGAGGACTCTCTTGAAGAAGCCGGCTTTGCCGACCTTCTCGCGTACACCCTTCGCCACCCTGTCTAAAATCAACTTAAAAAAAAACAATAACTGTAGGTAATTGGTAGTAGAAGCCACCACTGGATTTGTTCATTGATTACCAAGTCAAAAAAAAGTTTAAAAAAAAACAATAACAGCTGTAGATAATTGGTAGTAGAAGCCACCACTGGATTTATTCATTGATTACCAAGTCAAAAAAAGTTAAAAAAAGAAACAATAACAGCTGTAGATAATTGGTAGTAGAAGCCACCACTGGATTTGTTCATTGATTACCAAGTCAAAAAAAAAAGTTAAAAAAAAAAACAATAACTGTAGATAATTGGTAGTAGAAGCCACCACTGGATTTGTTCATTGATTACCAAGTCAAAAAAAAGTTAAAAAAAAACAATAACAGCTGTAGATAATTGGTAGTAGAAGCCACCACGGGATTTGTTCATTGATTACCAAGTCAAAAAAAAGTTAAAAAAAAAACAATAACAGCTGTAGATAATTGGTAGTAGAAGCCACCACTGGATTTGTTCATTGATTACCAAGTCAAAAAAAAGTTTAAAAAAAAACAATAACAGCTGTAGATAATTGGTAGTAGAAGCCACCACTGGATTTATTCATTGATTACCAAGTCAAAAAAAGTTAAAAAAAGAAACAATAACAGCTGTAGATAATTGGTAGTAGAAGCCACCACTGGATTTGTTCATTGATTAAGAAGTCGATAAAACTTAAAGCGAGTTTTTGGTGGCAAAACGCATGACACGTGTATAATTAAATTTTGAAACTCAAAGTTTTAATCGTTTCATTACTTACAGGCACAGCCGTCATTATTGTCGGTTGTAATTCTGAAGCATCTCCCTTGGTTCCTTGCTTGATCTTTGTGGAAGTGTCCATTAAGGTGTTGGCGTTTGAATATCCGATTGGTACACCTGAAACAATTAAATATAATTTTAATGGTTAATTTTTGTAAAAAAATGAAAGATTAAGAGTGTTTCTTGTAATTTTAAGAAAATAAACTGAACGCCAATTTTGCAACTTTTAAAATATTTAAGTAGAAATTCTAGAAAATCTATACAAGATATGCATACAGATTATAGACTAATTTTAAAGCCACGAGTATCTAGAATATACACAAGAAAAATTATGAAACTATATCAAAAGTTTTTCTTAAAATTTAAAGAAATTGAACGCCAATTTCATAATTTCATCTTTGAGTGGAAATTCCAGAAAATCTATACAGGATATGCATACAGATTATAGACTAATTTTAAAGCCACGAGTATCTAGAATATACACAAGAAAAATTATGAAACTATATCAAAAGTTTTTCTTGAAATTTGAAGAAATTTAACGCCAATTTCATAATTTCATCTTTGAATGGAAATTCCAGAAAATCTATACAGGATATGCATACAGATTATGGACTAATTTTAAAGCCACGAGTATCTAGAATATACACAAGAAAAATTATGAAACTATATCAAAAGTTTTTCTTGAAATTTGAAGAAATTGAACGCCAATTTCATAATTTCATCTTTGAGTGGAAATTCTAGAAAATCTATACAGGATATGCATACAGATTATAGACTAATTTTAAAGCCACGAGTATCTAGAATATACACAAGAAAAATTATGAAACTATATCAAAAGTTTTTCTTGAAATTTGAAGAAATTTAACGCCAATTTCATAATTTCATCTTTGAATGGAAATTCCAGAAAATCTATACAGGATATGCATACAGATTATGGACTAATTTTAAAGCCACGAGTATCTAGAATATGCACAATAAAATTATGAAACTATATCAAAAGTTTTTCTTAAAATTTGAAGAAATTGAACGCCAATTTCATAATTTCATCTTTGAGTGGAAATTCCAGAAAATCTATACAGGATATGCATACAGATTATGGACTAATTTTAAAGCCACGAGTATCTAGAATATACACAAGAAAAATTATGAAACTATATCAAAAGTTTTTCTTAAAATTTAAAGAAATTGAACGCCAATTTCATAATTTCATCTTTGAGTGGAAATTCCAGAAAATCTATACAGGATATGCATACAGATTATAGACTAATTTTAAAGCCACGAGTATCTAGAATATACACAACAAAAATTATGAAACTATATCAAAAGTTTTTCTTGAAATTTGAAGAAATTGAACGCCAATTTCATAATTTCATCTTTGAGTGGAAATTCCAGAAAATCTATACAGGATATGCATACAGATTATGGACTAATTTTAAAGCCACGAGTATCTAGAATATACACAAGAAAAATTATGAAACTATATCGAAAGTTTTTCTTGAAATTTGAAGAAATTGAACGCCAATTTCATAATTTCATCTTTGAGTGGAAATTCCAGAAAATCTATACAGGATATGCATACAGATTATAGACTAATTTTAAAGCCACGAGTATCTAGAATATACACAACAAAAATTATGAAACTATATCAAAAGTTTTTCTTGAAATTTGAAGAAATTGAACGCCAATTTCATAATTTCATCATTGAGTGGAAATTCCAGAAAATCTATACAGGATATGCATACAGATTATAGACTAATTTTAAAGCCACGAGTATCTAGAATATGCACAAGAAAAATTATGAAACTATATTAAAAGTTTTTCTTGAAATTTGAAGAAATTGAACGCCAATTTCATAATTTCATCTTTGAGTGGAAATTCCAGAAAATCTATACAGGATATGCATACAGATTATAGACTAATTTTAAAGCCACGAGTATCTAGAATATGCACAAGAAAAATTATGAAACTATATCAAAAGTTTTTCTTAAAATTTAAAGAAATTGAACGCCAATTTCATAATTTCATCATTGAGTGGAAATTCCAGAAAATCTATACAGGATATGCATACAGATTATAGACTAATTTTAAAGCCACGAGTATCTAGAATATGCACAAGAAAAATTATGAAACTATATTAAAAGTTTTTCTTGAAATTTGAAGAAATTGAACGCCAATTTCATAATTTCATCTTTGAGTGGAAATTCCAGAAAATCTATACAGGATATGCATACAGATTATAGACTAATTTTAAAGCCACGTGTATCTAGAATATGCACAAGAAAAATTATGAAACTATATCGAAAGTTTTTCTTGAAATTTGAAGAAATTGAACGCCAATTTCATAATTTCATCTTTGAGTGGAAATTCCAGAAAATCTATATAGGATATGCATACAGATTATAGACTAATTTTAAAGCCACGTGTATCTAGAATATGCACAAGAAAAATTATGCAACTATATCAAAAGTTTTTCTTGAAATTTGAAGAAATTGAACGCCAATTTCATAATTTCATCTTTGAGTGGAAATTCCAGAAAATCTATACAGGATATGCATACAGATTATAGACTAATTTTAAAGCCACGAGTATCTAGAATATACACAAGAAAAATTATGAAACTATATCAAAAGTTTTTCTTGAAATTTGAAGAAATTGAACGCCAATTTCATAATTTCATCTTTGAGTGGAAATTCCAGAAAATCTATACAGGATATGCATACAGATTATAGACTAATTTTAAAGCCACGAGTATCTAGAATATACACAAGAAAAATTATGAAACTATATCAAAAGTTTTTCTTGAAATTTGAAGAAATTGAACGCCAATTTCATAATTTCATCTTTGAGTGGAAATTCCAGAAAATCTATACAGGATATGCATACAGATTATGGACTAATTTTAAAGCCACGAGTATCTAGAATATACACAAGAAAAATTATGAAACTATATCAAAAGTTTTTCTTGAAATTTGAAGAAATTGAACGCCAATTTCATAATTTCATCTTTGAGTGGAAATTCCAGAAAATCTATGAAGGATATGCGTTCAAATTATTGACTAATTTTAAAGCCAAGAGTATATAGAGTATACACAATTAAAGAGTCACGATGATGGTTGCGACCGTTACTACGTGGTAATTTATAATATAATCACTGAATAAAAACACTTACATATAGTTTGTTCGCTGGAATCTGGCGGCTGAGGCATCCTCGAAGAAAAGGTGTTGGTGGTTTGTCTAATTGCATCCCATACATTTATTACTGTTCTTCGCTCCTATTGGTACTTCTTCACGAAGATTGGTTTGAGATAAAAAAATATTACGTCCCCTACTTACCGAGCTCAGACCCTCTTTTACGACCACAGGCGCCAGATTCCAGAAAACAGGCTATAGTAAGTATTTTATTCAGCAATTATGCAATTAAAGAGATTTTGGTAATTTTGCCAAGAGGTCAAGACGTTATTTTAGATCAGACTGCACAAAACTGGTATCAAAAACAAAACACTACCTGAACACAAGCAGACGTTCTCGACGAGGAGTTCGAAGATGTGCGCCAAAGGCAAAAAGCCGAGCATCGACTCGTTCTGAGTGAGTTCCATGGTTTCGGTGACGTCCGCGAAGGCCCTCATCGTGGCTAATAGGTTTTCGTGTCGCAGGATGACACCTTTCGGAATGCCCGTGGAACCGCTGGTGTACATTATAATGGCGACATCTTCGGGACTCGGTAAGATCTGACCTACGTAAATTAATACAAAAAAGTAAACAACAATCTTCGACGAACAAATGTTTGCATTACCTATGGTAGAGAGTTCGCCTAGTTTGATGACGTCCGAGAATTTGATGAGCCTTCGTCCGCCCTTGCAGCTCAGTATCTTCGGACTGAGCGGCTTGAGCTGGTGTTCCATGTAGATGATGGTGTCGATCAGAGGTATCATTGGTAGGACGCTCTTTAACTTGGGCACGAGTTCGTGGCTGGTGATGATGATCGTCACCTCCGTTTCGTTGATGGCGTGAACTATACCTTCTTCGCCGAGTGTGGCGTAAATGGTAACAACTGTGAAAGTGTTAGAATAAGTTTAAAGCGTAAATCAACCAATAACTACAGAGAAATAAATTTAAAAAATGGTGATGTGGCCATCATGTTACTTTCTCCGATTATTTGATGGTATAATAGTTATTTATATTTATAGATTCATTCATTATTTTCAATTTAAATCATATTTTAAATCGAGAGTTTCACATAATCGAATGGTAATGACGTTTGAAACGTCAAAATTATGAAAGGTACAAATGACAAATTATTTTTCAAATTCTAACAATCTTTACCTTAAGTTTCCTGAAAAACTAAAAAAGAAAATGCAAGAAAAAGTCCTGAAAAACAAGTCTTAAAAATGATTTCTAAAAATAGTCCTGATTAAAAAGTCATAAAAAACCTAATAAAAGTCCTGAACAAATCTTGAAAAAAGTCCCGAAAAAAGTGTCCCGACAAAAAAAGTCTTGAAAAACAGATCTTTCAAAAAGACCAGAAATAAAGTCCTAAAAGAAAGTCATGAAAAAAGAGTTCTGGCACAAAAAGTACCTGAGAAAAAGTCCTGGAGAAACAGTTTTGGAAATAAAGTCTTGAAAAAGAGTATGTACTGTTTAAAAGTTGTGAAAAAAGTCTTAAATAAAGTACTGCAAAACAAGTCCTGAAAAATCAAGTCTTCATATAAAACACCAGAAATAAATCCCGAAAGAAGTCCCAAAGGACTAAAATAAGTCCTGAAAAAACTTGTGAAGAAAGTCTTGAGAAAAGACCAGAAAGAGAGTCCTGACAAAATATCCTGAAAAAATGTCCTGTAATAACAGTCTTGAAAAAAAGTTATGAGAATAACATCCTAAAAAATTGCAAAAAAAAACATTTCTGAAAAAAACCCTGTAAATGGATCATTAAATAAGACCTGAAAAAGTTCTGAAGAAATTGTCCTTAAAAATATTAATACTTTCAAAAATGTCCTGAAATATAGTATTGAAAAAAGTAGGAAAAGAAGGAAAAGAAAAAAAAAATCCCGAAAAAATTTTTCTGAAAAAAGCAATGAAGAAAATTCTGAAATAATCCTGAAAAGAAGTACTGAACAAGAGGTTCCGAAAAAATTTCCTGGAGGAACAGTCCTGGAAATAAAATCGTGAGAAAGAGTATTGACAAGAGCTATGAAAAAAAGTCCTGAAAAATAGTCTTCATACAAAATACCAGAAATAAATGTTCCGAAAAAGAGTCCTAAAAAGTCCTGAAGAAAGTTCAGACAAAGAGTCCTGATGAAATATCATAAAAAAAATGTCCTGAAAAACACTGAAATAAACAAAATAAACAAAAAAAATCTGAAAAAAGCATTGTAAAAAGTCCTTCAAATAGTCAAATAAGATCTGAAGAAATTGTCCTGAAAAAGAAATGAAAAGAGTGTTGAAAAAGTCCTGCAAAAGGCCTAAAATAAATCCTTAACAAAAATCCTGAAATAAAAAGTTTTGAAAATAGTCTTGAAAAAACAAATGCTAAAAATATATGAAAAAGTCCTTAAAAAGGTCCAAAAAAGGTCATGAAAAGAAATGTTCTAAAAATGTCATGAAGAAAATTTTAATTTTTTTTTCTTTTCTTAAGTAAGTCCCGAAAATGTCCGGAGAAAAAATTCCTGAAAAAAAAATCCAGTTAATAAAATTTTGAAAAGAAATCCTAAAAAAAAAGTCCTGAAAGAAAAAGTCCTAAAAAAATTTCTTAAAGAAAAAGAAAAAAGACCTGAAAAAAATTCTGAAAACATTGTCCTGAAGTCCCAAAATGGCTAAAAGAACAAAAAACTTAAGGTAAATAATCGGAAATACGAAATTTTAGCAAAAGCTTTCCACTTTTTCGGATTCTAAAATAACAATTATGTTCAAAGTTTCCTGATCATTTCTGTTTTGAGAGACAGCGCGGACAGACAGACTGTTATGTAGAGAAAAAATGGTGATGTGGCCATCATGTTACTTTCTCCGATTTAATGGTATCATAGTTTATATTTACATTTTATGGTTTATTTTCAATTTAGATCATATTTTCAATGTACATCGAGCGTTGTGTAAACTCGGATAAAACTGACGTGTAAAACGTCAAAATTATAAAAGATGGAAAAATTATACTTTAAATTCAAAAACTCAGTTTACTCAAAAACTAAAGAGATTTCGAAAAAAACTTATTCTTTATAAGTTGTTGATTTCGGCATTCTCTACAATTATTATTAACATACATTTGCTGTAACTATTATCGTTTTATAATTATAAACCAAAAATGAAAAAAAAATAATAATTTTTTTTCTCGAATAACAATGATTTTATGAAAAATAATCTCATTTTTTATTGTCTTCAATATTTGTTTAAACGTTTTTGTGATATTTTTCATATTTAAGAAAATATTGGCATAAAACAAAAAACAGTTAAGGTAAACACCCACTTTCGGTGTACGAAATTTTACCAAAAGCTTTTCAGTTCTTCGGATTATTAAATAAGACATATGTTCAAAGTTTCATATCAATTGGTCTATTAGTTTTTGAGATATAGCGCGCACAGCCACACACACATACACATATACAGACACACACACACACGCAATTTTTTTTGCGATTTTTGAGATTGTTGAAATGGTATCTAGGGACCCCAAAACAGATATTTCCGTAAAAAAAAAATTTGAAAAAAAAATCACGATCACAATACTTTCTCTTACTTCGTAACGGAGAAAGTAAAAACTTTGCAATTTATTTTAAATTAAAAACAAAGGTTTGCCATGAAATCATAATGGCTGATATTTCATTTTGTTCCAAAAAGTGACAGTAGATGTCGCATTACGATTAACAATCAGCCGTGTATTCTACACAAGAAAAAGTATTTATGATTATTAAATGGTACTATTTAAGAAGTGAACGTGATTTGGCTAATGTTGATTTTTTGGAGAAGGCAATACCTAGCAAGTAAAAGTAGTATCCAACGAGTTTTAAAAATAATGTAAGTAAACCGATAATTAAGGGAGCCAATTTCAAATTTACAAAGTAACATAGTACTTTTGTTGGATATTGCCTACTCCGAAAATGTACGTAAAGTTCTTAAATATTACCTGCGTAGAACCATTTATAAATACTTTTTTCCGCTACCGACAACGTAACTAAGCATTGCATTCATGGTTACAGGTACCGTAAGTGACTGATAACATTCGTGATGTTTGTTGTCCTTGACGACGGAACTTAATTTTTTACTTACGGACCTAGGAAAATAATAAACATAAACGTAACGCTCCAACATATAGGCGAGCAATCAGGGACGTTCCTAGGTGTACAGCCGCCTGCGTGCTGAGCAATTTTTCGTCGCCCCCCGCCCTTACCTTGATAATGCGAAAACATATTTAAATCAGTATACATAAGTGCTTTATCCAAATTTATAATTAGAAATTCAGAATACAATGAATTTGTTGTATTAACGCATTTTAAGAACATATATCGCATTCGCAATTGGTTGCTCTATTCTATTTTCGACCGCAGTCGGCCGCCCCTAAAATCGGCCGCCTGCTTGCGGGCACGCCTGGTAGAAACTGCTCTGCGAGTAACACATTTTCGTCTATAACATAGGAAACCTTTTTACATAACCACTGCTTAAAAGAGTCGTAACAGGGCACATACCTTTTTCAATTTTGTCGGTAACAGGTTCTAACACGCAATATTCGCATCTTCGTTTGCATCCATGCCCGCAAAAACTGTCACTGGATTGATACAAACAAACAAAATTCGACATTGTTTTCTCGGTTGCTGGGTTGCCATAGGACGCATAGGTTACTATAAAAATTTTAATTCCAAATGTTACAAGTCGTATTTTAGAATATATTCTGATCTTTTTTAAGTATTATATTTCCGGTAGCGGAAAAAAATTAATAAGCAACACGGAACGTAATGACAATTAACATTTTCGGCAGGCGACGAGCCTCGGCTCCGCCTCGCCTCGTAGTCGCCTACCTCAAATGTTAATACGTCCTTACGTTCCTTGTTGCTTAAATAACTATTTCTTGTGTAGAATACACGGCCGGTTGTAAATCTTAATGCGACAGCAAACGTCACTTTTTCGAACAAAATTAAATATCCGCCATTATGATTTCATGGCAAACCTTTGTTTTTATTTGAAAATAATAGTAAAGTTTTTTGCAAATATCTCAGTAAATACTGTACAGAAACTAATGAGTAGGGTACCAAATCTTTCAGGCAGCCAAGCGGGGCTGTTAGGGGTGCCCAGCACCCGGGCGGCAGGTCATTACCCCGAAGCATCGATGCTAACAGCCCTCTTTGCTTGGCGCCCACCAAATCTTATTGCTTTTTACAATTTGCAAACAAGATTTAGATATGCCATTTTTGCCACGCACCCCGGCGGCAACATACCTTGGCGCGGCCGTTAATAAACTTTAAAAATCAGGTAATTAGACCGATACTGTCAAATAATTAGGGCAGCCAATATTTACACATTTCCCCCGCTTTGCAATTCAACACCTTGTAGAAGAAGTTTTCTGCGATATAAATTAACCCAGCTGATTCTACCCTGCATGTAAATTGTGCCCCAATTAGCTACCTTTTTTTTACTTACTGGGCATGGACTGTTTAAACAAGCCATGAGCAGCCACCATCCATTCCGCCCTGGTTTCTGCAAAAATAGCAATATTGTGTTGGGGCAAGTTACCAATCTCACGGATACCCCGTCCAAAACATCTCGCAGAAAGGTCCACTTGGCCAAACGTGGTCCACTGATATTCTCCCAGTTTATACTAAAAAATAGAAAATAAGTCTTAAATTCATTCACTAGATGGCATTGATTTAGAACTTATTATTTCTACGACTTTATTTTGCATGAATAATTTTGATAGTATAAGGGCACCTTCACCCCGCTAACACTATTTCCACCCATTATCCACCCTGTCGCAAATAATGAATGGAATTATGATTCATCACGAAAGCCATTATTAATGCAACTGCGGGAAAAAGCAAAATATTTGAATCAAATCCAATTCAGTGAGCATTTGGTTGAGTAATGTTGTTTTAGGTGCAGCATACCGCACTTAGTGCATTTTCTGAAAAAGTGCACCCGTTTACTTCCAGACCCCTCAATTATTCTGTAACCGCTAATTTTCTAAATTAAATCACTCTTCTCCATGTATCAACAAATAAATATTTTTTAAACTAAGTCACTCTTCTCCCCGTATCAACAAATAAATAACCACTATTACTGAGTTACGACGTTTTTGCGGCAATTTTTTTTCCACTTAAAAACAAACGTGATTGCAAAGACCTTAGTAAAAACTTTTCCATTACGCTGCTTCTCCTCACTCTCGCTCAAAATCTCCCTGATCCCCAAACACTTCTTGTTCTTGTGTTTGTGCGAGTAAAAGTTCATCATTTCCGCCATCGTGTTGATTTGCTCGTCCACCATTTCCTTGTAGAGGGTTCCTCCGCGACTGGCCGACTTCCACGTGATGTTCGCGGGGGTCGTATGCTTCACTGTCTGCACAATTCAAGAATGTACGCAAAAGAAAAATATGCAAAACATCCAAAACTGTCATACCCCACTCTTGTTCTTGGCTGCATTTTCTTTCCTCGCTGATATATTGAAACAATATGTCATTGGAAAACGTAACAAATCAATTGCCAGGGCAAGGGACATCAGTATATTCACAAATACCCAGCTTAATAAATCTCCAACCACACACATGTTTGGCAACACCACTAAAATTTTGACACTTGACAACACAGAGTGACTTTTTTCCTAAAATGTTTACTTTTTGTGTTTCGAAATCGAAATTACAATCCCTCGACCATTTTTGAAAAATGTCTGTGAGTCTGTATCTCGAAAACTAATCATTTTGAAATGAAACGCTTTATTTGACAATCTGAACAACGGAAAAGGTATTGGTAAAATTCTGAGTAATTACCAGTGACGGTTCGCGGGGTTTTTTCTGGTACGGCCGAGGAACAAGAGGTGGTAATACACTGCAACTAACCATACCTATCTGTATTACCACCTCTTGTTCCTCGGCCGTACCAGAAAAAACCCCGCGAACCGTCACTGGTAATTACTCTATAAATTACTGTTTGAATCGTTAATAGAAGCACGCGTACAACCGTTAAAGATTTACGACGGCAATATTTATTATTCCGCTATTTATTTATATGCTTTTACGGATTAAAAGTTTATCAGCGATTTAACCTTTCAATTATCAAAATCACCCCTCAGAGTTACGAGTTATAAGCGTTTAAAAATTCAAACATTCAAACATATAATTGCCGCTGCTGGCGTGCTATCTACCGGACGATGGCTGAACAGCCAAGTGATGATTGCGGACAGCGCCAAAACGCTCGAACTTTATACTTATAATCAAAATGTAAATATCCAGTAATGAGCTGTAGATCAAACGATAAAATATTTAATTCCGAATCTAATGATGTATAAAATAGCTGAGGAAATGTAGCGATTTTTCAGTAATTTACAAATTAAAATTTAACTGGAGCACCTGTCGGTAATTCAGTTTACTGTAAAGCTTAAAACTTAAAAACAGAGCATTTTGCAATCTTTTTCAAATAAATACGGTTCTTAGAATTTGTTATTAATTATTTGTCTAACCAACATTGTTTTTATATTTTTTACTTTCTCCGTTACGAAGTACGAGAAAGTATTGTGATCGTGATTTTTTTTTCAAAAATTTTTTTTACGGAAATATCCGTTTTGGGGTCCCTAGATGCCATTTCAACAATTTCTGGAAAAAATTTTTTTGTGTCTGTGTGTGTGTGTGTGTGTGTGTCTGTCTGTCTGTCTGTGTGTGTGTGTGTGTGTGTGTCTGTCTGTGTGCGCTGTATCTCAAAAACTAATAGAGCAATTGATATGAAACTTTGAACATACGTCTTATTTGATAATCCGAAGAACTGAAAAGCTTTTGGTAAAATTTCGTACACCGGAAGTGGGCGTTTACCTTAACTGTTTTTTGTTTTTTGCCAATATTTTCTTAAATATGAAAAATATCACAAAAAAATTTAAATAAACATCAAAGACAGCAAAGAAATGAACATCTTTTGCTTGAAAATATTTTTCATAAAATCATTGCTATTCGAGAAAAAAATGTATTAATTTTTTTAAATTTTTGGTTTATAATTATGAAACGATAATAGTTACAGCAAATTTATGTGAATAATAATTGTAGAGAATGCCAAAATGAACAACTTCTAAGGAATAAGTTTTTTTCGAAATCTCGTTAGTTTTTGAGTAAACCGAGTTTTTGAATTTGAAGTATAATTTTTCCATATTTCATGATTTTGACGTTTTAAACGTCAGTTCCATCCGAGTTTACGCAACGCTCGATGTACATTTAAAATATGATTTTAATTGAAAATAAACCCATGAAAACGTAAATATAAAGTCGGAGAAAGTAACATGATGGCCGCATCACCATTTTTTGCTCAAGAGATCAACTTCGCGATTAATCGACTCACAAAAAGAGGTATTTCGCCCTCTACTTTCTACTGCATTTAGTATTTTAGCAGTTAGGAACGAGTAAGAAATTTTGACTCATGAATAATGAAATAATAAATTTGTAAAACAATTGATGTTCATCGTCAAATATTCGTTTATACGCAAGTAAGAAATTTTGTCTCACGAATATTAAAATTATAATCTTGGAATACAATTGCTGTTCACCAGTTTACTTACGAGTGAGAAATTTTGATGAGTGAATATTAAAATAATAATTTTGGAATACAATTGCAATTCATCAATGATTAGTTTAACCAGTAAGAAATTTTGACTTTGAATTGCTTTTATCAAAAATTAGTTTACTTAAGTCACGTCCTTTAGAAACCGATTGATTCGATTGTACTAACACATTTTAGTCACTTTCACTTCATCCTTTTGTTGGTGAATCCATTAGATTATTTTATTTTATCTTTGGGTAGAACTTGACTAGGTGCACACATCTTTAGGCGTTCACTGTAAAAGTTTTTTCTTATATTCTAGAATTTTTTGATTTCGCGTAATTTCAGTCGGGTATATTGAAAGACACGTTGCTGGCCGTTCCTCCGTTGCTCTTCGCCCTGGGATCTTCGGGAGTCCAAACTTTGGCGTACATGACGCCGTTCGGATTCGGTTCCTTCTCCCTGGACCAGGATAGAGAATGTGCTGTGTAACTTCCTCCAGATCCTGAAATTACGGAAGAAAAAACATTAAAAGTTAATTGAATTAAGTAATATTTAAGCTGATGGCATTTGTGTCTGTGTGTCTCTGGTCTCTGTGTGTGTGTGTGCCTGTTGTGTGCGCTGTATCTCGAAAACTAATGGAGCAATTGTTATGAAACTTTGAACATATGTCTTATTTGATAATCCGAAAAACTGACAAGCTTTTGGTAAAATTTCGTAAACCGGAAGTGGGTGTTCACCTTAACTGTTTTTTGTTTTTTGCCAATATTTTCTTAAATATGAAAAATATCAAGCAAACATTGAAGACAACAAAGAAATGAACATCTTTTGCTTGAAAATATTTTTCATAAAATCATTGCTATTCGAGAAAAAAAATTATGAATTTTCTTTAAATTTTGGTTTATAATTATGAAACGATAATAGTTACAGCAAATTTATGTCAATAATAATTTTGGAGAATGCCAAAATGAACAACTTCCAAAGAATAAGTTTTTTTTCGAAATCTCGTTAGTTTTTGAGTAAACCGAATTTTTGAATTAAAAGTATAATTTCTCCATGTTTCATAATTTTGACGTTTTAAACGTCAGTTTCATCCGAGTCTACAAAACGCTCGATGTATATTTAAAATATGATTTCAATTGAAAATAAACCATGAAAGCGTAATTATAAAAATTCCATCAAGTCGGAGAAAGTAACATGATGGCCACATCAACATTTTTATATTTTATATGATTTTCATATTTTAAGTTAGATTACATGTTTAATGTATATGTATGTATTAGATAGCAACATTGCTAAATAAATATTATTATTATTACTTTTTATCTTGTTAATGCATTACAATTCTAGGAAAAACCTCATATCCATATAATCGTACCATCTTTTATCGTGTGGATAAACTACCGATTTATATAAACGCCTAATCACAGGTGACCCAATATACGCATAACTTTTATTTATGAATTTAATATTAAAAAGCTTCTGATTTAAAGCTCAACAGGAATGCATCTATGCTATAATATCTAAAAACAATGATTAAAATATGAATATACACAACATATTCTTTTTTGACTTAGGCTTTAGCCATTCAGTCACAAACGGCTATATTTGTATTTATATTTTTGTATGAATAAATGTGAATAAATAAAGAAATGAACAATGTAGGACATATACAACAACCACTGACCCGACCGAATACTTCTCGATTGCCGAAAAATCGTCCGCCCGGGATTGGAATCGAACCCACACGGCACAACATATTTGAAGAGCTAAAATAAATATTATGTTTGAAAATCTACCCAAATTATTATTATTAAAAATTAAAGTTTACAAAGTCTCAAGAAATTAGTAATATTTACAACATATGTAAATTATAATTACAAATCATTTTATATTTTCCTTAAATGTAAAATATAGTTTTATTTCAGCCTACGGGAATATTGGGTTGCCTGGCAATTAGGCGTGTATATGAAAGCATTTTTTTCCCAAAATTCAAATTATAATAAATCACCTTGTTTTACTATGCCATTCATACTATTATTTGTTATGTAGGAAGCTTCTATATGCTTTTACATGGAATAAAACACTTTTTACTTTATATAACATAACACTTTCAAAGTGTTATACAAACAAAGTAAAAAGTGTTTTATTCCACATTCTTATTATATTTGTAAATAATTTCTAATTATTGAATTCAGTGACGGTTCGCGGGGTTTTTTCTGGTACGGCCGAGGAACAAGAGATGGCGATGATACAGATAGGTGCGGTCACGCAGCCAGCCGTCTCTGCAACTGACCCTACCTATCTGTATTACCACCTCTTGTTCCTCGGCGGTACCAGAAAAAACCCTACGAACCGTCACTGATTGAATTAATGTTGAAGTAAATATTAAATCCTTAAATATTTAACTGACCCTCGCGATAACAGAGGGTGCGGGTGTAAAAAAATAAGAAAATCAAGATTGCTTATAATATAATGCATTACATAAGATAGAAAGTTAGTTAATTAATAAATAGTCATTATTTTGACCCGTATTTACTTGAAAAAACATAGCAAAATGCTATATATTTAAATTTTAAGCTGTACAGTAAACTGTATTACCGACACCTGCTCGTGCTAAATTTTAATTTGCAAATTACTCGAAAGTCGTCAAATTTTCTCAGCTATTTTATATATCATTCGATTCGGAATTAAATTTTCTATGAATTGATGTACAACTCATTGCTAGATTTTCACATTTTGATTATAAGTATAAAGTTCGAGCGTTTTGGCGCTGCCCGTAATATCCACGTGCCAGTTCAGCTATCGTCAGGAAGATGGCGCGGAGGTGGCGGGAATTAAGAATGTGATTTTGTTTGCATTTTTAAAAGCTTATAACTCATAACGAGGTTTGATTTTGATAATTGAAACCTCAAATCACTTCAAAACTATTAATCTTTAAACCTGTTTCAATAAACTTTTTATAAAAATTGCGGAAGAACAGTAAGTATTATCGCAGTCACTGTACCTTTGTATTTGTAATTTTTTAATTATTTTGTAAATGCATTTGTAATTGTTTAATTATTTGTAATTGTTAAATTGTTAAATTATTTTGTAATTGTTTAATTATTTTGTAAATGTATTTAGAAAAGGTAGAAATAAAGTTTAATATTACAAATATTGCTTGTGCAACTCGTAAGTGGTTGAACTGATTTTAATGGTGTAAATGGTAATTTATAGAGAAATTAATGGTTCAATAATTACAATCAAGTAAGGTTTAATATCTTCTTTGTATAAACTTGTTTTCGTAATTTTTTAGAATTCGAAATTTTAACTGAAAACACATTCGAGATGTTTCCGACAATTTTTTAAGCAAATTAGAAACAACCTTACTTGTTGCAGAAAGCATTAAATAAATTCAATAAAACGAAATGTAGCCTAAATATATATGAACAGGTTGAATATTCATACATTCAGGCTACATTTCGTTTTATTGAATTTTTTAAATGTCCGTTAGTCTGTTTATCCACGTGCAGTCTGCATTGCCAAAAATTCCAGGAGTTATAAAGTACTTGATTTGTACTTTCCAACTCCTGGAAAAAACATTGGAGATGTTTCAGACAATTTTTGAAAAGTGTGGGTCAGTCTGTTTATCCAAAACTACTACATAACAAGCAGTCTGCATCGTCAAAAATTCCAGGGGTTAGAAAGTACTTCACTTGTACTCATTGTAATTTTTACCGAAGTTGTAAGTTCTGTTCACAGATGTCGGTCACAATGCTATGAAAAATTAAAGCGAAATATTCAAAAATTTAATAATATATTTATACAAATAATCCTCTTTACAATATCACTCTATTGCACATGAAACAGTATAAGACTTGAAAACCGAACTTAGTACACAATATGTATATAAATTATAGCATTATCTTTAAAATATACAATTTATACATCTTATTCAACTAGCTACATATGAAAAATTAATTAATTTCATTTATTTATATATAAACCTAGCTACGCCCAGAAAAATTGTGATGCTTTCACCTCTCATACGCGCGATGCTCAAATATATTTATTTATTTATAATATAATCAATTATCAACATAATTATGTACAGTCTCATCTATTGCATTTCCCATGCACACGAAAATAAGAGTGGAAAAACGTGACTAGACTTCTTTTAAAGTCCGACAAGACAAAAAACAAACATTTCTCACTCGTATCTTAAATAAATACAAAACTATAACATTTTGTTTCCGATTCGTAATAATAATAATATTTCGTAACGAAACAATTTCTTTCTAAAAAACAGATACATGTTTTCATGTAAATATAAAAATTGTGTATATTAAAAATATGTGTGTATATCTGGTAAAAACGACTCAATTAAAAATGACGGACTGAAGAGAATCTCGCTATGGTGGAACTTATCGGATCTGGATAGTAAACAAAATGCAAGTCTATGGAATTATCACACTATACCTAAAGTTTAAGCGACTTTCAAGAGGCGTACATTCTGTTTATTTCGTGCTGGTAGCGCTCTTGGATGTCTTTCCTCTTTAGTTTGAATGCCGCCGTCACTAGGCCCATGTCCGGCGACCACACTTCTTTGCACAGCTTTACCGCTGCTGGAATCTCGAATTTCTCTAATTTACCTATTAGAAGAAAAAGGATATTAACACAAATTTATCTTCCTTCCCCAATTGTATACATAATAACATTAAATTACATGAATTGAGTATACTCCGTCTACTCATAGATTAGTCTTTTTTGACATCTTGAGTATTAGAAATCCCAGTAGATTGCCGAATAACTCTCGCCACAAAAAGTAGTACGTACTTACGAAACTTAATTTATTACGAAAATCACACTCAAGAATATTATTACTGCGTAGGTGTGAAATTGGTTTGTTACGTCATTTAGAATGTTCTCCATGGCAGAAATCAAGAACAATAACAAACTGCCAATAATGTGTCTATTGGCAACGTTGGGTATTAGTATATTGGAAGTATACCAAGTACCAACCTAACTTACTGCAAAAATTAAAAGTTGGTACTTTTCATTTTTTAGTGTCACTGAAGATGTCAAAAAAAGTCTAATCTATGAGTAGATGGAGTATAGTTCCATGTAACATTTTATTCAAAAATTTTAATTAACGATGTAAATATCACTTAGCGCAGTATATTAATACAAATTCATCTTTCTTCTCCAATTGGATTAATAATAATAACATTAAATTACATGAATTCAATAGTTCCATCTAATATTTTATTGCAAAATTTAAATTAATGATGTAAATGTCACTTAGCACAGTCGATGGTGGTGGGGAAGGTAACAGGGTTACATAATAGCAATTTTATCAGTTATACCATCATAATAAAGATATACATGCCATATTTCCTTAATAAATAATGTAAAGATTTAGAAGATGTAAAATAGCCTGAATAAATGAATATTCAACCTGTTTTCGACTGCAAAATTAAGTCTTAGTAACTTATTGAAACAACTACTTTTTTTTATTTATTACCCGGAACTCTATAGTATCAAAAAACTGTCCTATTTTTCTTTTGATTACGAAAAATTAAAATTACTTACATTTCTTGCCATGATCGACAAGTTCCTGTTGCACAGCCTTCTCCATTTCCGGCATGTTGCACAGCTGCTCAAAATTCATGTCCGGCGAGCCGATCTTACCAGCTAAATCGTTCAGAATGTTCTGGTTAGGAACCACGAGCGCCACACAATACTGTTTACTGGAATCCCCGTACACGCAGATATTATCGACCAGCGTGCACGTTTTCAGCTCGGCCTCCACCTTGCCCAGGGAGACGTACTCGCCGGCCTGCAGCTTGACGAGGTCCTTCTTCCGGTCGATGATTTTCACCACGCCGTCCTCCTGCACCTCGGCGATGTCGCCCGTCTTGAACCAGCGCTTGCCCTCGTCGTTGTAGAAGTCCTCCTGCGTCTTGCCGGGGAGCTTGTAGTAGCCGGAGCTGATGTTGGCGCCGCCGATGACCACCTCGCCCCTGGGGTAGGGCTTGTCGGTCACCCGGTAGTGGCCCTCTTCCCAATTGACGAGTTTTATGTCGCAGACGGTGCAGGCGTGGCCCACCCTACCTACCGTTCTGTCGTGAGCTGGAACGGATAATTGTTTTATTGCTTGTGTTTTCACGGTTGCCTTGGTTACTCACCATCCATAATAGTGGCACAGGATGTGGTTTCTGTAAGACCGTAACCCTGGATGACTTTGAGACACAAGCACAGTTGGATTTGTTCGTGGGTGTCGGGTGAGAGGGGCGCGCCACCGGATAAGATCAGTCTCACTCTTCCGCCCAGCAGTTGAGTGACTTTCTTGAAAATTATGCTGTAATACAAATTAAAAGGATGAGATATTTCTATTTCAAAATTTGTCATCCTGAAAAACTGTTTCTTTAATATTCGATGGTTTCTCGAATTACGGAGTATTAATATAATTAAATAAATAACAAACGAAGTTGCTCCGTATATAGGTGAATCAAAAGTGTGAACATGCGTCTGACATGGATCGAACCTGCAACCTCCAGATGTTCACACTTTTGATTCAGCTATATACGGAGCAACTTCGTTTGTTATTTATTTAATTATGTTTCTTTAAGTTGTCGCTGACTGAAATCTAATAGCATAATTTAAAAAAAGGACTTACCTATCTAGAAGTGGAGTGGAATATCCTTTTCTAACCCACTTCCTCTTGTACTCGAAGGCAAATTTGAAAAGAACTTTGGACAGACTAGTACCCTTGGACACTTTCTCCTGAATACCTTTGGAAATCCTATCCAAAATTAGCTGAAATTAAAAGTATTTTTAGTATACAATCTGCTAGTTCGTCAAAGATTGAAAGTCTGAAGTTGAGGAAAACTTACCGGTACACCGGTCATGACGCTCGGCCTCAGCACTGACGCATCTCCTTTGGTGCCCTTCTTAATTTTACTGGAGCTATCAATCATGGTCAGGGCACTGGAATACCCAATGGAAACGCCGGCGCACAGACACACACTTTCCACAAGGAGTTCAAACACGTGAGCCAACGGAAGGAAACCGATCAGACAGTCATCGTCGTAGATGTAGGTGTTGTCGCAGAAAGCCTTGATCGTTGCAATCAGGTTAGAATGCTCTAGGATGACACCTTTTGGCACGCCGGTGGAACCGCTCGTGTACATGATGATCGCCACGTCGTTCTCGGTGGCCGGGGTGTTTTCTTTAAAAAAAAAAAGGACCTTTATTGGCATACCCGAAACTATTTACAACCTTAAAAACCATACTATTACCCCCCTACCAATAAAAATATACCATTTTGAAACTTGTACTTGACAAAACAAGGCTTTGATCAAGTGGTGAGAGCTAAAAAAAAATGTGCAGGCACTGAAGCTGCTAACTTATGTTGATATTGCAATGGATTAACCCTTTGCACTCGAGTCATTTTTCGCTAGAGACGAGTTGCTGGTTCGCCCGAAACGAGTTACAGGTACTTTAAAATCATTGAGTTAGGTTAGGTAGGGTTGAGTAAGATTGAGTTAGGTTAGGTAGGGTTGAGTAATATTGAGTTAGGTTAGGTTAGGATGAATGACACCTCCCGGGCGCCGTAGCAGTGCCGCTCAAGTGGACGCATCAAACTGCCTGGGCACTGTAGCGGCGCCGCTCGAGTGCAAAGGGTTAATTTTATGATGGTCACATGACTCACATATTGAATAATAATAATAATGATTATTACCCAATGGAATACATCCAATAATAGGGTAATATAGAGATACAATAAACATTGACATGGAATAAAACACTTTTTCTTTGTTTGTATAATACTTTGATTTATTCGTTTGACTGCAGTTTCGGTAATTCAGCCCTAATGGCAAGCTGAGTTTCCGAAAACTGCAGTCAAACGAATAAAACAAAGTGTTATACAAACAAAGTAAAAAGTGTTTTATTCCATATAAAAGCATGTATAACAACGTAGATAACAAATACAGTTTAAATGTTTTTCTTTACTTACCAATATTGGATTGCTGTCCCATTTTCAAAACATCCGTGTATTTGTAGATTTTCACTTTGGAACCGTACTCGGAGATATTCAGTTCCTTGAGCTGGTCCTCCATGTAGATGAGGGTTTTCACCTTCGGCGTCATGGCGAGGATGTTTTTAAACTTGGGCATGAGATCGTAACTGGTGATGACGGTGGTGACTTCGGTTTCGTTGATGCCGTGCGCGATCGCCTCGTCGCCGAGGGTTGCATAAATAGTGACAACTGAAAAATAATGAATTGAATTATTGATTTACACGGACTTTCTCGTGCCTGGTTTCTTCCTCGAGAAGTCCCGAAAAAATGGTACACTGATTAATAATACAAATATAGAATATTAAGTTGAAATATTGCATTTGTATGGGGTTGTGCCATTTATATTATTTTTAACATAGAAAAAACGCACGTGGAGCAAAATGGTGGTTAACAATTTTACAAAAGATACTTAACCCTTTCAGGACGGGTCACATCAATAAGCGTTTTAACGTAACTTCTCCGACAACTGGATAGCATCAATAAGCGTTCTGATGAATTTACTTGTTTTTATGTCCGAATAATGCTCATCATTGATGCTGCAGATATGTTTTTAGTTTCGGACCAAAATCCAACACTAGAAATCGATGTTTGAAAAAATGGACATTTTTTACGTCCGTCAGGTGTGCTATTGCCAGATATACCCGTACCGACAGGGTTAAGAGTGTTGTAAAGTGTTAACAATAGCTAATAATAATATTTTCTATTTAAAATTCTGGAAAAGCTTCAATAGTATGTAAAACATAATAAACACATACTACGTTGTCCCGGTAAAGATATAGTTGGTGAAATCGGAGAATTTCTAGCGTATTGACCTAAAAACCTACTGTTACTGATAAATTACCTTGTACGAAATCAATTGTATGTGTATATCTCTAATTTATTCCTATTGTAGCAAATAAACAATTACTTTAATTCTATGGGTATTTTAATCCAAATGAAAACTTGCTAAACAAAGCCCGAGGACTGTAAGACTCGGTCATTTAAAAATAAATTATAGTTCATCCATTGAGAGCTGACGGTGACTCATGCATTTTCGTACTAAGAATTGCTTTGCATTTTTTATCATGTACGAAATAGTATGAAATAAAAGACGAAACGTGTGTCTGCATGTTAAAGAATAGGGCAGCGTAAACGTAGGTCTAAGATCACGCATGACTCTTCCATCGCTTTGGCACGCTTCATGTAAACACACAAAACACGCGAGCGCTACGTGAAATAACATAACCGTAAAAAGTTTGTTTATATTGCGCTTTAGATTTAATTTCGATCGAGTAATTAATCATGCTCAGAAATAAATCGCTAAAAAGTCAGTCTCAACATATGTTGATCAACGTGTTTAATTAGTTTGAACGCAAATCGCCAAATGATATTACTTAAGCGAGAATTTTTAACCCTTTTGGTATGGGTATATCTGGCAATATTACACCCGACAGACGTAAAAAATGTCCATTTTTCAAACATCGATTTCTAGTGTTGGATTTTGCTCCGAAACTAAAAACACATCTGCATGAGCGTTATTCGGATATAAAAACAAGTAAATTCATCAGAACGCTTATTGATGCTACCCGGCTGTCGCAGAAATTACGTTAAAACGCTTATTGATGTGACCCGTCCTGAAAGGGTTAAATATCCCGCCAATGAAAATCAGCGCGGCACCAAATTTTCTTACGGACATACGTTTACTTAAATCTTGATTCATGCGATTTTAAGCGATGAGTCACAGGCAGCTCTCAGCGACCCGACTATAAATTATCTGTTTGCAGTGAATTTTTTTTTAATGTTTGTTCTATTGTTTTATTTTGTTCTGCATTGTATTTTCTGATTCCTTTTGATACTAGACATGTTAAATATATGTTGTATAGTTAAGTGAATCAATAAAGATTATTATTATTATCTTTTAAACTCGACTTTATTTTTTAGGCTTATGAACAGGTTGAATATTCAACTGTTGATTTTAATCAAATTTACCTGGAATATTTTGCTTGAAGAGACCGTGTGCAGCAATCATCCATTCGGCCCTGGTTTCGGCAAAGATAACGACATTCTGTTTCGGTTTATTTCCCAGCTCCCTGATACCTTTGCCGAAGTCGGCGGCCATTGTATTCACCTCTGCGTAAGTCTTCCAGACATAGTTGCCCAAGTTGTACTGTAAAAGTAAGATATTTAATAATAAGATTTTATTTACACAAGAACGTTTTGCTACAGGGGCACAGATTGATTTTTTAGTAATAAAATCCCTTAAGCCAAATTAGTTTTACTTGAAAAATAAGGACGCAATTATATCTCAAAATATCTCATGGAAGGGTCTAGCTTTCGTGAGATATTTTAACTGGTGTAAAGGGACGCCATCTGGACGAAATAGTTCCCGCAGAGTGGTAGGGGAATAACGGCATTCAGAAATATTAACCTCCACGTCCAGGTCAAAAAAAATATATATACAGGGTGCCCGGATTTCGTACGGACAACATGGGCAACTTCTGCATTTGAAGAGATAGAGAGATTAAAATTAATTAAAAGAAAATCTGAAATTGAATAAATTGGGAGATTTTGTTTTAATTTTTATTTTGAACAAGTGAGCCATGACAAGTGGGATTAGGAGACGTGGATTCTCAACGAGCCCTCGAGTCCGCACCTTTTTGCTAATTTGACCACCTCTCTATCTCTTCAAATGCAGAAACTTAAAATGCATTAGCAATTTAAAAGAATTTAAAAATAAGTTGAACCAATATTTACTGCATAATGAAATCTACAAATTAGCGGATTTCTAAACACTATTCTTTTTAATTTACTTATACATTCTTTATATTTTCAATTAAATTCAATTCAAAATTAATTTAATTTCGTATTGTAACTGTTAAGAAACTGAAAATGGTATATTTGTTAATTTGTTCCACTGTGACGTGTTTAGTTGAAAAGCTACATAACTGTATTATGTTTTGTTTTAATGTTTTTTATTGAATTAAATAAATGAGTTTATTATTATAAAAGTTGTCCATGTTGCCCCTACGAAATCCGGGCACCCTGTATATGTATATATAAAAATTACTCCTTTAGCACCATCTATGGAATATTATTTCATATGTGACAGTGTAATAATATTTCGAAGAAAAACGTAACAACAAAAAAGTAATTTTTCAATAAACCTGGAATTATGCCATAACCCAAAGCTGCTGGTTACGCAGAATTCTCTCCAAGATTAATCGGCATACAAATTGGCACCGGCACCCCCACAACTCAGTCAAAGCAACAACCGCACCAGCCCAAACATCGGGTAATACCACGATACTAATCTCTCCCAAAATTTGTAAAGTATATTTGATTAAAGTTACCTTTTTGAAGATCCTTCCGTTAGGTTGGACCTCATCCTCCTCGCCCTTGATCTCCCTGGTGCCGAGGCACTTCTTGTTGGCGTACTTTTTGGCCACGTGCTCGAGCATGCTGGCCATCGTGGTAATGTTCTCGCGGATGATCTCCACGTGGATCCTCTGGGGTTCGTCCAGCGATCTCCATGTGATGCTTCTCGTATCGTCCGCCACAATTTTGGCCTAAATTCACAACGATGATTTTTAACATAAGTATACAAAAAAAACAAATAAACAACACATTGAAAATGAGATTAGCAATCAGCAACTCATTGTTTATTTATTTTATTGTTTATGGAGGAGACTTCTACTTCGTTATACATGTTGTAAATATAATAAAACACTTTTACTTTGTTGGTATAACACAAATTTTATTTAATTGTTGACTATAGGTTCGGTAACTCATGTTGAGTTGCCGAAACTATAGTCAACAATAAAATAAAATTTGTGTTATACCAACAAAGTAAAAGTGTTTTATTATATTTATTTATTTAATTATTAATCCTTTAACAACCAAAGAGTTTTTACTGGCGCACTAACCGAGCACTGATGAACCTTTCACTCCACAAACAAAACGTTTCTTTCTATGAATAATATAAGAACTCAACATTAGAAAATTGAAATTACACTAATTATTCCTTTTGATCATAAAATTCATGATAAAATAAGTCATTAAAAAATTGTAATCCGAGTGGCTCATGATAGTTAAAGGGTTAAATTAAGTGTCACTTTGAAGTAGCATAATTAGGCACTGTTATTGTGCGTAAACTTATTGGATTGAAAACACTTCATTTATCGCCTATAAAAGTAATTGCTTGTTGAAGCAATAGTCTCGATTAATTAAGAGTAATTAAACATGAGTTATCATGTTATTGATCGCATTAAGCTTTATTAGATGTAACCAGTAATTAGTATACTAATTCAAGGTTAACTCTGAGAGTTTATTTTTAATGGTAGAATTGTACTATTAATAAAACACTTATGGATTAACCACTTCTTGTAAACAAAGACTTGTTGCTTGTTGCAACTAGCTATAAAAAGCATTTCAATTTTTCATCAAATCCAAATTATATAAACAATAAGTTGCTGATCCGTAATGAGAAAGTAAGTGCGTACACACAGCAGCAGTTTAGTGAATACAGGTATCGATTAAGTAAAGCACGCAAGCTATGCATAGAAAGTAAAAAAAAAGCTAAATTGTAGTGTGTAGATTGTTTATACTCAACCCAAAGCTTATTTTAGATTCCTATTTAATAAACGCAAAGCTTATTTTAGGCTCGTTGTACAATTCCTATTTAACAAACCCAACCACCAAACATATTCCTTTAGTTAAATAATAATAATAGAAGCCTACAACCTCCTGCAACCATTAATTGTGGTATTAATATAATTTTCATTATTAAAATCAAAGTTGAATAAAAAATAAATGTACGCCACCATTTGAAATCATAACAAAAGTAAATTGGGTGCAAAAGTGTGTACCTTCGGAGGGGTCAGCACAGATAAATCGCTGTTACATTTATCGGATCCATTTATATCAATGGTAATGTCGACGTTTGGCTGATCTCTTTCAGTGGAAACAATTGCAGCCTATAAATAAACTCATCAGGATCAACGTACATCTTTCCGATTATATAATACGCCCCATTATAATTAACAATCAAATTAAGCTTACTTTCAAAACTGTTAAATAATTATTGTTTATTGTGTAGAAATTGAAATTAGGTATCTCCTTAATTTGTATATAATTTATATTGCACCATCTTTGGGAAAAATTGTCTATTTAGAATGGATAAGTTTAATCTCTGTTTAATGTTTATTTTGATTTCACTGTTATTATGGCTTGTGTGTTGTTTGTTTAACATAGATAGCGCCACCGTCCTTTTAAACGCCAGTATGTAAAAACTTGTAAACTTCATAGTTCTACTTAATAGTAGACAAATTAAATTAATACTTAAATTTTTTTTTTGACTTAGGCTTTCGCCATTCAGTCACACACGGCTGTATTTTGTATTTTTGTTTTTGTATGAATAATGAACGTAAATGAACAAATGAATAATGTAAGACGTATACAACAACCACGGACCCAAGCGGAAAAAATTATTTGATTTACAGAAAATCTTACAAAATAATGTTTGGTATACATATTTGAAATAAATGTATACCAAAAATTAGATTCGTGACAAAAAAAAAATTGGCTCTAAATGGATTAAAACAGCCCACTTATCCATTCTAAATGGACAATTTTGCCTGGAGAAATTTTATGCAAATTAAGGAAGTACCTAATTTCTACACAATTTACTACACCTTAATACGACACTACATCATAAATTATTATTTAGTTTTAATGCCAAGGCTGATCATGGCACAAATAAATATTTTTGCTTTAGACACAACTGAATTTTGATTGTCTTACAAGTAGCACCACAACAACCCATTTTTTTTTATTGAGATTCCATAAAAATCCAATATTTATTTACAAAATAGGGTTATCCCACGTCAATTTTCATCCTCACCATCTCAGATTTTCTTGAAATTTGGTACAGTCGTACTATGATATAGATTTGGAAAAATGTGAAATTTACTCGTTTTCGAATTACAGAGCTTTAAAGTTCTCATAGACATGCCGAAAACAGAAAACACAATTTTTTTTAATTGCTGTAGAAACTTATATAATTCAAGGTCAGGTTCCATTTCACAGCATTTTTCATGATATTTCCAATAATGTACAACAATATACAGGGTGTTTCAGAGCTCTGGGAATGGTCAATACGTTACTAAATACAGGGTGTGCCATTTGAAAAAATGAAGTTATTCAACTTTATAAGTTGGGTTTTTCTACCGCATTTTTTTTATCACCCAGTATAATTTTTTGTATGAAATCATGGTTGGTTGGCTCTATAGTTCGAACCTTCAAGCAAATAATTGAAATGATTTTAATCGTTCAACGTCAATCACTGGGGCAAAAATAAAATTTCACCCAGACCATGCATTTCAACATATATCTTCAAATATTTCGAAAACGGCAAACAATAGGTATAGGGAGTATTGAAGTAACTCACCTTTATTTGCTCCATATAATTTAAAAATGACAAAAAATACAGGGTGTTCCATTTAAAAAAACATTAGTTTGGTATGTAACTTTGTTATGAGACACCCTGTATAAATTTAAATATTTTTAGGGCCTGCAGCTCACTATTGTACACAACTTTTGTATAAAACATTTTTCGAAATTTTTAAAAATAAGCACGTGATTGACCCTTCCCAGAGCTCTGAAACACCCTGTATAGATTAAAACAAAAAAAACAATTTAAAATTTTAAGTATGTATATTAAAATTTTCAAACTAATTCAATGAATAGTTAGTAATTGTTGTAAATCACAGGACAAAATATAAATTTGAGATGATTTTATTAATTTTAGTAATTGTTTAAAACTCCTGCAAACTCCATTTTGGAATAATTTGATTCAAAGTTTCGTGATGGAATTAATTAAGCTCATATTATTACGAATGATTTTATGGGTTCTGTAACCTACTCAAAATAGCGATGCATAATTCACTGAAAACTGTAGATAATACAATTGACATGTCGTAATCGAGATATCGGTATTAGAAAATATTATTCTATGAACGTAGATTTGTTATCAATCGATGTGTAGATTGTGGAGTTATGAAATAAATAAAGTTTAAGTAGCACTTAAAAAGTATTTACCTCTCCAAACACCGAGGCTTATCAGAAGGGGTCATTTTTCATTGTCACAATGTTCAATTTTTGTGATAAGTAAATAATCAATTTGATATGTAAATTAAAATGATGCGATAATGTGTTTATTTGAAACCTTATATGTAACGTTAACATTATCGACTTTACATAAGTTGGGAAGTATCACATTACTGACCGTTACTTCTCACCCTCATTTCCTTAACGTGATATCATGTTTATTCACAATCTTATATGTAATATTAACATTATTAAGAGTTCACATTACTGACCTCTACTTCCCACCCTTATTTTTTTTTGACGTTTATTTGATTTGACCAACAACTAGAGAGTGAGACAATTTACATACCGTGTGTTCGATAAAAACGCCCAACGCCACAACTCTGTTATTTATTGTCCGATTTGAATGAACTAAAAAATAAAGTCAATGGCTGTTTAAATACTATAAAATGACGATAATTATATATTTTTCGAAAATTAACTTCATTGCTAAATGATAGTCAACTTTTAATCTTTAAATGGCTGCATATACTTTTCTAATTTTATAATATTAAAAATTATTTTTCTGAATCCAATTATGCCCATTATATTGGTTTATAGTTAATATTTATGCCAGAAAAAAATAATAATAAATCTTGTTCACATGATTTTTTTGGTAATAAATATAGTGTGCCTTGAAAAAAATTCGAATCGACAATTGTCATTTATTGTATAAGTAATGTCAACCATTTATTATTAGTGTGTTTCAGACAAAATCATGAACAATAGCGAATTGACGGACATGTTACAAATTTATTTTCAATGTAATAGAAATTGAAGAGCTGCGGCACGAATTTATCATCTACGGTTTCCAGAGCGGCGAATACCAGAACCTAAATTTAGGTTAGAAGGAAATTTAAGGCGATATGGAGCCTTTAAAAAGCCGAGAGAGTGGATCGACAATTTCGTGGACTTGCAAAGTTAGACGTTCTACTAAGTGTTTACAATAATCACAGAACATCTAAATCGCAAGTGAATTAATACTTGCACTACTTATTTATTCTATTCTACATTGAATTGTAACATAGGTACTTATTTATTGGCTCCTTATTATTCATGTTTGACATAACCTTACAACAAATGACATTTGTCACTTTTTTCCAAGGCACGCTAATAATAATTTTTGAAAAAATATAATTTTAAATGGAAGATTTATTTTAATTTTTTTTGACTAAAATATTAAACGAAAAACAACATATTGGGCATTATTGGATTCAGAAAAATAATGTCAAATGTAAAAAAATTAAAAAATTATATGCTGTCATTTAAAAATTTTAAGTTGGCTAACATTTGACAATGAAGTTATTATTGAAAAAAATCAATATTGATGTCATTTCTTAGTATTTAAACCACCATTGACTTTTTAGTTCATTCAAATCGGTCAATAAATAACAGAGTTATGGCGTTGGGCGTTTTTTATCGAACACACGGTACATTTTTGTAATAAAAAGTAATGGTACGTTTGTGAAGAAAATAGTACGCAAACATCGGTGAAAAGTTACATTCCCATTCACGAGAACCTCAAAGCTTTATGTCTCGTTTAACTCCCTTATGTCTCGACAGCAATGAAACACTTCGGTATGTATCATCCTAGTTCTACTACTATAGAAAAATCAGGAACTTTATGGTTATGTACAAATGTGTACATAACCATAAAGTTCGAGTATGCAACTTTAGCTAGGCAGACAGCAGTGGCGTAACCAAGGTCCCGCAGCACCCCCAACTTTAGGGGGCCCGAAGAAATAAAGTATGTTCATTAAAAAAAAACCTCAAGTGTGCCATGATTTTTTATTTTTAAAAATTTAAGTTGGCAACACATATTGAGGTTATGTTACTTGCGGCGTGTTCCTACCGATGAATTAATTTGCTGTGATAAACGACGCAAAAGAAGACGTAGGTTCACTTTCCAAAATTCCTTGGGCTGTGTTAATGGCATCCTAAGTACGTTCGACTGGTCTACCTCTTCCTGGTTTACGGAGAATACTACCCGTTTCATGAAATAATACAACAGATCGTGATAAGGTATTTTTAAATTCATCATATATAATGAGAACATTAGGAAATTCTTCCTGAAACTCTGCCGTCGAATGAATACACCCAATTTCCATCCACTTTAGTCCCATTTCGGAAATAACTTTCAACTAGAAACGTTTCTGTTGGTTGCTGTAAACCAGCGCTGTCCAACTTCTTTTAGCAAATATTTTTTCTTTAGCAAATATTTCGCGGCCCGAAAAGGTTAGGTAAATAAAGTCCATATAAATATTTGTTGTGGCAACTCTAATTATATTTTCAAGAGTGGAGTCTTTCAAGCTGTTTCTAAATTTTGATTTTATATATTTCATGTCAGAGAATGCACGCTCACAAATAAGTATATGTACTTCCGAACATAGAAATGATTTGAAGTCCAAAATCTCTCATTTTTGGATATTTTTCTTTATCCAAATGTTTGAACACTTGTATTCCAGTTGCTCCACTAGATGCAATGAATGGGTCAGTCAAAATTTGATGTAAAGTTTACTATAACTCGCGGGCCGTAAAAAAAAGCTTCGGGGCCGGATGCCAGTTGGACAGCGCTGCTGTAAACCATTATAACCACGTAATAATTATGACTTTTAGAACAATCTGACGTTTTATATGGCAATTCCTAATATGTGTGCCAACTTACATTTTTAAAAATAAAAAATCATGGCACACTTGAGGTTTTTTTTTAATGAGCATACGATACAACGAATAAGGTTTTTGTAACTAATGGTGTTATTCTGAACAAATGTTATTAACAGCGATGTTATTAACATCGATGTTATTAACATTGCAATGTTATGTGAAATTGAACAGCGCTGTTAAAAACTGTATTCTGAACAGCCCGATGTACACAAATTGGCAACAGTGCAACGTCTACAGAGCGACCAACTTCATGTATATTAATTATAGTAGATGATTAATAATACGTTTTTGAGGATATTTTTAGAAAGAAAATGAGTGTTTCATAAAGCATGCACATAAATATTGGAATACTACTATCTATTTGAGTTTTTTTGTTGAAGAAAAACACAAACTACGAAATAACCTCAAAATATCACCATTAACAATCTCGTAATGTGACCGTTTTGACAAGTGTTGTTTAACATCGAAAATGTTAATTTACATCGATGTTAGTTGACAGATAGTGTACAGAATAGTATATTCATAACATCTGTCGATGTTAGCAAATAACACCGCTGTTAACGCTAACATTTTTGTTCAGAATAACACCATTAGTATTAAATTATGGACACATAAGACAGCTCGAATTTTTGTGACTGTATAATTGAATAAATAGCTGTAACAATAAATATCATGCCTTCCTCTTGAATTGTTGAGTTTTTTTAGAAAGGATGCCTCTTTGAATTTCACGGGGTAGTGGAGGGGCACAATCTGAAGTTCCGCCAAGGAATAAGAGGACTCGAATTATTGTGACTGGATGACTGAATAAAAAACTGTTACAATAAATATTATGCCTTCCTGTTACCCTTTCAATTTTTTGTTAATTATTATTGATGGGGAGCTTCTTAAGACCATAAATACCAAATTTGAACTGATTTGACTAATTAGTATAGGAATTAATTAGTGAGGCTTTGTTGAAGTGACACCTAGTGATAAACAGCAAAAATATGGATTCTTATAGTAAGTAAAGACATGTAAATGTTGCGGTGGCAATTGCCACCACCAGGGCCGAAAGGGTTAAATTATTGAGTATTTTTAAAAAGGGAGCCCTTTTGAATTTCACGGGGAGGGCACAACCTGAAGTTTTGCCACTGGCGTACAGTTAAGTAACCGCTCAAATTAACTGGTTATCAACAAAAAAAATCTGTGGAAGGGGATCAGAGAAAATAAGAACAAGCATCATCGGCTTAGTAATACAATAGCTCACTCTGCTGGGATTCTGCGTAAACTAAACGATTCACGTAAAACTCCGAGCGATTCATAGCGCAAACTTCACAGTTGCTTTTCCTCTCTTCCTCAGGCTTTATTTTCTCTTCTCGGAGAAAGAGACCAGTGACGGTTCCTGGGTTTTTTCTGGTACGGCCGAGGAACAACAGGTGGTAATACAGATAGGTGCGGTCACGCAGCCAGCTGTCTTTACAACTGACCCTACCTATCTGTATTACCACCTCTTGTTCCTCGGCCGTACCAGAAAAAACCCCGCGAACCGTCACTGAAACCGACTATCAATAAGTTGATGTGTGTATATTCCTAGTCTTAAGATTTCAAAGAAGATACAGAGTAAGCACAACTAAACACAAGTAACACACACACAATACATCCAACTCACCTTAGATCTCCTGGACAGCGCCCTCACGTTCCACGGCCTCTGGAAGATGAGGTACACCGGAAAGGTGAGAATGTCGTAGACGAAGGCGATCGCCTTAAGGGCCCCGACGGCCAAATTGATCCCCACGCCGTCCATGTCCCTAAAAAACAAACCAAAAACGCGTCGCTGCATTAACATTGCGTGTTCGGTAGATGGGGGTTCGATCAGCGTGCATTAAAGCGGGAGAAGAGAAATCAAACTTACAGGTACAGGTCTCGCGCTTCGACTAGAACTAAAACACGCACGCACACAATTCATACACACTGATAGGAACATATAGAGAGACACAGGCGCACGCAAGGTGTTGGTTGCTATCTTATCGGCGTATCCGTCGGTTTCATCGTGCAAAGTCCAAGAAGGCGAAAAAACGCGTGCAAGGTTCACGCCGATCGCGTTACGTGTACGGAGAATAGTTTAATGTTAATTACTGCATGCACCATGATTAGTAAAACATTCGTCTTGTTAATTGGGTTTATGGTATGGCATGCGTTTTGTTTAGTACGGCCCTACATGTGAAAATACGTCATGTTTCTCGAGAGTGGTTCGTATCTGTTCTACAAAACATCATGGCTAATTTTGGCAAAAGGGTTTTAAAGAGAATTTATTATTTTAGAGTTGTTGAATTACTGCCTACAAAACATGAGTTTAATACAGGGTGACCGATGGAAATCGGACGTTTTTAAAATGGCTAGAATGCGATCGTTGGGGCAGATAGGGTGGGCACCCCGCAGCCGTTGGCCTCGCTACTCGATGCCATTTCAGTAGACCAGAAAATTTAAGATACTGGACCAGTGAGAATCGCAACATTCACAAAACACCTCTCCACTCGAGCGCGTGCGACTGGCACTTTCGGCATTGTTTTGAAGATAAAATTGGTGACACTGCCAACGCCGAAAGTTATATTCACCTGCTTAACACTTTCTTGCGTCCACAATTGAGAAAACGGCGTCTTCGCAACATGTAAAATGTTTATTTTTAACAAGATGGTGCATAGTTGTCAATGGACGTGGTTCATCGTATGTTTCCAGGAACGGTCATTTCGAGTTTCGGCGACATCTCGTGGCCAATTGAGTTCTTTTTGTGGTGATACAGCAAATCACGTGACTATACTCACAAACCCCTCACTTTGACTGACCTGAAGGGGGCAGGAAGTGGCAACAATTGATTATAAGATACTGGAACACCTACATAACAATTTTCAGCGAAGGCGTGAAAACTGCATTCGAGAAAGTGGACATGATGTCTGACATTATCTTTCGTTTAAAATATGCATTTCGAATGGCATGCAATTACGAAGATTTGTCTGTAATAGAATTGCTTTTTCAGTGAGAAACAAACTGTTCATTTCAAAATTGTCAGGTTCCCGTCGGTCACCCTTTACCACTAACGCGGTTAATTTTGGCAAAAGGGCTTTAAAGAGAATTTATTATTGTCGGGTTGTTGAGTTACTGTATTGTCGGGTTTTTCATGGCCGTACTAGTTTTAGAATAAAAGTAAATATTTCCGATTTAACAACAAATTCAAATAACTATCTTGTGAAGCCAGAATGTAAGACTAGACTAGATTTTGTCAAACCATATCAAACGTCGAACAAACTGTTTGCATAGTGAAAACTTTGACTATTTCGGCTTTTCTCCAACGTTGCCACACGTTCTACAAAGAATATCAATGCCAACATGTCGAGCTTACAACCAAAACCAGATAAGTTACAATTCTACAGTTTTGAGATATTGAAGTTTTAAAGTTTAACATTACATCAAAAATCTTCTTCTAGTCTATTTACGCCCGGTTTCTCCAACGAATCTTAAAATACGTCTCACTTAAGTATGTCTTATTTTTAAGTAGTTCTTAACTTTTTGTTCTGTTGCACCAAACAAATTTATACATATCTTGGGTAAGATTTCATTACACGTGGCAACAATGTATTTTCGCGTAAACTTGACAAGCCGTTCTATGTCAAATTCATTTGTAGCCATTTTTAACCCTCCTGTTGTCGAGTTTAGAGTAGTTTGATAAGAAAGAAGAGTGAAATTTATTAGCGTCGTTGATATCGGTTCACAAAATTGTGGAAAATAAAAGAACAAATGCTACCACAAACGAACAGAAGTAAGAAGCATGGGATTCCATAATCCAGGAACTAAACACATGCAAAGAGAAACATGAAGCATGGAATAAGAAAGTGTTGCAGAAAGTAAAAGAGAACTGTCCAAGACTGGTGGAGGTATTAATGAATGAGAAATCGTTGGTTGGGTTGTCGAATCCTTTAGACAGTAATTGCAGATAATCCACATCTGCAATTTCTACAGCATCTACCACTTCTAATAAATTATTAGCCATTTCAATGAATACTTCCAATAACAGACAGACGTTGTTGAAAATTGCTAATTGAAAATTGGCGTCTAATAATGTAAGACCTTCTTACGACTAAGATCTGATTTATGGTTGGTGCAACACTTTAAGAACGTCTTATTTTTAAGATAGGTTTGATTTACTTAAAATTGGTTGGAGAAACCGGGCTTAAAGTCTATACATGGCCATTCGAATTTCCTGTTTATGATACACAGATATGGTTTTGCCAGTACTTTTAGGTCCAGAACTGCAATTATCTCAAAAATGACAAAATTGTACTTATCTGGTTTTGGTTGTAAGCTGACGATATATTTATGCCTTCCAAATGTTGTATAATAGATGTTTATTCAGTAAATAAAGTTTTATTTATACAGGACGTCCTTGTGGCAGCCACGCGAGTTAAATACAACGCATGCCTTGTCATGATTCAGGCGCCATGCGAGTTACCTATAACTTGCATGTTATATTTGTTTCCGAAGCATTACCAAGTAATATATGGGATACAAAGGAATTACAGAAATCTGCATTAACCGCTTAATGCACCCAGCCATGTATACCCAGGTTAAACTGAATCATTCTTATATTCGATGATTTCCCGAATTACGGAGTATTAATATAATTAAATAAATAATAAACGAAGATTCTCCGTGTATAGCTGAATCAAAAGATGGAGGTTGCGGGTTCGATCCCTGTCGGAGGCATGTTCACACTTTTGATTCAGCTATATACGGAGAATCTTCGTTTATTATTTATTGCTTAACCGAACTCAAATTTTGTTTTCACGGAGGAATCCAGCCAACTATATGCGTTAAATAGTTCCATACAGATAAGTACTTAACCTTATGAAATAACATAAACAATTATTTGCATCCCCACCTGAAGTAATAAGTCGTACTTAATTTGATATTTTAATGGTGCATTAAACGGTTAAAGTTTAGAAATAAATATACAGAGTGCAGCATATACACACAAGCACATGCATCCCACTGTACACAAATGAGAACAACAAACATTAGTTACTTTAGAGAATTTATCCATGACACAAACCCTTCTGCATTAATGGTAAAACAGATCTTTATGTGGTGGGAATTAACGGGTTAAAACAACTTAGTTTAGTTAAAACTCTCCCGGAAATATTAAAAGCAATAACCAAGCAATCATAACAAGTAATAGATAAGCAGAGATTTAAAAAATTAAGTATGCAAAACTGTTTAACCTCTTCATGCCCAGGTCGCCACTAGTGACAAAAAAGAAAACAAATATTTTACAAAATAAAATGTTTACCCCTTTAGCACCATCTATGGAATACTGCATAAATGAGTAAGTTTGTCATATTGAAATAATATTTCGTCGTAAAAAAAACAACAGGAAGTAATTTTTCAATAAATCTGATAAATATGATATAACCCAATAAAAGCAGCATGAGCGCGAAGTGGTTAATACCATAGATGATAATTTGGTATGGAACATTTTTATGCCACTTTTTTCTTTATTAACAGTGATACCAACATTCTACAGGTAGTCTATAAAAAAAATGTACAGTTAATAATCACTAAATAAAAAATGGTTTAACCCCTTGCACTCATATTTATATTTAAGAGCACAATGGTTAAATGTATTGTGGCGACTGTAAAGGTTTAATAATAATAATAATAACACCTCGACATCAAATAACGATGCAAGAGTAACCGATTAAGATTGCAATTGATTCGAAATAAAGTCTACAGGTGATACATATATTATTGCAATTTATTTTATAACGTATTTTCACTTGACGGGACACATTTTCCTTAATCTCTTACGATAGGGCATGCATTTAGTGGATATAGTACGAACTCGATGGGTATACTCACGTCTTGTCGTCTATAAACATGATGGGACCTCTGAAATACAACAAGACAAACACGAATGAGAGATGTTAGAGTGAAATCATGAAAAAACCCTCGGCCGCATTACATGGTATTCACAAACGGGCACACTCACACTCATGTTAAACAGAAAATGAAAACCCCTGTTAATCACCACGATTATCACGCATAGCTGACCGTCGAATGATGAAACATGCATCAGGTTTAGTGATTTTACCGGTGTGATCAAGCACATGACTAACGCCACAATGATTAGAGATTAACACCTACTTGCACCGCAGGTACTTAATCACGATTAAGCCGAGTCTGATTAAGTCAAAATTCAGGTATATAAATTTGTAAGATATCCCAAATATGTCTCTTTGATCAATATGTTATTGTGTAAATAATTTGCGAATAAAATGGTTTTGTTTTAAAGAAGTACTAACCGGTACTAACCACTGATTAAAGTTAATCGGCTGTGGTGCAAGTGGGCATTAATGTTTCTGGTATTCTGAGGATCAACAAAAAAATTTTTTGAATGACTCAAGCCGGTCAAAACAAAATTGTTCCAAAATGGTTCTCTGGTCTTCCGTAAATTCTAGCATCGGGAAAGATTTTGTAATTATTGAATCAGTTAATATCCGTGAATTTATGAAAAACTTTACTGTTTTAAAGTAATTGTAAACATGCCAAATAAATGTAAATTAGTTTCTTTTATATTGTTCCTTTGACGTCTACCTCTACACAGTGTCTTGAGTGATAATATGTAAAACAATAAAACAATAAGTCGTATGTTTTTATTGTGCTGGGATATGCATGAATTAATTTCACCAACATGACAATAATAATTATAATAGTTACGCCCGAAACTTGCATTTAATGTTAATAAATGCATCTGACTAGTGTTACTCAATAATCACTATGTCGTGAAACAATTGCTTCAGTATTTTAACAATAAATAACTGGAGATCTGGAGGTTGCAGGTTCGATCCCTGTCGGAGGCATGTTCACACTTTTGATTCAGCTATATATGGAGAATCTTCGATTATTATTTATTTAATTAATAAATGAAATATGTTTTGCTACAAAATTTATAATGGAGTAATAACCCTCATTAATGTGTATCTTCGAACCCCTAGGTGAGGTATCTTTGTAACCCCGTTTAATCCTCTATGTAAATGCTGTCTTGGTTTTAGTTTTTAAGACCTTTATTTGATGGTTAATGGTATATCGAGCAAAGACAGGAAAAAAAATGCAAGAAATGAAGGATACCGGTGAAAGATCATTTTGCAAGTGAAAACTTTAAACCAGCCGTACTCAACCTGCGACTTTTATCAGTGGTCCGGTAAAGGCAGTTAAAAACTTAACAAGCCATGGACGCTATTCAAAAGCTCGCGGGAAAAATCTGATACCGGTGAAAGATGATTTTGCAAGTGAACACTCAACCTCACTCAACCTGCGACCTTACGAACTTTTATCAGTGGTCTGGTAAAGGCAGTTAAAAAACTTAACAAGCCATGGACGCTATTGAGAAGCTCGCGGGAAAAGTCTATCAATCGGTTTTATTAAATCTTATGTTGTGAAATAGCCGTCATGTGGCCCGAGGTTCAAGTGTATGTATTTTTCAAGTAGTTGTAAGTAGCTTCCCACACTAAAAACAATAAATTATTGAAGTGTAACAATATTTGCATATAATTTACATTTGGATTACATAATTTTAATGTATTCATAGATTAATATTTAATATTGCATTACAAATAGTTTTTTTTTTAATGATAAAAACTCCTATTCATTAAAATATTGTAGTGATTTTGTATACTTCCAGTTAGTTAAGGAAACTGCATTATTTATGTGGCGCAATGTTTAGAAACTGATAGTATTAAGTGTTTAAATAATAATTGGTAATGAGATAACAACCTATTTGGTAATTTATGTAGCGAATAATTTGTTTACAAAATGATTTAAATTCAATTACAGCTAAAACATTCACGATTGCCATATCACTTACAGAATGTCACTAGCACCAAATAACAATAAGTAAATACTAAATAAATTTTGTATCGTATGTTCATTAAAAAAAAGTGTGTGCCATGATTTTTTATTTTAAAAAATTTAAGTTGGCACACATGTTAAGAATTGCCATACAAAACGTCAGATCTTTCTAAAACTCACAATTATTCCGTGGTCACAATGGTTTACAGCAAGTTTCTAGTTGAAAGTTATTTCCGAAATGGGACTTAAGTGGACGGAAATTAGATGTACTCATTCGACGCACCTTTGGTTTCAGGAAGAATTTCCTAACGTTCCCATAATTTATGATGAATTTAAAAATACCTTATTATGATCTGTTATGTCTCCGTAAACCAGGAAGTGGTAGACCAATCAAACGTACTTAGGATGCTATTAACACAGCCCAAGGAATTTTAGAAGGTGAACCTATGTCTTCTCCGCGTCGTTTATCGCAGCAAATTAATTCGTCGGTAGGAACATGCCGCAAGTAACATAACCTCAATATGTATTATTAAATTTTTTTAAATAAAAAATCATGACACACTTGAGTTTTTTTTTTGAATGAACACTTTTCATTCAATATCCGGCGTGGCACTAGCCAGGGAAGTAGATGTTTCAATAAGTTATTTGTTAATAGTCTTAGTAAGACTTAATTTTGCTTTGCAGAGTTACGAGCAGGTTGGATATTCATATATTCAGGCTATATTTCCTTTCATTAAATTTAAGAAGTAAATATAGTAATGTTATTCAGAATATTTTTGTATTAAAAATCATCATTCATCCCACTTCATCTCAAACACTCAATCGATAGATATACTTTTCAAAGAATAAGAATCTTTTGGCCCTTCCATACAACAACATGCTCCTAAAGGATCATCTCTAGCGCCAGATTTATTTAAGATATTAAGCCAATGATATCTACAATTTTAATCTCCAATACTTAAAGTTTTTGATTTAATTTAACAGGTTGATCACTTAATGTTTTATATATAATTGCAATTATCATGATTGTGATGGATATTATTCTTTACCGCACTGATAATAGCGTAATGAGCGAATTTTCGAATGGCAACGGAAGGTCAAGTAGCAAGTACGTACAATAAGCACCCAGCAGTGCATTCACACGGTTTACCTGAATAGGGTTAAGGTTAACTTTCATAATCAAATCAAAATCAAAACTTAATTTATTCTCAAGAAATAAGTATATACAAAAATGCAATACATATAAATGAAAATATGTCAAACAAAACAATTTGGATAATAGAAAATAAATACATAGAATTCAAAATAGCTTAAAAAGTAGTACAACTGAAACACAGCATAAAAGTTACAACTGAAAATGAGATTTTTAAGGAATTTAAGGGAATTTACTTTCCCTATATGTCGTTTAAAAAATATAACTCTTTCTCACAAAGATACGCCAGAAGGTAGGTTAATGATAATATTAAGCGGTATATGATATTAGTCGATAAAATATGGTTTTACAGAATATACATTTTAGCCAATTATAATATGGTTGAGTTTTCGATACGTATGCCACAATGTGTCGATTGCAATTGAATTTTCTACAACATGCTGTGGTAGTTATGTAAAAATGGAAGATTTACAATCGGCATGAAAACTGTCATCTACTAAAAACACACCAACACAAAATATCCCGGAATGTTATCACCATTATTATCTAATTAAGTGTAATAACAATTGTGCAAACTATTATTTGAAATATCATCATTCATCAAATACTCTTTTTAACATGTAATCAAGTTGTTATCAATATTGTTTATCTTACATTGTGTAGTGACAATAAATGATAAATAATCTTTTAATAGCTTTTAGGTGCAAAACTGTTCAGAATTTGAAATTTAGTTCAGATTGATAATGACTTTGATATTGTCCATTAGATGAGGAACATTGATACATTAGATAGTGGCGCCATCTACCGGTTAAATGTTTGTTTTTTGTCCACCAGATGAGCCACATTGATACATGTGATCTACCGGTTAAATGTTTGATAAGTATCTGTTCTTGGATTTATTTACTATTGTGTTAAGGCTGACAGATCTAATACTGAACACATTTGAGGTAAAAAAAAAATCGATGGCTTCCTTTATTGACTTAAGGTATTTGATTGTGTTAAACATGATGATAAAAAACAGTCTCATTTTATTGAGAACAAAAATGTATCTGACACATCGTTCGTACAAATCCCATACCCTAGAATTACAATCAAGAAAAATCCCTGTTTCCCAAAAAGAAAAGAAAAAATGTCTGACAAACTCATGTATGGTATCCATACAAAAATATTTTTTTTTTAATATGACATGCTTCCATAAAAAATGTAGACAGATCACGCATTTTAGTTTTATTCTCACATGCCATTTTTTTTTGATTATGGTACTAGTGCATTTGTGGAATATTTCTGTAATTTTAGTTTTCCATAAAACAAAAAATAGCAACAAATTAACAATACTGAAAGGGTAGTTGACGAATAAGGTACTCTCCAGTTGGTTTTATAATTTTATTTTCTGGACTAGTTTCAGGGAAGAAAGTTCCCCATCTTCGGCTGAAAAACGTCAAATCAAGGTTGAATTAAGAGATGCATTGAGATAATTTCATTCGGCCGTGAATAATTGTAGATTATTATTTTAAGATTGTGTGTCCGATAAGATAAAATTGAGCTGAAGATTTCTTCGTCAGAAAATCGTTGGAAATGTAAATTAGTTGGCTAAAGTTGAAAGTATAATACTGTTACTGTTTTTAAAGGCGGTATGAACAAGCACATAATCATTCACTTGCTCGATAGGGGATTAGGCGACCACCGATAATTAGTATTCCCGCGGAAAAATCAATTGTGTACTGATAAGGATTTTACTTACAATTACTAATTATAATGAAAAACATGCTCCAGCATAGTCATTCTATGACGTGTAGATAAAACAGGCCTAGAAATATACCGGGTGCAACACAAAACTACCGCTTTTTATTACTTGGAACATCATTATGCGATTTGGTAGGGTTATACTAAAAGAAAATTAGAGTTTAGTGGTCATCCAAAAACCTCCAAGTAACATCCATTTTTTTTTTTTTTGATTTAGGCGTATGTCATTCAGTCACGACATGTTTGTAATTATATAGCAATTGTATATAAATATTAACATATACACACATAGTCTTGGCCCTTGCGTAACATCCATTTTGGAATGTTAAATGGAGCACTGTGTATATATTTTTTTTAATTTTCGGATTCATAAGGTCTTCAATCAATAATTGTAGTAGACTCCATCTACTCATAGATTAGACTTTTTGACATCTGGAGTGACAGAAATCCCACTAGGTTGCAGAATAACTCTCGCCACAAAAAGCACTCAAGAATGTTACCGCGTAGGTGTGTAGTTGGTTCGTCACATCATTTAGAACGTTCATGGCGGAAATCAAGAAGAATAATAACAATAAAAAACTGCCAATAATGTCTCCATTGGCGATGTCGCGTATGAATATATTGGAAGTATAAAGGTACCAACCTAACTTGCTGCAAAATTACATTTTTTTCATCGTGTTGGTATTTTTCACTTCCTAGTGTTTGTCACTAAAGATGTCAAAAAAGGCTAATCTATAAGTAGATGGAGTACAGTGTTTTCTTATCCAACCATTAAACGTCAGATTAATTCAAGCGTAATAATAAAGGGAGAGAAATGTGTGATTTTTCCCGAGGTGCAAATTCAGGCTTTCGCCCTCGGGATACAACGCACCGAGGGAAAAATAGCATTCTCTCCCGAGATATACATACAATTTTTTTTCACAAACGCAATATTTTAAGAATAAAACGTTCGTTCCTAAAAACCCAACCTAGAAAAAAATTCTATCAGACGTGACAGTTAAAATAAACAATGGAAACTCGCATGATCATTTCTCTCCCTGGGGAGAGAAATGTTACTTCTCTCACGATTTCGAAGGCTTTCGACTTTCTCTCCCATTTGTGAAAAAATAAATTTATTTGCCCAACAGAAAACCAATAACAGGATAAAAATTGGGTAATAATAATCTCACCAAAAATATACAAATGTGACAGCTAATTTGGAATGGAGGGAGTGTATTATTTAGAAAGGTAATTTATAATTTAATTATTTTTATTAAAATGAAAGTAAATATTTGAATGTAGTTTTCATTATTAAGCGGTAACACCAACCCTGGAGCTATAAAATCATACCCAAGTTTGGGAATTTTTTTAGGGCAATTGAATAGTTTTATTTAAATAACAGGAAAAGCACTTTATTGTGCATGTATTTAAGTACAGAAAACTTCAGTGCTTCTAACGACCTCTAGGACCCAAAGGGTTGAATATTAAATTTTTAAAGTAACTTAATGATTGTTATGCATATTTTGATAGCTTTACCATTTTGAACACGCAAATTATTTGTTGTATAACTCAATATTCGTCGTGACATTAGCTGTGTATTTGTTGCAGACTCCTGTAGATTACGAATAGTATCGTATTTTTAATTATTTAGCGGTTGAGAAACTGAACTTGATGATAAACATTACGATTGATTAATTCCATCAAATCGAACGCATTATGTGACACATTTGCACGCGACTCGATATGAGCCATAAAAAAAATTCCTAGCAATCCGTTTAACGATTGTTTTGTTATTCCAATGTAGTCGTGATAAGATGAATGCACATTCTTGGCTATTTTCGCGATGGATCTTTAAAAATGCCCAACCACGTGCCAAAGTAATTCCCGCCACAAACTCGCGAGGCTTACCTCACTGATTACGTTCGTTGTTTTTCTAATTTTAAGACCCATCAGTGTCGCCGTTTATTTTCGGATATTTCCGCTATATTTAACCTTTATCGTAAAAATAAATCGTCGCTCTCTCAAGTTAGACGGCACGACGCACCCCTTAACTTTCTTTCTAATGCCTAAATTTCGATGACATTCGAATCTCGACAATTGCATTTAAATAATAATTAAAATGCTCACTTGTTGCAGAAGCATTGAATAAAGACGAATTGTAGTCTTTATAATACTTCATTTTGCAGATTGAATATTAATATATTCAGGCTGCTGTGAGTCTTAATTTAATTTAATTGTATTTAATTCGTTAAAATCGTATTACGAATTTTAGTTTATAGTTTTACACCATTCATATTTCTCGTTCTGAAAAAGTGGATGTCGGACGGGGAATCGAACCCACGTGACTTGGGAACCAGCAGATATGAATATTTTCGGACGCATCCATTGACGTCAAGTTCCTATTGATGCTTGCAAACGAATTTATAATCGCGAACATCTGCTGTGGTTGTGGTTCTCGTTCCGAAAAAAGTGCTTGCCCGGCGAGGAATTGAACCCGCATGACTTGGGATTTGGCAGTTCAACGCGCGCCCCCTACCCACAACACCACCAAGCTCTCAAGTAAATATGAACATTTTCGGACGGATCCATTGACGTCTAACTTCCTATTGATGCTTGCACACAAATTTATAATCGCGAACATCTGCTGTGGTTGTGGTTCTCGTTCCGAAAAAAGTGCTTGCCCGGCGAGGAATTGAACCCGCATGACTTGGGATTTGGCAGTTCGACGCGCGCCCCCTACCCACACCACCACCAAGCTCTCAAGAAAATATGAAAATGTTCGGACGGATCGATCCCTTGACGTCCAACTTCCTATTGATGCTCGCACACGAATTTATAATCGCAAACATCTGCTGTGGTTGTGGTTCTCGTTCCGAAAAAAGTGCTTGCCGGGCGAGGAATTGAACCCGCATGACTTGGGATCTGGCAGTTCGACGCGCGCCCCCTACCCACTACACCACCAAGCCTCCAAGTAAATATGAAAATTGATCCATTGACGACAATGTGCTGGTGATGCTTACAAACGAATTTCTAATTGGAAACATCGGTTGTGGTAGAAGATCCTGATGCCAATTCCCCCCAAATCATTCACTCTCCGTGACCAGAGTTCCCTTCCTTGATGAAAAAAAATCAAAACAAAAATATTTATAGTAATGGTAGTAGTAGCGACGGTATATCTTGGACTTAGGCCAACTAGTGCATCGGCAGAACAAATCAACAATCCCGATTAAATAAAACACCAGGCTGAAAGACCTCCAATTGATGGCCCATTAAGAATTGCGGAAAAAATAGAAGTTATTATATGTATATTTAATTATAACAATTCTGTTTGTATATAAAACACCATTTTTATAACCATCAGGGCAAGGCCGGGCTTCTAAAAATGGCTCGTGCTTGTACATCATTCAATAACCAATGGCTTCTATAGGATTTGAATTGCGCGCTATTTTTGTAATGTTGAAGATAGAGCAAACTGCCATCTACAAACCATCCGATGTAAACATGAAGCGTTTTACAACGAATAATTAGCGTGCAAAGGTATTGTAAAAAGCAACAAAGTTGATGCTGATCTTTGTCACAACATCATGTTTCGAGATGAAGCGAACATTTCGTTTATTGACGTATCCATCAAAAGATGGAAATGAGCATCTTTTGATGGATACATCAATAAAGAAAATTTCCGCATTTTGGGGTGAAGATTGCTGAAAGTAATGAAAAAGTAACGCATCCACAAAGAAACGAATTTTGGAGTTTTGCAGTGTTTGGTGATCTCTTCAAACATATGTGTTTCTAGCTAGCGATGGAGTCGCCAATGTAGCGTGATGGTATATGAATTAAGTGGTTACAATATCATTAAATTGAATGACTATTCATGATAAGTAATTTTGTAATTAGGGATCTGTAATTATCGTGATCTTTAAATTTTACAGTTACATAATAATTACTTAAAATCTCTGCGACTGGGGGGAGTAGTTCTGCGAACCAGTGTGTATAATCGATCCCGTCTTTATATTATAATTCTTAAGGGCAGACAGCGCGTGGGCGTCATGCCGGAATGAGGGATCTTCCAATGGAAATTGCAAATTGACGCATTCCGAGCCGGAAACGGTCAATTTATAAACGTCAGAACGCGCTGTGCGGAGTCCCCCTTTTCGATGCAATATTTACACCGCGCATATAATCGTTACAAAATAAAAACCTTCTGCAAATATTTGACCATCAACAAAATTCAGCGTGCAAACAAAAATCCACCGAAATTAAATAATGCACGAGGCGAATATATTCAATGAGTTTAATACGCCGAATCCAATTAATCGAAGTTTCGCAATTTCGCATTTATTATAAGTAAATTTGAGAAGTTTCAAGTCGATGCCAATTATTATTTTTTTATTTTTTTCAGTCAATAATATTATTACATATTTTCAAAACTTCTCATTAAATTATTTCAAAATTTTGGGATGAAGTGCTAATAGTTTTCACAGAAACATAATTTTGCATTCCTTCTAAGCAAGCCTGAAAAGTTTCAGGTCGATGGCAATTGTTTTAATATTTTTTATTTTGTCGCCAAAATTATTCAAATTTTTCACAACTTTACGTTCTACTCGGTTAAAATTATCTCAAAATTAAGGGATGATGTTTTCATCATTTTTAAGAAAACGTAATTTAGCATGCATCTCGAGCAATTTTGAAAAGGTTCAAGTCGATGGCAATTGTTTTTATATTTTTTATTGAGCTGCCAAAATTGTTAAAATTTTGCACAACTTTACGTACTGTTCGGTTAAAATTATCTCAAAATTTAGAGGTAAAGTTTTCGTTATTTTTATAAAAAAACGTTATTTAACATGCATCATGAGTAATTTTTAACAGTTTCAAGTTAATAGCAATTGTTTTTATATTTTTTATTGAGCCGCGAAAATTGTTCAAATTTTGCACAACTTTACGTTCTGTTCGGTTGAAATTATCTCAAAATTGAGGGGTGGTGTTTTCATTATTTTTAAGAAAACGTAATTTAGCATGCATCTTGAGCAATTTTAAAAAGTTTCAAGTCGATGGCAATTGTTTTAATATTTTTATTTTGTCGCCAAAATTGTTCAAATTTTGCACAACTTTACGTTCTGTTCGGTTAAAATTATCTCAAAATTGAGGGGTGGTGTTTTCATTATTTTTAAGAAAACGTAATTTAGCATTCATCTCGAACAATTTTGAAAAGTTTCAAGTCGATGGCAATTGTTTTTATATTTTTCATTGAGCCGCCAAAATTGTTCAAATTTTGCACAACTTTACGTTCTGTTCGGTTAAAATTATCTCAAAATTGAGGGGTGGTGTTTTCATTATTTTTAAGAAAACGTAATTTAGCATGCATCTCGAGCAATTTTGAAAAGTTTCAAATCGATGGCAATTGTTTTTATATTTTTTATTGAGCCGACAAAATTGTTCAAATTTTTCACAAATTTACGCGGTGTTCGATTAATAATAATAATAATAATAATAATATATATATTTACGGGATTCTCCCTGTACATTTAAGTATTAAATCGAATATAAAATATAAAACAAAATATAAAATAAAATATAAATATAAAATATAAAACAAAATATAAAATAAAATATAAATATAAAATATAAAAATACAAAAATTAAAATTACAATTTAAAATTTAAATTTAAAATTGCGACAACATGTGACAAACAAACAAAAACAAGTTAAAAACAATATGATGCAGTACGCTCGACATACATAATGAAAACCCCTGCAAGAAAGTTGCAATTATTTAAATTTGACTAGAAACAAATGCCGATAGATCAATTCGTGATAAATAACATTTAAAGTCCGATTAAAATTATCTCAAAATTGAGGGATGATGTTTTCATTATTTTTAAGAAAACGTAATTTAGCATGCATCTTGAGCAATTTTGAAAAATTTCAAGTCGATGGCAATTGTTTTTATATTTTTTATTGAGCCGCCAAAATTGTTCAAATTTTGCACAACTTTACGTTCTGTTTGGTTGAAATTATCTCAAAATTTAGTGGTAAAGTTTTCGTTATTTTTATAATAGTCGAAATTTGGCATGCATTATGAGTAATTTTGAAAAGTTTCAAGTCGATGGCAATTGTTTTCAATTTTTTACACGTCTCTAAAATTATTATATTTTTTCAAAACTTAACGCTCTGTTCGCATTAAATTAATCCAAAATTTAGGGATGAAGTGTCGATGGTTTTCACAGTATTGCAATTTGGCATTCATTATAAGCAAATTTGCGAAGTTTCAAGTCGATGGCAATCGTTTTCAAATTTTTTACAAGTCTCAAAAATTATTACATTTTTTCGAAACTTAACGCTCTGTTCGCATTAAATTAATTCAAAATTTAGGGATGAAGTGTCGATGGTTTTCACAGTATTGCAATTTGGCATTTATTATGAGCAATTTGCGAAGTTTCAAGTCGATGGCAAACGTTTTCAAATTTTTTTCAGTTCTCTAAAATTATTACATTTTTTCCAAAACTTCTCACACGCTTTGTTCTCACTAAATTATTCGATTTGAAAAACGACTTTCATGCAAAAATGTGTATTTTCATAAAAGAAAATCGAGGATTTTTTCCAAAAATATTTTATTTCGGTTTTACTGAATATATTCCATACTTTAGGCGCGCACTGTATAACAAAACACTAATCAAACTGCAAGATAACGAATGTCAACAAATTCATCTTGGTTTTATCTTTCCATTTTGCTGTAGGTCAAACCAATATTGAGACAACAATCTGAGATTTTATTGATTTGCGTCAAAGGGGGATGTTTAACAATTATTAACCAATATACGAAGACATTTAAACCTGAGCTGGATCTGCCCTAAGAGGGCCGTAATAACCTATTTTGGGGCCCTACAACTTTTTTTCTTGCCGAGCCCCAAACAAAAGTGAAAACAATAAATTAAATTTAAAAAATAAATAAATAAAATTATATCTAGAATATTATCAGCTCCAACTACATATTACACCTCAGTGATTATTCATTGACATTTGACAGAAGAACGATAAGTAATCTTTCTTAGTAAGTGTTTTATTCAGCGTTTCTATAATGAATTACCAAGTAATAACGGTCGCAACCATCACCATGATTAATCTTTCTGTGTTTAATCCTAATCACTTTATTTAGACTAGTGATGGGCAACCTGCGGCCCTTAGTACGGTTTCGCCTGCTGGACAAAAACTCAGGTTACTTCCAGGATCGACGGCTTGACAGCCGAGAGTGACTTAAAGTGGCATGTCTGGTAATTATAAAGCGAGGTGGAAGACTGAAGCGGTGGGCGGAGTATAAATGAGGTCGACCACACATGTAAATATTATTGTTTTCCGATAAACCTCGCACCAATGAATTCTTGACGACTAAGGAGAGACACTTCGCTCACATGCCATATTATCACGGTTCCGACTATACCGAGTAAGCCCGGCTTACTCGTTCTAGAACACACCATCTGCGGTCCGCTTTAAATGTGTAGAAAAAGGTTGCCCAGTCTTGAATTTTCTTTTCTTTTATTGTCAGGCAAATGTGGGTTAAATTGATTCGAAGGTGCAAAATTAAATTATTCATCTACGAAGGCATGTGCAACTGTTCAAGTACACTATTATCTGACAGGGTGTAATATACCTATCAGTTACGTAAAAGAAAAATAATTACAATATCATTACAGGCGACCTTCTACAAGGCTAGTTTTTTGAGAAGCGACTTTGTACCGGCACGAACATTGGAAAAGGTATAACGCAATATTAAAAAAAAATCATACAAGCAATCGGTTTACATTTGTATCTGCGTGTAATTGTCGCATGGAAAGGAAAAAATAATGTTCTTCACGGTCGTTACGATGAACATTATTGTTATGTAACAAATAATTAAATGTATATAAATTGAATTACAATCTGCACAATTAGTTTTACCAAGATTACATAAAAAAAAAACTGTAGTAAACAACTACTTTTCTGCATAATAATAGAGGCATTGATTTCATAAACAGTATTTGTCCAAAAATGAAAACTGTTTATCTTGGCAACTATTTGGTAAGTATTTAAGAACTGTAGGCAATATCCAGCAAAAGTAAAATTTAAAATGTGTTACAATTGGCTCCCTTAATTATTTTATAATATCGGTCTACTTACATTATTTTTAATACTCATTGAATAGTACTTTTGCTGGGCCTTCTTCGGAAATTCAACACTAAACAAATCACCTACACTTCTTAAATAGTACCCGAGTAAAACCATTTACTTATAAATACTTTTTCTTGTGTAGAATACACGGCCGGTTGTAAATCGCAATGTGACAGCAACTGTCACTTTTTACAGCAAAATGAAATACCCGCCATTATGATTTCATGGCAAACCATTGTTTTTAATTCAAAATAATAGTAAAGTTTTTTGCAAATATCTCGATAAATACTCAGCAGAAACCATTGAGTCTTGGCGTCTTAATCAACACCTCATTGACGAGAAATTTAATTTATCAAAAACATTTAGGTAAACACCTACTCTGGGTCTTCAAAATTTTCGATTAGAGATTTGGGGCGATTATTTTGTAACAAGCGAAACACAAAAACATTACCTTAACTCGAATATCCTCCAACGATTGTGTATGTGCAAACGTTTCGTTTATCCAATTGCTGGTGTTGGCACCTCTAAATTGAGCGTGTGTTGATAAAGCAGAACGCGGGCCCGTTTTAATTCAAGCGCGGCGACGGTGTTTCTGGACATTTTTCTTCTCGGATCTCGTTCCAAGGATAACACAATCGGAAGGCGATAGCGCGAGCGACGCGACAGTTCCTGCTCCGGGGCAACCTTTAGACTCATCACACCACCGACAACGAAACCGCGCTATTTGTTGTGATTGTTTCGTATGTTGTTGTGCTAGACCAATCAACGTGTGCGTGTACTATGACCAGACGTGTGGGCTCCGTAATGACACATATTTTAATAATCGGAGGCATTGTCTTGAGCGGACTTTGGTCAATTGGGAATATCCGACTGTGCTCTGGTTCACTTGAATAATATGAGAGGGTGATGCCATTAGGTAATTAAAATCCCGTCCCTTTCGATGATGGAGCGGTTCGCTTGAATGGAACTAATCTCGAACACGTGAAACGAAAGTGTTGCGCAAGTGGAGCGTTCTATTCTCAATGTTAATTGAAGCAAGGACGGTAAAAATGATTAAAATACATAAAATTACGATGATTACGTACACGAGACAACGAAAACAAAACAAGCGTTGCAATTCTCCAAGCGAAGTTAGCAAACGTGATGATGGAAAATATTCTGGTAGTATACTTTTAACCGATTGATACCGGCGGATAAACCTTGTAATGTGTGTCTTTCTTTGTTTTCTGGGGGGATGTAGTGGCGATTTATATTCTGTGAATTTAAATAAAGTATGTTCATTAAAAAAAAAACCTCAAGTGTGCCATGATTTTTTAATTTTAAAAATTTAAGTTGGTAACACATATTGAGGTTATGTTACTTCTCAAAATTAAACATTAAACTGTAGTCAATTTATAGATACTTACGTTAAATTTTTCACTAAAAAATTATATTAAATATTGTATGTGCCTTCCTTCTTCTTGAACACAAGCCTGAACTCTTCGTCGCACACCCTCCATTACGCTCCGCAACAACACTGGATTATTGTTAATTTCTATAAATTTATCTCGAATTTGTTGCCGCATGTCTTCCAGATTGTGTACTGTTTGTGCATAAATACAATTTTTCAAGTATGGCCACAAGAAAAAATCGCATGAACGGGGCGGCCAGGGAATCCGTGCATTTCGACTTATTATTCCTCCAAAATGGCCAAATTATCCACTATGTAATGAGGAGTTGCTCCGTCTTGATGAAAATATCCACTTTGCAGTTCGTCATCATTTAATTCATTTATAAAAGGCAATAAAATTTCTGTACGATAACGGTTTGCAGTTATCGTACCTAAAACGAATGCACGGTTATTGAATTTTTATTATTAATAATAAAAATAGGATTTTACCTTCAAAGAATATCGGTCTAACTAATCTTCTCCCACTAATCGTTGCTCAATCGCCAACTTTCTCTGGATGTAGTGGTTTCTCTCTATATATAGGAGGATTTTCATCCGACCAAATTCTCATAATGTACCCATCCTTGTAAAACCAAGCTTCATCGGTAAAAAAAGTAATTTGTAAAACATTTTGTAAAAACCACTGACGAAATTCCAGTCGTCTGGGGTAATCAACAGGTAATAACTCTTGCACCGATGCGACAAGGGTATACTTGCAAATCTTTTTGTAGAAGCTTGTGGCATGTTCCTACCGATAGATTCATTTGCTGTGACAAATGACGCAGAGAAGTCGTAGGTTCATCTTCCAAAATTTCTTGGGCAGTGTTAATAATAGCATCTTGAGTTCGTTTAACTGGTCACTTCCTGGTTTACGGAGAATACTACCCGTTTCACGAAATAATACAACAGATCGTGATAAGGTATTTTTAAGTTCATCATAAATAATGGGCACGTTAGGAAATTCTTCCTGAAACTCTGCTAAAGGTGCGTTGAATGAATACACCCAATTTCCGTCCACTTTAATCCCATTTCGGAAATAACTTTCAATTAGAAACGCTTTTTGCTGGTTGCTGTAAACCATTGTGAGCACGGAATAATTGTGACTTCTAGAAAGATCTGACGTTTATATGTCAATTCCTAACAAGTGTCAAGTGTGCCAACTGAAAGTTTTAAAACGAAAAAGTCATGGCACACTTGAGGTTTTTTTTTAATGAACATACGATACTATAGCAACGGAATATTTGCTTCCTCTATAAGAGTAAGTAGTGCAGTACGAGCGACATCTATGTCTTAGCCTAAGAAGATCCACGAAGATACACTTCTAGCGCCAACTGAGAGAAGTGCACTTAGAGCCTTTAAAAGGTGTTAAATCTGTGAAATTAATTCGACTTGAACGTACTTTCCTAAATTGCATTAAAGATTCATGTTCTAAAATATTAGGGCAACGCGTTATCGAATAAAACACATTGTAAATTGTGCTAATTCTCCATTAATTTTAACACACGTTCGCTTTCAGCGCCAATTACACCCGCAATTTCGTCTCTCTCTCTCTTTTTTTATTTTTTCGTGCGCGCACGACACGAAACAAAATTCAATCGCGATCGTGTCGTACGGCGAACATTTTGCATTATACACACTGTCGACACACCTCTTTAGGTAAACACAACTATTAAACAATTTAGCATTATCTCTATTTAAAATCCAATTGTAAATAAATGTAAATCACCTTGAATTTGCCGCCTTTATCCAAACTGGTGAAACGGAAGTAGTAACAAGTGACGAGGGACAAAAAGAATTGTCAGATTTCGATAGCTTGACGTCTCTAAAATGTATCCATCCAATTGAATTTACCTCTTGAAACGGAAGCAATGCAGTAATAAGTATCAAGGGACAAAAATAATTGTCAGATTTCAGTAGTATCTATCAAAATAAACAAAAGCAGCTGATTGATCTCTTGGCAATAATAAGCGCTAAGAAATGAAAACTTATACTGAATACTTGTTGTGCTACTTTCTTGATGGAACCATATTTTCAAATTGGGTAAAGTAAAACGCTTGTTTTGTTCCATAATTTTATTTTCAGTTGCCTGACACGTGTTTCGATCGGTTAGGATCATTTTCAAAGTTAAACCAATTAGTTTAACTAAATAAAATTATGGAACAAAACAAGCGTTTTACTTTACCCAATGAAAACTTAAATTAACTTGAAACAATTTCACTTATTGCAGATTTATTGAATAAAAGTAAAAACTTAAACTCAATTTAATACATGTTATATTTTAAATTAGCGGAATGGTTTGCTGCGCCATCTAGTGGCAAGAATCATGTAGTGGACGCGATGAATTTTGAGAAAAACTTAAGTTGACGTCACATTGCGCATTTATTCTCAGTGTGTGGCACGGATAATTTATTTTTTCGAAGTGAATCAGAGGTAGGAACGTTATTTTTATTTCTCGGATTGTTAGGCCTGTATATCTAGATTGTTTAAATATTTTAAATTGTTTTGATAGCATCAACCATAAACTTATTTTGGATAAACTATCGAATTTTCACATATTGTGCTTCCTTATAAAGTCCTCTCTCAATGAGAGAACTCAAACTTTGAAATCTCCCGAATTTATTGCAACGAGTGGTGTACCGCAAGGGTCCAATTTTGGGCCCTCAATATTTATTTATTTTATTACGCAGGTTCTATCCTTGTGGGAAGCAGGTTACACTTTTAATGCAATTTATACACGATTTGTTTAAAAATTAATTGCATTTGCAAATTAATTTATTGAAAAAATATAACTGCGCAGACACTTAATAAATTATTTCAAGTTCAATTTGAATTAAATTATTTACTACTTATGCTTTCCTACTTTGCATTAAATTAAAAACACAATAATTGTAGTAAATTAATCAGAGTGTAGTTATCAAGAGCGACCTTGAATTAAAATTTAAAAACACAATAATTGTAATAAAGCAATCAAAATAACGAGCATGTTAGAAGGGCATCCGCCATTAGCTCAATGAATATGTATGTGCACCTTTGGATTCTCATTAGAACAGTTCGGCCTAAATTGGGTCAGCTTCGGGCCATTTGCATGAAAAACAAGAATTAATTACAAATTTTATTACACCTGTTTGGGTATTCAGTCAGCGATCACTCTTAATTGTGTGTATATTTTTTTCTTCCAACTAATCAAGCTGACATTTTAATTTAGGATTTTGTAGGGGCGCAAATCCGGAGAAACACGGTTGATCATAACAACAATTTTCCCGGGGGAAGCAATTCTCTATAAAGGGTGTTTTTTTTATTTGCGGATGCGAAAACAGAATGATGAGGGAAAGGCTATATATAAAATAAAGTCGTTTTCGAGATGGAAGTTATAGAAATTTTGATCAAAATTGTGAGCGCGCTACTGAGTTAAAGGTGGTTCCGGTACTAAAAGCTCTTCCATGAAATAAGACCATGACAACTCAATTTTCTAGTGCGGATTGTGGCAGTTATAAAAATGGCGATGTGGCCATCATGTTACTTTCTCCGACTTGATGGTATCAAATTGTTGAAATGGCCTCTAGGTGCCCCAAAACGGATATTTCCGTAAAAAAAAAATTTGAAAAAAAAATCACGATCACAATACTTTCTCGTACTTCGTAACGGAGAAAGTAAAAATCAGACTGATCTTTCATTATGTTGTCTAGCAACGCGTATTATCTTCAACCTAGAGGCGCAATTCATTTTTGGTCAAAATTATTAGTGCATTTCAAAAAGAAATGCGCATGTGGTCAACATTTTTGACGTTTGTCTGATTGTCCGGTACCGGTATACCTATTACAAATTGGAATTTCGACTTATTGTTAGATTAAGATAATCAGATAGTAAACGTCAAAAATGTTGACCACGTGCTCATTTATTTTTGAAATTTGACCAAAATTTCTAACGTTTTTCAAAATCAAAAGCATGTGGTCAACATTTTTGACGTTTACTGTCTTTGACACCTACCGGTACCGGTCCGCGTATCACAGTTTGGTATTCTGGCTTAGATTATAGCAAGTTCCGGTCTCCAAGACGTTAATGATAAAACCATCACATTAATACGAAAAATATTTCTAATCTGGAATACCTTGTAACTATTTGTGCAGCAGAAATCTAGCACTAAAATGATCCAAACGATAGTCACGAGATTCGTATTTCCTGTAATACGATCGTTTGTGATATGAGCGAATGCAATTATTTTAAACTATATTTTTTAATCGTTCGAGGAAATGATCGTGCTTAAAAAGGAGCACAGTTATCACCTTGAGTAGGTCAAGTTGTGGAGAAAGAATGCGCAGCGAACAGGTTCATCCACCTTGACTTGGGCCGTGAAATGAGCGAGTTTATTCAATCCGCGAAAGCATGTAATAACAATAAACAAATAGTCCGTTACCTCCTTTTTAATAACATTATTCGCAACAATAATAATTAATAGGTAATGAAATTGTTAGCAGGCTCTGAGAGTTAGGTTAAGTTAAATTGACACGGTCACGAGCTATACATGAAAATTCTCGAAGTGAGAATCTTTTTTTTTTTGCTCTTCACTGTTTTCAGGGTAAAGAGTCATGAGTCAAGAATCGACTCTTAACGATGAGTCAACTCACAAAAAGAGTAATTTCGCCCATCTCTAGTTCCTAATAATCAAAATTAATATTTAAAAAATCCATTTTGGAAAAAGAGAAATCTAGCTTTCGTAATATTGTTAAAAAAATGATTTGATTTCTATATTCCAGAAAACTCCAAACAAATTAATTATCTAGTTTTCCCAATAATTTTAACCAAACCAAAAAATATTCATTTTTGGCAGCCAAAAATCGAAAAAGCATTGTTTTATAAAATTCAAAACAACTTTTACAAAATTGTTCATATTCCCGCAAAACTAAAGTAGATTAGATCAATTACCTAATATCATCAAATCATCAAACTCAAGAATATGCATTTTAATACTAAAAAATTCGAAGCGCAGATTTTTTATATTCGAAACAAATGCCACTTGCAACTTATACAAAATTGTTCAGGAATGATTGCGCTTTCGTACTCAATTCAAACAAGTCAATGTCTAGTTTCTCCAATAATCACCATCAAACCCAAGAATATCAATTTTCGACGCTCAAGCAACGACAAAGCGTTGATTTTTAAAAACCAAAAAGTGCGGACTTTGAACTTTTTATTATTTTTATGAAGATTTTCTATTTCAGAAAAACCAATGATTGCGCTTACATAATCCAGAAATGATTCATATTTTTCCCAATAATCAACAAAAAACCCAAGAATTATTATTAATTTTTCAAACTCCAAAAGAAGAGGATACTTTTTATTTTTTATTTTTATTGGGATTTTATATTCCAGGATACCCTATACAAGGTAATTACCTGGTTTTCCCAATAATCATCATCAAACACAAGAATAACCATTTTCGGCAAGCATAAATTGAATAAGCGTTGATTTTTCAAAATTTGAAACAAGTTCGAACTTTCACAAAATGATTCAGCAATCATTCAGTTTTCATATTCCAAAAAAAAAAAACGAGCAAGTTAATTACCTAGTTTACCAATAATCATCATCAAACCCAAAAATATCCATTTTCGACGCTCAAACAACGAAAAAGGTTTGATTTTTCAAAACCAAAACAAAAGCGAATGATTAACTTTATTATTTTTATTGGAATTTTACATTCCAGAATTAATTATATTCCAAGTTTATTACCAAGTTTACCAATAATAATCATCAAAACCAAAAATATCCATTTTCGACGCTCAAACAACGAAAAAGCGTTGATTTTTCAAAACCAAAACAAAAGCGGATGTTTAACTTTATTATTTTTATTGGAATCTTATATTCCAGAATTAATTATATTCCAAGTTTACCCAATAATCATCAAACACATTTGCGTCACGCATAAATTAAATAAGCGTTGATATTCCGAAATTAGAAACAAATGCCAACTTCAACTTTTACAAAATAATTCAGAAATTATTGACAAAAATCCAAGCAATATAATTACCTAGCTTGCCCATAATCATCAAGTAAATCCATTTTTAGCAGCCAAAAATCGAAAATGAGTTGATTATTAAATTCTCCAAAATTGTTCAAAAATTATTGGACTTTATATTCCAGACAAATCTAAATAAGTAGATTACCAAGTTTTCCCTATAATTACCATCAAAAACAAGAATTTCCATTTTCAACACTCAAAACTCGAAAAAGCGAGATTTTTCAAAATTCCACAAACAACCGCAGACGTCCAAATTTAGCGTAATTGGTCAGAAAATATTGCGCTTTTTCATTCCAAAACATCCAAGCAAATCAATTTCCTAGTTATCCCAATAACTTCAACAAACACAGAATATCCATTTTCGGCAGTCAAAAATAAAAAAAGCGTCGTTTTTTTTTAAATTCGAAACAAGTGAGGAAATTAAACTTTCACAAAATTGTTAATTAATGAATTTTTATATTCCTAGTTTTCTCAATAAACATCAGGAATCAATTTGCGGCACGTAAAAATAAAAAAGCGTTGATTTTAAAAAAATTCGAAACAAGTGAAGACTTCAAAATTTTACAAAACTGGACAGAAACGATTGAGTTTTGATATTTCAAAAAAATCAAAACAAGTCAGTCGCCTAGTTTTCCGAATAAACATCAACAAACGCAAGAATATCCATTTTCGGGAGGCAAAAATAAAAAAAAGCGTCGATTTTCCAAAATTCGAAACAAGTGAGGAAATTAAAGTTTCACAAAATTGTACAGAAATTAATGAATTTTTATATTCCTATTTTTCTCAATATCATTAGGAAAACACACATTTGCGGCACGTAAAAATAAAAAAGAGTTGATTTTCTAAAAATTCGAAACAAGTGAGGACTTCAAAATTTTACAAAATTAGACAGAAATTATTGAGTTTTGATATTCCAAAAAAATTCAAGCAAGCTAATTACCCAAGTTGCCAATAATCATCGTCAAATAAATCTAAGTATATCCATTTTCAGCAGCTAAAAATTGAAAGAGTTGATTCTTGAAAATCCGAAACAACTGCAGACTTCCAACATCTCTAAAAATGTTCAAAAAAGATTAGGTTTTCATATTGTAGAAGAATCTTAAAAATAAATTATCTGATTCTTCCAACAATCATCAACAAATATCCATTTTCGCCACGCAAAATTACCAAAAAAAAAAAGTTTATTTTCCAATAATTCCAAACAAGTGCGGGCTTTAAACTTTTACAAAATTATACAGAAATGATTGATTTTTGATATTCCAAAAAAATCCAAGCAAGTCAATTACCTAGTTTTTCCAATAACCATTAACAAACCCAGGAATATCCATTTTCGGAACGCAAAAATCAAAAGAAGCGTTGATTTTACAAAATTCGAAACAAGTTAGACAGAAATGATTGAGTTTTGATATTTCAAAAAAATCCAAGCAAGTTAATTACCTGGTTTTTCTAATAACCATCAACAAAACCAAGAATATCAATTTTCGGCACGTAAAACACAAAAATAGCGTTCATTTTCCAAAAATCGAAACGAGTGCAGATTTCCAACTTTTAGAATATCATATAGAAATTATTAAGTTTTGATATTTCAAAAAAATTCAAGCCCATGAATTACCTAGTTTTTCCAATAATCTCAAGAATAGCGCAAATAAACGTTGATTTTCCAAAATTCGAGAAAAGTGAGGACTTCAAACTTTTACAAACGCATACAGAAATGATTGAGTTTTGCTATTCCAAAAGAATCGAAAGAAGTCAATTAACTAGTTTTCCCAATAATCATCAACAAACGGAAGAGCCGGCATTCATTATTTCTTAAAAATATATTTTTTTTCTTCTGGTCTGCAACATTTGAGCAAAATAAAAACAATTCAAATAATATGAATATATCAATCGTGAAGGTACAATTTCCAAAACGTCGTTCTTTGAAATTGATTTAATTTTTTTTTGTAAATAAAACTATTTTCTGGCGAGTTTTTTTTAAGTGCGAGCGACGTGGAATAAAAATATGAATACGAAAAAGTGAAATTCAGTAAAAACTATTAATTTATAAAACATCGTCGACTCAAAATGGTTTGGGTTTTTGGAAATGCGTTCAATTTGTTTGAAAACTGAGAAACAAACATTAAATATTGTCGAAATGGAATTCCATTGAATTTCGTCAAAAATTAAGAGAAGATGATAAAATTCAAAAATGTTTTTAAAAGTTTATTTTTAGAATTGCGTCCATTTTCATGTGTTTTATACATTTTGAAAATTATGAAAACCATTTTTACTTTATGGGAAAGTATTGCGGACGAGATATTTTAAATTTGAAATTCAAGGGAAAAAATCCTTTGAGGTTTTCCGGGACGATTTCGAACATTTTTGGAAAATGTCTGTCATTTTTTGGGGTAGACATTTTTCAAAAATGATTGGAATTGACTCTGGCGACTTTAATTTCCCTTGTAATTTCGAGTTAAAAAAATCAACAAAATTAATATGAGTCTTAAGTTTATTTGTAGAATTGCGTTCATTTTCATTTTTTCAAATTTTCGATGGGAATCGACTCTGGGGATTTCAATGTCCGTTGAAATTTCGAGTTAAAAAAATCAACAATTTAAAAAAATATGAGTCTTATGTTTATTTGTAGAATTGAGTCCATTTTTATGTTGTTAGTACGTTTTGAAAATTATGAAAACCATTTTTACTTTATGGAAAAGTATTGCGGACGAGATATTTTAAATTTGAAATTCAAGGGAAATTTCCTTTGGGGTTTCCCGGGACGATTTCAACCATTTTTTGAAAATGTCTCTCTGTAGAATTTATTTTTCAAAAATGGTCGGAATCGTTTCGGGGACCTCAATTTCCGTTAGATTCCTCGACCATTTTTGGGGTACAGAAATTTTTCAAAAATGATCGGAATCGTTTCGGGGACCTCAATTTCCGTTAGATTCCTCGACCATTTTTGGGGTACAGAAATTTTTCAAAAATGATCGGAATCGTCTCTGGGGACTTCAATTTGCGTTGAAATTTCGAGTTAAAAAAAAAACGCGATCACAATACTTTCTCATACGGAGAAAGCAAAAAAAAAAAACAAGTTGGCACATATTATTTATAGTTGACATAATGAGATGTCCTTCGATATAGGATAAGCAAACATTTGCCTACATCCGTACTTTACGTGATTGCATCAAATTGTTTTTGTTGAGCAAGTATAGATTTGCTCGGAAAAACCGGTTAGATTTAATAACAATTTAGAAAATTATTGCGTTCCAAACTAAACCAGTTAAAGATTTTATCTGTAAACACCAATGCTCAGGAAAGTTATCCAATGACGAGAAAAATAAGTTTCAAGTAACAATTTAACAAAATATTAAAATTCAGCATTAATTATTGTAGCCCCATCTGGTGGCAAAAAAAGGGTCCGTCTGTACGCGCGAAAATAAAATAGTAAACATTTTGAATTCTATTTCTAAGTAATCAATCATAAATTTCAAGGTTTCGGCAAACTCTAAATATCAATTTTTCAGCATCAACAACAAACGACGGATGTTTGGAGAGTGACAATTTTTAACAACAATAAAAGCCAAGCATTAATTATTGTACCTCAATCTGGATAATGGGGTAACCCAGACGGTAAGACTAATTGATAATATTTAGAAAGTATTAAAAGTCCGTAAACTTAGTTACCATTCAAATATAAATTTTAAACTGTTGCCCAAGATTTCTATAATCTGCAAATATTAAGTTTCTATCTTGAAACCCCAAGTTCCTAAAATGAATTGGACATTCATAAATATATTATTTCTTCAAAATATCCATCAACTGCAACACTTTTAAATTTCGTGGTATTTAGTAATAGCTAACAAGACTTAACATGAAGGTATATTTATAAGTTTTGAGAAGATTTCGAGGTATACAGCAACAACTAACAAGACTAACGATTAACATGAAGGTATATTCATAGGCTTTGTGAAGAGATTGTCTCCAAATGCATACGCAACATATATTTACAGGCTTTGAGAAGAGATTGTCTCTTGCTAACATGAAGGTATATTTATAGGCTTTTAGGAGATTTCGTAGTATTCAGCGACAAATAACAAAACCAAAGATTAACATGAAGGTATATTTATAGGCTTTGTGAAGAGATTGTCTCCAAATGCATACGCAACATTTGCCCAGACAATATGGGATGGTCGTGGTTTAGTCATAAACTGTTAACAGATGCAATTACTTACAAACACATTGAACTTAAAATAAAGTATAAAAACACATACAAACTCGCTCTTTTTCTTCACCAGCACACTAGATAACTCTTTATTTCAATAGCTGTCACCTGTCTCCAGTGTTTTGTTTACAAAAAAAAAACTGTTGAAACAATAGGTCAAAGTTTTTATTACAAAAGAAACGTTTAAAAACGCGCATTGTTAGTTAGATCTTATCACCGGCAAAACCAAATTTGGACACAAAAAACGCCCCTCAACGACTTTCCCATTCATTTACGCATTTATCAACTGCAGCGTTTTCTCCTTTTTTTTCAAGAGGATGATCCACGTTCGCGGCATCAGCTGTGCGTGAGCGATGCCCCCCGCGATCCGGCGTGTGTCGTGCGTTAAAGGGGGGCCCCGAGGAAACGCCGGGGGCCGTTTCGTAAGCGGCTGGTGAACTTACCGTTTGTGCGGTTTTCGGTGGATGTTTGTTTGCTGGTCTGCGTTTATTTAGCACTCGCGGCGTGCTTTCTTCTTTAGGTTACCTAACGACGAGGACGGGGCAGCAGGAGCAGCATTCGGGCCGCGAGACACGAACGGTAAAGCGCGGCGGGCACGGTATTTTCGGACGGCGGAGTTCGGCCAATGGGCGCGCGGCTCGCTCGTGTGGGGAGAGTGGCGTGATCCTACGTCACGCGAGATCAATACGGAAAATCGTTCCGCCGGCGGCGTGGCACCATCTCGCGGCCCCGCTTAAGCGCACTTACCTCTCTTCCCGTAGTGCCTTCATTTTTGCTTGGAACACTGGCCGATGGGGTGCAATTCCCGGTGCATTTCTCGAAGACACGACAAGCACCACTATCAAGAAAATGGAGGATTGTTTGCGCGCTATGACAGTTGATCAGCAGTTTGAATCTGCCAGGAAAAAACTGACGCTTGCAGTCAAACTTACAGGGAACGCTAGCACAAAAATGTAATTTGAGGGGTTTCACTTGGAAACGAATTGATTTTATATTGGGATTGGGAAACACAATGCGTGTTCGGTAATTACAGATAAAACAAGTCGATGGTAGTAATTTTCACTTTTATGTATATAAAGTTGCCTATGTTTAGGGTGACTAGATCACAAAAATATGGACATCTTTCCTGCTGGTACATTCGACAAAGTCTTTGCTGAACGGAGGTAAGAAATATTTTAACAAATAACCTAACTAAAAACTGCAAGAGAGTTTGAATACCTAAAATGCTCGCCAAAATTCTGACTCAAAGTCTGTATCATACCAAATATTTCATAAGTGCCTTCAAACGTGGTCTACAGATTGACTCAGAAGCAGTGACGGTTCGCGGGGTTTTTTCTGGTACGGCCGAGGAACAAGAGGTGGTAATACAGATAGGTAGGGTCAGTTGCAGAGACGGCTGGCTGCGTGACCGCACCTAATTGTATTACCAGCTCTTGTTCCCCGCCGTACCAGAAAAAAAAACCCGCGAACCGTCACTGCTCAGAAGGCATTTGATGAAGTGAATCATAATTCACTCTGTTAAACGGTTGGAATCTTATCTAAGTAACCGAGCGCAACAGGTTCGTATCGATAACCACATTTCTCGTACCCTGAGGCATGCCAAAGGCGTACCTATCGTCTTCCTTCGTTTCACAGAAGATTTAAAACCTCCCATAAAATCGTGTCAACTTTGAATGGTTGCAGATGATTTGAAACTGTTGCTGATCACAACAGACACATCCTAAAAATTCTGTAAATTCTAAAGAGTTAGAAGATGTTGAGTAAAGTTCAACCGAGAAAGAATTTGTTGCGGCAGAAAAAGATATCTTAAAATATGCTGACAAGGTCTTCAGAGAAATCTAATTCTAGAAAGTCTGCTACTTCTGAAGAATTGGAAGATGGGTTTGACAAAGAGATAGATATTGATGACGTTGCGTTGACAATGCGTGTTCAGTAATTATAGATAAAACAAGTCGATGATCATAATTTTCACGTTTGTGTATATAAAGTTGCCTATGATTAGGGTGACTAGATCACAAAAATATGGAAATCTTTCCTGCTGGTACATCCGGCAAATATTAAAAATCCCATATCTAGAGCGATTGAAGAACACGACATCTTCTTCTTAAGTATAGTGAAGAATCGAGAAAGGTAATTGTATTCTAAGTACTATTCAAAACATCGAGGGTCCTAACAATCGTTCTATGAACAAAATTTGGTTCAAACAACAGGAAATTGTCTTGGTCAGTGGAGGCTCGTGGAACATGTTGATGGTAGAGCCGCTTATACAATACACCCCCCCCCCCCCCTCCTTTTTCGAAGAAAGAAAGAACGATTTCAATTGGAAATGAATTGATTTTATATTGGGATTCAGAAACACAATGCGTGTTCAGTAATTATAGATAAAACAAGTCGATGGTCATAATTTTCACATTTGTGTATATAAAGTTGCCTATGTTTAGGGTGACCAGATCACAAAAATATGGAAATCTTTCTTGCTGGTACATTCGTCAAATATTAAAAATCCCATATCTAGAGCGATTGAAGAACACGACATCTTCTTAAGTATAGTGAAGAATCGAGAAAGGTAATTGTATTCTAAGTATTTTCAAAACATCGTTCTATGCACAAAACTTGGTTCAAAAAACATTAGGAAATGGTCTTGGTCAGTGGCGGCTCGTGAAACATGTTGATGGTAGAGCCACTTATACAATATACCCCCCCCCCTCCTTTTTCGAAGAAGAAAAGAACGATTTATCTTCCCAGACCATAGTAACTGGCGAAAAAGTGTTTTTAGAATGATTTAAAAATCCTTGCTGAGCTTGAAATTAGAGGTAGTGCCATGGCTCTTTGGCTCTATGTAACGAGCGGCCTCTGATCTTGGTGAGCAATTGATGCGTTCATAATTGGTTTATTCACCTTCCAAAAGGTTTGTATTTGCCGTCTTCTTTTTCCCCGGTTCGATAAACAATCTAGTTTGGAGCAAGAAAGCGGATTTAAGCAACGAAAAGCATGGGAGAGAATGAGTGTTTATGAACATTCAAAAAATCATCGACAATGGGTTACTCAGTAGAAAGCAGTGACGGTTCGCGGGTAGCAATACAGATAGGTAGGATCAGTTGCAGAGACGGCTGGCTGCGTGACCGCACCTATCTGTATTACCACCTCTTGTTCCTCGGCCGTACCAGAAATAACCCCGCGAACCGTCACTGGTGGAAAGAAATTCACATAGTTTTACACACAGTAACGGATTTTCATGTACGTTTGGTTGTCACTACTTTGTGGCATTGCCCTCTGTTGTGAAAAATTTTCCCTACGCAATGCCAGATTCTAGATTTTGTAGAGTAGCGATTTTGCACAGAAAATCTAGCGATAATTACTTTTGGATATTTGTATTGTTTTATATTTACTTATATCTAATATAACTTTACACCAGTGGCGGTTTGTGGATGTTCGGCGGTGAGGTAACGGAAGAAAATTTGACCGAAAACGCAACGGAATATTTACTTCCTCTATTTACCTCATTTAATAACCAGGCGGACTAAAGGCGAAAGGCACATTTACACTATAAAAAGTAACGAAAAATATTTTGGCGGTAAAATTCCAATTATTTAAAATTCGTTTACCCATAACATTCATTCTATAATTATAACAATACTTAAAATTAATCTCTTTCATAAAGGTATAAAATGTTCTCAAATTCAACCTTTTCCATTTCTTGGGGGCAAAAATGACGCTACACTAGTGCTGGGCATATAACCATACTTAAAAATGAAATAACTATTTCCTCTAAAATCGCGGGACAAGTTCTTGAAAGAACCGATTCTTACACTTACAACATGAGAAATAACTGGCCAAAAACTTAAATACCGACGCGAAACACGTGAAACCGATGGGACAAAAGTAAACGGTGATAGATCAGCTGATCATAACAACGGCCATTACAGTTTTAACAATTTAGGCCTGTGTAAAAATGGCGCCTGTTTAGCTAATCACAACAACGTATTTTCGCGGCTATAATCTAATTTAGTCCGCCTGGTTATTAAATGAGGTATAGTGTAAGTAGTGCAGCACGAGCAACATCTTTGTCTTTGCCTCACCAACGGGAATCCACGAGTCGCCGCTGCTTTACACACACTATAACAGATACCTCTAGTATCGCCCCACCCGAAGAAACCTACAATCCTCAGTCCTACACGCCGCGACTTTTAAATGCACGTCAAAACACCGAAAACCAAAATAAACCACTATTCATCGGAAATCGAACTATTTTTAAGCTCCAGCCAAGCTCCGAGCGTGTTATCGCATCAATACAGTGCACTCGAATAAAATTTTCCGCCCACGTACCACTTCCCAGGAACGCACATAATAAACAGTAAATATAACCTAAAAGATTTTATAAACAAACCGAGACCATGTCCTTGCTGGCGCATTTAAATCCTGTGATAGAACATTTAAGACACTTCAAACAGTTCCTGCCTGGGAGGATTCATCTGTCCACTACGCAGAAGGTAAGTAGTTGCACGGCGAGACTTAACCTAAACTAATTCTGTCCGTTGTTATGGTTTTGGCCGGGGAACTAGTGTTGAAAACAAGTCAGTAGTAGCATGTCGATGCAATTAGGTATTGTGAATGTGAGCGTCAATTACACTGGGTGTGGAATATGTGACAATAACACATTAGAAAATTACTTGTGTTGTATTCACTAATTTTTAAGTATATGTTTCCACAAATTTAGGTATTGAACTGTGTGTTGTATTTAAAATAATTATGTAACGTATTACAGAGTTGACACGGTATATGTATCTCCTGTTTTGAGAACGAACTAATTATAGTTACTAATATTAAATTAAATGTGTAGTGGTAATAGTTAATGGGTTTTTAGGAATTATTTAAAATGTATCATGGAATTAAAGTTTATTTACAATTGTAATGATAATGATAATTTATTAGATGTATAGCAATACTTAAAAATTGTATGAAAGTAAATTTAACACATTGACTGCCGTCAATTTCCACGATTTTTTTCGTATAGGTGATAAATATTGTAAAATTTCTTTCGTAAGACTTCAATATTTGTGGATATCTACCTCTGCGCAATATGGCCCAAAAAAAGAAATTTTTGCCCAATATGGAATACACCGCCGGGCCCTAACGTAAAATATAATAAAAAGCACACCGGCAGTAAACGTGTTAATATATTTTCATGCTCATCGAGACCTATCAGATCCAGTGACGAATTAATTATTGATCAGGCCCAAAACAAATATATTATAGCGGGCCTACATCTGATTTGAAAATTTGAAAATTCTGCACCTGGCAAAAAACCAGATGTAAATAACTCTCAGGACGTCTGCCTGACCTTTGGCTGTTGTAGGCCCAATTGTCTTATCGATTCGATAATCCGCCTCTGATCCGACCATGCGTTTTTGCAAAATGAAACTTTAATTTTAGGACCATAATTTTTGTAATATATTTACTTGCTTGTGAAAAGATGTTAAGAACTGTAAAAATTAACTTCTTTACCAATCATTCCTGAGCAACAAGATTACATGGTTTTGTAGCCGAGAGAGATTCCAATCTCCAGGTTTTTGTTTTTAAATGTAAAAATATTACAAAAGCCTCTGAATGCTTACAAGGTTTTGTAGTCGAGAGAGTTTTTGTTTTTAAATGTAAAAATACTACAAAAATCTCTCAATGTCCTGAATAGTAATTTACGTAACAAGTTCCGAAAGTGATATTTTACGGGATAAGTAGGAAGTTTCCAGAACGAGGCATGGAATCCTGCGAGTCCCGTAAAATCACTTTTTGGAAGAGTTACGTACAATATTTTTTCTGCAGCCGTTTTTTATGTTAAAAAGCAAAAACATAGACGAATGTTATGTGACAAGCGCTGTCATAATTAAAAACGAAATTGATGTTTTTATCAAGGCCGCCTACTTATATACGCAAAATCGTCCCGAAAGTAACAAAACGCGTACCGAAAGTATAGAAATCGTTCCGAAAGTGAAACAAAATCGTCCCGAAAATAACAACTTTCCAGTGATGGTTCGCGGGGTTTTTTCTGGTACGGCCGAGGAACAAGAGGTGGTAATACAGATAGGTAGGGTCAGTTGCAGAGACGGCTGGCTGCGTGACCGCACCTATCTGTATTACCACCTCTTGTTCCTCGGCCGTACCAGAAAAAACCCCGCGAACCGTCACTGCAACTTTCCGTATGATTTATGTAAAGTGGTACTTTCCATTTAATAAATCATACCGAAAGTTTTATTTTCGGGCGGCTGCAGAAAAAATCATTTGTTTTATTAACGCCGTAATCTTTTTCTTTTGTTTCAGGTGGTGGTTGTGTCGGTTAGTGCAAGTGTGGTCGTGTTGGGTGCGCTGGCAAGGTACATGCGCCGCCGTAAGCAAGTCGTGGATCCGAAGAAACTGAAACGGAATTTTGGTAAACGGTCTCGCGGTTCGGGAATTAGGAGCCCAAATGCCGGTAAGTGATCACATGTTCGTATTTATTCTATTCAACTATTGATTACTGTTAAAATGGTACTTTAAGTCACTGAATTTTCGAATTGTTATACAAATATAATTTATTATGAAATCTATGATCGGAGTCTGTACATATAATTATCTTAATTAAAATAGAAAAATCCTCACTTGTCGGTATGAGATTACGTGTTTGTATTATTTATTCAATTCAATTATTAATTACTATTTCATTTCATTTCATTTATTCGTGTCGACAAACTTGCAGTTTTACACATGTCACAAATAAAGTAGAAGTACAATGCACTATTAAAATGGTGTCACTGAATATTTGAATTGTTATAGAAATACGGTTTATTATGAAATCTATGATCTGAGTTTGCGACTATACCGAGTGTCTGGGATAAGGGGCGAACATAGGAATTTAACATGTTAAATTAAATATGTGTAATTATCAGCTCCCCTATTCATTTTAGAGAAAAATCGTGAAGGAATATTTTTTAGAGAATTGAAAATTGTAAATGCATCATCCATTTAATTTCCGTTTTTACCAGAATCCACCTCAGAAATAATAAAAATAAGTTGATCAATCTAACATTTAATAATAACCCTTGCCATGAGTTTGACAAGTGTCATGTTATGGTGACAATTGCCCTCATTTACTTATTAACCAATAAAATCGAATAATGTTGATGACATGATCTAATAAAATTCAAATTATTACGTGTAACAGACCATGCTGCATGTTATGCATGGCAATTCACCCAGGGTGGTATCTATTTTCAGATAATCTCTCATGTTGGTATTGCCTAGCAACGCGTTGGTTCATTTGTTTTAACGTATAAAACGTCAGTTATTGCCGGACCGTTAAACAGTTTGCTAGTGAATTCGATCTGTTTGTGTTTTTGGGTTATGTGTTAGTGCTTTCATCAGTATTCGTTAATACTAATAGTATTCGTGGGCAAAATCTTGGTAAGCTCATTTTTACTGTAATTATTGTGGTGCTGATTAATACACGTCTGACACTCGGTGTCGCTGAATTTGATTTTTCAAATTATGAAGCGTAAACTTTCTGTTCGGCCAATTGTCTTCTTGAATTTAACTCGTGACTGATTTTTCCTGGGAATTATTAGCGTCTGGATCACTCTTGCTTGTTGCTTCTAGAAAATCGACACTCCTGCTTCGCAGTTGTGCTGATTTTCATCGCAACAAGCAATCGTGATCCTGACGCTAATAATTGCTGGCAAAATCATAGGCACTCGTTAGATTACTGTTGAGAATAATTTTACTAGTTAAACATCAATTCACGCATTGTAATTATTGTAACAATAATTTGAGTTATATCAATGAAGAGAGCGTACTCATTATCAAAACATTTTGCAGTGGCGTCAGTTTACTCAGAGTTCGTGACATTTTCGGTTAAATTTAACAATCGACCAACTCCGTCTATCAACAATTACCAAATTTGTGAATAAGTTTGAAAATACAGCAAATGTAGCGGCAGCTGATTCAAAAGGTACATAAATTCATGAAGTCTTGAATTTTTTATAATTATCTGTGAAAATCCCTTTTGATATATCATAAAGAAAATTGTATTGCTGGAGTATAATAAATACTGCCATTGTAACGTCAGAATTATTCACTACTGAAAATCGTGAACCATGCTCGTGCTAAGGCTATAATTAGCTTTCTCACACAATTGAATTCTGCTGCGCTAGGTTTCTGAGGTTATAACAGGTGGGGCAAAAGTCCCGCTACCATTTTGATTGCCTATAACTTTGCTCAAAGAAAAGATAAGTAAGTTTGGTTTTCATAAAAACTTTATTTGGTCTTTACATTTTTTTTTCGTTATGATTGGAAAATTATATCGGCTAAATGGTAACCGCGATTTGCTATGCAACTCGGCTCTTTTTAAGGAATTTTTCATGACATCCTGCAACATCTCAGGCTGAATTTCTTCAATTTCGTGACGAATATTGTCTTTAAGATGTTGAATCGTTTGGGGCTTATTCACATAAACTTTTGATTTTAAAAAACCCTATAAGAAAAAGTCTGGTGCTGTTAAATCCGGAGATCTGGCTGGCCATGCTAAATCGCCACATTGCGAAATTAGTCTTCGTGGAAAAACGTCATTCGATAATTGAATTGTCGAACGAGCTGTGTATGCCATGGCCCCATCTTGCTGAAACCACATGTCCTCTAGTCCCTGCTCTTCCATTTTAGGCACAAGAAAATTTCGAATCATGTCTTGGTACCGTTCAGCATTAACAGTAACTCACACCACAGCCATATTTTCAGCGTTTCGAGACGTCCATTGTCTTCCAGAACGAGGCCTGTCTGCTGTCGTACCGTACTGTTGAAAATTCGCATGTAAACGATAAATTGTGGTTAGATTAGGATATTTTTAACGCAATTTCCGCTGAGTGGCAATAATGGAACGATTATTTTCAATAAATATTGTCACTATTTCTGCTCATTCTTGTGGCGTATATTTCTCTATAATAAAATTTTGACGTCTACACAACACAATGGTTAAAGCGAGACTGAGCTAAACGTCACAGAAACCAGATGGCACGTAATCAAAATGGTAGCGGGACTTCTGCCGCACCCGTTATAACTTTGGAACAAGAATTTTGAATTGGTGTCAAAGATAATTTTAATAATCAAGTATTATTCGAAAAGCAACTTCTTTCAAGGAGGAAATGGTAGAAAATTTTATGGAAGCTCAAACTAGTTCTTAATAAATCATATGTCATTTTCTAAGTATACAGGGTGTTTCAGAGCTCTGGGAACGGTCAATCACGTGCTTATTTTTCAAAATTTCGAAAAATGTTTTATACAAAAGTTGTGTACAATCGTGAGCTGCACGCCCTGAAAATATTTAAATTTGTACAGGGTGTCTCATAACAAAGTTACAGACCAAACTTATGTTTTTTTAAATGGAACACCCTGTATTTTTTGTCATTTTTGAATTATATGGAGCGAATAAAGGTGAGTTACTTCAATACTCCCTATACCTATTGTTTGCCGTTTTCGAAATATTTGAAGATTTGTTGAAATGTATGGTCCGGGTGAAATTTTATTTTTGTCCCAGTGATTGACGTTGAACGAATAAAATCATTTCAATTATTTGCTTGAAGGTTCGAACTTTAGAGCCAACCATGATTTCATACAAAAAATTATACAGGGTGATAAAAAGAATGCGGTAGAAAAACCCAACTTATAAAGTTGAATAACTTCGTTTTTTCAAATGGCACACCCTGTATTTTGTAACGTATTCTTAAGTAGAATCCGATTATCTTTCAGATTATAATAATTATTCCTGATTTGATAATCGCCGAATACAAGAAAACTATTGAGATTAGGAAAAGGGAACCCTTATACAATCTGAAAGATAATTGGATTATCGGATTCGGTTTTTCTACCGCATTTTTTTATCACCCTGTATAATTTTTTGTATGAAATCATGGTTGGCTCTACAGTTCGAACCTTCAACCAAATAATAGAAATGATTTTAATCGTTCAACGTCAATCACTGGGGCAGAAATAAAATTTCACCCGGACCATGCATTTCAACAAATCTTCAAATATTTCGAAAACGGCAAACAATAGGTATAGGGAGTATTGAAGTAACTCACCTTTATTTGCTCCATATAATTCAAAAATGACAAAAAATACAGGGTGTTCCATTAAAAAAAAACATAAGTTTGGTCTGTAACTTTGTTGTGAGACACCCTGTAGAAATTTTAATATTTTTAGGGCGTGCAGCTCACTATTATACACAACTTTTGTAAATAAAATTTTTTCGAAATTTTGAAAAATAAGTACGTGATTGACCTTAAATAGAAAAAATTGTGGAGTATTTTATTCTCTTTGCTACAGTATATTCATATTTTTCGGCAATGCAAAATTTAATGAGGGGGAGGGGAGGGTGCTGTAAAATCTGAATATACCGTAGCAAAGAGAATAAAATATTCTATAACTTTTATATTAACTATTTTTCATATGTGTTGTAATTTAGAAGAAATTTGCTGTTAAAAAAACTTTCATTTTTCTTTGAGGAGTGGTTTTACCATTTCAAACTGGAATTCCGCAGAAACAGAAAATGGTTTTATACTACGGATGAACTACTTTACTTCCACACAATGTTTCAATTTTTTTTGAATTTACCAGTTCCCTATGTTCTCTTGTTAGACTTTAATTCTTGGCGCTTTAATTTTGTTAATGGTTGTTACGACAATTTTTCACTAAAGGTGTTTTTCAAAATTTTCAGCACAAATAACATGATAATATTGAGGGGGAATTTAGGCAGACTTTAATTCTTTGTGCATACAATTTTTTTTTGATACGACAATTTTTCACTAAAGGAGGAGTTTTTAAAAATTTTCAGCACAAATAATATGAACACATTGAAGGGGAATTCTAGGCAAAAAATGATGGTGTATATTGGGTTGCCTATATTACAAGTCCGCAATGGAGCAATTCATATTGCCAGCCTTGAACAGCTTGAATTGTATTGATTTAATATACGGAGTGTTTTAAGTTGAGCGTGTACTGATTAATTTTTGCTGTGTCTGTTTAATTACTAAACTATTGGGTATTATCTGGTGTAGAAAATGAAACACCTACCTTTTCCCTACTTTCAACTTGTGAAAGAATTTAGAACCAGGGGTGAACGTCTGAACGATAACGTTTTTCACTGCTTCGTGGGTTCCTCAAGGCTTAATTATTGGACCGTTACTCTTCAGGGCCATAGGATTTTACATGCTAAAAATTATACCTTGTGTTAATGTATATTTTATCATAAAATTTTGAAGCAAATTTTAGTTAGTAATAAATCAATTATTTTTCTACATGATGCGCTTAGTCAGAATAATTTAAACATGTTTTATTCCATTAAAAAATGAAATTATTTAAAATAAATAACTGAGCAAAAATAATCAAAGTACCTTGAATTTCTGAAATGTCAGATTGATTAGCGAATAAATTTCATTTTTATTGGAATAAAACATGTTTAAGTTAATCTACTTAAGTGCATCATGTGGAAAAGGAATTGATTTGTTACTAACTAAAATTTGCTTTAAAATTATATGTTAAAATATACTTTAACACACGGTATAATTTTTAGCATGTAAAATCCTATGGCCGACGATAAAAAAAAAACATACTGTACATAGACTTAAAATTTATACTGGATGGTATAATAATAAATTTATTTATTTGCATTCCTTTAATAAGTTTAGCTAACACTTTAAGCCAACCCTGTTTTGTATGCTAATACAAGGATTTTAAAAGTAAATTAAGGGATGACGGCATGCAGATTACACTTAGAAATGCAATGAATATAAAATCGCGGAGATTTTCCGTACTCAGCTGCATGGTAATTAAACTTGCAATGTTTATGTGCACCCGCATGTAGGAGTTTTGTTATGGAAATTTCGGTATCTCCGCACGTCGGGTTATTAATATTTTACTGCATGTACAACTGCTGTTTTTATTGTTTTAGCCTGCAGTTAACTATTTTGTTGTGGGAGGAGGAGGTATTGCTTAACCAAGAACTGTACACGGTGTTAGGGAACTTGGGGGAAATCGTCACGAGTGAAATTATTTTTAGAAAAAGAAAGATAAAATTTATAATATTCATCCTTTTCCGTTCATAAATAACTATTTTTGCACTCCGCATAAATCAGAGATGATACAAAATAATGTTGACAGGGTGCAGAAAGTAAATCACGAGGAGTATAAGATTTCCTCTTCCGCTTTCAAGAGTGATTATTCGTGAAATTAAGATGCTAGATTCAAAGTTATCTGATCGTGGTCCACTTCAGGCCTACTAGATGGTTTCTTAACCTACAATTAAAGATAGAGGTGAGCATCGAAATGTAAAATTGTGGGCGTCGCATTTATTGTCAGTGCGGCCAGTCAATGATTCCAGTCAATTTGGGGCCCAGCAGTGCTGGTGAACATATACTATACATCTTTTACAATCAAAATTGATAACATAAAATCCATGGGGAGAAGTACAGGAATCGACCTCGTATTTCCTAATACTCATTCGAACAAATACAGTACATGTAAATTCGATTCCCTCTTCTCCTGTTCTAGATTATCTAAAATAGGTCAATTCTATATTTTTTTTTTAATGAAGACTATTGGAGGTACAAATTCACTCAATATGTTTAGCATTAATCTCCAATACATTTTTAATCACGTTGGCAATGTGGAGACAACAGGGAGCCCCCGTTTGACCTACATAGACCTGTTGATGGAAACATATATCATGGAATTATTGCGGGGTAATTAGGGACCCCAATTGAGGTTACTGGTGATGATAAGGGGGGGGACCTAGTCAAACAGCAATTACTCTATAAAATACGGCGGTCTTAATAAGTAAATGGCGCTATATAAAAACATTATGTGCCCTTGAACGCATCACGTTTTGACATTGAACAGGTCCTTACGTAACACTCGTTATATTGATAGCAAGGATGTCAATGGAGTTAAGTGATGGATACGATTATCAAATTATTTGTCGCAATGTCATGCCCATAAATACTATTAAGAAAAAGTATTGGAGCTAATAAATTTTTGATCAAATTACTTATTCAATTTTAAAATAATTTTGACATTTGAGACCTGTAAAGGTTTAAAGTAATTTTGAACATTATTCCAATAGAGATTATTTTTTTACAATTTTTTAAATCACGGCATACAATTTTCGTTTTCTCGAGTTTTAAGTTTCAAGCGTTGTTATTTTCTTTCCAACTTTCCAACTCAATAATTCTACAGGATGTTAGAAACAGGTTAATTTTGGTTTGTTTTTGAAATTTCAAACATAATTCCAGTGAAAATGATTTTTTACAATCATTTTAATCCCTAAATATAATTTACGTTCTCTTCAGTTTTAAGTTTCAAGTGCTGACATTTTGTTTTTAACAGGATATCAAAACTAAGGTTCATTGGAGGTTGATTTTGATATTTTGAACATTATTCCAATTGAGATTAATTTTTTACAATTTCTTAAACCACGGCATGCAATTTTCGTTTTTTCTAGTTTTAAGTTTCAAGCGTTGGTATTTTCTTTCCAACTTTGATACGTTAGTTGTATTTTTACAGAATGTCAAAAATAGATTCATTCTTGACTGATTGTGGAATTTTGAACAAAGGTGGCTGGGCAATATCCCACCGTCCAACTCGAAGAACACAAGCGAGGGTCTAACATGCAAAAATTATTGTACAAAAAACTTAGTGTTTAATTGCAAATCATAATCAGCGCAAATTAGCAACAAAAACCCTGATGTATGTTCGACTGGTTGGATTGTGGAATAGGACCCACCCTCCACCCTTTGTATCAACTTTATTTTAACCAATAAAACCCTGTTGGATTGAAGATTTGTTCGTCATTACATTGGCGCATTCAAGTAACCCACCAACTAAATAAATATTGAAAATTTTTTTTTTATCTAAAAGTCCGTAAAAAAATATCCATTCATAATTACTCATAATTTATGATTATTACACCTTTCATCAATGGTTAACTCCTCTTCCAACTTGTTAATTTAATAATTTGGGAAATTTTGTCTGATTTTTCTAATAAATATTGAAAAAAAAATTTAAATCTAAAATTCCGTAAAAAATTATCCATTCATAATTACTTATAATTTATTACTATTTCACTTTTCATCAATGGTTAACTCCTGTTCCAACTTGTTAATTTAATAATTTGGACAATTTTGTCAGATTTTTCTAATAAATATTGAAAAAAATGTTTTTTTATCTAAAACTCCGTAAAAAAATATCCATTCATAATTACTTATAATTTATGATTATTACACCTTTTATCAGTGGTTAACTCCTCTTCCAACTTGTTAATTTAATAATTTGGACAATTTTGTCTGATTTTTCTAATAAATATTGAAAAAAAAAATTTAATCTAAAACTCCGTAAAAAAATTATCCATTCATAATTACTTATAATTTATGAATATTACACCTTTCATCAATGGTTAAGTCCTCTTCGAACTTGTTAATTTAAAAATTTGGACAATTTTGTCTGATTTTTCTAATAAACATTGAAATTTTTTTTTTATCTAAAACTCCGTAAAAAATTATCCATTCATAATTACTTATAATTTATGATTATTACACGTTTCATCAATGGTTAACTCCTCTTCCAACTTGTTAATTTAATAATTTGGATAATTTTGTCTGATTTTTCTAATAAATATTGAAATTTTTTTTTTTATCTAAAACTCCGTAAAAAAATTATCCATTTATAATTACTTATAATTTATGAATATTACACCTTTCATCAATGGTTAACTCCTCTTCCAACTTGTTAATTTAATAATTTGGAGAATTTTGTCTGATTTTTCTAATAAATATTGAAAAAAAAAATTTAATCTAAAACTCCGTAAAAAAATTATCCATTTATAATTACTTATAATTTATGAATATTACACCTTTCATCAATGGTTAAGTCCTCTTCGAACTTGTTAATTTAATAATTTGGACAATTTTGTTTGATTTTTCTAATAAATATTGAAAAAAATTCTTTAATCTAAAACTCCGTAAAAAATTATCCATTCATAATTACTTATAATTTATGATTATTACACCTTTCATCAGTGGTTAACTCCTCTTCCAACTTGTTAATTTAATAATTTGGACAATTTTGTCTGATTTTTCTAATAAATATTGAAAAAAAAATTAATCTAAAACTCCGTAAAAAAATTATCCATTTATAATTACTTATAATTTATGAATATTACACCTTTCATCAATGGTTAAGTCCTCTTCGAACTTGTTAATTTAAAAATTTGGACAATTTTGTCTGATTTTTCTAATAAATATTGAAAAAATTCTTTAATCTAAAACTCCGTAAAAAATTATCCATTCATAATGACTTATAATTTATGATTATTACACCTTTCATCAGTGGTTAACTCCTCTTCCAACTTGTTAATTTAATAATTTGGATAATTTTGTCTGATTTTTCTAATAAATATTGAAAAAATTTTTTTTATCTAAAACTCCGTAAAAAAATTATCCATTTATAATTACTTATAATTTCTGAATATTACACCTTTCATCAATGGTTAAGTCCTCTTCGAACTTGTTAATTTAAAAATTTGGACAATTTTGTCTGATTTTTCTAATAAACATTGAAATTTTTTTTAAATCTAAAACTCCGTAAAAAATTATACATTCATAATTACTTATAATTTATGATTATTACACGTTTCATCAATGGTTAACTCCTCTTCCAACTTGTTAATTTAATAATTTGGACAATTTTGTTTGATTTTTCTATTAAATATTGAAAAAAATTCTTTAATCTAAAACTCCGTAAAAAATTATCCATTTATAATTACTTATAATTTATGATTATTACACGTTTCATCAATGGTTAACTCCTCTTCCAACTTGTTAATTTAATAATTTGGACAATTTTGTTTGATGTTTCTCATAAATATTGAAAAAAATTCTTTAATCTAAAACTCCGTAAAAAATTATCCATTCATAATTACTTATAATTTACGATTATTACACCTTTCATCAATGGTTGACTCCTCTTCCAACTTGTTAATTTAATAATTTGGAAAATTTTGTCTGATTTTTCTAATAAATATTGAAAAAATTCTTTAATCTACAACGCCGTAAAAAAATTATTCAAATAATCCAACGGAATTATGTGTATTGAATAAAAACGTATTCGGGGCTGGTGATATGATTTTGAAATTTCAAACATAAATCCAGTGGAATTAAAGCTCTAACGGTTGGAATTCTGTTCTTAACTGTGATACGTCTGGTGTTTTTATAGAATGTCAATACAAAGATTGTTTTTAAAATGTTCATCATAATTACACATGAATTTTGTAGAATTTCTTAAATCACTTAATGCAATTTACGATGTATTCAGTTCTAAATTTTAAGGGTTAGCATCAGTGGCATATCTTCTTGGCTATTCAAAGCCCAGAATCCTTCTGATTATAAATAAATTACACAATAATTTAAACTTGAAAACTTGCTGGATTGTAAAACTCTAATAGGGTCAACATTATTTTTCGTAAAAACTTTTATAAAACTAAATTACAAAACTTTGCGGTTACATCTTGAATTAAATTGGATTGTCGTACATCTGGGCAAACAGTAGTCGTCCTATTTATTATCAGGACAACCAGAGCATGCTGCATTATTCAACTCTCTGTTGCTTTCGACTCGAGGGAAGTAGCGAAATACTGCGATTTCGCGGTTGGGGAGACTTCCCTAGGAAAACCGCAAGTCAAACAAGGGGTTAAGATCTCAATTACAGCCGATACATTATACATAAAACCCTGTGCAAGTAGCGTTTACGTTTCTGTATTATGTCAATGTTTGTTATAATTCCATCAACACACGATAGATCCATTACTTACCAAACAGAATATTTCAAAAAGAAAATTATTCATTATAGTGCAATAAAACGTCTTATGTAAAGTATCAGTGTACATATTTAAAATATGTAACTTTTCGTAAAATCTAGACGTGAATAGTATATTACATACCGAGTCGGGAAACACTGCATTACAGCAGAGGGCATAGATTGCAAACCGAGGCGCGAAGCGACACGTTTCCGTCTCTCGACAATTTTCAATTACTGCTGTAAAAAGGCCACCACAGATCAGTCGTTGCAAAGTACAACAGTCAATATAGGAAAATGGTTAAATAATTCTAGGGTGCCCAACTATGGTTGTTGTAGGGGTGAAAATGCACTTTTAATTTCGAAAAATATGAAACTTTATAAATCGTTGCAAAATACAACAGTTAATACGGGAAAAATCGTTAAATAATTCTAGGGTGCCCAACTGTGGTTTTTGTAAGGGTGAAAATGCACTTTTAATTTCGAAAAATCGGAAAATTATTGAATCGTTGCAAAATACAACAGGCAATATGGGAAAAATGGTTAAATAATTCTAGGGTGCCCAACTGTGGTTTTCGTAAGGGTGAAGAGGTTATATTAAAAAAAAATATATATTTTTTTTTATTTATTTTTTTCTAAATCAATTTACACCTGATTCAACCCCCAAATTATCATATCAAAAGAGTTTTACTTTAAAAATGTCCTTTTTTGGTTGTCATGAAAAAAAGATCTTAAAATATTTACGATTCATATTTCACTTTCCATTATCTAACTTATTTATGGATAAAGAAATTTCAAGGGAAAGTTAATACAAATGGATTCGTTTCGCTTCTTATAATCGAAAATGTGTTCGTGAGAGCTTGGCATATTAATTGGGAAAATATGAGTAAGCAGTATTTGTTTTTACTTCGATTAAAGTCTTGAATAACAAATTGTTTAATAATTATGACAAAAACAAACGCCTACCGTTTTGTAATATTAGAACAAGCTTATTTTTTCACCTTCCGTTGCGACATTCTTGATGAAATATATAGTTCGCTTGAAATGGGTTCTGGTGAAACATATTGAAATATGTTATAACAATTTTTTCACAAAATTGAACCTTAGTAAGTGCAATTGATTCCGATATTATTAGTGGTTAATGTGACAAATTTTCTTACGCACTCGAGTTGTTTACGTCGATCGGCAATTATAAGAATTCGTTCGCTGTATGCCTCAACACCTCCAACCATTGCATCATCCTCAAGTCGTAAACAACTTGAGTGTGCAGGCGGCGATACTGAAAACCTACGCCAGTTACCGCGATTTATACATCGATTCGTATGTGTTAATTCAAACAGTATTAAGTGCAATCGATCTCGATATTATTAGTGGTTTATGGGACAAATTTGAAATCGTTGGTGCAGTGAATTAACAGAGTAGTATAATAAATGAAAGTAAACGTATTAAGAGCAGTGATGTCTATTTAAAAGAAACATATTATATAAGGAAAGAGCAACTGCAGGTTGGACAGTTGAGAAATCACAGCTGGAAACTAAATGCAACACTTAAAACATAAACTAAAGAATAGAATATTACATTCAGCAATTTGAAAAATTAAAACTAATCTTAGCTGGGATTACTTCAAAAATTGCTAAATTCATCCAAAATTAACACATTTTTCTTACAAAAACAATTGACATATTAAAGCGAAAACAAAATGGCAACACTCAAAACTTAAACTGAAAAAAAAACATTGCGTTAGTCTATTAGAAATATTGTAAAAAAATTATCTCTAAAAGAATTAGCTTTAAAATTTCAATATCCATCCAGAATAAATCTATTTTTGACATTCCCTTAAAATAATCGACAAACCACAGCTGGAAACAAAATGGCTACACTCAGAACTTGAACTGGAGAAAAGAAAACATTGCATCAGGCGATTAGAAAAATTGTAGAAAATTAATCTCTTCAAGAATTAGCTTCAAAATTTTAAAATACATCCAGAATAAACCTATTTTTCACATTCCCGTAAAATAATCGACATACCACAGCTGGAAACAAAATGGCTACACTCAGAACTTGTACTGGAGAAAAAAAAACATTGCATCAGGCGATTAGAAAAATTGTAGAAAATTGATCTCTACAAGAATCAGCTTCAAAATTTCAAAATCCATCCAGAATAAACCTATTTTTGACATTCCCTTAAAATAATCGACAAACCACAGCTGGAAACAAAATGGCTACACTCAGAACTTGTACTGGAGAAAAGAAAAAACATTGCATCAGGCGATTAGAAAAATTGTAGAAAATTAATCTCTACAAGAATTAGCTTCAAAATTTCAAAATCCATCCAGAATAAACCTATTTTTGACATTCCCTTAAAATAATCGACAAACCACAGCTGGAAACAAAATGGCTACACTCAGAACTTGTACTGGAGAAAAAAAAAAACATTGCATCAGGCGATTAGAAAAATTGTAGAAAATTAATCTCTACAAGAATTAGCTTCAAAATTTCAAAATACATCCAGAATAAACCTATTTTTGACATTCCCTTAAAATAATCGACATATCACAGCTGCAAACAAAATGGCAACACTCAAAACTTGAACTGGAGAAAAAAATTGTGATGTGGCCATCATGTTACTTTCTCCGATTTGATAGAATCATTGCTATTTATGATTTATTTTCAATTTAAATTATATTTTAAATGTAAATCGAAAGTTTTGACTTATTCTTTATATGTGGTGACACCCTAATTTTTTTGCCATTGAAGATAGCTGAAATTTTTTAACGCCAATCAATTACATGAATTTCTTTAATTTCAGATTTTATCAGTACCGCGAGCAGCGGCCGCAGGAGTAACGCGTACAGTGGTTACAGTGACAGAATGACTGTTAGACAGGGCTCGATACTCGGAGTCACCAGTGAACGTGCATCAGTGGCTTCCGGAAGCCTGGTCAGCGGAGGAGTCCTGCCGGAAGGAACAGACCCGGTGCACCTGACGCCGCAGCAATTAGGAGTCATGGGTGAGTCGATTGAAATTTTCAAAAGCCGCAACCCAAATATATGAAATGGTGAAAGGTCCACACGAAAACGTTTGTGCTCCATTAATTTTGAGAATGTAAAGATGTCGCAAACAGTAACCAAAGCCGTATCCATCACCATTAATTGATAAATCGGACAATTGGACGTTGGGTCACGCAACTGACCTCTTTCCGCTTATTGATTTATTATGCATGCGCTCTTTGTTGTGGATATGGCCAATCAAAAATTTTACTCCCACTGATTTTCATTGTGTTGTTTATATTTTGTGGGTTCGTTTATTTATTACCATCGGTGATATTTTGTTACAAATTAACACAGTTAATTATCTATATGCATTTCATAAACTAATTGATTGCAACCGTTCGCATGCTTAAGAAAACGAAATGAAATAGAAAACGTATGTCGATATGTAAATTCAAGGGCTAAGTGCAACGTATGTCTTTTCTCATTCTATCTATTCTAACCTCAAAATTCACGTGCTTGTATCTGGTTTTGACCGTCTCCGATTTCGATTTAGTTAAGAGCAGAATTTATTGTATCCATTTCATTTATAAAAAGGTTAAATTTAATGATCAATTTCCAGTTGTTTCACCGATGCACTCGCAAAGTTTCGTCGGGAAAATATTTGCACGCTCGAGAATTTTTAAATTTCCCGCCTAGACTGAATCGAATTATTTTATGGACATAAGTTTACTAGAAACTTAATTCAGGCAACATCGAGCAATGAGTCACTGTCACCTCTGCGCGATTGTACTATACACATATACAGGTACGGTTGAAGAAAAGGAAAGACGAGTTCGAAAACTGTCAATTATCAAAAATTCAACCATACTGAATTTAGGATAGATAATTAAATCAAATAGGAATAAAGACATAAACCAATGATTATTCCTTAATCAATTACAATAGTTGGTGTTTCCAGTAATATATACAAACAATTGAACCAATTACAGACCTCTATATTCCGGGGCGAATGTCTGCCCTTTGAGTTCCCTTTCAATTAAAGCTATAAAGCCTCTCCGGTAATAATAAAGCCAAACAAAGAACGGAATCGAATTATAATTTATATATTGATTGAAGCTCCAGTTAATAAATAATTCAATAAGCTAACTTCAGACGCAAATGATAACAAGTAAAATCTCTCGGAAGCAACTTGAAATGGTAACGAACTGGCCCCATTTTCCTTCTTTTTTTCTTCTGCACGGTCTCGTAATTCCGGGGCATGATTCTCAAGATATTGTAGCGATAAAGTAGGTCCTGGCTCTAGTCTGTTAGGCGCCGTCCTATTTTATTTACCATAGTGTGCCGCATGCTGGTGCGTGATTAGGGTCTCAATAATTCTGCGTCACTTGTTCAACTTATTCAAGCCCCGGGGAGCAGATTCCCCCGAAGGGTTTCGAATTAATTTCATTTCCAGCAGTACTGCCTGCTTATTCATTTCACAGGCGGCGGTGTGTGTGTGTGTGTGTGTGTGTGCCGCTTTGAAGTTTCAATTTAGCTTTATTTGCAGAGGAGCACTCACAGCGTATTCATAGATATAAAATAATTATGTAGAAATTTTTAATTAGTTTCAGTGAAAATATTGGGTCTATAGTCTGTCCACGGTACACATAGAGTTGGTAAAACGCCCACAATCGCCAACGTATCATTCTTACTGGCCGATTCGAAAAATTGCGGGAAATCCGCACGTCCAAATCACGCAGTACGAATGCAAATGGTTGACGCGATCGTCAGCTGATTGCCTCATTATATTGTGTTAGCTGTTAGCGTCTGTTTGCGATCGAGTACCTTTCTGCTTGTTTCTGCTCCATCAAAATGCCGTGCGAAGCATTTTTCAGTGTCCACCAAGGAATCTATACTTAATATTTTTAAGGTGTGTCGGGAAAATTATCCTGAACGCACCAAAGTTGAAAAAGTGGTATTCACCGCAAATGCAGGAGATACGTTCTTAATTTCTCAATGTACTGGTTCCATGGGCTATATTAATATATTTGTAGGTGTTTGTGTGGCCAGCGTTTATAACATACTCGGGGAACATCAATCGGCAAATAAATTTCAGCCTCCTAAAAACGTTCTACGAAACAATATACTAAGCAACATGCAGAACACGACCAAGGCAAAAACTGAACTTTTACAGTTCGGACTGTTCCTAACAGGTGTCGCCACTAGCTCTGTTTAAATAAATTTACATAGTGTAAATCAGACTTTTGCTCAGAACAAATGGCGATTGTGGGCGTTTTTACAACTCTATGTGTACCGTGGACAGACTATAGCAATTTGGATCTCTATAACACTATCAATGGTGAGAAAAAGAAGTCTCTCTACTTATCACCAATAAACTCAACAAGCTTCTTACTGTTCCTCAATTACCAATTGTTCTTGAAAGTCTGTTTGAATTCGATTTGAATTTCCTCCTCTGTTTCAGTTTCTGGCATATTTTACGGAATATTTCGAGTATTAAAAACTACTGCAATGGAATAATCCAGCAGTAAATAAAATAACCGAAGTTGATTTATCACCGGACTCATTCTTAACTCCCGCCAGTGCGAGAAATAAAGTTTTCCGGACTCTCATTTACTGCTGCATATCATGCATTTGGTTTCCGGCTGAGCGCACATTCCAATATTTCAGATTATACGTTCAGTTTCTTCTATAATCCCAGAAAACATCCCCGCTTTTTCAGTTACGGCAGGCTGACTTTCTGGGCCGCAACGTTCGTTCGAATTACCTCCGATTAAATTGGATAGATCCCGATGGGAGTGCATGAGTTGCGATTATTTCATCTGCACCGATTTGTGTATCTGCACTCAATTTATTTTAAATTGAATCGAATCAGACTGGCTGAAATGAGCACCGTCAGTACGTGTCTCATAAGTGGTTTTCAGCAGGGGTATGACAAGAGATATGGGCCCATATTCATACTTCACATTTAGAGTCGCTTTTAACTAAATGATGAAAAACTGCGAGAATAATATGACAACGTATCATTTATTTGAGCGGGAAATTTAAAAATAAATACAACGAAAATCGAAGAAATTTTGCGAAAATACATACATTAAGCACATTCAAAATTTTGAATCAACTGCATACATAGATTTTCTCAATTCCATAATTTTGGTTTTATTAATTTCGAATATTTATTCCCCCTTAAATATATGACACGTTGCCATATTATTCTCTAATTTCTCCGTCATTTAGTTAAAAGCGACTCTAAACGAGATGTATGAATACGGGCCATGGGAAACAGGGCATAAGAAATTGAGCTTTACGCCGCTAATATTAGATGGCGCCACCATAAAAATTCGATGGATTTCTGTAATTTATGTTTGTTGCTAACACTAGACGGCGCTTTTCCGGTAAAATTTATCTACATGCCGTGTAATTCCCCGTGTTACTTGAAACCAGTGTTACCATGTGGGCGGAAAATGCGCTAGATCTGGCGGATTTTGATTCCGAATTGCGGAATTATTTTCGTTTTAGCGGCTGGCGGATTTTCCAACGGAATTCTGTTGGATTGTTGAAAAAAAAGCGTAATTTAATTTAAATTTAAACTTGATTTTTAAAGTTACTTATAATATTTGGAAAATTCTACCATCAGTATTTATTTTTTTTCGGTTTTTGTTTTGTTTAAATATTCAACAACCTAAAACATTAATTTTCAAAAATTCATAACTTACGGAAAAAGTGGCATAAAAGGTAGAAGTCTTCAACAACTTTAAATATTAATTTTCGAAAAATTCATAACTCGCCCAAAAATTGACACATTTTCAAAACTTCTAGTTAACTCTAAAGGCAGCCATCGGCAACAAATTATTCATCTCATGTACGATTCGTGCATTGTGGCAGACGTGAAATAAAATGAAATTAAATGAAAATCAAAAGTTCAAAATGACACATTTTCAAAAATTAAAGTTAGTTTTAAAGGTAGTTGTTTTGTGATTATATTAATTTTTGTTTAGATTTTTTTGTTCCAGTCTTCAACAACTTTAAATATTAAATAAAATAGAAACAACTTGTTGCAGAAAGTATTAAATAAATTTTCAAAAATGCATAACTCACGCAAAAATTGACACATTTTCAAAAATCGAAACTGATTCTAAAAGCAAATCTTTTGTGAGTGAACTAAAATTTTATCATATCAATTTTTATTTCTTTATATTTTTTGTAGTGTTCAACAACTTAAAACATTAATTCTTGAATCTTGGAGGCGCTATTAATTAAAACATTAATTTTCAAAAATTCATAATTCACGGAAAAAGTGACATATTTAAAAAAATTAAAGTTTTAAAGGCAGATGTTTTGTGATTATAATAAAAAAATAGATTTTTTGTTCGTCTTCAGCAACTTTAAATATTAATTTTCAAAAATTCATAACTTGGGCAACAATTGACACATTTGCAAAAATTGAAGTTAACTGTAAAGGCAGATGTTTTGTGAATATACTAAAATTTTTGAGAAGTTCTATCATATCAGTCTTTATTTTTTATATATATATATATAAATCATCTTTATTAAAGAATTCATACATTTAGTATATGATATAAACAAATCTTGCTTAACTATAATAATTAAATGTGTAAAGATTCTTTATTGGCTATCGTATTTTTTATATTTCTCTGTGAAGTGTTCAACAACGTAAAACATTTTTTTTTTAATTCAGAACTTACGGGAAAAGTGATATATTTTCAGAAATTCTAGTTAGTGTTAAAAGTAGATGTTTTGTGATTGTATTAAAAAAATATTTAGATTTTATTGTTCGTCTTCGACAACTTTAAATATTAATACTGAAAAATTGACACATTTTCAAAAATCGAAGTTAACTGTAAAGGAAGATGTTTTGCGAATGAACTAAAAAAATTTGCATCAGTATATTTTTTGTGAAGCGTTTAACAAACTAAAACATTAATTTTCAAAAATTCATAATTTACAGAAAAAGTTACACATTTTGAAAACTTTAAGTTTTAAAGGTAGATGTTATGAGATTATACCAAGTCAAGTCTTCAACAACTTTAAATATTAATTTTCAAAAATTCATAACTTGGACAACAATTGACACATTTGCAAAAATCGAAGTTAACTGTAAAGGCAGATGTTTTGTGAATATACTAAAATTTTTGAGAAAATATTTATTTCTTTAGATTTTTTTGTCAAATGTTCACTTAAAAGATTTTAGTCTTCAGCAACTTTCAATACTAATTTTCAAAATTTTCATAATAAAATGAACTTATTTTCAAAAAGTTAGTCGTTCTGTGAATATTTTAAAATATTTGATAAACTTAATTTTGTTTTCGATTTTTGTTTTGATTACGTATTCGACAACTTAAAATTAATTTTGAAAAATTCATATAATTCATATAATTATCGATGGCCTGTTATATATCGATGTATCTCGAGTACAATAAACTGTTATACTACTCATATAATTCTCACGGAGAAATTGGCAGATTTCCAAAAATTAAAGTTAGTTTTAAAGGTAGATGTTTTGTAAAGATATTAAATTTTTTGAGAAACTCTATTGCATCAATTTTTATTTTTTTAGATTTTTTTGTTCGTCTTCAACAATTATTAATTTTCAAAAATAACAATTGAATACATTAAAATTTTTAAGGAATTAAATAATATCTATGTTTATTTGTCTTTCGATTTTTTCATGTTCTATTTAATATTCAGCCCTAATTCGTACGAAAAACGTTAAATTTAACGGCTGAACGTTATGTTAAGATAACAGATAGCTTATTGTATTTCCAATTAGTAAAACAAATTTTAACATTCAGTTAAAAACGCGTTGCAAACGAAATGTAGATATTCTAAAAATAATTATATGTTTTCAGTTAAAAACTGTAAAAACGATGCATCAGTGGACAGATTAATTTTCAAAAATGAATTTAATAACAAAATAATTCCGTAATAGAATTATCGTTGAAATGTTAAAGTATTGCAATTAAAGGATTAAATAGATAAAATATTTGTTGTGATCAATTAAGGTAACTGTAATCGAAGATCAAACATGGCGTTTTGTAATTATTTTATGTTTATAACATTGTTGAGTTTTGTAACAATATGTTTGTTCTATTATTAATATAGCCAATTATTCCAGAAAGACGATTTTGTACTTTATTTATATTTTCATATTTTCTGGCGGAATTCTAGCGGAATTAGGTTGGCTTTCTGGCGGAAAAATCATGTGACCAGTTGGCAACGCTGCTTGAAACGTAAAATGTCAAACAGTGCGGAAATCGAGGACGAATAAAACAATAATTTCTTGTGTTAGCCTCATAGCACAATATGTACAAAATATATAAGTACATCACCCGATGAAACATTATTAACAAGGTAAATATTGGTAAACAAAATCACTATGTTTTACTATTTATACTAAGTAGAATAAATATTATACAACTTGCCCAAGTAGTTTTGTTCACACGAACATTCTCGAAAGTAGAATGCACAAAACTTGTGGAAGTATAATGTTTAATTAATATAAATTGTAAAACAAGTAAAACCATGTGTTTTTGATTACCAATATTTAACTTATTTTAGTGTAGTACGAAAGGATACACACACACACACACGTATCGGTTGTGTGCATGTGTTGGTATTAGTTCGCGCCGCTATTCACAGATGGCGCTTATCGATTCCAATTTATCAACATGCCTTGTCGCTTCCTGTGATTCCATGGTTTTCAGTTGGATTTGTGATAACCTGCAGTACGTACAAGTAATTATTCATCCCACGAATAAATATTTTGCATCTTTTGATGCGTGTCAAATATAAACATTTACCTTCATTTACTTCCTACAGATAACTTCGATCTAATCTCATGAATAAATATTTTGCATTTTTTGCCTGTCAAATGTAAACATTTACCTTGATTTACTTCCGAATGAAGCCTCGTAAATAACTATTGTTATAATCTGAATCCGAGTTAAAAGTTGATAAACTTCGTAAATAACTATTATTATCTGAATCTGAGTTAAAGTTGATATTTTGTTGTATATTCCTTTTATTAACACCATTCACGCTTTCGTATCTGAAATGCATAAATCCTTCGCGCCGTTTATTATCCGCATTCACGGTATTTCGAAGGAACCACAAATAAAAAAAAGGGTCTTATCACTAACTTACGCCCAGCTGGCTGCGATATCATACATCAAAACGATACTTAACTGCGTTATGTAAAGCATGGCAAATTTAGCCTTTTTATTACAGCCGCGGGTGGGGCTTTCTGGACATGATTTAATATTTCTCTAGCGTTGGATGTTGGAATTTCATCACATTCGCTCGAATGGCCTTTAGTTGTCGATGCGGCTTAAACCCAAATTCTTTATAATCAAATTGTGTACAACATGAATTACACTGGGCAACAAAAAAAAAAAAATCTGTTGCATGAGATTCTGTATTTTGACAATGCTGATTTCAAATCTGGAATCAGTTTTCAAACTGTAAAAATTAAACAGTCTTTAATCGCTATGAATAAAAGCTCCATTATCTTCACTAGGGGTTTTTGAGATACAGCGCGCACTTTGAATTTCACCTGACCTTACGTAAATTTCACAAGGTCAAACCAAGGTCACGTAACTACTGTATGCTCGCTTCCAAAGCGTTCAACTTTTATATACAACATTTTGTATCATTGACAATTTCAGAGAAAATCGATATCCTGAATTTTTGATCTTTAATAGAACCTCAAAAGTTGTACCCAGACTTTTTCGCGGTCCAATCTACTTTTAGTAGATACATGTTACATAGGTTTTTCCCGTTGCTGCGTTGAAAGTTCGTACTAAGATATTTTTGTCTACAAATAAGAGAAGAAATCGTTAAGCAGCGTGACAGCAATTATTGCAGTTGCGGTAATATTAATTAGGATTAATCACGTTGGTAATGAGGTGAATTCAATTTATAAATCAAATCGGAGGAAGAAAAATGTATGCTATTTCCTGTGATAATCATTTTCTTAATGCTCCGTTTGCATGAGCAACTTTTAGTGTGCAGAACGCTCATCCTATCCATTGTAAATTTATGTTCTTATAACGCATATAACTAATCTTCAAGTAAGTGCTGTGGTTTGAGTGAAAATGAATGAACACCTTCGCTAATTGAAACTCTTGAAACCGCAAGAAATCCTCAACGTGTACGTGCATAATGAGTTCCTCCGCCACAAATCCCTCTTCGATTCCATCTTGAATAATATCGGATTTTCAAACAGTGGAGATTTTCAACGCAAATCCTGCAATGCATCATCAGCAAAGCTGCGGAGTCATAACAGCACAGTTTAAAACAATAACTGGCCATTCAGTAATTGAATACATTTGTCACGGTTTGCTTATGAATGCACTCGCGAAAGTAAATGTTTACTGTGCGTCTAATAACATGTCCGAGATGAAATGTTTGCGGAGCATTTATTACTGGCAGAAATAAAGACGGTTTAATTTTTGAAATTTTGTAACAAATACAAGGAGTTGCTAAAAAAATCTGAAATAATTATTTTTCATACAGACAAACTTAAGCTTTAATTAAAATGCAAATTCGTTAACGTGCGTTAATTTCGACAGAAGTTATTGAAGTTAGAAGTCAAGTACGTGTGCAACAGTCGGTTCGATTTTTCAAATTTTGTAAAAAATACAAGGAGTTGCAGAAAAATTCTGAATTAATTATATTTCATACAGATAAACTTAAGCTTTAATACAAATGCAAATTCGTTAACGTGCGTTAATTTCGACAGAAGTTATTGAGGTTAGAAGTCAAGTACGCGTGCAACAGTCGGTTTGATTTTTCAAATTTTGTAAAAAATACAAGGAGTTGCTGAAAAAATCTGAAATAATTATATTTCATACAGATAAGCTTAAGCTTTAATTAAAATGCAAATTCGTTAATGTGCGTTAATTTCGACAGAAGTTATTGAGGTTAGAAATCAAGTACGCGGGCAACAGTCGGTTTGATTTTTTCAATTTTGTAAAAATACAAGGAGTTGCTGAAAAAATCTGAAATAATTATATTTCACACAGATAAGCTTAAGCTTTAATTAAAATGTAAATTCGTTAACGTGAGTTAATTTCGACAAAAGTTATTGAGGTTAGAAGTCAAGTACGCGTGCAACAGTCGGTATGGTTTTTCAAATTTTGTAAAAAATACAAGGAGTTGCTGGAAAAATCTGAAATAATTATATTTCATACAGATAAGCTTAAGCTTTAATAAAAATGCAAATTCGTTAACGTGCGTTTATTTCGACAGAAGTTATTGAGGTTAGAAATCAAGTACGCGTGCAACAGTCGGTTTAATTTTTGAAATTTTGTAACAAATACAAGGAGTTGCTGAAAAAATCTGAAATAATTATATTTCATACAGATAAATTTAAGCTTTAATAAAAATGCAAATTCGTTAACGTGCGTTAATTTCGACAGAAGTTATTGAGGTTAGAAGTCAAGTACGCGTGCAACAGTCGGTTTGATTTTTGAAATTTTGTAACAAGTACAAGGAGTTGCTAAAAAAATCTAAAATAATTATTTTTCATACAGATTAGCTTAAGCTTTGATAAAAATGCAAATTTGTTAACGTACGTTAATTTCTACAGAAGTTATTGAGGTTAGAAATCAAGTACGCGTGCAACAGTCGGTTTGGTTTTTCAAATTTTGTAAAAAATACAAGGAGTTGCTGAAAAATTCTGAATTAATTATATTTCATACAGATAAGCTTAAGCTTTAATAAAAATGCAAATTCGTTAACGTGCGTTTATTTCGACAGAAGTTATTGAGGTTAGAAATCAAGTACGCGTGCAACAGTCGGTTTAATTTTTGAAATTTTGTAACAAATACAAGGAGTTGCTGAAAAAATCTGAAATAATTATATTTCATACAGATAAGCTTAAGCTTTAATAAAAATGCAAATTCGTTAACGTGCGTTAATTTCGACAGAAGTTATTGGGGTTAGAAGTCAAGTACGCGTGCAACAGTCGATTTGATTTTTCAAATTTTGTAAAAAATACAAGGAGTTGCGGAAAAAATTTGAAATAATTATATTTCATACAGACAAGCTTAAGCTTTAATAAAAATGCAAATTCGTTAATGTGCGTTAATTTCGACAGAAGTTATTGAGGCTAGAAGTCAAGTACGCGTGCAACAGTCGGTTTGATTTTTTAAATTTTGTAAAAAATACAAGGAGTTGCTGAAAAAATCTGAAATAATTATATTTCGTACAGATAAGCTTACGCTTTAATTAAAATGCAAATTCGTTAACGTGCGTTAATTTCGACAGAAGTTATTGAGGTTAGAAGTCAAGTACGCGTGCAACAGTCGGTTTGATTTTTGAAATTTTGTAAAAAATAGAAGGAGTTGCTGAAAAATCTGAAATAATTATTTTTCTTACAGATAAGCTTACGCTTTAATAAAAATGCAAATTCGTTAACGTGCGTTAATTTCGACAGAAGTTATTGAGGTTAGAAGTCAAGTACGCGTGCAACAGTCGGTTTGATTTTTGAAATTTGAAACTCACTTTCTAATTGAAGTTGGCTACTGAAATAATTGTGGTAAAGGCCGAATTTTTCTACTGTTCCAAAATGTATTGAAGATTTAAGGCCCGTTTAATGTTTTAATAGAAATAGCTCTGTATCAACCTAAAGAAGATTTTTAAATAATTTTAACGGTTTTTGTTCAAAAATGCGGCTATGAAATGGGTTTCATCATCTTCGCTTATAACTTTGCGATTAATAAATTAATTGCAAAAATAGATGCCCAAACAGTGGGCGTTTGAACAAGCTGGGGCAACATTATTACATCCATCCATATTAAATTAATCTAATCACGTGTAACACATGTCCACTAGAAATGAACAAATTAAATCACATTATCTCGAGCATAATCGCACACGGAAACCTCGCGTAATTGAAGATAATTCGTGACCAAATAGGACTATTCAAATAAAACCGTCGAGATGTTGTAATTACCATCACGAGCCGAGTGGTTCATTAACTGCAAGAACCTTATTTAGAAATTGTGAATCATAACACGCACATAAAAAATATACAGTGTATACGGAAAAGATCACTCTTAATTAAGGAAAGCACAGCTGCAGGTCGTAACGTTTTCAGAGAGCTCCGCGTGGGTTGCAAATTTGGTAAAACTGCTACAAAATCACGGCCAATTTGTGATCGTTTACTAAATTGAAATTTCGACCGCCTTTAAGGTCTTTCAACGTTTAAAGCGTTGCGTCACCGGTGCCGATCTATAAGTAGAAAATGGTCTGAAAGCTCATTAAGGCCACACATCCAACATGCGATGGCGTTAAGTAGATAAATTCGGGCAATTTAAATTTTGCGTGAATTGCTCGTTATCTTCTCGGTTAACATTAGAAATTTTTATTGGGAGAAACGCGGTGGAAGCAATCTCTCATGTGGAATTGTAAAAAGGTGTGATTTATTTGTTCGTCGGGAGGAAATAAGCTCGATCTCGCGTTCTGATTTTATTGTAATAAGATGTTTGATTATAATTAATTATGATTAGAAAATTATAGACAATATATTATTATTAAACGGTATTCTGTACCTTCTACACGGCTGAGTGTATCACCAGAGAGTCTATTTTTTAATCGCTGCCGTTACGTTTGCTAGTCGTGCTCATAGTGCCGTTCAATCCGCGTCCGGATAAATTATTCTCTTATTTGTAGACAAAAATATCTTAGTACGAACTTTCAAAGTTCATTAAAACTAATTGGAGATGATAATATCTCTCAACGACCGTGGCGATGCACTAATGAAAGAATTATATATAAATAAGGTATAAAGTGTAAGAAATCTGTAATTAATTAAGTATAGTGTCTAGACCAGTGTTTCGCAACTTTTTTGGACGAAACGTCCACTTTGTCAGGTCCGCTTCTTAATTCGCACACTTTAATATTCATCTTAAAATTATATGATATTTTTTTGCGTTGATTTCACGAAAATATTTATTAACACGTTTTTAAATTGCACGATATTTTCCACTTTTTAACATTGGAATCAACAAAATCGGACAATGCGTTTAGTAGTTAAGTAAATTCTAAAACCAAAATTACAATTTTAAAATCTTCGAACTTTCAAAAAGTGCATTTTTTTAGTTAAGTTGTGAGTGGGTCCTATACCTTAATTTAATTAGTTGAATTTAGCTAAGGGCTTCTACAAATGAACTAATTTGCTTAAGAAAATAAAACAGAAACCCGATTTGTGTTTCATTCGTTCACTTGTGAAACACTGGTTCGTGTTCTACTGTTTGGATTACAGGATAGAGCCCATCCGCCATCCTTCGTATCAACTTTAACTTGATCTACAAGCCCTGTTTTTGTTATTGTTAAACTTTCAACCTCACAAATGAATTTGCAAAGAAATTCATTTGAATCGAACAGTTTTCTAGATTATATTAAAGTGAATAGGAAGGGTGATGGGTGGGCACTATCCTAACCATTGATTTCTACAAACGAATTAATTTACTACAGAAAATAAAACAGAAAATCGATCTGTATTTCATACATTGTTTTTCTCCTGTGAAACTCTCGTTCTGGTTCTAGTGTTTTATTGGATTGTGGGATCATAATTCCCCTTTCTGCAGTTATGTTAATTAACATTTACAGCTCAATTTGTCGCATAATATCTCAATGCGATTTGCCATTCATTAATATCACTTGTCAAATTTTGTAACCGCCGCTTTCACAGATAATGCCATTATGAATCATTATTACGTATTTGTAATGCATTGCATAACTCAGTTACAGATATAAAGTTTACTGATTATTATTGTTAGTAAACAAATGATTCTCGTTTATTTATATGTAAAATTTGGTTCCTATTTATAATTAAATGTTAATTGGGTTGCGTACATTCAGCTTCTCTGCGTATGAATGCGTTCGGATCCACATCTGGCTCGTTGGTCTAGGGGTATGATTTTCGCTTAGGGTGCGAGAGGTCCCGGGTTCAAATCCCGGACGAGCCCACACTTTTTTGCAACTTTTTTATTGTGTAAATAATTAATGTGATGAATGTAGGTTTCATTACATATAACAGTTTTTTTTTTAATGAATGCACATACATCAAATTTAATCAGCAAAAATAGAGAACATGGCTGAAGGACTCCGGTCGATGGCCATTATATTTATTATGTAGTAGAGAACATGGCATTTTGATTAACCGTATAGGATCGCTTATTTACTCCAAAATTACTAATTTTTATATATTTTTTCGGTTTTACGTTATGTATTTCTAGTTGAATTTCGTGCGGCCCAACTAGATTTTAGGAACCAATCAGTGTTTTATAATTATTAAGTACAATACATCAACAAAAAATAAAGAAAACTGCAAATATTTACTATTTATATATTTGTAAGAAAACCTGTTTTCTGCTTCAAATTTCTACTAATAAAAAGTATTGCTTCTTTTAAAATTCCTACTGAATCTATTTAAGCGGGAGTTTTGAATTTTATTTATTCCTACAAATACATCACTATTTTAAATGCGGGCAAGAAACGCAAATTGGTATCCCACAATTTTTTTTTTATGGAGAAATAGTATTCAGAATTAGCTTGACTTGAAAAAGAATAAGAAACATTTTTTGAATACAAATAATTTATTTAGGCGTTTTCAGTTGATCACTATTTACGACAAAAGTCATGTTGCTTATCTCCGTTCCCGGAAGCCCACAATTTTTTTTTATAGACAATTAGTGTTCAGAATGAGCTCTCACACTTTAAATTAATAAAGAAAAAATTTTGAAGAAGGAAAATTTTTAATCTTTATTTAGACGTTTCCAGACGATTTAAGCACTATTTACAACAAAAGTAATTTTGCGTATTTCCGTTCCCGGAAGTTCCACAAAATGTTTTATAGGCAAATAGTGTTTACAATGAGCTGTTAGAATAAAAAAAAAAAGAATTTTTTTTTTTAAATCTTTATTTAGACGTTTCCAGTCGATTTAAGCACTATTTACAACAAACGTAATTTTGCGTATTTCCGTTCCCGGAAGTTCCACAAAATTTTTTATAGGCAAATAGTGAGACATTTTTTGAAGAGAAAATTAATAAAAGACCATCTGCGAGGCAGCGACAATTAATCGCATCATAAAAAAAAATGCGAAGGGGAGAGATAATTTTTAATTACCGCCAGGGCATGCTAATTAGCCGAAGACGGAATGTCTAACGGCACCGGAGACAATGAGATGAGATATGCGTCGTGGGTGTCTGAAGAGTGGTCTCGACGACCATATCGGGTATTCCTATCAGACACTCCATGAGGAGTGCCTTTCATCTATGAGGAGTTTAACCTTTACCTTACCATGTAAGCACACCTATAACATCGTATTAGCATAAGGCTCTTCGAGTTTATTTATTTAATTAAGGACGTATCTAAATTACAAATATTTACAATAAAACAGATCTACCGTGACACAACAATGATGAACGTGTTTAATTGTTATAATGGTGATGGGCAAACAATTGATAAATAAAAAGACAAATCGTTAAAGGTAGAAACGCCAAAGTGGCGGAATCTATTGCCTGAATACTGTACTGAACGAAATCCGGGTGGCTTTAACACCGACAAGATATGAACATTGCCAGCGGCGGCAAATATAACAATAATAATGTAAACATTAAATACACCTTAAACGGTGTTTGGAATACTTATATTCCAATAGTAATCTCCGTCTCCCCATCAGCAACTAACTACACTGAAAGGTCGAAACCGGTCTGTATTATATCCTGTGAATAGAGCTTAAAATTGTAAAAAATTGTAATCATTTTCGCGGTTTGAAAAAAATTTAAAAACAGTTGCCATCGACTTAAAAATTTCCAAAATTTTTCAAAATACATTTGCGTCTCCGTAAAAATCTATAGACATCTCTTCACTAGAGTTTGGGAAAATCTCCTATAAATAGAGCTGAAAGTTGTGAAAAATTGTTATAACTTCTTCGGTTTAAAAGATATAAACACAATTGCTATCGACTTTGAAATTTCCAAAATTATTCAAAATGCATTCTAGATTATGATTCCGTAAAAAGCTGCAGACGTCCCAACACTTGGTTTTGGGATATTTTCATGTAAATGGAGCGTAAAGTTACAAAACATTGAAATTACTTTTCCTGTTTAAAAAAAAATATAAAAACAAGTACCATCGACTTAAAAATTTCCAAAATTATTCAAAATACATTTGAAATTGCGTCTCCGAAAAAATCTATAGACATCTCATCACCAGATTTTGGGAAAATCCCATGTAAATAGAGCTTAAAGTTGTGAAAAAATGTTATAAATTCTCCGGTTTAAAAACTATAAACACAATTGCTATCGACTTTGAAATTCCCAAAATTACTCAAAATGCATTCGAGATTATGATTCCGTAAAAGGCTACAGACGTCCCAAAACTAGATTTTTGGATATTCTCATGTGAATAGAGCGTAAAGTTATAAAACATTGAAAATACTTTTCCTGTTTACTAAAAATATAAAAACAATTGCTATCGACTTGAAAATTTCCAAAATTACTCAAAATACATTCTAGATTACGACTTTGTAAAAATCTACAAACGTCCCATCACTAGATTTTGGGAAAATTTCATGTAAATGGAGCGTAAAGTTGTGAAAAATTGTAATAACTTCTCCGGTTTAAAAAATATAAACACAATTGCTATCGACTTTGAAATTCCCAAAATTACTCAAAATACATTCGAGATTATGATTCCGTAAAAAGCTACAGAAGTCCCATCACTAGATTTTTGGATATTCTCATGTCAATAGAGCGTAAAGTTATAAAACATTGAAAATACTTTTCCTGTTTAAAAAAAATATAAAAACAATTGCCATCGACTTGAAAATTTCCAAAATTACTCAAAATACATTCGAGATTACGACTCTCTAAAAATCTAAAAACGTCCCATCACTAAATTTTGGGAAAATTTCATGTAAATAGAGCCTAAAGTTGTGAAAAATTGTAATAACTTTTCCGGTTTAAAAAAAATATAACAATTTACATTAACTTGAAAATTTCCAAAATAACTCAAAATGCATTCAAGATATTGTAAAAAGTTGCAGCATTTCGTTACCCCCCATTTCTAGATTTGGGGATAGTGCGTAGAGTTAAGAAAAATTGTAATAACTTTTCCGGTTTAAAAAAAAATATATAAGCACAATGGCTACCGACTTAAAAATTTCTAAAACTGCGCAAATAAAAAACTGCATACACTCCATCATTAGATTTTGTGATAGTCTTTTATGACTAGCGTAATGTTATAAAAAGGTATGGGAAAGTATTGTGATTGTGAAAATTAAAAAAAAAATTAATGGATAAATCCGTTTTGAGGCGCTAGAAGCCGAGTCTAGGATTATTATTAAAATAGTTGATTTCTCCGTTTTTTTCTTTTTTTTTAAATCTTATGGCAACGGAGATACGATGAAAATAGTTAATTAATTTCATGCTAGCTGCTATATTTTTTTTTGTACAACTGCCAAACGTGTTGTCTAATTTTGATCATTTTGATCATGTTTGATAATGTCAAAATATGGCGAATTTAATGGTTAAGAAATGTTTTCTTGAAATCAACGCAGTACGTAAAAATTGAACATTATCAAAGTTCGAACTGCTCAACTGCCAAACGCTTTTGATGATTGTAACGTCAAAATGTGGCAAATTTAATGTAGTTTAAAATCTCGTTTAATTTCTTTTTTTTTACGAAATCAACGCAAAATGCCAAAATCGCACGTTTTGAAAGTCCGAAATTAGAAAATATTGTTTTTTTGGAATTGCACAACTGTCGAGTTTTTAGATTTTAACGATTCAATCATGGCAAATTTAGTGAAGTTTCGGTTAACCAAATTTTCTCGTGAAATTAACACAAAATTTCGAAGATTTTATAATCGCTATTTTGATTTTTGAAGTTGCACTTTTGCCGAACGCGGTGTCCGATTTCGATGATTCTAACGTCAAAATGTGCAGAATTTAAAGCAATTTAAAAACTGGCTACGAAATTTTTTCGTTAAAATCAACGCCAAACGTCCAAATTGCACTTTTTCAGGCCTGAATATTTCCAATTGCGATTTTGATTTTTGAAGTTGCACAACTGTCGAACGCGTTATCCGATTTTGATGATTGTAACGTCAAAATGTGGCTAATTTAATTTAATTTAATATCTGGTTTAATTTTTTTTTCATGAAATCAATGCAAAATGCCAAAATCGCACGTTTGTAAAGTTCGACATTATTATAATTTTTTTGACTTTGGCAGGCGCCCTTCAGTCACATCGGTTATAGTAATATATTCATATTAAATGAAATAGACATCCACAAACACCCATACCCTCGCGGGATTCGAACCCAGGACCCTCCGCATTAGTGTTCGAAATTAGAAAATTAGGAAATTGTTTTTTGAAATTACACAACTGTCGAGTTGTTAGATTTGGATGATTCAATCGTGGCAAATTTAGTGTAATTTTACAACGATTAACCAAATTTTCTCGTGACATTAACCCATTTGGACCCAAATTTACTTATAATGTAATAAATGTTATTTGATACTTTTAAATATAAGTTTGAGTAAATTACTGGGTTCTACATAGTCCATTTATGCCATGTTACACCAAAACGACACAAGGGGGCGCTAGTAGGCATGTAACATTAATTATTTATTATTTTTTAACATGTTTTTACAAAAAGTAAAAAAAAAGCAAAAGAAAACTCGTGGGTCCAAATGGGTTAACACAAAATGCAAACATTGCACTCTGTTAAAGATGTTATAATCGTTATTTTTGATTGAATTTAGTGCAATTTAAAAAGTGGCTAAGAAATATTTTCGTCAAAATCAACGCGAAACGTCTATATTGCACGTTTTCAAAGTTGGAAGATTTAAAATTGCAATTTTGTTTTTTTGAAATTGTACAACTGCCAAACACGGTGTCCGATTTGGATGATTTTAACGCCAAAATGTGGCAAATTTAGTTACATTTACAAGCAGCTTGGTAAATGTTTTCCTGAACACAACGCAAAACGTCAAAATTGCATGTTTTCGTGATTTTGTTGTTTTCGAAATTGCACATATGCCGAACGTGTTGTTAGATTGTAATGATTCGGACGTCAAAATGTGACAAATTAATTTCAATTTTCAAACAGCTTGATAAATATTTTCCTGAACACAACGCAAAACGTCAAAATTGCACGTTTTCAAACTCCAAAGATCTAAAATTGCGATGATGTTTTTTTTTTAATTGCACAACTGCCGAGCGCGTTGTTAGTTTTTCATAATTTGAACGTCAAAATATGGCAAATTTAGTGTTATTTTTAAATGGGTTACGAATTTTTATGGTGAAACAAACAAAAAAAAAATTTTAACGTAAGAAATTTTTTAAATCGTGATTTTGGTTTTTGACATTGCACAACTGCCAAACGCGGTGACCGAACGTCACAATGTGCAGAATTTATTGCAATTTAAAAACTGGTGAAGAACGTCAAAATATGGCAAATTTAGTGCTATTTTAAAATAGGTTACGAAATTTTATGGTGAAATTAACAAAAACATTTTTTTTAACCGAAGGAGTTTTTTAAATCGTTATTTTGGTTTTTGACATTGCACAACTGTTAAACGCGGTGATCGAACGTCAGAATTTGCAGAATTTAGTGCAATTTAAAAACTGGTGAAGAAATATTTTCGTCAAAATCAAAGAAAAACGTTCAAATTGCCAGATGATTTAAAATTGCGATTTTGATTTTTGAAATTGCACAACTGCCAAACGCGGTGTCCTATTTGGATGATTTTAACGTCAAAATGTGGCAAATTTAGTTCAATTTACAAGCAGCTTGGTAAATATTGGTAATATTGGTAAACACAACGCAAAACGTCAGAATTGCATGTTTTCATGATTTTGTTTTTTTGAAATTGCACAGCTGCCGAACGTGTTGTTTGATTGTAATCATTCGGACGTCAAAATGTGGCAAATTTAGTATTGTATTAAAACGGGAATTTTCTTGTGCAGTTAACATAAAATGCAAATATTGCATTTTTCTCATGTTCGAAATGTTTTAAATATTGATTTTGGTTTTTTGAAATCCCACCACTGCCGAACGCGTGGTCCGATTTTGATGATTCAGACGTCAAAATTTTGATAATTTTGTGTAGTTTTAAAACGGATTATGAAATTTTCTCGAGAAATCATTGGCGGATCCAGGGGAGGGGCGTCCTAGATTTTTTATCGTTTGTTGTGAACTTTACGAAAATGTCAGTGGAGGCATTTAAAAAATAAATTAGTATTTTGTGTTATTCAAATTAACCTTAAATTCCTGTGAATATTTATTTCGAATCGCCTCCTCCTCTTAAATATTATTAATTCATTAAAAAAAAAACTATGAAGGTTTAGAATTTAAATTCACGAATAAACATTATTCGTTAAACAAACGTGAATTTTATTTATAAACCTATATATTAGCATAATATTTCCTGAAGTCATTAATGAGAAACAAGTATATTTATGAAAAAAAAAAACTACTTTTCTGGGTAATTGTACAACGTGTATTGATCTACAAAAAAAGTGCATGTTGTACATAGCAAATAATTAATTTATACACACCGTATTATAAGTGTAATAATTTAAAATATAATTCATGTAATGCATCAACACCTACTTAGCAGTTTGCACGGGAAGTAAATAATTACGGTGCTGCAAACTTCATTAATAAAGTAGCTACAACTATGTTACCTAAGTGCACAGTTATTAATTAACCATACTAATTATCCTGGATGTGAGGGTTTTCAATTTTAATCATTATCCTTGATATCTCGGTATTATTATTTATCGATTATACTCCCTAGTCAATTGTTGCTGGTAGAAAATTAACAGAGCCTACTATAGAATGCCATTACGGACGCCATTGTGTGCCATCGTCTTGATACAATAATCTGTTCCTAATGTTCCTAAATAAACATGTTCCGAATCCATTTACGGGAATTTGACTCGGTGTCGGGCCGTAATCACTACATTGTGTGTGTAGAATTTGGAGGGATGCGCGAATTCGCCTATTGTTGTTTCCGTTTTATACAGGGTGCGGCATCATGAGGATTTCAGTTATCTTAAGAGATGTGAATTGGGGTAAATTTGTGTATTGTAATGTTGATTAATAATCTGTTGAAAAATTTTAGTTAACTTTCTTCGTTTTTATTTGAATTAATCTATGATGACTGTCTGGACTAGGAAAACGTGACCTCACGTGACGTGATGGCAGTCTGTTTGCGCTTTTGCCATTATAACGAGATTTCTTTATCCACGTGAAATAACCTACACCAACAAACCCTCACGTAGATATGCTGAACTATCATTTACACTGCAGATAATACATTGTCTAGTAATTTATCTCATTGCAAAAAACGGTGGCAAAACTCATTCGAATAAATTTCATTGCGGTCCAGCGGATTCCGAATGAAATTAATCAAAGGAAAAAGCTTCGGGGGCGAATTGCTCAATGTTCTAAACTGGGTTATCGTCGAGTTTGCGCGGGGTTTTGCAATTCCAGAGGAGAGTGCCACTGAATAAAAAATAAAAATTCTAAATAATTCTAGTGCGCTCGAAATGCAGTTGCATTCGGTTGCAATTTATCGATGTAATGCGGTCGTTTGTTCAGGTGACATTCAGGTACGGAGAATATTTATTTCGGTGGTTTTCGTGCAACATGAAAATCATACACCGCAGTAAATATGCATATTTAAAAATGATGGTTTAAAGCGACAAAATTAAAAATTGCTCGTTTGTCATTGGCTTGTCACTTTGCCGCACTAGTGCGACAAAATTAAAAAAAAAAACTCTCACGGTATATCATTAATTAATAAAAATTGTTGCAATTGTAAAAAAAATATATATATATATATATTTCACGCGGGTGTAAATTAATTATCCCATGTGTCGCTGGTGTAACATGAAAACAGCCCGGTAGAATTAATTTCTAAACAAAAGTTTCGGGTCATATAGCCGAGATAAACATCTAATTACCTTCATCTAGCGCGCTTCACTTAGTCCACGTTCCCTTTTATCTCCTATATACCTTAATCCACTTCCTTAATTTCAAACCTTCCAGCTTTATCCCTGCTACTACACAAAGGTTCCATCTTATCCTTCCAAAGGGAAACATACGTTTTATCTTTAAGCTCCGTCAACCTTATTTATGAGAACACGTACGATATTCACACACTGAAGCAAAATTGATTGAATTCGTAAAGTGCAGGTCGTATATTAATTATTCTACATTTTTACGATGACGTGCAGAAAATCGGAATTTTTCCAGGAAATCATTTCAATTTTTGAGCAAAAGTAACAAAATTTTAAATCGCTAATTTTAACTGAATCCGATTAATTTACACACGAGGAGCACAGATTTGAAAACAGCGTTCAATTTGGAGTTTTCGTTTAGCCGCTACGGCCGATCAAAGTCTGAAAAAATCGATTTTTTTCTAAATTTTCTGGCGATGTTCAGATCTTGAGCAATTATTTCGGAATTTAACGATGGAATCTTTTATTATTTTTACTGAATCGTAAACTGGAATCCATTTTGAGTAAATTCATGAAGTTTTAAATTTGTGACAATTGTTTTTATATTTTTTTAATTGCTCTGAATCAAGAACAATTATCGAAGATTTTCGCAATTGAATACTTCGTTATTTTGACTTAAAAAAAGTAGACCAGAATCTATTTTGAGGCGATTTATAAAGTTTTCAAATTTGTGACAATTGTTCTTATATTTTTTCAATCGCTCCGCGCAAGTCGTAATTTTATGAGGAGACTCTGCTCAGGTTTTACGCGATTATTTCGGAATTTAGCGCGACGATGGTTTTCTCTTTTGATTAAATTATAAACAACAGATAATTTTAAAGAAAGTTTGAGTAAATTTGAGAAGTTGTTCTTGAATTTTTTAATTGCTCTGAACGAAGAACAATATCAGGACGAGATTGTGGTACAATTATCGAAGATTTTCGCGATTGAATCCTTCGTTATTTTGACTAAAACGTAGATCAGAATCCATTTTGAATAAATTCTTAAAGTTTTCAAATTTGTGGCAATTATTTTCATATTTTTTAATTGCTCTGAACAAATAGCACAATTTCAGAACGAGATTGTGCTCAGCTTTTGTGCTCCTATCTCAGAATTTGGCGTAATGGTACTTTGATGTTTTGATCAAATCAAAAACGAGAAACAATTTTGAGTAAATTTGAGAAGTTTCAGCCATGTGGTAATTGTTTTTATATTTTTTTAATCACCGTGAACAGAACTAGCTATGAGTTATGTTCGGATCTTGAGCAATTATTTGGGAATAATCTTTCTTATTTTGATTGAATCGTAAAGTGGAATCCATTTCGAGTAAATTCATGAAGTTTTAAAATTTGGGGCAATTGTTTTTATATTTTTTAATTGCTCTGAACGAAGAACAATTTCAGGACGAGATTGTAATACAATTTTCGCGATTGCATCCTTCGTTATTTTGACTAAGACGTAGACCAGAATACATTTTCAGGTGATTTATAAAGTTGTTAAATTTGTGACAATTGTTTTTACATTTTTTTAAACGCTCCGCGCAAGTCAAAATTTTGTGAGGAGACTCTGCTCAGGTTTTACGCGATTATTTCGGAATTTAGCGCGGCGATGGTTTTCTCTTTTGATCAAATTATAAACTACAGATAATGTTAAAGAAAGTTTGAGTAAATTTGAAAAGTTTCAGATTTATGACAATTGTTTTTTAATTTTTTAATTGCTCTGAACGAAGAACAATTTCAGAACGAGATTGCCATACAATTATTGAAGATTTTCGCGATTGAATCCTTCGTTATTTTGACTGAAACGTAGACCAGAATCCAGTTTAAGGAGATTTATAAAGTTTTCAAATTTGTGACAATTGTTTTTATATTTTTTTAATCGCTCTGCTCAGGTTTTACGCGATTATTTTTGATTTTAGCGAGGCGATGTTTTTCTCTCTTGATCAAATTATAAAGTACAGATAATTAAAAAAAAACTTGAAAAGTTTAAACTAGGCAGCAATTGTTTTTACATGTTTTTAGTCACTGTGAACAAAGTACAATTTCAAATTGAGAGTGTGATCAGATCTTGTGCAATTATGTCTGGAATCCGGGATGGGATGCAACCCCATTTTGAATACGTAATAAACTGGAATCAATTTTGAGTGAATTTGAGCAGTTTTGAGTATTGAGGAAATTGTTTTTATATTTTTCTAATCTCTCTGAACAAGATACAAAATCAGATACTGTGTTTGGATATTGAGTGATTATCGCTGAATTTTACTTATTTCGGCTAGATTATATTTTACAAACAATTCTGAGTAAATTTGAGAAGTTTACATTTTTTAATTGTCCTAAACAATGACCAATTTCGATTATCTCTGAATTTGGCGAAGGGGTGTCGTCTGATTTTAACTAAACAATAAACTGGAATTAATCATGAGTAAACTTAAAAAAGTTTAAACTTTGTGGAAATTGTTTTTATGTTTTTTTAATCGCCCTGAAAAATAGACATCTTTCGAATGTGAATATACTCAGATCTTGAGCGATTTTCTCGGAATTTAGCGGAGGGAATTTTCTTATTTTGGTTAAATTATAAACTATAAACAATTCTGAGGAAGTTTGAGAAGTTTCAACTGTATGGGGTGATTATTTTTACATTTTTTTAGTTGCTCTGAACAAGGCGGTTATTTCACAAGACATCGATTAAATCTTGTGCGATATTCTCTGAATTTAGCGAAGGGGTGTTATCTGATTTTAACGAAATAATAAACTGGAATCAATAATGAGGAAACTTGAAAAGTTTAAACTTCGTGGCAATTGTTTTGTCTTTTGTCAAAGACATGTTTTGAATGTGAATATGCTCAGATCTTGCGTGATTTTCTCGGAATTTAGCGGAAGGAATTTTCTTATTTTGGTTAAATTATAAACTATAAACAATTCTGAGGAAGTTTGAGAAGTTTCAACTGTGTGGGGTGATTATTTTTACATTTTTTTAGTTGCTCTGAACAAGGCGGTTATTTCACAAGACAGCGATTCAATCTTGTGTGATTTTCTCTGAATTTAGCGAAGGGGTGTTATCTGGTTTTAACGAAATAATAAACTAGAATCAATAATGAGGAAACTTGAAAAGTTTAAACTTCGTGGCAACTGTTTTTATATTTTTTTAATCGCCCTGAAAAATAGACATCTTTTGAATGTGAATATGCTCAGATCTTGCGTGATTTTCTCGGAATTTAGCGGAAGGAATTTTCTTATTTTGGTTAAATTATAAACTATAAACAATTCTTAGGAAGTTTGAGAAGTTTCAACTGTGTGGGGTGATTATTTTTACATTTTTTTAGTTGCTCTGAACAAGGCGCAAGTTCACAAGACATCGTTTAAATCTTGTGAGATTATCTCTGAATTTAGCGAAGGGGTGTTATCTGATTTTAACGAAATAATAAACTGGAATCAATAATGAGGAAACTTGAAAAGTTTAAACTTCGTGGTAATTGTTTTTATATTTTTTTAATCGCCCTGAATAATGAACATCTTGTGCGGTTTTCTCAGAATTTAGCAGAGGGTCGTTTTGGCTCAATTATGAACTATAAACAGATCTAAGTAAATTTAAGAAGTTGGCTAAATTATAAACTATAATCATCTAAATAAATTTAAGAAGTTTCAAATGTGTGGAAATTATTTTTAAATTTTGTTTTAGATGCTCTGAACAAGGCGCAATTTCACGATCTCTGAATTTAGCGAAGGGGTGTTATCTGATTTTAAGTAAATAATAAATTGGAATTAATAATTAGCGAATTTAAAAAGTTTAAACTTTGTGGCAATTGGTCGCTCTGAATAATGCACTTGAATGTGCTCAGATCTTAAGCAATTATCTTGAAATTTACGGGAGAAGTGTTTACCAATGTTGGCTAAATAATAAGCCAAAATCAATTTTAAGTAAATTTCAGAAGTTTAAACTTTGTAGCAATAATCTTAATATTTTTTTAATCGCCCTGAATATTGCACATCTTTAAACAGGGAGTGTACTCAGAACTACCGCGAGTATTTTCATAGTGTATAATTAAATGTTTATGTGTTTTATTATTATTATTGTCATCTGTGAATTTAACGAAGGCTTGTCTGCCCATTTCCGTTAAATTATGAGAGTAGAAATAATTTCGAGTAAATTTAAAAAAGGCTATTGACAGTATCGTATGCAACCGCATATACACAGATGCGTATATGTAATTGCATACGTTTAATAAAATCTTGTGCACTCAATTTTTCTTTTCTCAAAAGTCTTGCGATCGTGGATTGTCTGATATTAGTGTTTTAACATATTGAAACACTAGTTAGATACATGTTACTAGCTGCTAAGTGCACTATGTGTACGGCTGCGTAAAGGCTTAATTTTGAATATTTCTACAGTCAGGTTCTTTTCGTCTTTGTTTAATTCATAAAAATCGTCATAATTCATCGTTAGCATTTTTTTTTCTCCTCGTACTCTTTATTTAATTCATAAAAATCGTCATAATTCATCTTTAGCATTTTTTTCCTCGTCGTACGTGATTGCTCGATTGTAATTCCATGAGGTGTACGGTCGCTTTGTACCCGGTATGCAAATTACCGAATATTCGAAAGAAACATTTTCATAAGGTGTTCCACGACACGTTCGTGCTGAGTATCGCAATTTTCCGAGTGCCAATCCAATTGCAAGAGCTGCTTAGTATTTAAACACCGCAATTTTAATTAACCATTAAACAGTCCAACATATGGGTACCCAGAACAAGCCGCGAACACCAGAAAACCAACTGGTCAATTATGCATGTAAGAGATAAATGCACTTATTACAGTACACATGTTTCACATGTCACACATCATTGTTATGGAAGTAATTATTCAAACTGCAAACACGATTTAAAAAAAAACGCACTTTTTTTGTTGCTGTCCATTATTTTTGTTTTGTTTTTTTGCAGCCTACTAACTCTTGCTTGCAAATCCACCCTTTGCATAATATATCCAATTCTAAGCGGTGAGAGCTTTCAAAGCTTAATTTAGAATGTATTACACGAGCGGCTTTCCTGCATAAGCTTGAATTTAATTTATATAAAATCCTAAGCCAATATAAAAACTATTCCTGTCTTGAACTTAAGATTAATAGATGTCAACGAAAGGTGCGTCAGTCCAGAAATGCTCCGGTCTACATTCCGGTATCGATCGTAGGTCGGAAGTTGGGTCCGGGGGGAGGGGGGAGATGTTGCGCTCAAGGGCGTATCTCTCCCCTTCTCCCCTTTGGCGTCGCGGCGCTCGCTCGACGCCGGCTAGTCTACCCTCTCCCACCACCGCCGGCACCTATTGCACATACACACCTATCCATACCAAACGCAAATACACCCCGTTATAATATTCGGTTTCGGGTTACACGCATTGTGTACTCGCTAATGACTGCTTAATATACCAGCAAAACACACAAAAGACGCAATTCGTTTGCACTGGCGAGATTAAAGGGTTGTAGCCTCTCGCCCACCATCCACCATAACCGCCCTGCAGCGAATAGGGTCAAGCTGCATGAACTCGTTCATTCAAACCGGCTCCGCTGGTCTCCCATTACTGAAACACAGTCAATGGAATGACTTCCCCGCAAATCGATACAAAGCACCAAGAGCTTTTTCAATTCTGGCTGATTGAATATGAAATATTAGGGGATATAATGCAGATATCAATGGAAATCGGTTATGGAAACCGTCAGGGGTTGATTTCATGCCGGGTATCAAATTACTTTACAGTAAGTCGAAGTCGTCGTTTAATAGAATTGTAGCTGGGGAATTATTCTGCACAGCTGAAACTGATATTCGATGATTAGTTTTGATGTAAAACAAACAAAATATGATGGATAAAATGAGAAATACTATACTTTACTAAAATATGATGGAATAATTCTGTTTCCCATTTTGTATTCGAGTAGTTGCGGCCGTCCGTTGTTTGTAATTTGGTATTCAAGACGCGATCTATTGAAAATTGTACTGGGGGAGATGACGGGATGGCGGAATATTTTAATTTTGTCTGTTTTACATATTTGTAGAGCTTATAAAAATGCATCCAGCAGGAAAATAGTTCGAATCGAATGTGTTAAACTTGTTTACAAATCATTTGAATGAATGCAGAAGGCGTAATCAAAGTCGCTTGTTTCAAATTTCGTAGCAGTCCTCAGCAATAAGATTTTTTTATACTTTGGTTTAAAATTGGACGTGTTGTCACATCAAAAACAGTTTCAAGGGGTTTACTCGTGTATTTTTTCACGTTTTCATCAAAAATTTAAAATCTCTTATCCGACTAATTGACGTGCGAGGAGCTCAGATTTGCAAACCGCGTTCAATTTGGAGTTTTCGTTTGGCCGCTACGGCCGATCAAAGTCTGAAAAATCAATTATTTTCCAAAATTTCCTAAAATGTTCATGGTGACTGACTATTTTTTTTGCTATTGAAGATAGCTGAAATTTTTTAACGGCAACCAATTTCTCTCGTCTTTCTGATGAAAATAAAGTTAAATTCAATAGTCTACGATGATTTTTAAGAAAGCTGTATTTTTTAACAAATTTTCCAAGGGGGTTAGTCATGTATTTTTTCACGATTTCATCAAAAATAAAAAATCTCTAATCCGACTAATTGACGTACGAGGAGCTCATATTTGCAAACCGCGTTCAATTTGGAGTTTTCGTTTGGCTGCTACGGCCGATCAAAGTCTGAAAAATCAATTATTTTCCAAAATTTCCTAAAATGTTCATGGTGACTGACTATTTTTTTTGCTATTGAAGATAGCTGAAATTTTTTAACGGCAATCAATTTCTCTCGTCTTTCTGATGAAAATAAAGTTAAATTCAATAGTCTACGATGATTTTTAAGAAAGTTTCATTTTTTTACAAATTTTCCAAGGGGGTTGGGTTAGTCATGTATTTTTTCACGATTTCTTCAAAAATTAAAAATCTCTAATCCGACTAATTGACGTACGAGGAGCTCAGATTTGCAAACCGCGTTCAATTTGGAGTTTTCGTTTGGCCGCTACGGCCGATCAAAGTCTGAAAAATCAATTATTTTCCAAAATTTCCTAAAATGTTCATGGTGACTGACTATTTTTTTTTGCTATTGAAGATAGCTGAAATTTTTTAACGGCAATCAATTTCTCTCGTCTTTCTGATGAAAATAAAGTTAAATTCAATAGTCTACGATGATTTTTAAGAAAGTTGCATTTTTTAACAAATTTTCCAAGGGGGTTAGTCATGTATTTTTTCACGATTTCATCAAAAATGAAAAATCTCTAATCCGACTAATTGACGTACGAGGAGCTCAGATTTGCAAACCGCGTTCAATTTGGAGTTTTCGTTTGGCCGCTACGGCCGATCAAAGTCTGAAAAATCAATTATTTTCCAAAATTTCCTAAAATGTTCATGGTGACTGACTATTTTTTTTGCTATTGAAGATAGCTGAAATTTTTTAACGGCAATCAATTTCTCTCGTCTTTCTGATGAAAATAAAGTTAAATTCAATAGTCTACGATGATTTTTAAGAAAGTTGCATTTTTTAACAAATTTTCCAAGGGGGTTAGTCATGTATTTTTTCACGATTTCATCAAAAATTAAAAATCTCTAGTCCGACTAATTGACGTACGAGGAGCTCAGATTTGCAAACCGCGTTCAATTTAGAGTTTTCGTTTGGCCGCTACGGCCGATCAGAGTCTGAAAAATCAATTATTTTCCAAAATTTCCTAAAATGTTCATGGTGACTGACTATTTTTTTTGCTATTGAAGATAGCTGAAATTTTTTAACGGCAATCAATTTCTCTCGCCTTTCTGATGAAAATAAAGTTAAATTCAATAGTCTACGATGATTTTTAAGAAAGTTGCATTTTTTAACAAATTTTCCAAGGGGGTTAGTCATGTATTTTTTCACGATTTCATCAAAAATTAAAAATCTCTAATCCGACTAATTGGCGTACGAGGAGCTCAGATTTGCAAACCGCGTTCAATTTGGAGTTTTCGTTTGGCCGCTACGGCCGATCAAAGTCTGAAAAATCAATTATTTTCCAAAATTTCCTAAAATGTTCATGGTGACTGACTATTTTTTTTGCTATTGAAGATAGCTGAAATTTTTTAACGGCAATCAATTTCTCTCGCCTTTCTGATGAAAATAAAGTTAAATTCAATAGTCTACGATGATTTTTAAGAAAGTTGCATTTTTTAACAAATTTTCCAAGGGGGTTAGTCATGTATTTTTTCACGATTTCATCAAAAATTAAAAATCTCTAATCCGACTAATTGACGTACGAGGAGCTCAGATTTGCAAACCGCGTTCAATTTGGAGTTTTCGTTTGGCCGCTACGGCCGATCAAAGTCTGAAAAATCAATTATTTTCTAAAATTTCCCAAAATGTTCATGGCGACTGACTATTTTTTTTGCTATTGAAGATAGCTGAAATTTTTTAACGGCAATCAATTTCTCTCGTCTTTCTGATGAAAATAAAGTTAAATTCAATAGTCTACGATGATTTTTAAGAAAGTTGCATTTTTTTTACAAATTTTCCAAGGGGGTTGGGTTAGTCATGTATTTTTTCACGATTTCATCAAAAATGAAAAATCTCTAATCCGACTAATTGACGTACGAGGAGCTCAGATTTGCAAACCGCGTTCAATTTGGAGTTTTCGTTTGGCCGCTACGGCCGATCAAAGTCTGAAAAATCAATTATTTTCTAAAATTTCCTAAAATGTTCATGGTGACTGACTATTTTTTTTGCTATTGAAGATAGCTGAAATTTTTTAACGGCAATCAATTTCTCTCGTCTTTCTGATGAAAATAAAGTTAAATTCAATAGTCTACGATGATTTTTAAGAAAGTTGCATTTTTTAAGAAATTTTCCAAGGGGGTTAGTCATGTATTTTTTCACGATTTCATCAAAAATGAAAAATCTCTAATCCGACTAATTGACGTACGAGGAGCTCAGATTTGCAAACCGCGTTCAATTTGGAGTTTTCGTTTGGCCGCTACGGCCGATCAAAGTCTGAAAAATCAATTATTTTCTAAAATTTCCTAAAATGTTCATGGTGACTGACTATTTTTTTTGCTATTGAAGATAGCTGAAATTTTTTAACGGCAATCAATTTCTCTCGTCTTTCTGATGAAAATAAAGTTAAATTCAATAGTCTACGATGATTTTTAAGAAAGTTGCATTTTTTAACAAATTTTCCAAGGGGGTTAGTCATGTATTTTTTCACGATTTCATCAAAAATGAAAAATCTCTAATCCGACTAATTGACGTACGAGGAGCTCAGATTTGCAAACCGCGTTCAATTTGGAGTTTTCGTTTGGCCGCTACGGCCGATCAAAGTCTGAAAAATCAATTATTTTCTAAAATTTCCTAAAATGTTCATGGTGGCTGACTATTTTTTTTGCTATTGAAGATAGCTGAAATTTTTTAACGGCAATCAATTTCTTTCGTCTTTCTGATGAAAATAAAGTTAAATTCAATAGTCTACGATGATTTTTAAGAAAGTTGCATTTTTTAAGAAATTTTCCAAGGGGGTTAGTCATGTATTTTTTCACGATTTCATCAAAAATTAAAAATCTCTAATCCGACTAATTGACGTACGAGGAGCTCAGATTTGCAAACCGCGTTCAATTTGGAGTTTTCGTTTGGCCGCTACGGCCGATCAAAGTCTGAAAAATCAATTATTTTCTAAAATTTCCTAAAATGTTCATGGTGACTGACTATTTTTTTTGCTATTGAAGATAGCTGAAATTTTTTAACGGCAATCAATTTCTCTCGTCTTTCTGATGAAAATAAAGTTAAATTCAATAGTCTATGATGATTTTTAAGAAAGTTGCATTTTTTAACAAATTTTCCAAGGGGGTTAGTCATGTATTTTTTCACGATTTCATCAAAAATTAAAAATCTCTAATCCGACTAATTGACGTACGAGGAGCTCAGATTTGCAAACCGCGTTCAATTTGGAGTTTTCGTTTGGCCGCTACGGCCGATCAAAGTCTGAAAAATCAATTATTTTCTAAAATTTCCTAAAATGTTCATGGTGACTGACTATTTTTTTTGCTATTGAAGATAGCTGAAATTTTTTAACAGCAATCAATTTCTCTCGTCTTTCTGATGAAAATAAAGTTAAATTCAATAGTCCACGATGATTTTTAAGAAAGTCGCATTTTTTAGCAAATTTTCCAAGGGGGTTAGTCATGTATTTTTCACGATTTCATCAAAAATTAAAAATCTCTAATCCGACTAATTGACGTACGAGGAGCTCAGATTTGCAAACCCCGTTCAATTTGGAGTTTTCGTTTGGCCGCTACGGCCGATCAAAGTCTGAAAAATCAATTATTTTCTAAAATTTCCTAAAATGTTCATGGTGACTGACTATTTTTTTTGCTATTGAAGATAGCTGAAATTTTTTAACGGCAATCAATTTCTCTCGTCTTTCTGATGAAAATAAAGTTAAATTCAATAGTCTACGATGATTTTTAAGAAAGTTGCATTTTTTAACAAATTTTCCAAGGGGGTTATGTATTTTTTCACGATTTCATCAAAAATGAAAAATCTCTAATCCGACTAATTGACGGACGAGGAGCTCAGATTTGCAAACCGCGTTCAATTTGGAGTTTTCGTTTGGCCGCTACGGCCGATCAAAGTCTGAAAAATCAATTATTTTCTAAAATTTACTAAAATGTTCATGGTGACTGACTATTTTTTTTGCTATTGAAGATAGCTGAAATTTTTTAACGGCAATCAATTTCTCTCGTCTTTCTGATGAAAATAAAGTTAAATTCAATAGTCTACGATGATTTTTAAGAAAGTTGCATTTTTTACAAATTTTCCAAGGGGGTTAGTCATGTATTTTTTCACGATTTCATCAAAAATTAAAAATCTCTAATCCGACTAATTGACGTACGAGGAGCTCAGATTTGCAAACCGCGTTCAATTTGGAGTTTTCGTTTGGCCGCTACGGCCGATCAAAGTCTGAAAAATCAATTATTTTCTAAAATTTCCTAAAATGTTCATGGTGACTGACTATTTTTTTTGCTATTGAAGATAGCTGAAATTTTTAACGGCAATCAATTTCTCTCGTCTTTCTGATGAAAATAAAGTTAAATTCAATAGTCTACGATGATTTTTAAGAAAGTTGCATTTTTTACAAATTTTCCAAGGGGGTTAGTCATGTATTTTTTCACGATTTCATCAAAAATTAAAAATCTCTAATCCGACTAATTGACGTACAAGGAGCTCAGATTTGCAAACCGCGTTCAATTTGGAGTTTTCGTTTGGCCGCAACGGCCGATCAAAGTCTGAAAAATCAATTATTTTCTAAAATTTCCTAAAATGTTCATGGTGACTGACTATTTTTTTTTGCTATTGAAGATAGCTGAAATTTTTTAACGGCAATCAATTTCTCTCGTCTTTCTGATGAAAATAAAGTTAAATTCAATAGTCTACGATGATTTTTAAGAAAGTTGCATTTTTTACAAATTTTCCAAGGGGGTTAGTCATGTATTTTTTCACGATTTCATCAAAAATGAAAAATCTCTAATCCGACTAATTGACGTACGAGGAGCTCAGATTTGCAAACCCCGTTCAATTTGGAGTTTTCGTTTGGCCGCTACGGCCGATCAAAGTCTGAAAAATCAATTATTTTCTAAAATTTCCTAAAATGTTCATGGTGACTGACTATTTTTTTTGCTATTGAAGATAGCTGAAATTTTTAACGGCAATCAATTTCTCTCGTCTTTCTGATGAAAATAAAGTTAAATTCAATAGTCTACGATGATTTTTAAGAAAGTTGCATTTTTTACAAATTTTCCAAGGGGGTTAGTCATGTATTTTTTCACGATTTCATCAAAAATGAAAAATCTCTAATCCGACTAATTGACGTACGAGGAGCTCAGATTTGCAAACCGCGTTCAATTTGGAGTTTTCGTTTGGCCGCTACGGCCGATCAAAGTCTGAAAAATCAATTATTTTCTAAAATTTCCTAAAATGTTCATGGTGACTGACTATTTTTTTTGCTATTGAAGATAGCTGAAATTTTTAACGGCAATCAATTTCTCTCGTCTTTCTGATGAAAATAAAGTTAAATTCAATAGTCTACGATGATTTTTAAGAAAGTTGCATTTTTTACAAATTTTCCAAGGGGGTTAGTCATGTATTTTTTCACGATTTCATCAAAAATTAAAAATCTCTAATCCGACTAATTGACGTACAAGGAGCTCAGATTTGCAAACCGCGTTCAATTTGGAGTTTTCGTTTGGCCGCTACGGCCGATCAAAGTCTGAAAAATCAATTATTTTCTAAAATTTCCTAAAATGTTCATGGTGACTGACTATTTTTTTTTGCTATTGAAGATAGCTGAAATTTTTAAACGGCAATCAATTTCTCTCGTCTTTCTGATGAAAATAAAGTTAAATTCAATAGTCTACGATGATTTTTAAGAAAGTTGCATTTTTTAACAAATTTTCCAAGGGGGTTAGTCATGTATTTTTTCACGATTTCATCAAAAATTAAAAATCTCTAATCCGACTAATTGACGTACGAGGAGCTCAGATTTGCAAACCGCGTTCAATTTGGAGTTTTCGTTTGGCCGCTACGGCCGATCAAAGTCTGAAAAATCAATTATTTTCTAAAATTTCCTAAAATGTTCATGGTGACTGACTATTTTTTTTGCTATTGAAGATAGCTGAAATTTTTTAACGGCAATCAATTTCTCTCGTCTTTCTGATGAAAATAAAGTTAAATTCAATAGTCCACGATGATTTTTAAGAAAGTCGCATTTTTTAGCAAATTTTCCAAGGGGGTTAGTCATGTATTTTTCACGATTTCATCAAAAAGTAAAAATCTCTAATCCGACTAATTGACGTACGAGGAGCTCAGATTTGCAAACCCCGTTCAATTTGGAGTTTTCGTTTGGCCGCTACGGCCGATCAAAGTCTGAAAAATCAATTATTTTCTAAAATTTCCTAAAATGTTCATGGTGACTGACTATTTTTTTTGCTATTGAAGATAGCTGAAATTTATTAACGGCAATCAATTTCTCTCGTCTTTCTGATGAAAATAAAGTTAAATTCAATAGTCTACGATGATTTTTAAGAAAGTTGCATTTTTTAACAAATTTTCCAAGGGGGTTATGTATTTTTTCACGATTTCATCAAAAATGAAAAATCTCTAATCCGACTAATTGACGGACGAGGAGCTCAGATTTGCAAACCGCGTTCAATTTGGAGTTTTCGTTTGGCCGCTACGGCCGATCAAAGTCTGAAAAATCAATTATTTTCTAAAATTTCCTAAAATGTTCATGGTGACTGACTATTTTTTTTGCTATTGAAGATAGCTGAAATTTTTAACGGCAATCAATTTCTCTCGTCTTTCTGATGAAAATAAAGCTAAATTCAATAGTCTACGATGATTTTTAAGAAAGTTGCATTTTTTACAAATTTTCCAAGGGGGTTAGTCATGTATTTTTTCACGATTTCATCAAAAATTAAAAATCTCTAATCCGACTAATTGACGTACAAGGAGCTCAGATTTGCAAACCGCGTTCAATTTGGAGTTTTCGTTTGGCCGCTACGGCCGATCAAAGTCTGAAAAATCAATTATTTTCTAAAATTTCCTAAAATGTTCATGGTGACTGACTATTTTTTTTTGCTATTGAAGATAGCTGAAATTTTTTAACGGCAATCAATTTCTCTCGTCTTTCTGATGAAAATAAAGTTAAATTCAATAGTCTACGATGATTTTTAAGAAAGTTGCATTTTTTAACAAATTTTCCAAGGGGGTTAGTCATGTATTTTTTCACGATTTCATCAAAAATTAAAAATCTCTAATCCGACTAATTGACGTACGAGGAGCTCAGATTTGCAAACCGCGTTCAATTTGGAGTTTTCGTTTGGCCGCTACGGCCGATCAAAGTCTGAAAAATCAATTATTTTCTAAAATTTCCTAAAATGTTCATGGTGACTGACTATTTTTTTTGCTATTGAAGATAGCTGAAATTTTTTAACGGCAATCAATTTCTCTCGTCTTTCTGATGAAAATAAAGTTAAATTCAATAGTCCACGATGATTTTTAAGAAAGTCGCATTTTTTAGCAAATTTTCCAAGGGGGTTAGTCATGTATTTTTCACGATTTCATCAAAAATTAAAAATCTCTAATCCGACTAATTGACGTACGAGGAGCTCAGATTTGCAAACCGCGTTCAATTTGGAGTTTTCGTTTGGCCGCTACGGCCGATCAAAGTCTGAAAAATCAATTATTTTCTAAAATTTCCTAAAATGTTCATGGTGACTGACTATTTTTTTTGCTATTGAAGATAGCTGAAATTTTTTAACGGCAATCAATTTCTCTCGTCTTTCTGATGAAAATAAAGTTAAATTCAATAGTCTACGATGATTTTTAAGAAAGTTGCATTTTTTAACAAATTTTCCAAGGGGGTTAGTCATGTATTTTTTCATGATTTCATCAAAAATTAAAAATCTCTAATCCGACTAATTGACGTACGAGGAGCTCAGATTTGCAAACCGCGTTCAATTTGGAGTTTTCGTTTGGCCGCTACGGCCGATCAAAGTCTGAAAAATCAATTATTTTCTAAAATTTCCTAAAATGTTCATGGTGACTGACTATTTTTTTTTGCTATTGAAGATAGCTGAAATTTTTTAACGGCAATCAATTTCTCTCGTCTTTCTGATGAAAATAAAGTTAAATTCAATAGTCTACGATGATTTTTAAGAAAGTTGCATTTTTTTACAAATTTTCCAAGGGGGCTAGTCATGTATTTTTTCACGATTTCATCAAAAATTAAAAATCTCTAATCCGACTAATTGACGTACGAGGAGCTCAGATTTGCAAACCGCGTTCAATTTGGAGTTTTCGTTTGGCCGCTACGGCCGATCAAAGTCTGAAAAATCAATTATTTTCTAAAATTTCCTAAAATGTTCATGGTGACTGACTATTTTTTTTGCTATTGAAGATAGCTGAAATTTTTTAACGGCAATCAATTTCTCTCGTCTTTCTGATGAAAATAAAGTTAAATTCAATAGTCTACGATGATTTTTAAGAAAGTTGCATTTTTTAACAAATTTTCCAAGGGGGTTAGTCATGTATTTTTTCACGATTTCATCAAAAATTAAAAATCTCTAATCCGACTAATTGACGTACGAGGAGCTCAGATTTGCAAACCGCGTTCAATTTGGAGTTTTCGTTTGGCCGCTACAACCGATCAAAGTCTGAAAAATCAATTATTTTCTAAAATTTCCTAAAATGTTCATGGTGACTGACTATTTTTTTTGCTATTGAAGATAGCTGAAATTTTTTAACGGCAATCAATTTCTCTCGTCTTTCTGATGAAAATAAAGTTAAATTCAATAGTCTACGATGATTTTTAAGAAAGTTGCATTTTTTAACAAATTTTCCAAGGGGGTTATGTATTTTTTCACGATTTCATCAAAAATGAAAAATCTCTAATCCGACTAATTGACGGACGAGGAGCTCAGATTTGCAAACCGCGTTCAATTTGGAGTTTTCGTTTGGCCGCTACGGCCGATCAAAGTCTGAAAAATCAATTATTTTCTAAAATTTACTAAAATGTTCATGGTGACTGCCTATTTTTTTTGCTATTGAAGATAACTGAAATTTTTTAACGGCAATCAATTTCTCTCGTCTTTCTGATGAAAATAAAGTTAAATTCAATAGTCTACGATGATTTTTAAGAAAGTTGCATTTTTTACAAATTTTCCGAGGGGGTTAGTCATGTATTTTTTCACGATTTCATCAAAAATGAAAAATCTCTAATCCGACTAATTGACGTACGAGGAGCTCAGATTTGCAAACCGCGTTCAATTTGGAGTTTTCGTTTGGCCGCTACGGCCGATCAAAGTCTGAAAAATCAATAATTTTCTAAAATTTCCTAAAATGTTCATGGTGACTGACTATTTTTTTTGCTATTGAAGATAGCTGAAATTTTTTAACGGCAATCAATTTCTCTCGTCTTTCTGATGAAAATAAAGTTAAATTCAATAGTCTACGATGATTTTTAAGAAAGTTGCATTTTTTACAAATTTTCCAAGGGGGTTAGTCATGTATTTTTTCACGATTTCATCAAAAATTAAAAATCTCTAATCCGACTAATTGACGTACAAGGAGCTCAGATTTGCAAACCGCGTTCAATTTGGAGTTTTCGTTTGGCCGCTACGGCCGATCAAAGTTTGAAAAATCAATTATTTTCTAAAATTTCCTAAAATGTTCATGGTGACTGACTATTTTTTTTGCTATTGAAGATAGCTGAAATTTTTTAACGGCAATCAATTTCTCTCGTCTTTCTGATGAAAATAAAGTTAAATTCAATAGTCTACGATGATTTTTAAGAAAGTTGCATTTTTTAGCAAATTTTCCAAGGGGGTTAGTCATGTATTTTTCACGATTTCATCAAAAATTAAAAATCTCTAATCCGACTAATTGACGTACGAGGAGCTCAGATTTGCAAACCGCGTTCAATTTGGAGTTTTCGTTTGGCCGCTACGGCCGATCAAAGTCTGAAAAATCAATTATTTTCTAAAATTTCCTAAAATGTTCATGGTGACTGACTATTTTTTTTGCTATTGAAGATAGCTGAAATTTTTTAACGGCAATCAATTTCTCTCGTCTTTCTGATGAAAATAAAGTTAAATTCAATAGTCTACGATGATTTTTAAGAAAGTTGCATTTTTTAACAAATTTTCCAAGGGGGTTATGTATTTTTTCACGATTTCATCAAAAATAAAAAATCTCTAATCCGACTAATTGACGGACGAGGAGCTCAGATTTGCAAACCGCGTTCAATTTGGAGTTTTCGTTTGGCCGCTACGGCCGATCAAAGTCTGAAAAATCAATTATTTTCTAAAATTTACTAAAATGTTCATGGTGACTGACTATTTTTTTTGCTATTGAAGATAGCTGAAATTTTTTAACGGCAATCAATTTCTCTCGTCTTTCTGATGAAAATAAAGTTAAATTCAATAGTCTACGATGATTTTTAAGAAAGTTGCATTTTTTAACAAATTTTCCAAGGGGGTTATGTATTTTTTCACGATTTCATCAAAAATAAAAAATCTCTAATCCGACTAATTGACGGACGAGGAGCTCAGATTTGCAAACCGCGTTCAATTTGGAGTTTTCGTTTGGCCGCTACGGCCGATCAAAGTCTGAAAAATCAATTATTTTCTAAAATTTACTAAAATGTTCATGGTGACTGACTATTTTTTTTGCTATTGAAGATAGCTGAAATTTTTTAACGGCAATCAATTTCTCTCGTCTTTCTGATGAAAATAAAGTTAAATTCAATAGTCTACGATGATTTTTAAGAAAGTTGCATTTTTTAACAAATTTTCCAAGGGGGTTATGTATTTTTTCACGATTTCATCAAAAATAAAAAATCTCTAATCCGACTAATTGACGGACGAGGAGCTCAGATTTGCAAACCGCGTTCAATTTGGAGTTTTCGTTTGGCCGCTACGGCCGATCAAAGTCTGAAAAATCAATTATTTTCTAAAATTTACTAAAATGTTCATGGTGACTGACTATTTTTTTTGCTATTGAAGATAGCTGAAATTTTTTAACGGCAATCAATTTGTCTCGTCTTTCTGATGAAAATAAATTCAATAGTCTACGATGATTTTTAAGAAAGTTGCATTTTTTACAAATTTTCCAAGGGGGTTAGTCATGTATTTTTTCACGATTTCATCAAAAATGAAAAATCTCTAATCCGACTAATTGACGTACGAGGAGCTCAGATTTGCAAACCGCGTTCAATTTGGAGTTTTCGTTTGGCCGCTACGGCCGATCAAAGTCTGAAAATCAATTATTTTCTAAAATTTCCTAAAATGTTCATGGTGACTGACTATTTTTTTTGCTATTGAAGATAGCTGAAATTTTTTAACGGCAATCAATTTCTCTCGTCTTTCTGATGAAAATAAAGTTAAATTCAATAGTCTACGATGATTTTTAAGAAAGTTGCATTTTTTACAAATTTTCCAAGGGGGTTAGTCATGTATTTTTTCACGATTTCATCAAAAATTAAAAATCTCTAATCCGACGAATTGACGCACGAGGAGCTCAGATTTGCAAACCGCGTTCAATTTGGAGTTTTCGTTTGGCCGCTACGGCCGATCAAAGTCTGAAAAATCAATTATTTTCTAAAATTTCCTAAAATGTTCATGGTGACTGACTATTTTTTTTGCTATTGAAGATAGCTGAAATTTTTTAACGGCAATCAATTTCTCTCGTCTTTCTGATGAAAATAAAGTTAAATTCAATAGTCTACGATGATTTTTAAGAAAGTTGCATTTTTTAGCAAATTTTCCAAGGGGGTTAGTCATGTATTTTTCACGATTTCATCAAAAATTAAAAATCTCTAATCCGACTAATTGACGTACGAGGAGCTCAGATTTGCAAACCGCGTTCAATTTGGAGTTTTCGTTTGGCCGCTACGGCCGATCAAAGTCTGAAAAATCAATTATTTTCTAAAATTTCCTAAAATGTTCATGGTGACTGACTATTTTTTTTGCTATTGAAGATAGCTGAAATTTTTTAACGGCAATCAATTTCTCTCGTCTTTCTGATGAAAATAAAGTTAAATTCAATAGTCTACGATGATTTTTAAGAAAGTTGCATTTTTTAACAAATTTTCCAAGGGGGTTAGTCATGTATTTTTTCACGATTTCATCAAAAATTAAAAATCTCTAATCCGACGAATTGACGCACGAGGAGCTCAGATTTGCAAACCGCGTTCAATTTGGAGTTTTCGTTTGGCCGCTACGGCCGATCAAAGTCTGAAAAATCAATTATTTTCTAAAATTTCCTAAAATGTTCATGGTGACTGACTATTTTTTTTGCTATTGAAGATAGCTGAAATTTTTTAACGGCAATCAATTTCTCTCGTCTTTCTGATGAAAATAAAGTTAAATTCAATAGTCTACGATGATTTTTAAGAAACTTGCATTTTTTAACAAATTTTCCAAGGGGGTTAGTCATGTATTTTTTCACGATTTCATCAAAAATTAAAAATCTCTAATCCGACGAATTGACGCACGAGGAGCTCAGATTTGCAAACCGCGTTCAATTTGGAGTTTTCGTTTGGCCGCTACGGCCGATCAAAGTCTGAAAAATCAATTATTTTCTAAAATTTCCTAAAATGTTCATGGTGACTGACTATTTTTTTTGCTATTGAAGATAGCTGAAATTTTTTAACGGCAATCAATTTCTCTCGTCTTTCTGATGAAAATAAAGTTAAATTCAATAGTCTACGATGATTTTTAAGAAAGTTGCATTTTTTAACAAATTTTCCAAGGGGGTTATGTATTTTTTCACGATTTCATCAAAAATAAAAAATCTCTAATCCGACTAATTGACGTACGAGGAGCTCAGATTTGCAAACCGCGTTCAATTTGGAGTTTTCGTTTGGCCGCTACGGCCGATCAAAGTCTGAAAAATCAATTATTTTCTAAAATTTCCTAAAATGTTCATGGTGACTGACTATTTTTTTTGCTATTGAAGATAGCTGAAATTTTTTAACGGCAATCAATTTCTCTCGTCTTTCTGATGAAAATAAAGTTAAATTCAATAGTCTACGATGATTTTTAAGAAAGTTGCATTTTTTAACAAATTTTCCAAGGGGGTTAGTCATGTATTTTTTCACGATTTCATCAAAAATTAAAAATCTCTAATCCGACGAATTGACGCACGAGGAGCTCAGATTTGCAAACCGCGTTCAATTTGGAGTTTTCGTTTGGCCGCTACGGCCGATCAAAGTCTGAAAAATCAATTATTTTCTAAAATTTCCTAAAATGTTCATGGTGACTGACTATTTTTTTTGCTATTGAAGATAGCTGAAATTTTTTAACGGCAATCAATTTCTCTCGTCTTTCTGATGAAAATAAAGTTAAATTCAATAGTCTACGATGATTTTTAAGAAACTTGCATTTTTTAACAAATTTTCCAAGGGGGTTAGTCATGTATTTTTTCACGATTTCATCAAAAATTAAAAATCTCTAATCCGACTAATTGACGCACGAGGAGCTCAGATTTGCAAACCGCGTTCAATTAGGAGTTTTCGTTTGGCCGCTACGGCCGATCAAAGTCTGAAAAATCAATTATTTTCTAAAATTTCCTAAAATGTTCATGGTGACTGACTATTTTTTTTGCTATTGAAGATAGCTGAAATTTTTTAACGGCAATCAATTTCTCTCGTCTTTCTGATGAAAATAAAGTTAAATTCAATAGTCTACGATGATTTTTAAGAAAGTTGCATTTTTTACAAATTTTCCAAGGGGGTTAGTCATGTATTTTTTCACTATTTCATCAAAAATTAAAAATCTCTAATCCGACTAATTGACGTACGAGGAGCTCAGATTTGCAAACCGCGTTCAATTTGGAGTTTTCGTTTGGCCGCTACGGCCGATCAAAGTCTGAAAAATCAATTATTTTCTAAAATTTCCTAAAATGTTCATGGTGACTGACTATTTTTTTTGCTATTGAAGATAGCTGAAATTTTTTAACGGCAATCAATTTCTCTCGTCTTTCTGATGAAAATAAAGTTAAATTCAATAGTCTACGATGATTTTTAAGAAAGTTTGCCGCTACGGCCGATCAAAGTCTGAAAAATCAATTATTTTCTAAAATTTCCTAAAATGTTCATGGTGACTGACTATTTTTTTTGCTATTGAAGATAGCTGAAATTTTTTAACGGCAATCAATTTCTCTCGTCTTTCTGATGAAAATAAAGTTAAATTCAATAGTCTACGATGATTTTTAAGAAAGTTTGCCGCTACGGCCGATCAAAGTCTGAAAAATCAATTATTTTCTAAAATTTCCTAAAATGTTCATGGTGACTGACTATTTTTTTTGCTATTGAAGATAGCTGAAATTTTTTAACGGCAATCAATTTCTCTCGTCTTTTTGGTAAAAAAAGGTAAAATTCATAGTCTACGATGATTTTTAAGAAAGTTGCATTTTTTAACAAAATTTCCAAGGGGGTTAGTCATGTATGTTTTCACGATTTCATCAAAAATTAAAAATCTCTTATCCGACTAATTGACGTACGAGGAGCTCAGATTTGTTCAATTTGGAGTTTTCGTTTAGCCGCTACGGCCGTTCAAAGTCGATTCTTTTGAGAACATGGTAAATAACGATTTTGAAATAAAAAAACTCATTGATAATCGTATTTTCGCGTACCTGCAGGCAAATGAAGTTTCCCTCAGAGATACACAATTTTTTTTTAAAGATTTTTCACGATCACAATACTTTCCCGTATTTCGTAAAGCTGAAAATAAAAATTAACCTCAAATTTTAATTTTTTAACGCGTCGCAGTAAAAGCACCGGAATAATCACATATTCACCCCTAGCCATTAGTGCCAACAGAAGTTGATATTAATGCCCTCGAGTTTTAATGTTTCAATTTATTTAATTCGACAAATTTAACTCCTAATGATTTTATGATTAGCCAACGAGTCCGCCTACGCGAATGAATCTACAAATAACCGTCTAACCAAAATTTCCGCCTATTAAAAATTTGTTTTCGCCGCACTTACAACACGTGCCCATATATTTTCTGACCTTAAATTAAAGCACTTTTAAACTGAAAAGCTTTGAACACATTTTCATTAACACGTTCGCTGCCCACATTAGAAAATGACATCCCTCATTTGCCCAGAAATAAATAAATAAATACACTCGGCGTCAAAAAAAAGCGCCACTCGAAAAATCGCGAAAAAACTCGATTTTTCAAACCGTCGTAACTTGGTTCAATTTGGTCGAAAATCGATGAATCTTTCAGTTTGGGAAAGATTCAAGTTTTATCTTTAAGAATGTGTAGTTGATTTTGACCCCAAGTAACAACGCGATGGAAAAAAATGTTTTTTTATGTAAAAAATTGTCCAACTTTGAAAAGCGGCCCTCCCCATGCATCTTTTCAAATTTATCCGTTAGAGGTTGGACCATGAAATATTTAAGCAACATCACCATGTCATCACTAATTGTATGTACGCGTCAGATCTGTACTCGTCACTCAAATTTGAGGTTATCTCTACAGCTGATCCGATCGTTAATTGTTTGACGTTACATGACAGATATGGAATTTAAGGTTATTACTACGACATATCAGAGCATGCCATCTCATTGGTGGTCAACGTGGAATAGCTCCTAACGAAAAGAAAGGAGGAACACCTCCTTTGATGTTCAATTCACTAATTGATACCATGTTAATTAATTGCCCCTCATTAATAATTAGATCCGATCTTTTTAGATCTTTTTTTCGATCCGATCATTACGACAGGGAAGTAATAAATACGCAAAAAAACGTGCAACAATTTCCTGTGGACTTAAATAATGAAGTTATTACACGGATAAAGTGCTTCGCTTTTATACATAATAAATATCTTAAGTAGGTGGCATTAACGTCGCAACTGTAGCGGTTAGGAGAAAAACTCTTTTCTTGTTAAATGGTTGCGGTAGGTTCGTCGGGAGAGGAATTATAAGTAAGGAGGAAGTGCTCCGTACATTAGATTAAGTAGGCACAAATGCATCAAATTGCTAGTTCGAGCGATTTTAGCGTTTCTTATTATTCTACTCGACGCAAGGAAATTGCTTCCTGCAGCTTTAAAATTTTCGTAATTACCATTATCCACTGTAAATTATATTGTGAATAAATTTAATTTCTAATAGTTCCGATCTATAATGATGAAAACCATTGGATTCTACTTGAGAATACGTTACTAAATACAGGGTGTGCCATTTGAAAAAACGAAGTAATTTAACTTTATAAATTGGGTTTTTCTACCGCATTTTTTATCACCCTGTATAATTTTTTGTATGAAATCATGGTTGGCTCTATAGTTCGAACCTTCAAGCAAATCATTGAAATGATTTTAATCGTTCAACGTCAATCACTGGGGCAAAAATAAAATTTCACCCGGACCATGCATTTCAACAAATCTTCAAATATTTCGAAAACGGCAAACAATAGGTATAGGGAGTATTGAAGTAACTCACCTTTATTTGCTCCGTATAATTCAAAAATGACAAAAAATACAGGGTGTTCCTTTTAAAAAAACATAAGTTTGGTCTGTAACTTTGTTATGAGACACCCTGTATAAATTTAAATATTTTCAGGGCGTGAAGCTCACTATTATACACAACTTTTGTATAAAACATTTTTCGAAATTTTGAGAAATAAGCACGTGGTTGACCGTTCCCAGAGCTCCCTGTATGTAAACGCATGAAAGTCGTATCGCTATCTCTGACGTGCACGCAAAGATCCATCGATCGAACTATACCATGCCATCATCGTGTAATAAACATTTCTTTTAATCTCCACGTGCGTACGTAATTAATTCGGTTCCATTAAGGAAACACACGCGGATTCTTCCATTATCAGCTTAGAAATAAATGCACGAACCATTAACGGCATTTATTGCGAAACGTATTTATCGAAATAGATGGTGAACCGGATAAGTGATTCGGAATGGCTGATTGGGTTTTTTTTATGGGCCCGTTAAACCTTCCTTAAACTAGATCAGAATTTTATAAGCTCGTAGGTAAGTGAATATCTGAAAACAGGTTCGTCTTCCGGACTCCATAAAATCCGAAAAAGAGAAGGCCGGAATTAATTAATGGTCCGCAGGAAGGGAGATGATGTCTTCGCCAGTTTGCTGCAGATCAGTGACGGTTCGCGGGGTAATACAGATAGGTATCTGTATTACCACCTCTTGTTCCTCGGCCGTACCAGAAAAAACCCCGCGAACCGTCACTGCTGCGGATCATGGACATCTTTAAGGATAATTGAAACACAATTTTGTATGTTTTATAAAAATGTATATTATTACAATCGACTATACCGTAGTTTCGACTCTTTCGGGTCTATCCTGTTTCTTATTAATCAGAACTAATTTTGAGTTCATTTTGAAAGGTTAAAACTTTTGGCAAATGTTTTTTTTTTCATTTCTTTGGCAGAGTTCTAAAATATTAACCCAGGATATTGAAACCCATTCATGTTTAATTACGTTCGTGAACTACTTCGAACCAGAGCCCTGCAGATGCGGGTTTTCGAAAGCCCGGCCCGATGAAACAAAAATGTGCTGCGGGCCCGGCCCGGCCCGGCCCGGCCCGGCCCGGCCCGGAGTTGAATATTCAAACCCAGGCCCGGCCAGGCCCGTCCCCGAAAAATGTTGAATCAAATAAATAAAATTACTGGACCCATGTATTCCTTCAAATTCTTAAAATACACTGAATTCGTGTTAATAACTTTTTTTTTTCAATTCACTTTTTTGTTATTTTCCAAAATATAATAAAATTAAATTTATCCAAGCCCGGCCCGGCCCGGCCCGGATTAAATTATACATCGGAAAGCCCAGCCCGGCCCGGCCCGGAGTTTGAAAAATACGGCCCGACCCGACCTCTGCTTCGAACAGCCTCAAAAAATATTTTTAAAAGATGTCCATTTCCTTCCCGTATTCAATATTTGTTCAAATGTTTTTTGTAATGTATTTCATATCTAAACAATTATTGGAAAAATAAAATAAAAAACAGTTATGGTAAACCCACTTCCGGTGTACGAAATTTAACCTTTTCAGTTCTTCAAATTTTCAAATAAGACTTATGTAAGTTATTTTCAGAAATTTGTTTCTTCACTTTTTTTCAAAACTTCATTTTTAGGACTGTATTTTCAGGAATTTGTTTCTAGACTTTTTTTCCGTACTCTGTACATTATTTCTTCAAGGATTTTTTAAGATTATTTCAGTCCTTTTTTTACGGGAATATTTTTTCTGGACATTTTTAGTGAGACTTGGACTTTTTTCAGGCCGTTTTTTTTTCAGAACTCTTTTTGGGTTTTTTTTTCCGGGAAATTTTTTTTTCAGAACTCTTTGGGTTTTTTTTTTGGGCCATTTTTTTTCAGAACTCTTTTTGGGTTTTTTTTTCTGAGCAATTTTTTTTTCCAGTACTTTTTTCCTGGACCATTTATCAGGACATTGTTCAGGTCTTTTAGAACTTTTTTTTTTTTGAGGAAATTATTTTCAAAACAATTTTTATCGCGGTTTATTTGCAAGACTTTATTTTTAGTTTTAAGACATTTTTCGGAACTTTTGTTGCAGGACTCTTTTTTCAGGCCTTCTTTCTTCGGGATTTTTTTTTCTCGGGACATTGTTAAGGCCTTTTGCTTCAGGTTTTTTTCAAGACTTTATTTTCAGCAATTTATTTTCAGGCTTTTTTTCCGGACATTTTTACAGGACTTTTTTCGGGGCTGTGGTTAGGACTATTTTCAGGATTTTTTATCAGCACATTGTTCAGGTCTTTTTTAGAACTTTTTTTTTTGAGGGAATTATTTTCAAAACAATTTTTATCGCGGATTATTTGCAAGACTTTATTTTTAGTTTTAAGACATTTTTTCGGAACTTTCGTTGCAGGTCTGTTTTTTCAGGCCTTCTTTCTTCAGGACATTTTTTTTCTCGGGACATTGTTAAGGACTTTTGCTTCAGGTTTTTTTCAAGACTTTATTTTCAGCTATTTATTTTCAGGCTTTTTTTCCGGACATTTTTACAGGACTTTTTTCGGGGCTGTGGTTAGGACTATTTTCAGGATTTTTTAGGGACTTTTTTCAGAACTTCTTTTCGGGACTTTCAACTTTTTTAAGGCCTCTTTTCAGGACTTTTCAAAGGCCCTTTTTCAGGACTCTCAGAACTTTTTGAGGATCTATTTTCAAGTCTGGAATTAATTTTTAAAGACAATTTATTTCAGAACTTTCGGAACTTTCTTCAGGTAATTTTTAAGACCTTTTTTAAGGACATTTTTTCAAGACTTATTTTGAGACTTTATTTTCAGGACTCTTTTCAAGACTTGTCTCAGGACTTTACATATCGGAATTTTTTCCACGACTTTTTTAGATTTTTTTCGGAGACTTGTTTCCACGACTTTTTTAGAACTTTTTCGGAGACTTTTTTCCACGACTTTTTTAAAACTTTTTCGGAGACTTTTTTCCACGACTGTTTTAAAACTTTTTCGGAGACTTTTTCAAAACTGCAATTTTTTTGTCGGCACAATTTTTAACAGGACTTTTTTAGGACCTATTTTTCAGAACCTTCAGACGTTCTTTTAAAGCATTTATCTGTTTTCTAAATTTTTGGACTTTTAGGACTTTTTATTGGGACTTTTATATCAGGACCTTTTTTCAGGACATTTTTGTTGAGAACTTTTTCAGGTTTTTTAGGACTTTTTAATCGGAACCATTGCTCACAAATCTGTATTAAGGACTTTTTATCAGGACTATTTTTCAAGACTTTTTTAGGATTTATAATTTGCCATTTTCATCTTTCAAAATGTTGGCGTTTCAAATGTTCATATCATCCGATCTTCAAGAACACTCGTTGTACATTGAAATTGAATATAAATTGTAAAAGTATTAATATAAATAACTATTATACCGTGAAATCGGAGAAAGTAACATGTTTATGTATATTCTTTCTTACATTTTTTTTAGTTGTTATCTCACATTTGGTTTAATTTGTTGTTATATTACTACCGTATCAATTTATTATCTTATTTTTTTCCAAAAATCGCCGAATCGCCTCTGGAAATCTAAAAACGGAAAATTTTTCTCGACTGTAATACTGTCCCGCATTTCATAACGGAGAAAGTAAAAATTCAAGTAATTTTTATTCGCGAGATATTTCGAGTCGATCTCGGATAGGGTCTAAAAATTAGTCGTTTGCAATGAAATAATGAGATAAACAGATTTATTCAGATATAGATAATAAAAGAGCATATTTTTCTAAAATCATTAAAAGAGTTGTTATCGGGAAAAGGAGTACACTTTTGAAGAAATTGCACTATTCCGAAAAAATGTTATTATTCATATTTGCATTTTTGCATTCCAATTTTATGATTTACGGTTTATGAGTTACGGTTTTTAAGGTTTTGAGATATGAAAAATTTTAAACATAAGAATTTGATCTGAAAATATATCGTTTGAAATGTTTTGTTGAAAATTATTTAATTTGAATAAATTAGGTTCCAAAATTGTATTGTTTTGTAATTTTATTTCAAAGAAACGCTGAACGATATTATTTTGGTAACAGTATATTTTAGAATGCATAAAAAGAACACGTTTCTTACAATGTAATTTTTTTTTTCTGGATAGGTGATCAGGGTTTTTCTGCCCCGAAAGAATAATTTTATATTGTTATGATTTATTATTTGGGGGTACTACAGTACCGATTAATTTTTACTTTCTCCGTTACGAAGTACGAGAAAGTATTGTGATCGTGATTTTTTTTTCAAAAATTTTTTTACGGAAATATCCGTTTTGGGGTCCCTAGATGCCATTTCAACAATTTCTGGAAAAAAATTTTTTGTGTCTGTGTGTGTGTGTGTCTGTGTGTGTGTGTGTGTCTGTCTGTGTGCGCTGTATCTCAAAAACCAATAGAGCAATTGATATGAAACTTTGAACATATCTCTTATTTGATAATCCAAAGAACTGAAAAGCTTTTGGTAAAATTTCGTACACCGGAAGTGGGTGTTTACCTTAACTGTTTTTGGTTTTTTTGCCAATATTTTCTTAAATATAAAAAATATCACAAAAACATTTAAACAAACATCGAAGACAACAAAGAAATGAATAGCTTTTGCTTGAAAATATTTTTCATAAAATCATTGCTATTCGAGAAAAAAATTTATGAATTTTTTTTAATTTTTGGTTTATAATTATGAAACGATAATAGTTACAGCAATTTTATGTGAATAATAATTGTAGAGAATGCTAAAATGAACAACTTCTAAAGAATAAGTTTTTTTCGAAATCTCGTTAGTTTTCGAGTAAACCTAGTTTTTGAATTTGAAGTATAATTTTTCCATCATTCATAATTTTGACGTTTTAAACGTCAGTTTCATCCGAGTCTACGCAACGCTCGATGTACATTTAAAATATGATTTCAATTGAAAATAAACCCATGAAAACGTAAATATAAAGTCGGAGAAAGTAACATGATGGCCACATCACCATTTTTACATTTTATTTTTGACTACCTAAGGAGGCTCCTTCTTAGTAATTCAATATGTATCACAAAGTAATGGCTTATTATTATTTTTGTCCATCTTCAAATTTGCATCGAAATTTTAATTTTTCCAATGCGTAATCGCCCCAGGGTTTTTAAACTGGAACAAGCGCGAGTTTCGATAATTCGATATCCGAAGGTAATTTTTTTTTGTGCGATTTCAAATTCTTATCGGCCCGTCTGGCCCACACCCGACTGATAACACCAGTCTGCACGTCACCGTCACAAGAACGTGCTGATCGCGTTTAATTATTTTTCCGAAAACCGTTTATTGAATGTTTCCACCGCGGAAAAACCCGGAAATTTTTGTGACTGTGACTGTGTGAAGTGCTTGTGTAGTGATTATTAGTAGCGGGTTTGCAGGATTTCATACCGCAAATTTTGTTATCACAAAAGGTGTTGAATCCTGATGTGCAGTGCTAGTGTTACTGGGATTTTCCATTCCTTTCCATCCATCCCGAAGGAAAGAGGGGTAGAATGTCTTCATGGAATCTTCACATCACATCTTTAGCAAGTCTTAAATCCGTTTAAAGCCTCCTCTCATATGCACAGCCCGTTAAACAAGAAAGCCGCAGAGGGCGCACCACGACAGAGTATTTAAATGAATAACTTATTATTCAAATTTCGGATACAGTTTCGAAAATATGAAAAAATATTATTTAAATAATAAATTTTAAATAAATTACCCCAGAGTACGACGGATTTTTTTTTCTAAATTACAGAAATATTAGTATTAAAATTGTTTATAAACATTATTATTAAAAAAATAAATCCGTGCTACTCTTTAGAATATGTTTACAGAGGTGAATTCAAAATTTCACTTTTAAGTCTTTATCCGATTGTGAATAATGTTTTAAATGAATTTAGAGTTACGCTCCGGGAGCCTTAAAGCAGATACGGTTCTGTTCAGGTTTTTTTTTTAAGAGTTGATTGTGTGTGGGTAATAAATAAAATGTAAAATCAACTTCTTTGGCCATTGAATTAAGCTTCCATTCTAATAGCAAATATTTGGTAATCAATGCTAAATATGAACACATAATTTTTAAGACATGTGAAATAATAGCTCGCATGTATTACTTACATCAAACACACCTTAAACATAAACAGCAGTTGTACATAAAAAATGCATTAAATAACTTAAACGACTATAATTACAACACAGCCCGGCATTTTTATCGTTCGCAAAGAGCGATTCGCATAAATAATATCAATTAATGATTAGGTGCATAAATGTGCACGCCATTATATTTAAATCGAGGAATATATCTCTGAAAGCGTAGTAGGAGTTTATTTATGTTCGTTGTGTGCGCATATATTTCAAAATGCGCTATCCCCCGATGCTAGAACCGACGTAAGTCTAATGGGAACATTTGCAGTAATAATAATAAATTACGCTATGCAAAACTACGACTAGTTAGCAACGCAAAACCAAGAAAACTCGATCTGTATGCATTATTTATATGCACACGGACTAATCATTTGTATTTCTACGCTCGTGTACATGAAGACGGATTAGTTTGTTGAAAAAAAAAATGATGGAGGAGTAACGTCACACGTGGCAAATGGGCACTTTTTTATATAAATGACTCGTCGGAATTACGAATGGACATGAAATGAGAGAAAAGCTGAAATACTGAATTTCGGGCATTTCATAAGGTAATTTCTCGAAGTGTGAAAACGTAAATAATTGTTGCTTTTCATTTATTTTAGACTTGGTCCAAAATATATAACTGTGTAAAGTTATTACTTATTTGCTTTAATAATGTAGAATGTTATTGTGTAACTCATGTGTGCCAACAAACATTTATTTACTATTTGGATGCCTTTAGTTCGTATTATTTTCTGCCCTCCCTAGTAATATATTTACATGAAATGCACGATTTCGCGCAGCCTGGGGTTCTTCTCTATTCAAACGTACTCTACAGACACTATCTAAATTCAACTGACGAAATGACCCAATACAACGTCTCGCATACCTCTCTTTATTTACTTAATCCTAATAGGCTCAAACTCAATGCTACTTCTGGACGTGTTTGATGCTCTTTTCGATGGAAAACACTATAAATATTCAGTATGATATTTAAATCTATGAAAACGTTTAGTTGAATCTACGAAAAATAGTCTTAGCAGAACTAAACAGCTAGACCCATCCCAAAATGTCGTGACCCCTGGAGGTAAAGTTTGCCAATAGCGAGAAAGTATTCGGAGAGAAGAATTATGATTCTGTGTGTCTATATTTTTATTATGTTCACTGAATAATTATGAGTTTCCGGCGTTCCCGCTCTTGAAATTAAAGATGTTCACTGCGCAATGTGACACCAAATTCTGGGATGGCTCTACTTTAAACCTTTCATTTTAAATTCTTATCTATCGAGAACTAAGAATAAATCTGAATTAGTAGTGCACACCTGAAGTAATTTGAAAAAACGTCGCTCGTTTTATATGGCTGATATTCCATTTCTGGAGGAAAACCTGCGGAGAATGAGTCGACGATATATTTCAGTAACGATAGGCGAATTTCATTTTATTTTTCGTTTATGGACTTTTTGCTCCGTTTGTCAATTTAGGGGACTGTAAGGGGGTATAAAAAAAATGGACCATGAAATTTCTCCGACTGAAAGTTGATATATGCCTTTATTTTGTTATGGAAATTCGTTTATAGGAAATTTGATTCTTGAGAAAATAACATTAAGCGTGAGATACGAAATATGTGCGAAGCAGTAAAGTGGAATATTGTAAAGGTGTATTTTATTTCAATTTTTTTTTAAGGAATAAAATGAAGCGTGCATAATTAAAGAAATTGGCATCAGCCAAAAAATTGCAAAATCACTTATCTAGATTTTGAAATAATAATTTTATTGGTGATTTTCACATTAGTGTTACACTTGGGCAAATTCGCACATGTCTGTCATAGTTTTTGCAAAACGAATAATCTTTTGTTCTTGCTGCAAAAAATTGATTTTCCTCAACTTAATTCTAAAATTTACCAAATATTTTTCAGTCAGATGAATACAAAGATGAGTACATAAAAACAAACAAAGAATTACAAAATTATTAATGATATAGCATACATAAAACTAAATTATTGAAATATGTACTAAGAATATTAATGTTTATAAAAAAAGAAATATTTTTCCTAAATTAATTTTTTTCGAGAAAAAAAAAATTGAACATTTTTGTCATTTCTGGTTTATAATTATGAAACGATAATAATTACGTTAAATTTATTTTTCATTTAAACTGACGGTAAAGATCATAAGAATTTATATAATTTACTATTTTCATTTTTCATCATTTTGACGTTTCAAACGTCAGTGTCATCCGATCCTGCAAATATCATTTAAATTAAAAATGAACCATAAACGTATAACTAACCGGAGAAAGTAGCATGCTGACCACATCACCATTTATTTTGATTTCATATTTTTTGTGGAGTATTTCTTTTGGAGGCCCGGTAAGAAAAAAATATCCTAGGCGCCAAAATAGGTAAATAAATCGATCAAAAAATATTCTTGTACTCATTCACATTAAAACTTTCAGCAGCTTGCTTATTTTCTCGTACATCAATCAACGACCTCAGTATCTTGACGCGTGGCAGATTGTAGGTGTAAAAGGTGCTTTGTTGTCCGCTTTACATCCTCACTTATTCAGAAACAAGCACAATATACCAATTTCTTATCACATAAAATATTCAACAATAAGGCCGAAAGACTTCTTTTCCAATTGCCAGTTGAGGTCATTTGTAAAAGTGTTTCAATAAATGTATTGTCTCCCTATTCAGCAATGATAAATATGTAGGTGTTTATTAAAGTGCAACGGAACATTTAATTCCGAGCTATTTTAAATAACACAAACACTGGATGCAAACTTTACAAATGGCCGTTCTTATTGACACCCATTACCATGGTTACGTACAAAATTAAGCATATTTGTGGAATCTGAGATTCTACCGGTGTGATCACCTGTGCTAAGATGGGCCTTCTCTCCCAGGATGTCCTAGATGATTGCATCCGGTTATAACGGTACGCCGGTGCCTCTTTTCTTTCTGTCCGTCCGTCGAAAGTTCAATTGTAAGGACACGAACTGTCAAAACGGATGCGCAATGCAGGTGTTTTATTAACGAAGATAATTGCAGGAAACGATCCGAAGTGGTAAAGAGTCGATGCCTTTTACAATCCAGAAGATGTAATTCTTCGAGAGTTTAATTAAAATATTTATTTATTGTTAATGCTGATACAAGGAAAAGTTTACATACGTCAAGATAAAATATTGCTAGCAATTAGTTTTTTCGGATCGCTGTACTTCATATAAAATGTTTGTCAAATCTAGAGAACAGATTTAAGTCCGAATAAATTTTGAGTAATTTTAGAAAGTTTCAAGTCGATAGCAATTTTTTTTTTGTATTTTATTTCAGCTGCGAAAATGTTTGCAATTTTTTACAACTTTACGCTTCGTTCATATACGTGGATTACACCATTTTTTTAAACAAATTTGAAAAACTTCACAGTAACAAATCTCCTGTAAATAAAGCTGATTGATCACACGAAAGACGCATTTTTCAATTCGAATGCGACTTACAGTTACATCCGACTACAAACAGAGCCATTTCCCCGAAACATGTAGGTACTGGAACTCGAGAGGATTTTCTCGGGACATTGATTTACTAGTGTCCAAAATGGATTAATTGCGTTGAAATAAATTGCCAAGGGCAGCCGCTTAAATGTGATAAATGGTGAGATGCAGTAAATAAAAATGCCAATGGCCGACAGCAGCACTGCGGGCTTTCAGCTCGACCCTTTCATTGAATCAAATCGTTCATTCAATCAAAAACCGTTTATTCCTGTATTTGCATTTTAAGTAGGTCAATGTTTTATCTTCGAGAGGGAAAAAGGGAAAAAATATGAAATATGGAAAGTAATGTATATAAAGAGAGTAAATATCAATATTTGTTTTAACTTTGATATTAGGCATCAATATCTATAATTATTTAATACAGCTGCCCACCTAAACTTATTCTTTAAAAATCATTTTTTTTTATGTTATCTAATAATAAGTCAGGGCCGTTCCTGGGTTGTTGGCCGCCCAGGTGCACAAATGATATCGCCGCTGGTTATTAAATACAAATTGTTGGTAATTAGCACTGCGAATTTGAACACATTTGTGTCGTTCTGGCTTGTCTCACCTTTACATAGTGAAAATTATTATTTCTTATTGGAGAAAACAAATATAGAAACTACTGCAACATACTTAAAACTTTATAAATTCACTGAGTATTAAATATACTCGTACTGAAAATATCAAAAATCTCGACAAAAAATTTTGAGGTAATCACAAAAAATAGAACTTATTCTAAAAATTGTATTTTTCAAGTGAATAAAACAACACAAAAACAATTGTCACATTCTAAATTAACGTAATAATAAATATACTTTATAATTTAGTAAATATATCAAAACAGTTCTTTATAAAATATTGAGATATTCGAATGGGAACTGAACTTATTGTCATTCTGAAAATTGTAATTTTTCAAGTTAATAAAAAATATAACGACAATTGTCATACACTTGATACTTTCTACATTTACTCAAATTATTAAACTTGATAATTTAGTAATAATATCAGAATATTTCGTCACAAAATTTGGAGATAATGTAAAATTCTAATTTTTCAAGTAAATAAAAAATATAAAAATCAATTGTCACTCTTTTAAATTTAGTAATTTACTTCATAATTAGGAGTATTATACTATACAATTCTGTAAGAATATTAAAATATTTCGTCACAAAATAATCACGTGAGAACATTCAGTCACTAAGTGTTTTTGAGCACTTGAATGAAAACATCGCAGAAAAAATATAAAACACGCAGACAAAATTCCATAAAAAATCATCCTCAATGGCCGAAGTATAGCTAATTCAAAATCAATTTGGTTTTTGTAAATTCAGCAATTTTCAATAGAGATATGGATTTTTGAAGATTTTCGTTTTAATTTTTTGAGCACTTGAATGAAAACATGGCAAAAAAAATATAAAACGCGCAGAAAAAATTTCCTAAAACAATATCCTCAATGGTTGAAGAATCGCTTTTTCAAAATTAATTTGGTTTTTGTAAATTCAATAATTTTTAATGGAGATATGAATTTTTGAAAATTTTAATTTTATTTTTTTGAGCACTTGAATAAAAAGATTGCAGAAAAAATATAAAACGCGCAGACAAAATTCCATAAAAAATTATCCTCAATTGCCGAAGTATACCTAATTCAAAATCAATTTGGTTTTTGTAAATTCAACAATTTTCAATAGAGATATGGATTTTTGAAGATTTTCATTTTAATTTTTTGAGCACTTGAATGAAAACATCGCAGAAAAAAATATAAAACGCGTTGAAAAAAATCCTTAAGACAATATCCTCAATGGTCGAAGAATCGCTTATTCAAAATTAATTTGGTTTTTGTAAATTCAACAATTTTTAATGGATATATGAATTTTTGAAAATTTTAATTTTATTTTTTGGAGCACTTGAATAAAAACATCGCAGAAAAAATATAAAACGCGCAGACAAAATTCTATAAAAAATCACCCTCAATGGCCGAAGTATAGCTTATTCAAAATCAATTTGGTTTTTGTAAATTCAACAATTTTTAACAGAGATATGAATTTTTGAAGATTTTCGTTCTAAAAAAAATGGCCTGAAATTATCCAGAAAGAATGTCTGGACTAAAATCCCCAATAAAAATGCTCCTAAAAAAGACCTGAAAGAAGCCTGAAAAAAGTCCCAAAAAGTCTTCAAAAAATTCCTGAGAAGGACCTTAAAAAAGTTGTGAAAAGATAGTCCTAAAAATAATGTCCTGTAAATCTCCTGAAAAATTCCGATAAATTCCGGAAAAAAGTTCCAAAAAAGGTCCTAAAAGACCTAAAAAAGGTCCTGAGTAAAACCATGAAATAGTTCTGAAAAAAGGCATTAGAAAGTCACGAAAACAGGCCTAAAAAGTCCTGAAAATAACTCAAAAAAAAAAAGTTTTTTCCTTTTAATCTCCAACAGTAGTGTAGGCGATATCGCCCTCTGGTGGGCGATTGAAATTTAAATTGGGCGATTATCTGAAGATCCGCTTTTGGGGAGTTATGGTCATTTTGCGTGGGCGAATGCAGTGACACAAGATTATATCTTTCGAAATTAGAACCAAATATTATTAAAAACTGCAAAAATCATTAAAACTTTACATTTATTTTGGCTTATCTGTTATGGTAGGTTATAGGTTAGACATCAGTCAAGAACATAACCTTAAAATATTAGTGAACTTTTATCAGTATAACACATTCTTTTGTATGCAAAATGTCGAGTTTAGCTTATGGTTAAAATTGTCAGATGTCAAACGTCATTTTCGTAAAGTTAGACATCTGTCAAAAACATAACATTAAAATATTAGTGAACTTTTTGAAAATTCATCGATTATTTCGCGAGTTATGAATTGTTGAAAATTTTAGTTTCTCGAATTGTGTAATACTCGAGCAAAAAATTTAAAAAAATATATAAAACGCGTCAAGTAAATTCTACAAAAAATAAATTGGATTTGCAAATCATTGTTTCATCAAACTAAATGGAGTATTTGAAAATCCACCGATTATTTCGGGTGTTGTGAATTTTTGAAAATTTTAGATTTCCAATTGTGCAATACTTGAAAAAAATAAATAAAAAAATATAAAACGTGTCGACTAAATTCTGCAAAAATTAAACTAGATTTGCAAATCATTGTTTTATCAAATTAAGTGCAGTTTTTGAAAATCCACCAATTACTTCGCGAGTTGTGAATTTTTAAAAATTTTAGTTTTCGAATTGTGTAATACTCGAGCAAAAAATTAAAAAAAATATATAAAACGTACCGACTAAATGCTATAAAAATTAAATTGGATTTACAAATCATAGATTTATTGAACTATATGGAGTATTTGAAAATTCACCGATTATTTCGGGAGTTATGAATTTTTGAAAATTTTAGTTTTCGAAATGTGTAATACTCGAGCAAAAAAAAATATAAAACGTGTCGACTAAATTTAAAAATAAAGTTCCAAACAGAAAATATAACCCGGCTTTGTTTTAGTTCACGCGATTTTTCATGATGAAGTTAATTAAAAACGATTTTATTCTTTCTCCTCCGCCTAGATTTTATTTTTATTTAAAAACTATTAAAAAGTAATCTGTCCATGCGGAAGTGGATAAGAAGTTTTTCGAACGAACATCACCGAGTTAAGTGAAACTTTTTAGATGCTCCTTTATCCACCGCCTCTTAAGTTCCCCGGAACGGGCATTCCTAGGGCTGAACTCGCCCCGAAGGATCTATTCAGATTCTTCCCTGAGCCGGAGTTGATTGAGAACTTTGCCGACTTTAATTTGTTAGATTTGAAAGATTTACAGCTCGCAATTTGTTTTATAGGTAGCACTGTTATTTTGCCTAATGAATTGCTTTCGCATTTCAGGCGAAGTTTAATATCATTACGTCAACACTAATGTGTTGATTTACTTCAAGATAACTACGTAACTATTTAAATAATTATTCATCCAGATAAACAAAAAATACTTTTCCCTAAATCGACATTGAAATAAGAGAAATAGTTCAATTAACCTCTAGTGCGATTTACGCGACACAACTCACGTTTGGCGCGAAATTTAAAAATAACGCCCTTTATAATATTTTTCAGCAAGGTTACTAACCTAATTTTATTTAATAATCAATCATAAAAAAAAATATTTTAGCTTGAATTTGAAATACAAAAGACCATGCAAAAAATAATTATTAAAATAGATAGTGCAATTTTTAAAATATTCAGCAATTTCCAATTTCTTTGCAGCACTCTTTTATACACTAGAGGGGGGGCAGAATGGGTTACGCTTAACATTAAAGAAGACACTTCAAAGTTTTTCGCCCTCAAAGATTCATCACAATCGATTGAAAATTTCAAGTGTTTCATTTTTTTCCACCAGTATATAATACGTAATCTTCCTATGAAAAGGAGCCTTGGGCGTTAATTACTTAATAGACTTATCACATAGTAACGAATTAGTTGGAATTAGTTCAAGGCGAACCATCCTAGACATCTTGATGGCGCGTCCGAAAAATGCGAAAGCGTGAACTCTAAATTAAACCGAAGTCCCAAAATTAATTACAAAATAGTTGCAGCCATTGCCCGAGGTCCAAAAGCCGACTCAATTATAATTACCATCCGTTGGGTAATTCCGATTAATTAATAAACGGCGAGCGTGAATATTAGCATACACAATCGATTCGATCCGCGTTAATTAATTATTCTTTCCCAGAACGTCTTGATTATTTATTATCTCATCATAAACAATTTCTTTATAACATATTCATTCAATGCATTTGTGCATAATGTAGACATTTCAGGCGATACATCAAATTTTAACTATTTTTTAAATCTTTTTTTGATTTTAAATAGTCATTTAGACTCGAATCACTCCGTACATTCGTTCTTCATATTGATCCTACCGACTGCGCCATAATAAATTCATATGAGTGGAGCATAAAGTTGAGAAAATTGCAAACATTTTTGCGGCTGAAAAAAAAATACAAAAACAATTGCCGTCAACTTGAAACTTTCTAAAATTACTCAAAATTCTTTCTAGATTATGATTCGTAAAACGCTACTTAAGCCCAATCTTTAAATTTTGCAAAATATTTATTTAAATGGAAAAAGTTGTGAAAAATTGTTAAAATTTTGGCGGCTGTAAAAACAATACAAAAACAATTACCGTCGATTTGAAACTTTCTAAAATTACTCAAAATTCATTCGAGATTATGATTCGTAAAACGCTACTTAAGCCCAATCTTTAAATTTTGCAAAATATTTATTTAAATGGAAAAAGTTGTGAAAAATTGTTAAAATTTTGGCGGCTGTAAAAACAATACAAAAACAATTACCGTCGATTTGAAACTTTCTAAAATTACTCAAAATTAAATCTAGCTTATGATTCGTAAAACGCTACTTAAGCCTAACCTTTAAATTTTGCAAAATATTTATTTAAATGGAAAAAGTTGTGAAAAATTGTAAAAATTTTGGCGGCTGTAAAAACAATACAAAAACAATTGCCGTCGATTTGAAACTTTCTAAAATTACTCAAAATTCATTCGAGATTATGATTCGTAAAACGCTACTTAAGCCTAATATTTAAATTTTGCAAAATATTTATTTCAATGGAAAAAGTTGTGAAAAATTGTTAAAACTTTGGCGGCTGTAAAAAAATACAAAAACAATTGCCGTCGATTTGAAACTTTCTAAAATTACTCAAAATTCATTCGAGATTATGATTCGTAAAACGCTACTTAAGCCTAATCTTTAAATTTTGCAAAATATTTATTTAAATGGCAAAAGTTGCGAAAAATCGTTAAAACTTTTACGGTTGCAAAAAAAATACAAAAACAATTTCCGACGATTTTAAACTTTCTAAAATTACTCAAAATTAATTCCAGCTTATGATTCGTAAAACGCTACTTAAAAGAGTTGCTTTTTTCGATTTTTTCAATTTTCGAGTTTTCTTCGCAGAGGCGTCACGAGCTTTAAATTGACATTTGTTCTTGCGAAAGTAGATTTTTCGAGGCGTCTTGAAGGGTTCTTTCCAGTGATGTGCAGAAAAGGGTGTTTATTTCTTAGTTGTCTTCAATATTTTTTTAAATATTTTTGTAGTATTTTTTATGTTTAAAAAATTATTGAAAAAAAAAATTAAAAATGGTCAAGGTAAACACCAACTTCCACTGTACGAAATTTTACCAACAGTTACTCAGTTCTTCGGATTGTCAAATAAGACTTGTGAGATACCAGAAATCATTGAAACCGCCTCTAGGGACCTTAAAACGTTTTTTTTTTTATTTCTATTTTTTTAATTTTAAATTTTTTTAAATTTTTTTTTTAATTATTTTTTTTTAACATATATAATCTGGATCACATGCGTGATCAACTCTGATCAGTCCGCTTAAAACGGTTATCGTCTCACAGACCATTTTTTTTCATTAGTGTTAATTATTTCAAACAAAACATATTGAACAAATTAATATTAGTTTATTACCATCGACTTGAAATTTCACAAAACTATTCAGAAAATATTCCCCATCCGAAAATTTTGAGATAATATCATTCGAATGGAGGGTGAATTGTCGGAACATACAAAAACATCCTAGTCCTAAAAAAAAAAATATAAAAACAGTTGTCATCGACTTGAAATTTTTCAAATTTATTAAAAAAACATTCGGGATTAAATATACATGGAAATTTGTAAACACCCCATCCCAAAATTTCGAAATAATCTCATTCGAACGCAACGTGAAAATACAAAAATTTCCAAGTTTTGAAAAAAATATAAAAACAGTTGCCATCGACTTGAAATTTTTCAAATTTATTAAAAAAACATTCTGGATTAAATATACATGGAAATTTGTAAACACCCCATCCCAAAATTTCGAAATAATCTCATTCGAACGCAACGTGAAAATACAAAAATTTCCGAGTTTTGAAAAAAATATAAAAACAGTTGCCATCTTCAAATTTTTCAAATTTATTAAATAAACATTCGGTATTAAATATACATGGAAATTTGTAAACACCCCATCCCAAAATTTCGAAATAATCTCATTCGAACGCAACGTGAAAATACAAAAAATTCCGAGTTTTGAAAAAAATATAAAAACAGTTGCCATCGACTTGTAATTTTTCAAATTTATTAAAAAAATATTCGGGATTAAATCTACATGGAAATTTGTAAACACCCCATCCCAAAATTTCGAAATAAGCTCATTCGAACGCAACGTGAATATACAAAAATTTCCGAGTTTTGAAAAAAATATAAAAACAGTTGCCATCGACTTGAAATTTTTCAAATTTATTAAAAAAACATTCGGGATTAAATTTACATGGAAATTTGTAAACACCCCATCCCAAAATTTCGAGATAATCTCATTCGAACGCAGCGTGAAAATACAAAAATTTCCGAGTTTTGAAAAAACTATAAAAACAGTTGCCATCGACTTGAAATTTTTCATTTAGTAAAAAAAAAACATTCGGGATTAAATTTACATGGAAATTTGTAAACAACCCACCCAAAATTTCGAAATAATCTCATTCGAACGCACCGTGAAAATACAAAAATTTCCGAGTTTTGAAAAAAAATATAAAAACAGTTGCCATCGACTTGAAATTTTGCATATTTATTCAAAACACACCCGGGATTTAAATTCCATAAAAATCTGCAAACACACCATCGTTAAATTTTGTATTTTTATTAAAAAAAAATTGATCTGCCGGAATATTTTAAGCAAGCAATTGTTCATTGTTTAATGAATTTATACAATATCTTAATTAATAGAATTCTTTGCATATATTATTGTAAGGTATAACACTATATTGACTATAACATTCTGTACCATCTGTGTAAAAGGGCTATCGAACTGATGGCCATTCCACTCACTCGTTATTTGTGTTGAGGGATATTAAACTGAATTGAAAAATACATTCAATAAAATTAATCACTTACCAACAGTTCATCTTCATAACTGATAATTAAAATCGAATTTCGTTAATCCATTTTCCACAATTCTGCACACTAAAACACCTTAACACTCACTCGCCGGAAGATAAACTGCCCGATTGAACGACTTTCAATGACAAAACAAACAGGTACGCACTTGCATCATTGTCTATCTTGTGTGCAGATTGAAATGAATTTAATTCGAATCGGAGCTGCGTAGATAAGCACTGATAACAGGTGAAGAAAGAATGCGGTTTCGCGATATCTCCGCCGGACGTGAATTGGCCCCGGGCCAAAAGATGATAAGGCTGTTAGCACCTGACAAAATTTTCCAGTTCCGTGCGCGAGTTCGGTGTTAAAAGAGTTTAATAATGTGGTGGAGTTTTGTTTTTGGATGATCATTTTTGAGTTAAATTTTTGAAGGATGGATGAGGGATAGCTGTCGTCCTATCGACATTATTTGATTAAGGTAAGTGCACAGAGCTGTGTAATTGGAAATGTTCTCAAACAATTAATAATCGAACAATAGTCAGTTTACTCAAAAACCAAAGAGATTTCGAAAAAACGTATTCTTTATAAGTTGTTCATTTTAGCATTCTCTACAGTTATTATTAACATAAATTTGCTGTAACTATTATCGTTTTATAATTATAAACCAAAAATTAAAAAAAAATAATATTTTTTTTTCTCGAATAAAAATGATTTTATGAAAAATGTTTATAAGTAAAAGATGTTCATTTCTTTGTTGTCTTCAAAGTTTGTTTAAATGTTTTTGCGATATTTTTCGTGTTTACTAAAATATTGGCAAAAAACAAAAAACAGTTAAGGTAAACGCCCACTTCCGTTGTACGGATTTTTTTAAATTACATAACTGCTGAAAGCGTTCTTAGATTTTGATTATTTAAACGTGAAAATGTAGCAAATTTAACACATTTTAGAAAATTATTAGAAAATTTTCATCTTAAATCAATTGCCAAAATCGCAAATTATTAAATCAAAACAAAAAAATCAAACAAAACTGTCGAACGCGTCATTAGATTTTGATTATTTAAACTTGAACATGTTGCGAATTTAACACTTTTTGAAAAATCATTCAAAAATGTCCATGTTATATCAACGCAAATTGCCAAAAACGCAATTTTTTAAGTCAAAACAAAAAAAATAATTAGGTAACTGCTAAACGCATTGTGAGATTTTGATTATCTAAACGTGAAAATGTAGCGAAATTAACACATTTTAAAAAATCATTGGAAAATGTTCATCTTAAATCAATGTAAATTGTCAAAAATCAAAACTAAAAACATCGTATTTTTTTAAATCATATAACTGTTGCACGCGTTGTTGGATTTTGATTTTTTAAATTTGAAATTATAGCGAATTTATCACTTTTTGAAAAGTTATTGGAAAATTTCCCCCTTAAATCAATGCAAATTGCCAAAATCGTAAATTTTTAAATCAAAACAAGAAATCGTGTTTTAAAAAAATTATATAACTGTTTACCGCGTTAGATTTTGATGATTTAATCGTGAAAATGTAGCGAATTTAATACGTTTTGAAAAATCATTGTAAAACTTCCATCTTAAATCAACGCAAATTGCCAAAAATTCAAATTGTCAAAAAACGCAAATTTTCAAGTCAAAACAATTTTTTTTTTAATTACGTAACTGCTGAACGCGTTCTTAGATTTGATGATTTAAACGTGAACATGTAGCGAATTTAACACATTTTTAAAAATCATTGGAAAATTTCCACCTTAAATCAACGCAAATTGCCAAAATGGATTTAATAACCTTGGTGGTAGAATTTTGTAGTTTTTTTTTCACACTTACAAATTGTATTTTCTTTGTAAAAAGGGGTTTCCCGTATATATTTTAAATAAATAAAGAAAAAATAAAAAAATCTCTTTTTTTTAAATCAAAACAAAAAATCGTATTTTTTTATAAATAAATAAAGTAATAAAAGTAAATAAATAATTAAATAAAGGAACTTCGAAAGCGTTCAAATCGGTTATTGGGGGTGGACTATTTTCATGAAATTTTTCAGAATTTTTCATCAAATTGTTCGTCAGTGTAAAAAAAAGTGTTTAAAAAATCGATTAAAAAACTTTTGGAATTTTTTTAGGGTTTAAATGACCTTGGAAAAAAGGATCAAATATGTAATTGTATGGACTATTTTCATGATTTTTTTCAGAATTTTTCATCCACTCGTTCGTCAGTAAAAAAATAATTAAAAAAAAATCGATTTACAAACTTTTGGAATTTTCCAGTACCTAAATGACCTTGAATGACTTTGAAAAAAATTGGTCAAATGTGTAATTGGGTAGACTATTTTCATGATTTTTTTCAGAATTTTTCATCAACTCGTTCGTCAGTAAAAAAATAATGAAAAAAAATCGATTTATAAACTTTTGGATTTTTTCCAGTACCTAAATGACCTTGAATGACTTTGGGAAAAATTGGTCAAATGGGTAGTTGGGTGGACTATTTTAATGATTTTTTTCAGAATTTTTTATCCACTCGTTGGCCACTATAAAAATAATGATTAAAAAATCGATTTAAATAGTTATGTTTAAAATCTTTTGAAATTTTTTCAGTGTCGATATAACCTTGAATGACCTTGGAAAAAATTGGTCAAATGGTTAATTGGGTGGACTATTTTCATAAATTTTTTCAGAATTTTTCATCCACTTGTTCGTCAGTATAAAAATAATGATTAAAAAATCGATTTAAAAAGTTATGTTTAAAATCTTTTGAAATTTTTTCAGTGTCGAAATAACCTCGAATGACCTTGAAAAAAATTGGTCAAATGGTTAATTGGGTGGACTATTTTCAAGAATTTTTTCAGAATTTTTCATCCACTCCTTCGTCAGTAAAAAAATAATGTTTATAAAACCAATTAAAAAACTTTTGGATTTTATTTTCATTATGGTCGGTCTATATGACCTTGAATTACTTTGGAAAAAACTGGCCAAATTGAGCAATTCATATGAGACTTTGAACATAAGTCTTATTTGATAATCCGAAGGACTGAAAAGCTTTCGGTAAAATTTCGTACACCGGAAATGGGCTTTTTGTTTTCTTCCAATATTTTTTTAAATATGAAAAATATCACAAAAACATTTAAACAAATATTGAACACAACAAAAAAATGAACAAAATATTTTTCGTAAAATCATTGCTATTCGAGAAATTTGCTTTTTTCATTTTTGGTTTATAATTATGGGACGGTAACAGTTACAGCAAATTTATGTTAATAATAATTGTAGAGCATACCAAAATGAACAACTTATAAAGAATAAGTTTCTTTGGTTTTTGAGTAAACTGACCATTTTCATCTTTAATAATTTTGAAGTTTTAAACGTCAGTTCTTCGATTCTACAGAACGCTTGATGTACATTTAAAATATGATTTAAATTTAAAATAAACCATGAAAGCGTAAATATAAATGATACCATCAAGTCGGAGAATGTAACATGATGGCCACATCACCATTTTTTAATTTAGATTTCCGTTGTTTTAAAATATAATTGAGAAATTAATGGGTTTAAAATTAATTAATTTACTTACACTGTATATAGATTTCGATATAATATCAAGATGCACCACCAAATAAATATAATTTACAAATTGTTCAATGTTGTTTACATACTTAGTAAAGCGAACATTCATAAATAATCAGTGAATTAATTAAGGAATTCTTCCATGGATTAATTAATCAATGCAGTTGTTCAAAATACGACCCAAACATATTAATTAAATAATTTTTGGGCGACTGGCAGCGGCGGCGCACTTTGGACTTTAGGATGTATGTCACATCAATCAACTCTTGCTTCTTTAAAACTTACGCGTTAATCAATCAATTCTTAAATAGCACACTTCAATATTTATCACCATTTCCAGCATTTTTCTCCTTTTCCTCTTGCAACTGTCACAATCATTAATATAAATACACCAACAATGGCTTAACGAATGCAAATGGACTAATTAAACTTCGACCTCACGTTTTCAATAACGAAAGGATTTAGTAATGCATAAACGCATCAATATAAACACAATTATTGTTCATTATCATTCAGGATGACAGGGAATTATACGACGGCTATTAATAATTATGAATGACAGCCATTTGAAAAGAGATGAATCGTGACGATATAAACGGAAGATTACATCTTCGCTTTCTGTGTCGTCCCATCTTAATTAAAGTGAACCTTAAAGTTTCGTCCTCCGGCGAAGTTTAATTGCACACTGGCCCTTTGGGCGTTCGCGTTTGTTAAGGGACGTTATAAATAAGCCGGCGAAAGATGCGATATCTGCGAGCACAAGTTAAAAAGCTCCGCACACAAAACGGTATTGTTTAGCGAGGAACAATGGTGAGGAATATCTGGTACAGTGTGAGCACTATTTGGTGTCAAGGGCACTTCAATGGAGGATTCCTGTAGATATGTGAGTCCTTTCGTGTCACCACTTTACAATGTCCTAAATATAGATCGATTCATGGCTTACTTTTACAAATATATTGGTTAAAATTCATCTCTGTAATAATTTCAATTATAAGTCCCCATCAACGACAAACTACAGACCGGTTTCGAACTATTAGTCCTCCTCATCATGTTACGCTTTGTTAATTGTTAAAATATTAAGATTTTATTATTAAATTAGTTTGTCCTGTCCCAAAGACTGTTTATTTTTAAGTTATAGTTTTAGAAACAAGTTATTATTTGTAAAAAGGATGTACCGTTAAAATAAATAAATAAATAAATCAGTGTAGTAGAGTCGCTGATGGGAAATCTCTAGCACCGAAAAGAAATTTCGATTTCTGATTCCTCATTAGCAAATCTACTGCACTGAAATGGACTAACATCCTTTATCTAGCTGAAATTTTTCAACGGCAATCGGTTTTTCTGATAAAAAAGTATGTCTACGATGAATATTAAAAAAAAAATCTTTTTTTTTCGAGTTTTCTTTGCGAACGCGCCACGAGCTTCAAATTAACATTTGTTCTTGCGAAAGTACATTTTCTGATTGGTCTTGATAACATCTTTACACTAATATATAGAAATTCCAAAATCAACCAGTGGTTAATTCAGGAAATCATTTCAAATGCAATTTTTGTTCCAAGTTTACTTTTTTATGTTTTCGTCAAAAATTACAAATCGCCAATTTTAATCGCATTCGACTAATTTCCATACAAGGGGCACAGATTTTCAAACCGCGTTCGATTTGGAGTCTTCGTTTAGCCGCTACAGCCGTTCAAAGTCTGAAAAATCGTGTTTTTTTCCAAATTTTCTGAAATTTTCAAACTGATTTTTCGGGATGAAATATACATGGAAATTTTTAAACACCCCATCCCAAAATTTCGAAATAATCTCATTCGAACGCAACGTGAAAATACAAAAATTTCCGAGTTTTGAAAAAAAGGGCTGAATAATTTTCAAACTGACATGCTAACTTTTTTGCTATGTAAGCAAGCTGAAACTTTATAACGCCAATTCTGATGAAAAATAAGGTAGACTTTGATAGTCTACGATGATTAAAAAAGTAGATTTTTCCGATTTTTTACATTTTCGAGTTTTCTTTGCGAACGCGTCGCGGGCTTCAAATTGACATTTGCCGTTGCGCAAGTACACTTTCTGAAGGGTCTTAATGAGATCTTTATGGTGATGTATAGAAACTCCGAATCGAACCAATGATTTTTTCAGGAAATCATTTCCTTGTGTAGTTTTTCAGGTTTTCTTCAAAAATTTAAAATCGCAAATTTTAATTGCATTCGACTAATTTCCGCAGAAGGAGCACAGATTTTCAAACCGCGTTCGATTTGGAGTCTTTGTTTAGCCGCTACGGCCGTTCAAAGTCTGAAAAATCGTGTTTTTTTCCAAATTTTCTAAAATTTTCAAACTGACGTGCTAACTTTTTTGCTATGTAAGTAAGCTGAAATTCTATAACGCCAATCGATTTTTCTCATCATTCTGATGAAAAAAATGTACACTTTGATAGTCTACGATGATTATTAAAAAAGTTGATTTTTCCGATTTTTTCCATTTTCGAGTTTTCTTTGCGAACGCGCCGCGGGCTTAAAATTAACATTTGTTCTTGCGCAATTACATTCTCTGATGGATCTTAATGAGATATTTACGGTGATGTATAGAAACTCCGAATCGAACCTGTGATTTTTTCAGGAAATCATTTCAAATTTTCCACAATCTCAAAATTCGAAAATTGTTTGTTCAAAGGTGATTATTTGATAATCAGGGAATGGGGTGTTTGCATATTTTTGCGGATTCGTTGAGGTGAAACTTTTTTGCGTGTATTTTGAGAATTTAACGATTTAATATTTTTTATAACAATTTGAAAATTGTCCGATTTGTTGAACTGTGATTATTTTTAAATCTAGCGACTGCAGATTGTAACATAACAGAACAGAATAAGTTTGGGGTAGAAAATTTAAAGTTGGTGGCAATTGTTTTTCAATATTGTTTATGTTTGTAAACGTGCAACCCAAAAATTGAAACATGGTGATTATTTTGAAATCTAGAGTAGGAGTATTGGTAGATTTTCACAGAATCGTAAAATTGAATTAATTTTTAATAATGTTCAAAAATTTGATTGTTTTTTAATTTTTTTTTGGGCGACCTCGGAATTGAGACATGGTCTGTTCAAGGACGATTATTTTGAAATTTATGGCAGGAGCGTTAATAGATTTATACAGAATCGTAAAATTAAATCGGTTTTGAATAAATTCCAAAAATTTGAAGCTTGTGGCAATTGTTTTTCTATTTTTTTTTTATCAAGTTGGAAATTGTTGGAAATATTGTTTTTAACTTGTTTTTGTTTGTTTGTCACACAAAGTTGTCGCAATTTTAAATTGTAATTTTAATTTTTGTATTTTCAAATTTTTTATATTTATATTTTATTTTATATTTTGTTTTATATTTTATATTCTAATTAATACTTTAATGTACAGGGTGAATCCCGTAAATATATTATTATTATTATTATTAAAATGTGAGACTTCAAAATTGAAACATGGACCATTCAAGGGCGATTATTTTGAAATTTAGGGTACGAGTATTGGTAAATTTTTACAGAATTATAAAATAGAATCGATTTTGAATGAATTCTAAAAATTTGAAGCTGGTGGCAATTGTTTTTCTATTTTTTTATCAATTTGGAAAATTTGCAACCTCAGAATTGAAACATGATCTCTTCAAGGTCGTTTATTTTGAAATTTGTGGTACGAGTATTGGTAGATTTTCACAGAATTATGAAATAGAATCGATTTTGAATAAATCCAAAAAAATTGAAGCTTGTGGCAACTGTTTTTTAATTTTTTTTTTATCAAGTTGGAAAATGTGCGACCTCAGAATTGAAACATGGACCGTTCAAGTGCGATTATTTTGATATTTAGGGTAGGAGTGTTGGTAGATTTTTACAGAATCATAAAATAGAATCGATTTTGTATGAATTCCAAAAATTTGAAGCTTGTGGCGTTTGTTTTTCCATTTTTTTTTATCAAGTTGGAAAATGTGCGACCTCAAAATTAAAACATGGTTTGTTCAAGGGCGATTATATTGAAATTTGGTGTACGAGTATTGGTAAATTTTCACAGAATTATAAAATAGAATCGATTTTGAATTAATTCTAAAAATTTTAAGCTTGTGGCAATTGTTTTTCTATTTTTTTATCAATTTGGAAAATATGCGACCTTAGAATTGAAACATGATGGACCGTTCAAGGGCGATTATTTTGAAATTTAGGGTAGGAGTGTTGGTAGATTTTTACAGAATTATAAAATAGAATCGATTTTGAATGAATTCCAAAAATTTGAAGCTTGTGGCGTTTGTTTTTCCATTTTTTTATCAAGTTGGAAAATGTGAGACCTCAGAATTGAAACATGGCCGTTCAAGGGCGATTATTTTCAAATTTCGGGTAGGAGTGTTGGTAGATTTTTACAGAATCATAAAATAGAATTGATTTTGTATGAATTACAAAAATTTGAAGCTTGTGGCAATTGTTTTTCAATTTTTTTAACAATTTGGAAAATTTGCGAACTCCGAATTGAAACATGGACCCGTTCAAGGGCGATTATTTTGAAATTTGGGGTACGAGTGTGGGTAAATTTTAACAGAAATATAAAATAGGATAGATTTTGAATAAATCCAAAAAATTTGAAGCTTGTGGCAATTGTTTTTCTATTGTTTTAATAATTTGGAAAATATGCGACCTCAGAATTGAAACATGAACCGTTCAAGGGCAATTATTTTGAAATTTGGCGTACGAGTATTGGTAGATTTTCACAGAATTATAAAATAGAATCGATTTTGAATGAATTCCAAAAATTTGAAGCTTGTGGCGTTTGTTTTTCCATTTTTTTTATAAAGTTAGAAAATATGCGACCTCAGAATTGAAACATGGACCGTTCAAGGGTAATTATTTTGAAATTTAGAGTAGGAGTGTTGGTAGATTTTTGCAGAATCATAAAATAGAATCGATTTTGTATGAATTCTAAAAATTTGAAGCTTGTGGCAATTGTTTTTCAATTTTTTTTTATCATGCTGGAAAATTTGCGACCTCAGAACTGAACCATAGACTGTTCAAGGGCGATTATTTTGAAATTTGGGGTACGAGTGTTGGAAAATTTTCACAGAATTATAAAAAAGAATCTATTTTGAATGAATTTCAAAAATTTGAAGTTTGTGGCAATTGTTTTTCAATTTTTTTTTTATCAAGTTGGAAAATGTGTGACCTCAGAATTGAAACATGGACCATTCAAGGGCGATTATTTTGAAATTCGGGGTACGAGTGTTGGTAAATTTTCACAGAATTATAAAATAGAATCGATTTTGAATGAATTCCAAAAATTTGAAGCTTGTGGCAATTGTTTTTCAATTTTTTTTTTATTAAGTTGGAAAATTTGCGACCTCAGAATTGAAACATGGACCGTTCAAGGGCGATTATTTTGAAATTTGGGGTACGAGTGTTGGTAAATTTTCACAGAATTATAAAGTAGAATCGATTTTGAATTAATTCTAAAAATTTGAAGCTGGTGGCAATTGTTTTTCAATTTTTTTTTATCAATTTGGAAAATATGCGACCTCAGAATTGAAACATGATGGACCGCTCAAGAGCGATTATTTTGAAATTTATGTCATAAGTGTTGGTAGGTTTTCACAGAATTATAAAATAGAATCGATTTTGAATTAATTCTAAAAATTTGAAACTGGTGCCAATTGTTTTTCCATTTTTTTTTTTATCAGGTTGGAAAATATGCGACCTCAGAATTGAAACATGGACCGTTCATAGGCGATTATTTTGAAATTTAGGGTAGGGGTGTTGGTAGATTTTTACAAAATCATAAAATAGAATCGATTTTGAATAGATTCCAAAAAATTGAAGCTTCTGGCAATTGTTTTCTATTTTTTTTTTATCAATTTGGAAAATGTGTGACCTCAGAATTGAACAATGGACGTTCATGGGCGATTATTTTGAAATTTAGGGCATGAGTGTTGGTAGGTTTTCACAGAATTATAAAAAAGAATAGATTTTGTACGAATTCCTAAAATTTGAAGCTGATAGCAATTGTTTTTCTATCATTTTATCAATTTGGAAAATGTGCGACCTGAGACTTGAACCATGATGGACGTTCAAGGGCGATTATTTTGAAATTTAGGGCACGAGTGTTGGTAAGTTTTCATAGAATTATAAAAAATAAGTGAAATGTTTAGCCGCCACGACCGTTCAAAATCTGAAAAATCTTTTTTTTTTCTAAAATTTTTAAACTGACTTTTTTCCTATTTTAGCTAGCTGACATTTTAAAACGGCAATCGATTTTTCTCATTCTTCTGATGAACATGAAAGTATACTTTAGCGGTCTACGATGATTTACCCTGTATACCTGTTGTATACTTGACTTAAAACATTATGCCGTCGATCAATAATTTCTGTTTGAACGTGATGGCAGGCAAACATAAATACAGCCACCCCGGGGAGTAACCTTTTCCTTCAATACAGTTTCCTCGGGGCACGTTTGACGTGGATGCAATTTATTGTTCTTATTAATATCGACTTTTCGATATTAAATTTACGAAGCGAGAGACGATTTCTAGAGTAATGCGGAGCGTTGTATGGATCATAAATTGGCTCTCAATGAATTTCCGGCGCCCGACTAAAAATTACTAGCAATTTATGCCCGGTGTAATTGCATTGCAAATTGATCTCCGGTCAATTGAAAAATTTTAGTTATGTAGTATGGATTCTGAATTTTTACAATTTTGAACAAATCCTCAGTATCTTTTAAGCCGTATCCTATTGGCGACAATAAAAATATTATCGTAAGATCGAATTCTGAATTTTTGCGACAAAAAAAATATTTAATTTTATTATGAAAATTAGTGCAACGTTTTAGACAGTAGATGGTGTTTCTAGCCTTAATACAATTATCACGAAAAATGTATGGAAAGGACCCCTCACAAATCAAATGGAAATTGGCTTTCGGTGAAATTGACCAAATTTAGGATATGTCGTTCCTTTCGGTGTCCAGATCAAAAGTCTTCATGGGCACAAAGCTCGAAAATCTTCCATGCGAGCAGTACCCAGCTCCGAACGTTAGAGACCGGTAATCCCCGATTTTCGCTGATTTTACCTCTCCCCTTGCATTTTCGGCCAATTTCCATTTAATTTGTGAGAGGTCCTTTATGCCTGGTGTAATTGCATTGCACGTGTATCTTCGGTCAATTTTAAAAATTTAGTTCTGCAATGTGTTCTGAATTTTGACAATGTTCAACAAATCCACTGTATCTTTTAAGCCTTATCCTATTGGCGACAACAAAAATATACCAGTAAGATCGAATTCTATCGTATTCGCGTCAAAAAAATATTGAATTCTTTTATGAAAACTAGAAAACGTTTTAGATAGTAGATGGTGTTTCTATCCTTCATCCAATTATTATGAAAAAAGAAACATTCATAAAACATGCATATTATTAAATCCATGTTTTATTTCATTAGATTATTATTTCATAGACGACCAATGATACATAACCTTGAAAAACTTCGTCTAGATCGCCAGTAAAGAAGAAAATTAATGAATTAAAATCGCAATTGTCAATTATAATTAAAACGAAGCGGTCATTACCAGACCACCCCCTATAAAGCAATTGAAATTAATGTAAAATACGTAGTTAGTGCCCGTTATTCATTAACATCATTTGAAAATGTCAAGTGCAAATAATGATGTCACGCGAATTACGTCAGTGACGTCAGTATGTGAGCGCCATAATGAAAGTTGAGGTGATTAATGGAGTCCCCGACAAAATTGTGTGGGGATTTACCGCATAAATTATGCCTTTATGTAATTTCGTGAAAGACTTAACAATGGATACCCTTACTCCGAATTATTATTTCAAAACTTTACAAGCAGAATGCACGATGTATCAAAGTCCACAATCATTAAATCGCACGAATGATGTAATAAATTGGAATGTGTAATATGTTTCATTTGTAATCGCGTAATATTTAATGCAAACGTAATTATCTGTAATATTCGACATAGTTATTTTTAATGTAATGTTATTTATTGCTAATGTATATATTCATACGAAGGATTTTTGTTTTATTTATGTTATATATTATTTATGAAGGCAGTAATATAGCATGGAATTCGATGTACGTTATTAGTTTTTCATGTGATTCCATAAATTTATTTTAAAATTTTCTGATTAGGCAAAACTATTTTTTTCCGCTACCGACAACGTAGTTACAGGTGGCTGATAACATTCGTGGTGTTTGTTGTCCTTGCCGACGGAACTTAATTTTTACTTACGGGCCTAGGAAAATAATAAACAGAAACAATGTAATATTTCATATTTCATATTAACTATGCTTTTATTTCGTAGTATTCGTATCTGTTTTATATTACTATTTAGAAAAAAAAGCAAAATACGTTTAATTTACATTTAAAATAATTTCTTCGGTTTTGTTCTTTTGGTAAAATATAAAACATGCTTGATTTTCTAATACATAAAAATTCTCTAATTTCTTAGTATTCGTTCCACATTACTATTTAGAAAAAAACCAACTACGTTTAATTTATATTTAAAATCACTTCTTCGATTTTGTTCTTTTAGTAAAACATAAAACATGCTTGTTTTTTTAATTCATCAAATTTTTCATCAAATGTATAAATTGCTCTTCCTGCATGCGACGTTTAATATTAATACACATAATATGCGACAATGTTACTTTCCTGCCACGCGCAATAATTGCATGATTTAATGACCGCCACATGTTGGCCTTTATGGCATTTAAGGGTGAAATGGGAATTACTGGTGTCACTGCCAGTCTATTCAATCTAGAGGCCTGGGTACATTGTGTGCGAGGCAGCTAGGGAGACATTCAGGTCCAGAAATTTTCACTCTAATATGCGTCGGACAGTAATGAAGTAATATATAGGATGTCCCGCATCTTGAAAAATATTTATAAACGGCGGCGAAGGTTTAAATAATAAGTTTATTTTGGTGAAATACAGGGTGTATTTGAAATAACGAACAGGCATTTAAGGGCACATACACAAAATATTTGTGAACCCATTTCCGACAAAAAATTTTTTTTTAATTTTCCTAATTTTTCGAGGTTTTTTAAACATTTTGAGAATCGATGCTTTTCTCATTTAATTAGGTCTGCATGGAATGTGTGTTTGTTTATTTAAAACGCTAGATACGATTTCTTGCCTCCGAAATTTGAAGTGTTATCGCAACGTTTTTTTTTTTTTTGTAAAAGATAAACAGTCCTCAAGTTCATTGACGCTTAAAGAGCACTCAGATATTTCCTACGCGCTTGTTGTAATTCGATATCTAAAGCCGATGCCGTTTAAAAATTAGGTCACATTACCACTGCCCCCAAATATGTTGCTTATTTTCACTCATTAACTTTAATAATTAATTGCGGCCTTTTTGTTACAGTTATAAACATAATAATTGCGAATATTGTTTAAAAATAATATAATCTCTTTGTGGTTACGAACCTGTTCGTTATTTCAAATACACCCTGTATTTAATACAATGACGAACAAATTCTTGTGTTTGCAATTACAAAAAAAATATGTGCAAAGGTGATTGTTATTATTATTTAAAAAAATACGCTTTCTAAATGTGTATTTAGATATCAGCAACTTCATTATAAAATCCCTCGGGGCAATAGTTTGATGGATACCGTGTACTAATGTCTTTTAACGATGATTAATCATACGATAAAAATATGCTCGTTAGCCGAACACGCCGGAATTTATTTTGTTTAATTTTAATTGGCCAATATTTTGAATGAGATCATTTTTATCAACACAAAAATACCGTTGGGGTCAAGTAAATAATCAGTGGTTTGGGTAAAATTGTTGTTTTGTTGCGCAAATTATGAGTAATTGAAGATATAATCAACAAACGTTTTAATTACACGATGATGTTATATTGCTATATATTTTTTGGTCACGAAAAACAATGTCTGCGCTGTGGATTAGCACGGGTTGCCGTCCTGTAATTGAAAAAAATAATTTTCCAGGAATAAGCGAGTCCATCCTGTAATTGGCCAGTTCTGAAGGTCATTTTCTGTATAAAGAAAAAATCTAGCATTAAGCGAGTTTGAGTCCCTTACGTGCGGACATTTTTGTAATAAATAATGACCATGCGTGGTTGACTACAGAATTTCAAGAAAACATTAATAAAGTCGTTGGTGGTAGAATAGCAATTGGTGAACTTGTCTGCACCAGTTTCCCTGTCCAATCCTTCCTTAAAAATAATTCATGTAGAAATTTCATGAATTTTTTTTGAAAAATTGTTTTTTTTTAAATTCATAATGGCACTGATTTTTGCGAATATCTCGAGAAATTATACATTTATGCGGACAAATTTGAAATCTTAGGAGGCAATAGATTTTATATATTTTTTGAGTCGCTAGAATTTTCATGATTATTTTTTAGAAAATTGCGCCCTCTTTGGATGTATCAATATCAAGACATGAGTAGAGTATTGGCAATTTTCGCAAAATTCAAATTCAGAATGTAATTTGAGCAATTTTGATAAGTTTCGAGTCGATGACAATTGTTTTTATATTTTTTTGAGTCAGTAGAATTTTTACGATTTATTTTTTGAAAAGTTGCGCCCTCTTTGGATCGAATTATCTCAAAACTAGAGCACAGGGCATTGGTAATTTAAGCATAATTTAAATTTAGAATGTATTTTGAGCAATTTTGGTAAGTTTCGAGTCGATGACAATTGTTTTTATATTTTTTTGAGTCAGTAGAACTTTTACGATTTATTTTTTGAAAAGTTGCACCCTCTTTGGATCGAATTATCTCAAAACTAGAGCACAGGGCATTGGTAATTTAAGCATAATTTAAATTCAGAATGTATTTTGAGCAATTTTGGTAAGTTTCGAGTCGATTACAATTGTTTTTATATTTTTTTGAGTCAGTAGAATTTTTACGATTTATTTTTTGAGAAGTTGCGCCCTCTTTGGATTGAATTATCTCAAAACTAGAGCACAGGGCATTGGTGATTTAAGCATAATTTAAATTCAGAATGTATTTTGAGCAATTTTGGAAAGTTTTGAGTCGATGACAATTGTTTTTATATTTTTTTAAATCAGTAGAATTTTTACGATTTATTTTTTGAAAAGTTGCGCCCTCTTTGGATTGAATTATTTCAAAACTAGAGCACAGGGCATTGGTAATTTAAGCATAATTTAAATTCAGAATGTATTTTGAACAATGTTGGTAAGTTTCGAGTCTATGGCAATTGTTTTAAAAAAAATTTTAATCGCCAGAATTTTCACGATTTTATTTAGAAAACTGCGCCCTCTTAGAATGGAATTATCTCTAAAAATAAAAACAGAATACATCTTTTCAGAACTTTTTTTCTTTAGACCTATTCTTTCAAAACGTTTTTCCGTGATTTGTTTCAGGACTTTCTTCAAAATTGTTTCAGGATTATTTCGGGACTTTTTCAGAATTTCCGAAATAGCGCGTTGTAGCAACTTTACTTTAACGTTCCAATATTCTTCCTTAGAAAGAATTGATACTAAAATGTCTAGAAATTTTTCTTAAGGAATAAAGCAGTTTTAAGTATTTAGGTAAGGAAAAATTATTGTAAATAGAACACATTTTTAGATTTAAGAAAAATCACTTTGTAACGACTTCACTTTAAGTTTCCAGTATTCTTCCTTAGAAATAATTCATGAAAAAATTCCAAGAAAAATGTCTTAAAGAACAAAGCAGTTCGAGCAGTATCAATGATTTAGAAAAGGGAAAATTATCGTAAATATAAGATACTGTTAAATTTTAGAAGCTTCTAATCTTCGGAGCTTTGAATCTTCCAATCCTCGAAGATTTTTTAATGAATCTTCGAAGCTTCGACTCTTGCAATCCTCGAAGTTTTTTTTATGAATCTTCAAAGCTTCGACTTTTGCAATCCTTGAAGATTTTCTATATGAATCTTCGAAGTTTCGACTCTTGCAATCCTCGAATTTTTTTTATAAATCTTCGAAGCTTCGACTCTTCCAATCCTCGAAGATTTTTTAATGAATCTTCGAAGCTTCGACTCTTGCAATCCTCAAAGATTTTTTAATGAATCTTCGACTCTTCCAATCCTCGAAGATTTTTTTTATGAATCTTCGAAGCTTCGACTCTTCCAATCCTCGAAGATTTTTTTATGAATCTTCGAAGCTTCGACTCTTGGAATTCTCGAAGATTTTTTTATGAATCTTCGAAGCTTCGACTCTTGCAATCCTCAAAAAATATTTTATGAATCTTTGAAACTTTGACTCTTGCAATCCTCGAAGATTTTTTTAATGAATCTTCGAAGCTTCGACTCTTCCAATCCTCGAAGATGTTTTAATGAATCTTCGAAGCTTCGACTCTTGCAAACCACGAAGATTTTTTTTATGAATCTTCGAAGCTTCGACTCTTGCAATTCTCGAAGATTTTTTTATGAATCTTCGAAGCTTCGACTCTTGCAATGCTCGAATTTTTTTTATGAATCTTCGAAGCTTCGACTCTTCCAATCCTCGAAGATTTTTTTATGAATCTTCGAAGCTTCGACTCTTGCAATTGTCGAAAAATGTTTTATGAATTTTCGAAGCTTCGACTCTTCCAATCCTCTAAGATTTTTTCATGAATCTTCGAAGCTTTGACTCTTCTAATCCTCAAAGATTTTTTAATGAATCTTCGAAGCTTCGACTCTTCCAATCCTCGAATTTTTTTTATGAATCTTCGAAGCTTCGACTCTTGCAATCCTCGAAGAGTTTTTTATGAATCTTAGAAGCTTTTGGAAAAATTCCAGCCGTAATCCGAACGTCCGATAATCCCTCCCAGTTTTTTCAGGTCTTCTTCAGACTTGTTGTTTTAAAACTTTTTGTCATGACTTGTTTCAGGACTTTCTTCAAGATTTTTTCAGGACGTTTCTAGGACTTTTTCAGGATTTTTTCGGGATTTTTATTTCAGAATTGCCGAAATAGCGCGATGTAACGACTTCACTTTAACTTTCCAATATTCTTCCTTAGAAACAATTGATGCAGGTTTATACGGTTTGCAAAGAACAAATTAGCAATTTGTAGATTCTCGAAAAACCGCGTTTTAGCGAATCCACTTTAACTTTCCAAAATCGTCAGAATGAGTTCAATAAAAAATTGAAATAACATTTTCTTAAAGAACAGAGCAGTTTCAAGAATTTAATAATAATAATAATAACTTTATTTACGGATAATATCCTTTTTACAAAAACATTAAGAAAACAAAAGCATACAAAGCGCATGGTAAGGAAAAGAAAAATTATCGCAAATATAAGAATTTTTAAATTAGAGAAATATTGTAACGATTTCCATTTTTTTGAAAAATAAAATCAGTTTGACAAGTTTTTACGGTTTGGAAAGAATAAATTAGTATTAATGTGGCACATTTTTAGATTCGCAAAAACCCGTGTTATAACGAATCCACTTTAACTTTTCAAAATCGTTAGAATGAATTCATTAAAAAAATTCAAGAAAAGCAGCAGTTTCAAGGATTTAGGAAAGGATGATCTTAAACACATTTTTAAATTTGAGAAGAATTACGTTGTAACGAATTAACTTAAATCCATACTGTCTATTCTATCTTACCTGTACACACTTGATGATGCAATATTAACGATGTTACTTCTAAAAATAATTCATAATCCGATTTTAAAATTCAAATTATGAAAATATAGTTGCTGTAACCACATTAGTGGAATGTCTTCCGACCGAATTATGTTAATAAACATAGTAAGGTCAATTACCAATCAGGGAACTTGCATGCAGAAATAAACACGATGACACGAATTCCAGTTCTATTTTAAGTATATTTTTAAAATATCTACAATACATGAAATGTACATTTAAAAACAAATAACTCTACAGATCAGTCCAAAATTACATGTTCGGTTCACACACTCACACACACACGAGACCTCTTGTCCTCGAGGGCCTTCAGACGGGAGGACCCCTAGCTACAAGAGGACCCTTGCCTCACAATCCACTCCAATTATCTCCACACGTTTACCTTCCACATATATTGTTGCGAACAAGATAAAGAACATTATATATTTATATACAATATATCTCACTTTATATAATAATTATATACTTTTTTTGAACATTCATGGTAGGTCTATATGAACGGCTAAGGACACTGCCGTGTTTAGGCTTCTTTAGATTTGTCGCGCGGTTCGCTTCTAGCAACTAATTGCTACTAATTTTGAATAACGATAACGGGAATTATGGGATATTACTCAAAACGGTTTTAAAAGTGTTAAACTAAAGTTTTTATAAAAAATTACGAGTAGTGTATTAAATAGAAACAAAAAAATTCAAAGTCAGATGACGCGGTTGAGCTACTTAGTTGATATAAGTTAATCAGTACACACCAACAGAAACGTTGGTCTTGTATTTCAACTGCAAAAAATTAATCAGAATTTAACACATCAACACAAACTAAACACAATGCTTTAACAGATCGACTTATGATTTGCTTCTACTGGACTGGATCTGGTCAGAATCAACCAGATCTAATCCAGCAGAAGCAAATCATAAGTCTGCTAAAGTTTTGTGTTTGGATTTGTTGTGGTAGAATAGTACACACGTTACAGAAGGCAACATTTTCAAGAACAAGACCAAAATTCGAAAATTCATATTTCCAAAATTTCCAAAAATTGTTTAGAGAGCAAACAACGTATGTCTTCAATAACCAAATCTGGTCTTACAGAGCATTAATTTTGAAAAAAAATATTTTGCTATAGCTGCCATAGCAGTGTTATATGCTGTTATTCTAAATTGATATTTTATTAAAAACTAGTTCTGTTAATCTAAATTGATATTTTGGTAAAATTATCGTGTAAGAATCTTTAATGTACTTTTTTTTAATCCGGCCAGTATTAATTCCCATCTTTCCTTTTATCATCATTCAAATGTTCCTAATGATATTTTCGTCGATTATTTTCTTCAAATTTTCAAATTTTGGATATGCGATTATGCCAAGTCTTTTGCCGGATGCGAACGCGTTCCTCGAAGAAAGATATAGAATTCAGATACACTTATTAGGTACACAGCTTCTTCCACTTTATGATGATATATAATTCGAATAAGTTTCGTTAACAACATTGAGAGTTTTATTTTTTTTCTAAGCTATTGTAATTATCAGTTCTCAAAGGTAAAGCTTTCTCCGTCTTAAACAAGCATGCGATTTATGCCGTAGTTTTTAATTTTTTTTTTTAATTTTACTTGATCCATCAAAGAGGAATTCTATATCTATGTATGTGCAGGGTATATCAGATATTAAATCAATTTTATTGAAATTATTATAAAAAAAACAAAATTTAAAAATAAACACCTTTCGATGTAGAAATACAAGGACAACTTTTTTTGATAATATCAAACGACTCTTGCGGTAATTAACAAGTAATGAGTTTTTAATTTATGTCACACCAAGCAAATGCCTCCAGTGTTACTCGATTAGTTTTGGATATTTTCTATAAAATTATTTGGGCAGCAGTTGATTATGAATTCCGATTTCGATTCCTTGATAGAGGAGAAGACCAAAGAGATCAAATAAATAGACAAAAGTCTTTGGGTTATATATTTGATCAAATTTGAAGCTACAAAACCTTTTGTAAACTCTTTAAAAATAAGTTGTAGCCAGACTATAATACAATTTAGTTGAATTCAGTTTAATTATGGATTAAACTTACAATTAGCAATGGTTGCTACTATTAGTCTAAACTAAATCGATGGATTATCAGGTAGTAAAGGTCATAATCTACAATAAATAAGGGTTGTTGATGGTTCATAAAAAGTGTTAAAAAATTAAGAGTAATTTAATTAGAGAAGCTGAAAATAAGTACTGCGGATTTGATCGAGAATAAATTATTTAAATTACTTTTCAGCAGCTCGGTTTCGGACTATATTAGTCTTCTCCAGGGGTAGGTCGTAAAAATTTGAAAAACGCAGCAAGAACCACCAAAATCTGCGTTTCAAAAGTTCACGAATCGCCAGGAAATGATGATGATGTATCAGAATTATTGTAAGTAATGCCTTATTTGAGCAGTTACGATGATAGGCACTAGATGGCGTAGATATGTTTAATCTACCATCTGCGTAGTAAGTTTTTTCATTCAGAAGGATACAATACATTTATTGAGACATTTTTACAAATGACAATTGACCAGAGGTCTTTCAGTATTTGTTGATTAATTTTTTGAAAGTAGAGCAGTTCACCCTCAAAATGAATATTTTTGAAGGACGATCAAGCAGCCGCGTCCCCTACATTTGGCCGTTACAGGCGGCTGTATGTTCCGCCGGCACTAAGTGGTCACGTGGTAAACACATCAACAGAGAGATAATGAACATTACGAACATCTCCCTACAATGATGGGTCGCGTAGTAAACGCATTGACCGATGAATATTGATCATCATCAACATCTACCAACAATGGTGGGCCTAGATGTAGTACTGGTCGCATAGAAAAAGCATCAATGGATCACGATCATCATCATCAACGCCAGGGAGAGTTGATGATGATCTCTATTTAGCTCCGACAAAAAAATTCACACTGAAGAAGATGCAGTTCTAAGCGATTTTATTCTACAGAATTCTTTCCAAAATTTATTGCAGTAAATTTTCCTCTATGACTCAAAACAACCTCTGTTGGCCGTAATCTGATCTACAAAATTTTAGTAGTAGGCTGAATTTCACAAAACAATATTTTATCTCGAGACATGCCCACAAATGCCAAATTGTTAGTGCAGTATTTTTTTTTCTGGATGACTCAAAACAACCGCATCGGCCGATGGGCAACGATTATTATCAACATCTTCAGGCATGATTGGCCTATACTCGGCGCATCGAATCCGTGGTATAATGGGTTTGCGTGATGTTCACTGATTGGTCAGCGTAAACGCATGTGCAGTGGGTGTCGCAGCCGAAATTATCAATCAGTCCCGTTGTATGCCATGTGCTCTCGTTTTTTCTGTCTTATTTAAATGTAGTGATTACGTTCTATTCATAAATCACTTGACCGGAATCTGATCGACCAAATTTTAGTGGTAGCCTGAAGGAAAAAATCCACAAAACAACATTTTTTGCAAATTCCTAGCTGCTTTACCAACTCCGTTGATCAAAATTTAGCTAAGCAAGAGAAATAGTAAGAATCGATTTTGATCTACAGAATCGTTTCCAAAATTCTTTACAGCAGTTCCTCTATGACTCAAAATAATATTTTTATGACCGAAATCTGGTCGACCAAATTATAGTAGTAGCCTGAAGGCCGGCAAAAATCACAAAACCATATTGTTTTGCAAATTCTAATCTACTTTATCAATTTTGTTGGTCAAAATTGAGCAATGCAGAAGAAATAGTAAGAATTTTTATTTCCAAAATTCAGTACAGCAATTTTTCCTGAACAACTTAAAAAAATCTTTTGTAGGCCGAAACCTTGTTGACCAAATTATAGTAGTGGTCTGAAAAGCCGCCCTGGATCACAAAATATGTTTTTTTTTGCAAATTCAAAGCTGTTTTGCCAACTCTGTTGATCAAAATTTTTCGTTGACGAAAATTTAACAATGCACCGAAAGACGTAATTCTTATCAATTTTATTGTACAGAAGCCGCTTTGCCGAATCCGATAATTAAAATTTAGCAATGCAGAGCAAATAGTAAGGATGGTTTTTTTGTACAGAATGAGTCAAGACAAACTTTTGTAGGCTGAAATTTGGTCGACCAAATTATAGTAGTAGTCTGAAAGACCGTCCTAGATCACAAATTATATTTCTTGGAAATTCTAAACTGCTTTGCCAAGCAAAATTTTCCGTTGGCCAAAAATTTAACAACGCATCAGAAGAGCAATTCTAATTAATCGGAACTCAGAATCCTTTTCGAAATTCTGCATCAATTGTTAGTTCAATAACTTTTCCTGTGCGACCCAAAACAACTTCTAATTAATCAGAAATTTTGCATCAATTGTTAGTTCAATAACTTTTCCTGTGTTTTACTCAAAACACATTTTTGTTGATCGTAATCTGCTCGTCCAAATTATAGTGATGCGGATCAATTTTTTATAATAAGTGCAACAAACCAATTATTTGTTGACCGGAATCTGATAGGGCAAATTTTATATTTGTAATATATTTTTTTGGAAATTCTAAGCTATTTTGCCAACTCCGTTGTTCAAAATTTAACAATGCTTCTGAAGATCAATTTTACTGTACAGTATCCTTTCAAAAATTCTGTATCAACTGTTGTTAGTTCAATCATTTTTCCTGTGTAACAAAAAATTTAACAAGAAGAGCAATTCTAATTAATCAGAAATTCTGCATCAATTGTTAGTTCAATAACTTTTCCAGTGGGACCCAAAACAATTTTTTATTGATCGTAATTTGGTCACCCAAATTTTAGTATAGCAATTCACTTTTTATTATAAGTGCAACCAAACAATTTTTGATTGACCGAAATCTGGTGGTGCAAATTTTATATTTATAATATATTTTTTTGGAAATTCTAACCTGCTTTGCCAACCAAAATTTTCCGTTGACCAAAATTAAACAATGTCTTAGAAGAGCGATTCTAATCCATTTTATTGTACAGAATCCTTCAGTGGCTAACTATTTCCAGAAATTGTAATGATGGTATTTTTTGGAATTTTGCAATTTGATGTTTGAGAATATCAACCAGACATAAACCTCGTAGTCCGTCCATCATAGGATTTTAATGGGAGAAGGGTGCACCATCACATTTCTTTTTAAGTTAGCAAGAAATACTCCATCACGAAATGTTGTTGACCAACAGATAAGACTTCATTAGTGTTCAGTGGCTAACTATTTCCAAAAATTGTAATGATGGTATTTTTGGAACTTTGCAATTTGTTGAAAGTATCAACCAGAAGTAAACCTCGTACTCCTAAGATCATAGGATTTTAATTGGAGAAGTGTGTTACTTCAGAGGATCGGTAACCATCACATCTCTTCTTAGGTTACCAAGAAATACTGCATCACGAAATGTTGTTGACCAACAGATAAGACTTCATTAGTGTTCAGTGGCTAACTATTTCCAGAAATTGTAATGATGGTATTTTTGGAATTTTGCAATTGAAAAATATCAACCAGATGTAAACCTCGTACTCCTTCGATTATAGTATTTTAATTCTATAGGTGTGTTACTTCGAAGGATCGGCAACCTTCACATCTCTTCTTAGGTTATCAAGTAATACTGCATCACGAAATGTTGTTGACCAACAGATAAGACTTCATTAGTGTTCAGTGGCTGACTATTTCCAAAAATTGTAATGACGGTATTTTTGTAATTTTGCAATTTGTTGAAAATATCAACCAGATGTAAACCTCGTACTTCTAAGATCATAGGATTTTAATTGGAGAAGTGTGTTACTTCAGAGGATCGGCAACCATCACATCTCTTCTTAGGTTACCAAGAAATACTGCATCACGAAATGTTGTTGACCAACAGATAAGACTTCATTAGTGTTCAGTGGCTAACTATTTCCAAAAATTCTAATGATGGTATTTTTGGAATTTTGCAATTTGTTGATGTAAACCTCGTACTCCTTCGCTCATAGGATATTAATTGGAGAAGTGTGTTCAGCAGAAGATCCGCCAAAGTCGCATTTATTTTTAGGTGACTGCATCACGAAATTAGAGTTGTCCAACAGATATTGATCATTGCTTTAACTACAATAATTTATCAATGATTGTCGTTTAGTTTTGATGCTTCAAAAAATCGGCTCTCGTCACTATAAGTTTTTAGATTATTAACCCTTTCACTGCTGCCTATGATTTTGAAATTTGAAAAGCTTATCTAGTATGCTGCAGAATTAGAACTCGCAGAAAAATACAAGCTGCTTGCGTATATATTTAGGTTCCGCATATCAGATTTGTGAGAGAAGTTACAAATAATTGAAACAAATTAAACAAACGGTAGAAACGCCAAAGTGGCGGAATCTCTTGTCTAAATACTGTACCTCTACATGCGATTGGTAGAAGAGGAACGGATTATGAATGAATGAATATTAGAGTACGATATGTTTTGCGGAATTATCCGGTTCTCGCAGTGAAAGGCATGGTGTACAGTTTTGTACCTACAAACATGATCAATTTTGAGCAGGTAAGGGTCACTCAAATATTTTGCCAATGATTGTCATTAAGAGGTGAAATTGTGCGTCAATGTGAGCAATTTTTTCTCAATTTCTGAACAGAGATTCGTGTTGTAATTTTTCTTGAAGAATTAACAAATTTCTCAATGTGAGCAAATTTTTCTCAATTTCCGAACAGAGATTCGTGGTGTAATTTTTCTTAAAGAATTAGCAAATTTCTCAATTTTTTTACCTTAACTTCACGTAGAAATGTAAAGACGAATTTCTAACCGGAAGATCCGTGGTGGATGAGGAAACTAGTCTTTCGTCCTGTTGTAAAGTTTTGTCAAAATATATTTCAAAATTTTGAACGGTGAGAAGTACGAGCAATACATATCTTACTGAACAGAGTTTTCGTGGTGAAATGTTTTTTAAAGAATCAGCAAGTTTATAATTTTTTTTTACCGACTTTACGTAGAAATGTAAAGACGAATTTCTAACCGGAAGATCCGTGGTGGATGAGGAAACTAGTCTTTCGTCCTGTTGTAAAGTTTCGTCAAAATATATTTCAAAATTTTGAACAGTGAAGAGTGTGAGCTATACATATTCTACTGGACAGAGTTTTCGTGGTGAAATGTTTCTTAAAGAATCAGCAAATTTCTATTTTTTATCACCAATTTCACGTAGAAATGTATTGACGAATTTCTACCCCGAAGATCTGTGGTGGATGAGGCAACTGGTCTTTCGTCCAGTTGTAAATTTTAGTCAAAATATGTTTCAAAATTTTGAACGGTGAAGAGTACGAGCAATACATACCTTACTGTACAGAGTTTTCGTGGTGAAATGTTTTTTTAAAGAATCGGCAAGTTTCTAATTTTTATTACCAATTTCACGTAGAAATGTAGAGACGAAATTCTAACCGGAAGATCTGTGGTGGATGAGGCAACTAGTCCTTCATCCAGTTGTAAAGTTTCGTCAAAATATATTTAAGAATTTTGAACAGTAAAGACTACGAGCAATACATATTCTACTGGACAGAGTTTTCGCGGTGAAATTTTTCTTAAAGAATTTCTATTTTTTGTCACCAATTTCACGTAGAAATGTATTGACGAATTTCTACCCCGAAGATCCGTGGTGGATGAGGAACTAGTCTTTCATCCAGTTGTAAAGTTTCGTCAAAATATATTTCAAAATTTTGAACAGTGAAGACTACCAGCAATACATATGTTACTGGGCAGAGTTTTCGTGTTGAAATTTTTCTTACAGAATTAGCAAATTTCTATTTTTTACCACCAATTTCACGTAGAAATGTATTGACGAATTTCCACCCCGAAGATCTGTGGTGGATGAGGCAACTGGTCTTTCGTCCAGTTGTAAAGTTTCGTCAAAATATATTTAAAAATTTTGAACAGTAAAGACTACGAGCAATACATATTCTACTGGGCAGAGTTTTCGCGGTGAAATTTTTCTTAAAGTATTGGCAAATTTCTATTTTTTGTCACCAATTTCACGTAGAAATGTATTGACGAATTTCCACCCCGAAGATCTGTGGTGGATGAGGCAACTGGTCTTTCGTCCAGTTGTAAAGTTTCGTCAAAATATATTTAAAAATTTTGAACAGTAAAGACTACGAGCAATACATATTCTACTGGGCAGAGTTTTCGCGGTGAAATTTTTCTTAAAGTATCGGCAAATTTCTATTTTTTTGTCACCAATTTCACGTAGAAATGTATTGACGAATTTCCACCCCGAAGATCTGTGGTGGATGAGGCAACTGGTCTTTCGTCCAGTTGTAAATTTTAGTCAAAATATGTTTCAAAATTTTGAACGGTGAAGAGTACAAGCAATACATATTTTACTGGACAGAGTTTTCGTGGTGAAATTTTTCCTGAAGAATCAGCAAATTTCTATGTTTGATCACCAATTTCGCGTAGAAATGTATTGACGAATTTCTACCCCGAAGATCTGTGGTGGATGAGGCAACTGGTCTTTCGTCCAGTTGTAAATTTTAGTCAAAATATGTTTCAAAATTTTGAACGGTGAAGAGTACAAGCAATACATATCTTACTGAACAGAGTTTTTGTGGTGAAATGTTTCTTGAAGAATCAGAAAATTTCTAACCGGAAGATCCGTGGTGGATGAGGAAACTAGTCCTTCGTCCAGTTGTGAAGTTTCGTCAAAATATATTTCAAAATTTTGAACAGTGAAGACTACGAGCAATACATATTCTACCGGACAGAGTTTTCGCGGTGAAATTTTTCTTAAAGAATCAGCAATTTTCTATTTTTTATAGAAATGTATTGACGAATTTCTACCCCGAAGATCTGTGGTGGATAAGGCAACTGGTCTTTCATCCAGTTGTAATGTTTCGACAAAATATATTTCAAAATTTTGAACAGTGAAGAGTACGAGCACTTTAGCGCAGTCAAAGCTTTGCAAATCAAGTTAAATGAGAATTAAACATTATTTACATTTTAATTTTTTTCTTGGATTAGTTTCTCATTATCATGTTTTCTCTGTGCACATCCCTTGAAAATTATTCTATGGGTAAATTTTGTAAAACCGTTATTACTCTTCTCAGATTCTTTAGCGATTTTACTGCACAGTTCGTTAAAAAAAATATTTCATCGAGTGCCGTAAAACTTTTATTTACAGTTCGCTAAAAAGTATATTTCTAAGCTGAAGCATCGCGTACCGTAAGACTTTTATTCTCTAGTTCTTTCAATTCATTAGTAGTGTAGCTGCAATTTCATATCTATTAATAACTTCTTGTAAAATTTAAAGAAATTATTCATTTGATTTAAAACTCATCGAAATAACTTTCATGTAAATTTAAAAAAACAATATTTCTTTGATTTAAAACTGATATACCCTGGGTGTTAGATTGCGGTCGTTTTATACTTTGTACCATTCTCTTTTTTTCTTTAATAAATACTGTAGACATCTATATACCCTAAACGTTACGAATTGCAAAAATATATCCCACACGCTACATTTTGTCGCTATCGCAAAAAAATATGCTTTGCTCCTTTTACGAATCCATTTTTTTTTTAAATTTAATATTAAACAAACCATCACACACCTAGGCTACAAACATGGACGTACAAATCGCGATTATTAAAATATCACCTCTCGCTAGGCGCCAGCCTCTCTCTCCTTCCACTTCCACTTCCACTTCCGAATTTACCCTTGTATATACAGTCTATTTACACTTTTTTTTTTTGGTGGTACGTCTACTACTCTGGGGGGGCGGGAAACGTTCGTACAGGTTGCTACGGTTTTTTACTAAGGTAGGTAATAATGATTATATTTCAAGCTGGAATATATACACTCGTATCACACTCTCGCTTCTAACACTTCACACACTTTTTTTTTAAATCGCAAGCCAAGCAAGCCCGGCGAACAACACTGACTGTCCAATCACTATTTACGTCGTTAACTTGCGACCCAGGATGGTTGCTGCTAGGAGCAGTAACAGGCTCGGCGTTGCTGCCGGTGCGCCGGAGGGAGACTCCTTCGCTTCGAAGTCTTCTTTCTTCTTCAGCGAGGAGGCTTCGCCGTCCGACATCATGCTGGAGTTCTCGTGTTTGCCATCTGAAGACGCGCTGGAGTCGACCTTCTTCCTCTTCTGTAGCGCGTTTTCTAAGTCGGGTGAAGTTATCGGAACCACTTCCTCCGTGGTGGTCGTTCTGGACGTGGTGCTAGTTGTCGTGCTAGTAGTCGTGGTTGTTGTCGTAGTAGTCGTTGGAACGAAGCTGTTATTATGCAGGAAGTATATGGGTCCTAGTTCCGGGATAACATCCTTCATTCCAAGCTCGATCTTGCTGTCTTTCATCTCGCGCTCCATTGTCTCCCCGTTTTTGTAATGCGCTGTCACTATCGCCACGTAGGGTATTTCGGATTCCACGTAATTCCCACGTAGGGTAACGTTGACTGCAGTTCCGGGTGCGAGGTACGCTTCGATTTGCGAAATTTCAACCTTCTCCTTAATCTCCTTAATCCCCCAACGCCCTTCCCCAACTTTGCTTCCGTTGGCCGAAAACACATCGAAAGGAAGTCCGTTCAGCATTCCATGACCGTGTCCCCAGTTGAGGTTGTAGGTGTAATTATAGCTCATCACCGTATCGACCCTATTCATATCTCCATCTTCATTCTCATTCTTCAAAATCGTCTGCCCCAGTACGCGCGGCTTTGATCGCACGCGCTTCCTGAAGTAATCGTACTTGATTTTCGAAAACTCGTACTTGCTCGGCTCGGTTTCGACCAGCACCTCCCCGTCCTCGTACTCGGATTCCTTGTTGTGCTCGTTGATCACTGTGTATTTTCCCAGATTCAGGGAAGGATCCAGTTTGCCCAAGTGGTAGCTTAAGCCGTTGCCGTCGCTCTTTTTTCTCGCCACGAAGTTACGATAGGGATCGTCGCCTCCGGTGACGGCGCCTGGGGGGTAGAGGCTGTACTGGTCCTTCTTCACCCAACGAAGGTTGGCTCGGTCCTCGATGTTGATAAGGATCTCGTAGCGGTCGGATGTGTAGACCCGGCCGTGCAGAGAGGCGATGCACACGCGCTCGTTGGTGCGCACTTGACCGGAAACCCAAATTCCGTTCTGTTTCGCCCGGCAGATGTACACCGGCTTGCCGGAAATGGTGTTGTCTTCTGTGCTCTCGTCTGGAACGAAATAAGCGGGGTTAGCAACGAAATCAGGGTCGTTAACAAATTTGAGACAGAATGTTCTGACCGCAGGTCATGGACAAATTATACAATAGACAAGTGTCCATTTGATGAACAAACAAAAGAATTCGTTTTTGGAATTATACCAACTGACTATCGACCTTGGGGTCCTTACAATATGATACTGTTTAGTGTTAGATCGTAGCTTCAAATTTTTTGATCGCGAGGTGCACATTTCGCTCACTCAAATTCAAATTCGGAGTGCCGCCATTTTGTTTACAAGTAAGGTGCTTCAATTATTTTTTGATATGTTAAAAATATATCATTTCTGCGCGCATTTGAAAAATTTGAAGGTAATTCCACATGCGATGATATTTTTGGAAATTTTTTAATCACGAGTTGCACATTTCTCTCACTCAAATTCAAGTTCGAAGTACCGCCATTTTGTTTACAAGCAAAGTGCGTCAATAATTTTTTGATATGTCAAAAATATGTCATTTGTGAGCGCACTTGAATAACTTGAAGGTAATTCCACGTGCGATGATATTTTTAGAATTTTTTTAATCACAAGGTGCACATTTCGCTCACTCAAAATCAAGTTCGGAGTGCCGCCATTTTGTCTATAAGCAAGGTGCGTCAATAATTTTTTGATATGTCAAAAATGTGTCATTTCTGAGCGCATTTAAAAAAATTGAAGGTAATTCCACTTGCGATGACAGTTTTGGAATTTTTTTAATCTCGAGGTGCACATTTCGCTCACTCAAATTTAAGTTCTGAGTAGCGCCATTTTCTTTACAAGCAAGGTGCGTGAATAATTTTTTGGTATGTTAAAAATATATCATTTCTGAGCGCGTTTGAGAACTTTGAATGAAATTCAGCGGGCGATAAAAAAAAAATGTAATCACGAGGTGCACATTTCGCTTACTCAAAATCAAGTTCGGAGTGCCACCATTTTGTCTACAAGCAAGGGGCGTCAATAATTTTTGGATATGTTAAAAATATATCATTTCTGCGCGCATTTGAAAAATTTGAAGGTAATTCCACATGCGATGATATTTTTAGAATTTTTTTAATCACGAGGTGCACATTTCGTTCACTCAAATTCAAGTTCGGTGTGTCGCCATTTTGTTTACAAGCAAGGTGCGTCAATAATTTTTTGATATGTCAAAAATATGTAATTTCTGCACGTATTTGAAAAATTTGAAGGTAATTCCGCACGCGATGGTATTTTTAGAAATTTTTTAATCACGAAGTGCACATTTCGCTCACTCAAATTTAAGTTCAGAGTGCCACCATTTTGTTTACAAACAAGGTGCGTCAATAATTTTTTGATATGTCAAAAATATGTCATTTATGAGCGCATTTAAAATTTTTTAAGGTAATTCCACGTGCGATGATTTTTTTTAGAATTTTTTTAATCAAGAGGTGTACATTTCGCTCACTCAAATTCAAGTTCAGAGTGCCACCATTTTGTTTTCAAGCAATGTGCGTCAACAATTTTTTGATATATTAAAAATATGTCATTTCTGAGTGCATTTGAAAAATTTGAAGGTAATTCCACGTGCGATGATATTTTTGGAAATTTTTTAATCACGAGTTGCACATTTCTCTCACTCAAATTCAAGTTCAGAGTGCCGCCATTTTGTCTACAAGCAAGGTGCGTTAATAATTTTTTGATATGTCAAAAATATGTCATTTCTGAGCGCATTTGAAAATTTTGAAGGTAATTCTACGTGCGATAATATTTTTAGAATTTTTTTAATCGCTAGGTGGTGCACATTTTGTTCACTCAAATTCAAGTTCAGAGTGCCACCATTTTGTTTACAAGCAAGGTGTGTCAATAATTTTTTGATATGTCATTTCTGCGCGCATTTCAAAAATTTGAATGAAATTCCGCGGGCGATATTTTTGTTTATTTTTTAATCACGAGGTTCACATTTCGCTCACTCAAATTCAAGTTCAGAGTGCCGCCGTTTTGTCTACAAGCAAGGTGCGTCAATTATTTTTTGTATGTCAAAAATATGTTTTTTTTTTATGGGCTACCGGATATTTAAATAGTCGAGTCATAACTACAAAGAGTCGACTCTTTACCCCAATTTTTTTTGTTGAGCGAAGAAAAAAAAATTCAGGACTCAATTTGGATAGTCACGTGACTCCTCGACTAATTTCTAAGAGATGACTCTTCAAGTCGACTCACTCGTGAGTTACCCATCTCTAGTGCGAAAGCGATTTGTTGAGGTTGTTTTAAATTCTATTAAAATAAAACACGAATCTTAGAATTTCAGGTATTTTTGAATTTCTTAATGGTGAGAATTTTTTGCAAAAAATTGCACCTTATCACTCGTGAGTTACCCATCTCTAGTGCGAAAGCGATTTGTTGAGGTTGTTTTAAATTCTGTTAAAATAAAACACGAATCTTAGAATTTCAGGTATTTTTGAATTTCTTAATGGTGAGAATTTTTTGCAAAAAATTATTTATCTGGCAGTTGAAGAAGTTAAATGGAAACACAATTGCTTGTTGTTTAGGTATTAAAAATCTATAAAATTTTAAGTTTCGTATTTTATTCTAAAATAAGAGACATAATGCATAATTTGAATTTGAGTGAGTGAAATGTGCGCGATTTAAAATTACCTTCAATTTTTTCAAAGCTCTCAAAAATGACATATTTTTGACAAATCTAAAAATAATTGACACACCAGGCTTGTAAACAAAATAGCGGGACTCTGATCTTAAATTTGAGTGACAGAAATGTGCACCTTGTGATTAAAAAAATTCTAAAAATATCATCGCGCGTGGAATTACCTTCAAATTTTTCAAATGCACTCAGAAATTACATATTTTTGACATATTAAAAAATAGTTGACGCACCTTGCTTGCAAACCAAATGGCGGCACTCTTAACTTGAATTTGAGTGAGTGAAATGTGCACCGCGTGATTAAAAAAATTCTAAAAATATCATCCCACGTGGAATTGCCTTCAATTTTTTCAAATGCGCTCAGAAATGACGTATATCTTACATATCACAAAATAATTGACGCATTTCACATGTAAACAAAATGGCAGCACTCTGAACTTGAATTTGAGTGAGTGAAATGTGCATCACCTGATTAAAAAAATTCCAAAAAAATTCTCGCCCGCGGAATTTGCTTCAAAATTTCCAAATTTGCTAAGAAATAACATATTCTTGGCATACCAAAAGATAATTGACGCACCTTGCTTGTAAACAAAATGGCGGCACTCTGAACTTGAATTTGAGTGAGTGAAATGCGCATCTCATGATTAAAAAAATTCTAAAAAAATTATCGCCCTCGGAATTTGCTTCAAAATTTTCAAATTTGCTAAGACATAACATATTTTTGGCATACCAAAAGATAATTGACGCACCTTGCTTGTAAACAAAATGGCGGCACTCTGAACTTGAATTTGAGTGAGTGAACAGTGCATTTCGTGATTAAAAAAATTCTAAAAATATCATCCCACGCGGAATTGCCTTCAAATTTTGCAACTGCGCTCAGAAATGACGCAATCTTACATATCACAAAATAATTGACGCATCTCGCATGTAAACAAAATGGCAGTACGTGGAATTGGAATTTGAGTGAGTGAAATGTGCACCACCTGATTAAAAAAATTCTAAAAAAATCTCGCCCGCGGAATTTGCTTCAAAATTTCCAAATTTGCTTATAAGTAGCATAGTTTTAACATACCAAAAGATAATTGACGCACCTTGCTTATAAACAAAATGGCGGCACTCTGAACTCGAATTTGAGTGAGTGAAATGTGCACCTCGTGGTTGTAAAAATTCTAAAACTATTATCCCACGTGGAATTGCCTTCAATTTTTTCAAATGCGCTCAGAATTGACGCATATCTTACATATCACAAAATAATTGACGCATCTCACGTGTAAACAAAATGGCAGCACTCTGAACTCGAATTTGAGTGAGTGAAATGTGCACCACTTGATTTAAAAAATTCTAAAAAAATTATCGCCCGCTGAATTTGCTTCAAAATTTCCAAATTTGCTTAGAAGTAGCATATTTTTAACATACCAAAAGATCATTGATGCAGCTTGCTTGTAAACAAAATGGCGGCACTCTGAACTTGAATTTCAGTGAGTGAAATGTGCACCACCTGATTAAAAACATTCTAAAAAAATTTTCACCGGCGGAATTTGCTTCAAAATTTCCAAATTTGCTAAGAAATAACATATTTTTGGCATACCAAAAGATAATTGACGCACTTTGCTTGTAAACAAAATGGCGGCACTCTGAACTTGAATTTGAGTGAGTGAAATGTGCACCAAATGATTAAAAAAATTCTAAAAAAAAATTCCTATTCCAAATTTCTATGTTGTTCACCAATGTACAAAATAGAGATGGGTAACTCATGAGTGGGTCGATTAAAAATTTTTGGAAGTGAGGACCTTTTTTTTGCAAAAAAATTGAGTTTAATTTATCATTGAAAGATTGTATATGTGTGCCCTCTGTAAATGGCCTTGAATACGGAAGCTTAAGATGCTCTAAATCATCGCCATTAATTCTACTCCCAATGATAAGTAAAATTTGACATCGGTGTATTGATTGACTGAAAATAAAATTTTTGGCATGGAGAAGCAATACTGTGACGAAACTTTATAGGTTGAAGGGAAATGTATAAATTTAAAAATCTGTAGCGTGTATCCTCCTGAATAGATTCTATTGCATGTTAAAGCATTGCGAATGGTAACTAATAAACAATTTTGAATTTCCACTACAATTGCGGCAAAAAAAAATCGGACACCTTATTTTGCCTGTATCATCTTAAATATTAAGAATGCCATGCTCAATGTTGAGAAATCAAACACAAAAAAAACACTAGTTACAGTTTAAAACAAGGATATGACTTTAATTTATTAAACTTCGCGTAACTCCCCCCCCCAGTTATACGCCAAATGCGCTGCGTTCACACTAGATAAAAAAAAGGTGTCCAATTTTTTTTGGCCGTAATTGTACATCATCTTAAATATTATTATTCGATGGTTTCCCGAATTACGGAGTATTAATATATTAAATAAATAAATAATAATCGAAATTGCTCCGTATATAGCTGAATCAATTATTTAATAATTAAATATTAATGTTGAAAAATCAAACACAAAGGCTTTAACAACAAACGCTAATTATAATATGACTTTAATTAAATAATCTTCACGCGAAATGCATTATTTATTTATTAAAAAATACAAACCTGGAGTATTCAAGACGGCTCCAATGACGGCATTGTCAAAACTTTTGGTGTCCTTATCGCCGGGTATCCATTGCAGTGCGGTCGACGTTAGCACTTGCTGCAAGTTCTCTGATAGGATGTAGACCGCGGAGTCACTTTGCACGTGCACGAGACAGGTCGCGAGCGCGAGCGCCAACACCGGCAGCTTCATCGTTCCAGATCTGCAACAAGAGAGAGACTGTTTTGATATCTGGCAACGGGATGAGTAGTCGAAGTAGAAAAGTATTTCTTGGTGGGATATACGAGCGTTCGTCGGGTGTATCGATCCGACCGCGAGAGTTTCGCCGCAATGAAGTGAAAATATGTTGCAATAGTCATGTGAAAATATATTAGCCGTATAATTTTATATTATATATTGCTAAATCAAACCCTTTGCACTCGTATGTCGACTTATTGTCGCCAGAATACGTTTTGTCACTAACAAATACGAGTGCAAAAGGTTAAACCTGATGGTTTGACATTAGTCTTCCTAAGTAATTGAGAGTGTAACTGAGCTTGATACTTCAGATGATTGGGTTGGTTTTTGCATATCAATAATCCAAAGCTGTAAGCGAATTAATTCTACCGAAGCGTGAAGCAGGATGAACTAAAGGTGTGATTCCGCGTCCGTCGCTGAGCGTCCGCGTTCCTGGCTGCTCTCGAAGCAGTACGGACGCGCGGTTGATGGTTGGTAGACGCTCCAGAGACATCAGCTCCATAAGTATATCATTGTAGCAGTGTATCGCGACCATCGCCATAGGAATTACTTTTTTAGTGATGCGGCCACGCGTACATTTGCTACCGCGTTACTGAATACTTTCTCACTATTCGCAAACTTTACCTCCAGCTGTCACGATATTTTGGGATGGCTCTACGCATATACAGAAATAGACTGCTCCAAATCGTAATTGTAAACTTTGTGTTTGTTCAAAAATACCAATAAATCAATATTTTTGTTAGTAAGGAGTGGATAAAAAAATATGGTGTATCAGTGAGATTATTGCAATCTATTAAACGACAAACAAGACTGAAATACATAAACGTAGCGGGTAATGAATTCACCGCAGGAAATCACCTTATATTAATGAATGGGCAGGGGGAAAATTTTAGGAAGTAGGTCGATGAAAGCGAAGGAAGCGAAGCAAGGAGCGAGGTAGTACGAGCATGAATAATGCAAACAGAAGTGTAAATTCGCACGATTTTGCATTGAAGAGCAATGCGCGATATTATATTTAAAAGTGCGCTTATATGAGACCGTAATGTGTTCAATTGTTGTGTTTGCTGGCGCCGTCTGGTCTCTGGGAAAACGGAACGAGGAAACTAGTGAAATGGGACGGAAAGAAATGTTTTGTGACAAGAATGATAGTTACATCTGGGGAAGGATAAGACATGCTAAAGATTATAATGACGGTGACAAGAAGGAATGTTAGGTGACAAAGGCGAATGATCAGATATTGACATGCTAAAGATCTTTACGGTGACGGATTTAAGGATTGTGCATTGGTATTTTGTAGGTATGGTTTGATCAATGGATCTTTGCGTGTGCGTCATTACCGAAGACCGTGTTTTCTCGCCTTGGACGACATACGTACATACACATGATTGCGTCTAATTTAACTTATCGTAGAGAGAGTAAACTCATGAAAATGTTCAGCTATCTATGACGTGCACGCAAAGATCTATTGATCAAAGTATATATTTGGAAATCGATACGAGATTGACAGATTAAAAATTTAAATACTGGAGGATTGAAAAAATCAATGTGATATTAATACTTTTAAATCCGCACTTAATAAAACCGTGACGTGTCAGTTGTTACATATTTACTGGCAGCATCAGTTCTCTAGAAAAGCGAAATGAGGTGCTGAAGGAATAGGACGGAAAATAATATTTTGTGACAAGAACTGCTATTACATCTGAAAAAAAATTTGATGTGGCCGTCATGTTACTTTCTCCGACTAGATGCTATCATTTATATTTACGCTTTCATGGTTTATTTTCAATTTAAATCATATTTTAAATGTACATCGAGGGGATGAAACTGACGTTTAAAACGTCAAAATTATGAAAGATGCAAATTTAAAGCTGAGTTTACTCAAAAACTAAAGAGATTTCGGAAAAAACTTATTCTTTATAAGTTGTTCATTTTGGAATTTTCTACAATTATTATTCACATAAATTTGCTGTAACTGTTATCGTTTCACAATTACAAACCAAAAAAAAAAAATATTTTCTCGAATAACAATGATTTTATGAAAAATATTTTCAAGCAAAAGATGTTCATTTCTGTGATGTCTTCAATATTTGTATAAATATTTTTGTGATATTTCTTATATTTAAAAAATGAGAGAAAAGTTTTGAAATAATTCTATACAACTCCCAAATTATTCTATTTTAATAATATAATCAACTTGTTAAATTCCAATAATTTCTTAATGTGTTATAACTGTTTGTTGTTAAACATGCATTTTTTAATTGCGTTGGAAATTGAGCATTTTCTAAGATAAATAAAAAATAGTAGAAATTGTTTAAAAATTCTGAAATAATTCTACACAACTCCCTCATTATAATATTTTAAGAATATAATTAACTTCTTAAATTCCAATAATTTTTTAATGTGTTATAACTGTTTGTTGTTAAACATGCATTTTTTAATTGCGTTTAAAATTGAGCATTTTCTAAAATGAATAGAAAATAGTAGAAATTGTATAAAAATTCTGAAATAATTCCACACAACTCCCACATTATAATATTTTAAGAATATAATCAACTTCATAAATTCCAACATTTTTTGAATGGCTTATAACTGTTTATTGTTAAACATGCATTTTTTAATTGCGTTAAAAATTGAGCATTGAGAGAAAAACAAAAAACGGCTAAGGTAAACACCCACTTCCGGTTAACGAAATTTTACCAAAAGCTTTTCAGCTCTTCGTATTATCAAATAAGACGTATGTTCAAAGTTTCATAACAATTGCTCTATCTAGAGACCTCAAAACGGATATTTCCGCAAAAAAATTTAAAAAAAAATTCACGATCACAATACTTTCTCGTACTTCGTAACGGAGAAAGTAAAAATGAGATATTGAGATCTTTACAGTGGTGCATAAGGGTTCAAATACTGTGGACCAAGGTTGTACATGTTGTGCGCCAAGGCTATAAATTTTATGAACAAAAATATTGAATAGAAGCGGGGATAGGAGAGAACCTTGTGGCACATCTTGTTGCGAGAGAACCTTGTGGCACACCTTGTTGCGAGAATGGAGGGTGTAATGGGACTTAACTAAAGCGCACAGTAAGCAATAGGAGTAGGGATGGGCCGAATGACTCTTTTTTGTGAGTCTTGCAATGAGACTTATTTGCTAGATAAATAAATAAAGGTTTGTTTGCTGTTGAATACACATCTGGGAAATGATGTGAGGTTGGCAGATTAGCCCAGTATTCTATTTTGATGACGCTTGAAATTTTGTAGCTTATGAAAATAATTTATTTGGGGTAATAGGTCTTTCAGTAATTGTATTTTTTCGTCACTACTGAAGATTACTTGCGATTGGAAAATGTACACGATTTTATGTTTTGTTAATGGCAAGTTGAGTTGCCGAAACTATAGTCAACAATAAATAAAATTTGTGTTATAACAACAAAGTAAAAGTGTCTTATTATATTTACAACATGTATAACGAAGTAGAAGCCTTCTCCATAAACGATTTTATTCACTATTGTTAAAATTGCATAATTCTTGCTAAAATTTGAAGCTAAATTTGAGTTTCCTAAAAATAATACGCTGGCTATAAATATGTACAATCTTTACTATTTCCGGCATTTACCGAGTAACCATTGCCAAGAGAGCAAGGAACCTTTCAAAACTTTGGAAGATGCTTGAGCATACTTTTATTCCTGGCAGTGTGCAAAAGATTTGTTGGCCTTACTACCCGAAGCGAACGAACTCAAGAACGCATAATATTTTGAGGAAGGGAATTTATAGAGTGAGGATGACGAGGATGATGATCTTATCCAAAAATCATCCCTAAAAAGAGTTCATCGCTGATGCCAAATGGGAGAAAAGTGAGCCTCTTTATGATAATATGATATGGCGTTAATGTGTTAAAGATCTGGAGTAATGGAACAAGAATTAACGTTTTGTGATAAAAAGTATAGCTACATCTGCAACGGGCTGCGAGATTGCCAGAATAAAGATGTAATAAATTCCAATCGGCGAAAAATGCATGTTAACCAGAGGTGGGCTCTTTTTGGTCAGTTGCCTCAGCGAAAAGAGTCGACCGGAAAGATTTGCCTCTTTGAGTCGATTCGATCATGAGGTAACCACCTCTAATTTCAGACGATTTTAAGTCTTTTCAAAGAGTTTATTGAAACTTTTCCGCCTTGTGAAAAGAATACTATAGATGGAAAAAAAGATAATGAAGACGACACATCCGCAGCAAATTATACCCTTCTTTTGTAATTTGTGAACTGTGGCAATTGTGAAATAAATGAATATGAATATGACTATTGATCTGAAGCATCGGAGAAAGGAAAATACGCTGAGAATGATATGTAGAAGTGAATTCGAAGAAAGTTGTGTATGTATGAAATGTTCAAAGTTAAAAAAAAATTAAGTCGTTACGGTTGTCGTAACATTGTTTTTACTTACGTATAAAACAAAATCTCCTTAAAAAAAATGTGGTAGCAGACGACCTTGATGTCGATGCCAAAATAGTATATTATTACTATTACTTAAACTATTGAGATTAGGAACAGGGAACCCTTATACAATCTGAAAGATAATTGGATCCTACTTGAGAATACGTTACTAAATACAGGGTGTGCCATTTGAAAAAACGAAGTTATACAACTTTATAAGTTCGGTTTTTCTACCGCATTTTTTTTATCACCCTGTATAATTTTTTGTATGAAATCATGGTTGGCTGTATAGTTTGAACCTTTATCCAAATAATTAAAATGATTTTAATCGTTCAACGTCAATCACTAGGGCAAAAATAAAATTTCACCCAGACCATGCATTTCGACAAATCTTCAAATATTTCGAAAACGGCAAACAATAGGTTTAGGGAGTATTGAAGTAACTCACCTTTATTTGCTCCATATAATTCAAAAATGACAAAAAATACAGGGTGTTCCATAAAAAAAAACATAAGTTTGGTCTGTAACTCTGTTATAAATTTAAATATTTTTAGGGCGTGCAGCTCACTTTTATACACAACTTTTGTATAAAACATTTTTCGAAATTTTGACAAATAAGCACGTGATTGACCGTTCCCAGAGCTCTGAAACACCCTGTATATTATTTAATGATTGGGGGGGGGGGGTCATACACTGGGCATCCATGGACCCGCACGGCAACTTCTTCTTTGCGAAAAAGTGACCGCACGGATGGGATTCGAACCCACGACCACGAGGTCCGTGAGCAGGAGCTCTACTCACTAGGCCACCATTTAGCAATATTTACTCCCGGGACAATTTAATTATTTCACCGTAAACGTTTACACCTTTTCCTTCCATTTTAAGTAAATCATATCGAGCACCTACAAATCACTTCATAAACACGATCATATATAGACAAATAACGCCGAGATTTAGTTCACGCAATGACGCGATCGAAAGTTTTTCACATAAACATTTCAAAATTGCTCGATTCCGAGTAGCCATTTATCTTCGGTTAACTTTCGATTTCCAGCAAAGCCGTCACATTATCAATAAACCGACCGTTAGCTGAATAAATCGTCCTGTATATCATTATGGGAACTAGTTTTCTATGACATCACGCAGATACCAGCGAAATGATTAAAATGCCGCGCTTGTGGCGCTACTGCCTTATCAGGTGCAGGTGCGGTTTATTGAAAAATATCCATAATTGAAAAGTGATTATTTACACTTATTCATACGAATCAAATACCGCAAATTAAAATGTTAACACTAAAATTGCATGATAATCTAAAAATAAAAAAATTGAAACATTTTATTTTAACATTAAAATTGCGTGATAATCTAAAAATAGGAAAATTTAAACATTTTTTCTTAGCAATAGGAGAAGCGAAATATGAGCCTAATAAAAACTTAAGTCTGTATCTTGGTACTTTTTTTACTTCAGTGAAAGCTTATCAAGCATGAATAGTAGTGTTCCTACAGTTTTCAAAATTTCATCAAAAATGGCAATTTTTGACGCCTCAACATGAATATTATATCATTTAATATCCGGCGTGGCATTAGCTAGGGAAGTAATTATTTCCAAAAAGTTATTTGTTTATAATCTTTGTAAGACTTAATTTTTTTAACGAATAAAACGTCTCATCCAATAAAGTGCTATATTATGGACTTGTTACATAAATATAGCCTGTTCTCTGGAATCTGGCGGCTGTGTTCGTAAAAGAGGGTCGGAGCTCGGTAAGTAGGGACGTAATATTTTTGATTTCAATCCAATCTTTATTGAGAGGTACTGGTGTATACCAATAGGAGCGAAGGGCAGTAATAAATGTATCGGATGCAATTAGACGAACCACCAATACCTTTTCTTCGAGGGTACAGACCGACTGTTTTACGACCTCAGCCGCCAAATGCCAGCAAACAGACTATAGCTATTATTTAATGTATCTGCAACAAGTGAGGTTTTTCAAGTTTAAAAGTTCGACCAATTCTTACACGTATTTTATAAGAAGAGTGTACAAAAAAAAATCATTCACGTAGTAATAAAATGTATACTTTAATTAAACTACAGATCATGATAATATTCTCTTTTTGGTCGTAAATGATAATTACTTCCGTCTCACTGTAATTAACGCAGCACTCTAGTTTTTAATGGTAATGTACGCATTTATTAAAATGCTGTCAAAGCGAGGATATTACGATGATATTCATGTGCGTCTTTATGGGCACAATGCTTCATTAAGTTTTAGCGATCTTATGAAAAGCGCCGTGAAAAGTTTGCGAGTTAAAATCCGGAATATTAAATTTTGCGCTTATCTGAAATTCGAAATTTCTCTGGGGAATATTTACGGGGCTTGTTATTAGGATCAGGGCGTAGTATTTGAATGAAGCTCGGTTAAACTTAAAACGGGTTAATGTTGATGTAGGAAGTTTCATCATTTGAATAAAACCAAAAAAATTAAACAATTTTCGGCGTTGTATACCACAATTTATAAATAAATTAATTAATAGGGGGATTAAACGTAGAAAACTGTTCCATTTTAAATTAACCTGAAAATCCATCTTTATAGCAACTAGAGATGGGACCCATGGGAAATGAGTTGAGTAGTCAACTCCTGTTTAAATGAGTGACTTAAAATGAGTTTTTTGGCGCATTGACTTATAGTACCTAAATAAATATAAATAGATTTTTATGTAATAAGCTTAAAAATCTTGTATGTAACTACTGCCAGTTCCGATAGATTCGTCTAAACAAGATTTTTTTTCTACGAAATTGTCACAAAAAAATTAAACAAAATTTGCTGTATTAAATTAAAGCGAGGGATAGTACAGTTTATCGCGCATTGCAATAGATGATAATTAGAACACACACCAAGATCAAAAATATGGAAGACACTTCGAAATATTAAAGGCATCCTTCACACAGAATTGCAAAAAATGACGGTTATTGAGCAGATAATCTAATCCCTAAGCAAATAGTAGTACTGTGATACTCACGTGATAACACTGGTACAATTATCATAATATCTATATTTTTGAGCATCGACATCAAGTTACACACGGAATATAAACGAAAAAAAAAATTCCATCCTAGTCCAATTATGTATTTCCTCTTAATTAATTATATCGTATTATAATTAAAATCCTTCCATGATGTAATTCTAAAAGTATTCCTTCATACAAAATCACGGAAAGAAAAATATTTTTAAAAAGCTACACATGGATTTTTTTTACAGAAATATAAAAAAAAATATTTTCTCTTAATTAATTATATCGTATTATAATTAAAATCCTTCTATGATGTAATTCTAAAGGTATTCCTTCACATGAAATCACGGAGAGAAAAATATTTTCGAAAAGCCACACATGGATTTTTTTTTACAGAAATACAAAAAAAAAATTTCTCCTAATTAATTATACCGTATTATAATTAAAATCTCTACGATTAATTCCATATAAAGGTGTCACTTCGTACAAAAACACAGGAAGAAAAATATTTATGAAAAGCTACGCACGGAATATTTCACTCGTGTTATGCAAACACTTTATATAACTTTACGCAAACACACAAAACTTTGCTTTCACTTTCATAAAATGCAATCCCGATGGGACCCCGAAATTCCTCAGCTTACGCCACAAACAAACTAAATTATGGGAACGTAACAACAGCTTACAAAATGTTAACATTATTATTATTTCGTTATATATATTTTTTAAGCAAGTACGACAAAATATTTTTCTTAAACGTTTTCATCATTTATTTGTTGCTATACAATTTTTTTATGCACACGGTATTATTGCTGAAAGAATGACCATTCGTCAGAATATTATTTAGGATAGGATTACCATTCGTCATTTACAGATACAGACATTTTTGTCAAACAAAACGAAATAAAAATTAAAGCAAGACAAAATATTTTGGCATTTAAATCACCTTTCATCATTAACCTGTTGTTAACGAATTATTTGATGCAAACAACATCCGGATATTACTTGTGATGGATGCCCATTCATCAAGTTAGTTTAATTGCCCATCTAGCCAATTTGCCTGGCGGCTGTTTTCACTTAAAAAATGGTACTTTGGCATATAAACTCTAAAGTTTTCAAGGCCAAAAATGCTTAAAATGGCACAACTTGGCAATATTGTGAGTGCTCGACTTGCTGAATCAGTGTACAAGGAAGCGTTAGACACTTTTTGAAGAGCATGCCCTGTTTTTTTTTTTTGGTGTTCTGAAGTGGAAGGTAATGGCGCGAATGCCTTAGCTGTCCAATTCAAGTGGAAGTTTGTAGAGTGAGGTGTATGAATGAATTTTGGTCGACATCTAAGGTCGTTTGTTGGGAGGTCATTCGTAGGGTGAGGTGTAGTTCAGGTCAGCAAGAAACATTGATATAACGCACTTAACTATTTTTCCATTAAGTTACTGTGTTGGTTGTTGCTAGCAGCATATATTCCCATGTTTAATACCATTAAGCTCACCAGTCATTACGTGCTTCATTATTGAATCATTCTGTTTTAATTGGCAGTTGAGCAATAATTAGCGAATGAATCACCATCTACACCACGAATTCCTCGCCATCATTAAAATCCCTGTTAATGCGATCCGACAGGATAAGGCGTCGAAGGAACGGAGCCAAGCATCAATCATCGGGCATTTTTCTCCTCCGCGGAATCCGAGCTCTAAAAAGTCACCTTTCAATCAATCAACGGCTCCTTTGTGCTCGCAGGATAATTATCCGCAGCCCTTCTCTTCTAGAGCAGGAAATGTGCACTTGTGAATACAACTGGTAGTTGATAGTAAGCAATTGTTCATTGAGACAGGTCATTGCCTCATTCGTGTTTATTTTCTGATAAGTGTGTGTGCTTGTTCAATTGATAAATATCAAGTGTGTCGAATCCTCCGGTGGTGTTTGTTCTTGCATCCTGCGGGGTGATTAATGGCGACCCGAGGATCGAGGCACAATCGCAATTATTTCTGGCCGCCGGCGAAAATCTTTGGATGGCTTTATTAACGGCGGAGGTGTAAAAGAAAGGTTTACAATTTAAAAAAATCTTGCGGTTGTAAAGTGTTTCAGAAAATAGAAGGGAATTTGTTGCCAACAATTTTGTGTCATGAATAATCTTTGCTCTTTTAAAAGTAAAAGTATTGTTTTCCGTAAAATTTTTGAATTCCAAATTTCATTTTCGATCGTTTTGGAAAATGGTATTTTGTGGTTGCTATATCTCAAAAGTTTTAAACAGTTTTAGCAAAAATCTTGCGATTGTAAAGCGTTTCAGAAAATTAAACGAATTCCCAACAATTTCCAACATTTATTGTCAAATTCGTAGTCAACGATTTTGGGACATTATGAAGTTTTACTGAAAAACATGAAAGTATTATTTTCCGAAAAATTTTTGTGTTCCAGAAAATTGAACGAATTTACATTTATTGCCAAATTCGTAATCAACAATTTTGAGTGATTATGAATTATTTTTGCAGTCTTTTAAACAAAGTTTTACTGAAAAATATGAAAGTATTATTTTCCGAAAAAATTTTGTGTTTCAGAAAATTAACGAATTTACAACATGTATTGCCAAATTCGTAGTCAACAATTTTGGGTCATTATGAATTATTTTTGCAGTCTTTTAAACAAAGTTTTACTAAAAAACATGAAAGTATTGTTTTCCGATTTTTTTTTTCAATTCGAAATGATTTGCGGATGGGAAATTCTGCGATTAATGGATGAAAGAAGACAAAGAACAAAACGATCCAAAACGAAGCAAAGTTAAAAGTCAATTGTTAGAGCAAAATATTAAAAATATGAAAATGGAAATTTTGGGAAATGTCCTTTTGTGGTTGATATAACTCAAAAGTTTTAAAATAAACTTTTTGGAAAATGGCATTTTGTGGTTGCTATATCTCAAAAGTTTTAAACAGTTTAAAAAAATCTTGCGATTGTGAAGCGTTTTAGAAAATTGAACGAATTTCCAACATTTATTGCCAAATTCGTAGTCAACAATTTTGGGACATTATGAAGTTTTACTGAAAGTATTATTTTCCGAAATATTTTTGCGTTCCAGAAAATTGAACGAATTTACAATATTTATTGCCAAATTCGTAGTCAACAATTTTGGATCATTATTAATGGTTTTTGTAGTCTTTTAAACAAAATTTTACTGAAAACCATGAGAGTACTGTTTTCCGAAAAATGTTTGGATTCGAAATGATTTGCGGATGGAAAATTATGCAATTAATGGATGAAAGAAGACAGGGAACAAAACGATCCAAAACGAAGCAGACAAAAAAAAGTCAATTATTAGAGCAAAATGTTAAAAAAAAAATGAAAATGGAAATTTTGTGGTTGCTATAACTCAAAAAGTTTTAAAAGAAACTTTTTGGAAAATGGCATTTTGTGGTTGCTATATCTCAAAAGTTTTAAACAGTTTTAAAAAATCTTGCGATTGTAAAGCGTTTCAGAAAATTCAACGAATTTCCAAAATTTATTGCCAATTTCATAGTCAACAATTTTGGGACAACATGAAAGTATTATTTTCCGAAAAATTTTTGCGTTTCAGAAAATTGAATGAATTTCCAACATTTATTGCCAAATTCGTAGTCAACAATTTTGGGACATTATGAAGTTTTACTGAAAAACATGAAAGTATTGTTTTCCGAAATTTGTTTTAATTCGAAATGATTTTCGGATGGAAATTCTGCAATTAATGGATGAAAGAAGACAGGGAACAAAGAATCCGATCCAAAACGAAGCAAACTTATAAGGCAATTATTAGATCAAAATGTTCAAAAAATTGAAAATGGAAATTTTGGAAAATGTCCTTTTGTGGTTGTTATAACTCAAAAGTTTTAATATTGTTTATACTGGAGGCTACTAATTCGTTATACATTTTAAATATTATAAATATAAAACACTTTCAACTTTGTTTTGTATAACTTATATATATATATATATATATATATATATATATATATATATATATATATATTTTCTTGTTTGAAAATGGTAATTGTATTACCGAAACTTGAGTCACAAAAATAAATATATAAGTTATACAAAACAAAGTCAAAAGTTTTAAAAGAACTTGAGGTTTTCTTGGCTGAAAAGCTCGGAAAAATTTTCCAGGAAATGTTTTGATCCATTAGTGCAAAGAATTCTTTATTCATTTTAGAAAATTTCTTGTAAGTGAATGAATTAATTAAAATTGACACAATTTTTACTGAAAAGCTGAAAACTGTTATAATTTTCTAATAAAATTTTCGATTCTGCAATTCTTCATCCAATTTAGGAAATGTCTTATAGAATACAAGTAATTAATAAGAACTGAACTTTTTTTTGTTAATATCTCACATCCAACTATTAATTTTAGACGAAATTTAAGATGAAAAGCTTTTGTTAAAATGTTATCGATTAATTGTGGCGGAATTGCTGCAATGAATTCCTCATCCATTTGAGGAAATTTCTTGTAGACCAATAAACTAAGTACAATTATCTTTGTTAACAACTCACATCCAACAAATCGCTTTAAAAGAATCGTAAGGTTTTTCAATTGAAAAGTTTTTGGTAGAATTTTCTGATAAAATTTTCCATTAATTTCTGCCTGAAATTCTACATCCAATTTAGGAAATTTCTTGTAGAATAAAAGTTATTAATTAGAATTGAACTTTTTTTGTTAATATCTCAGATCCAACAAATCGGTTTCAAAGAATCTTAAGGTTTTCTTGACAGAAAAGTTTTTGGTAAAATTTCCTGATAAAATGTTCGATTCATTTCTGGCTGGAATTCTTCACCCAATTTAGGAAATTTCTTGTAGAATAGAAGTCATTAATTAGAATTGAACTTTTTTTGTTATTATCTCACATCCAACAAATCGCTTTAAAATAATCTTAAGGTTTTCTTGACAGAAAAGTTTTTGGTAAAATTTCCTGATAAAATTTTCCATTAATTTCTGGCTGAAATTCTACATCCAATTTAGGAAATTTCTTGTAGAATAAAAGTAATTAATTAGAATTTAACTTTTTTGTTATTATCTTACATCCAACAAATCGCTTAAAAATAATCTTAAAATTTTCTTCACAGAAAAATGTTAAAGGTAAAATTTCCTGATGAAATTTTCGATTCATTTCTGGCTGGAATTCTTCACCCAATTTAGGAAATTTCTTGTAGAATAGAAGTAATTAATTAGAATTGAACTTTTTTGTTATTATCTCACATCCAACAAATCGCTTTAAAATAATCTTAAGATTTTCTTGACAGAAAAGTGTTAAAGGTAAAATTTCCTTATGAAATTTTCAATTCATTTCTGGCTGGAATTCTTCACCCAATTTAGGAAATTTCTTGTAGAATAAAAGTAATTAATTAGAATTGAACTTTTTTGTTATTATCTCACATCTAACAAATCGCTTTAAAATAATCTTAAGATTTTCTTGACAGAAAAGTGTTAAAGGTAAAATTTCCTGATGTAATTTTCGATTCATTTCTGGCTGGAATTCTTCACCCAATTTAGGAAATTTCTTGTAGAATAGAAGTAATTAATTAGAATTGAACTTTTTTGTTATTATCTCATATCCAACAAATCGCTTTAAATTAATCTTAAGATTTTCTGGACAGAAAAATGTTAAAGGTAAAATTTCCTTATGAAATTTTCGATTCATTTTTGGCTGGAATTCTTCATCAAATTTCTTATAGAATACAAGTCATTGATTAGAATTTAACTTTTTTGTTAATATCTCACATCTAGCAAATCGATTTAAAATAAACTTGTGCGGAGGTTAAGCAACAGAAAAAAAAAATTGTCCAAAAGCGTTTGGTAAACTTTTCCGATTCATTTTAGGAAGCATTACTGCAACGAATTCTTAAGCCAAATGACACTTTCATCCAACAAATCGTGTGATTAACAAACAACGTTCTCTAACGTATTTATTTATTAAAGACAGGTAGAATTTGATTCTTAAGGCCGGAACAGGAATCCAATAAAACGTTATTCACGCTCCTCTGGAAGTTGACAAGCGCCTCCTGCTTCTGGAATGTTTCCTCCAGTATCCATTAATGGAAACGTAACCTTTTTGATACCTTATCTCCGGGTCTAAATTGTATTGCGTCACGAAACCTATCCCCTTAGGTAATAAATGAAGGCCAACGGGCCTCTCCATTGTCGCACCTTCCCAGGAAGGAACACAAAGGCGGTTTCGGTTTATCTCCTTTTTATGTCTCCGAGGGGGCAACGGCACTGCCGAGGATTTCTTGTAATGCAAATAAATTTTGTGGGGTAGGTAATAAAATGGGGGGGCATTGTTGCGGATGAGTACGGTTGGATAGGTTGAGTTCTAAGTGAAGTTCTCTTATTGGGAATAGATGAATTAAATATATTTTTGAAAAAAAAACGAAGCGAAACTAAATATATGAATATTCATATATTCAGGCTATATTTCGTTTCGTTTTATTGAATCTATTTAATGCTTTCTGCAAAAAGTAAGGTTGTTTCCAATTTATTTGTTATTTAAATACATTTTTGTAGATTTAGATCTACAATCAAGATATACCACGAAGTAAACGCCGCCAACATTAAACATTTAAACAAATACATTTTTTTTTTCAACTGTAAACTTCTATCAATAGAAGTCAGAGTTTCTCAAAGTGAGGATTTTTTTTTGTTGTGGCTGGAAACAATCATTTGTAACCCAGTTTGCGTTTAGCTTAATATGCAACGTCATGAAATGATAACATTACGTCCTGGAACGCAACACAGTACAACGCCTCTGCGTCAACAATTACATCCACGATCTCGGGTTGCACACGCCTCGGTCATAACAACAAAAAAAATTGTTTAAACTCCACTCAAATAATCTTGATGCCTGGGGATGTACGTCATCCCTATTTCGGCGACGGCGGAGACTCTCCGAAATCGCATTATGTCTCGAACATGGGTGTTCCGCTTGGCTAAGTAGAACGTGAGAATCTCAACCTCTTTTGTGGGGAAGGCACCTATTGATTCCGATCTATTTATACTGCCAATGGGAATAAAAGTTCACATGCATACACTGACCGATTCAATTTTATACGCTTCATTAAGCGGCCGCCTCGCCGGATTTATCTGAATCAGGAGAAAGATTGCCTTCATTATGTCATTCAATGATTACCCAATAATGGCGGTGATTGTATATCATGAATATAATTACCGGAGATGCGGGATGCTTTGCTTGGGCCATCATCGAGAGTTCATCTCTGCTGAAACCCGACCAATGTGGTAGAATTTCAAAAACAAATATACGTCAACGAACAAGATTTCATCATTGTAGCGGAAGAAAAATAAAACTTCAAAAACCAACGTTAATGAACTGCAACCGCGATTTATCAAGTATTCCAAGGTACCGAAATATCTGAAGGTGAAAGTGTCATCGCAACCGAATTCATGTGTAAATATTGAAAACACATTGCAATTGAGTACAGAACCTTGAACCAGAGTTTAACCGGGGAAGAAAGGTCACACGTGTAAAATCCGTGAGTATTTTTTCCATATTTACGAAGCTCCTCCGTTCCGACGTTTCTGGGCGGGTCGTGACCCGTGAATCTTTTGATTTCCGAAAATAGTAAACATGGCGTTCCCACAAACGCATTTTCGGTGTTTTATCTCCATAACTGCACAATGTGTACAAGGGCGTTTTCAACCATCATACATTACGTGTAACAACAAACCTTATAATTTAAAAAAAAATCGTTTGTCGAAAGTATGTCTGTCTCAGTTCTGAGACGTGGAGATTCCGCCGCCGTGCGGGCCTCCCGATTTTCGTTCGTGGAAACTTTAGGGTTTTGCTGGGAGGTCGGGGAAAACAGACGCGGGATTGCTAACACTTCGAGGAACCCATTTTTGGTTTTACCGACACCGGAAATTTCAACCGGGTGAAAATGCATTGAATTTCATTGAAACGTCAAAAAATCTGCCGAGCTCTTTCTATTGGTCGAACGGCGGCCATATCTAAAATTCCGCCAATCAGGAAGATTTTCAATGTCCTTGTGCTTTTTGGGAAATTTAATTTTTTACCTCCAGATTCCGAAATGACGAAGCAACGAAACTTGGCAGTTTTGTAGTAAATTAATGGGGCTACAACTTTTAGGGGAATCATTTTTGGGCGGGAGGCACGGCTATCGAGCTGCATCGCGTCAAACTTGCTTTTTTGTTCAACTGTTTTTGGAGCCAAAATTTTCAAAAAAGTGCTCAATTCGAATTTGTAGAGCACGAATACATCCTTCATGTCCGTGAGTTTCAACTTTTGCAAGACAGTATTAACAGAGATACCTAAAGTCATTCGCGTAGGTGAGCTTCTTCCGTCCTATTCTTCTCTTCCCTTCGCCTTTTCCTTAAAGAATTGCACTTTTCACCTCGAATAATATGGCCAAGGTAAAAAACTTTCCTCTTCTTTACAATTCTGTACAACTCATGGTCTTCGAGGCCCGATGACCTCTTCGTTCCTTTCTCTGTCGACCCAGGATATTTTGGGCATTCGTCATAGTGTTCACATTTCGATTGAATTTACTTTCGGCGTCATAACACTTGACCATCCTGTATCTGATTCGGAAGTCAAGGTTGCTGCTCTCTTTTTACTGAACAGATGTAATTCGTAAATATTTATTTTTTAGGGATTAGGCTTCAGTTAGTTATTAGTTAAAATACTATTGTATAACCTTTCCAAAAGCATTAACATGTTTCTAGACCTCACAGCTAATTAAACGTTAAAGGATAAAAGGCAGAGAAAAGAGGTGCAAAAATTGGATAGTTTATTGTTATATATATGATACTAAACGAGTAAGGAAAGTTTAGTCGCCCAAAAAAAACCGCTATGAAGGGGCCCCGGCCGACCGGCACAAAAAATTCGCCCATAAATGAGGATTTTGAAAATCGCATCCCCCAAAACTCGCCCTTAAAACGGGAAGGGGGGGGGGGGGGTAAACCTCACCACTTATCAAGGGAAGCTTTTAGAACCGGTCCCGTCGTATCGTTTCACCCCCACCCCCGGGGGGATTTTTGGAACGCAGATTTTCGATTTTTGCAAGTTTCCAAAAAAAATATCTCCTCCGTAACCCCCGGAGCTGGACGATCCCGGTATATCTTAAAATTATCTTAAAGAAAAAATCTAAAATTGATCGAGCCACTATTTTCAATTTTTGCCCCGTTTCCGAGATTTGATTAAAAAAAATCTTCTTTTCAGGACGTATTTTTTTTCTTTTCAATTAGAAAGCTGATGACAGAAGCGATGACTGACTTTCATTGGGAATTTTTCCAAAATTTTTGGAACCAGTTGCTTTTCTTACATTTTTACATTTCACACGTATTTTTTTTATTTTCAATTAGAAAAGCTGAAACTTTCAGGGATGACAGAAGCGATGACTGACTTTCATTGGGAATTTTTCCAAAAATTTTGGAACCACTTGCTTTTCTTACATTTTTACATTTCACAAATTCACATAAAGAACACAATTTCACATACATCAAACTTTACCCTAGGAAAAACTAGTTGTACCAACTATAAAAATATTCAAAGATATTGTTATTGGCTAAAATTTATTATGATTGGCGTTAATGGATTTTTGAGAGTTTTGAGTCGTAAGCAAGTCTTTAAACCTTTCACCCAACAATCAAGAATTGCGCCAGAAGGCCCACCCACAAAGATGGCAAATAAAATTTTCATGAAAAGTTGTAAATACACTTTGGTAAACAATAATAAGCATTCCCTTTTCGTCATCAACTTCCACAGTGCAATTAATTCGAGTTTAAAGGCCGAAATTAATTACAACAACTATCGCCAGTTAGAGAAGGTTTTAATGAAAAAAAAACAGGACAGCCCGTGAATGCGATGTTGCCAATTGTACATTTCTTTTAAGTGGCTCCTGATGGCTTATACAATATTTTAGCATCGACATTTTCGTTTCAGGATTTTTATGTAGAATGTCGCCACGTGTTGATCATCCGCCAATTTATACACACACGATATGTATATGTAATGAAAATTGCATAATTTACCAGGGGCGGCTCGTTCTATAGAGCCAAGGAGCCATGGCACTACCTGTAGATTCAAGCTCAGCAAGAATTTTTAATTAACTCTTAAAACACTTTTTGCCAGTTACTTTGGTATAGGAAGATAAATCGTTTCTTCTTTCTTACAAAATTGAGGGGCGGGGGGGTATATTGTATATGTGGCTCTACCATCAATATGTTCCACGAGCCGCCACTGTAATTTACGATATAAATCAGGAAGAAGTTTGGCGCCCACGTGACAACGCCAATGACGAAATTCAAGCAGCAAATCGTAGTTTTAGCACCATTTCCATTAATCAATGGACGCATACATCAAGCAATGAGTAAGACTCCAACATCGGTGGGCGTCGATTCACCAGTGCAGTACGTCCAGATTAAGGTCACCTGTTTCGTTAAATTAATCAATAAAAGGCCGTACATGATTACCGGGCAGGATTTATAAGACTCGATGCTCCTCCGTGGGAATTGAATTTATTTCAGTGAAGAACTCGTGATGTAATTAATGTTGCTCGCTGATTACATCGATTGTTCGTGGTAAATGATGCGCGGCTTCGCTCGTCAGATGGTGGTAGGTGCACTTTTCGGGCTGCCCAGACAAATGAGAATGACACGCATTACGCACGAGAGGGTGAGTTCGAACACGTGGAACCCTTTGAGGTTAACGGGGCAGAATAAACGCGCACGTTGCGTCTGGAGCACTTGCTGTCCTGTTATCTGGGTTTTTCGCGTGATAAACCTAGAGCGATGGTAATTGCGTTGAATCATTTGGTAATATTGGTCTCCGCGAGCTTGATGATGTAAATTCTGATAACGAAATATGTGTGAGTAGTAGTAAAATAATTTTTTCGCCTGCCTCTACCGAAACCATAAAAATCGTGTCGAAACTACGATTTAGCGTATCTAGGGCCGAAAAAATAATATGCATGATCTAGACAACCTTCCGCGGAATATGAGTAAGCTATGCAAACATCTGACAGTGACAGTTCAATGGTGCGCGATATAAAATTTCCTGAAACACTGTTTTTACTTAAGGCAGGCGAAAAAATATCGAGTGTAACTCATGCCGAAATACTTTAGCAACCCTTTAGCGACGGGTTGCTAAAGCCTATTTTCAACCCTTGATACACTTTATACTATATTGACATCACACATATTTCACAAGCATGCACATAGGCATGCAATCAAAAGGCCAACGACCGAAGTCCCTCAGTCAAATTTTGCTAATATTTCGTCTTGCTCCAACTATGATTAAGTTAACCGAGATGTGTTCAAATTTCAAGGCCATAAATAAGAGGTCATTCTTAAAGCTTCACATCATCACATCATCATTTAGATGCGGCCTCTAATGATCTATCTGACTTTGCTTGGGATATTCGTACAGCCATAACTGAAACCCACGTTTAGTTTTTCATCATCGAAGAAACCGTACACCGTAAATCTTGATGAAATTGAATACTCCGCGTACACCCATTTGTTAGATACTTATTTATTACGGAGCATCCTTAACCACCTATCAGCCGGCGACTCCTAGATGCATAATTTATGCGAAACTTTATATTCCGATCCGTCCACGGTTCGATAAATCAGCGACCGGTGTCGCTTTAGCCGGTAATACCGCACTTTATTAGAAAAGCGACAGGGTGGGATTTATGGTTGCATTTATGACCTACATATGGCGATGCCCATGAATATAAATTAAAAAGAAACACGGAGTCGTATTTTTCAAATTAAACGTGCCCATAGATGGAGAACAATGTACTCATTTGTTGATAAATTAAGATCCGTGAAGATTAATTGTGCTTGTGATTCTTTTAATTATTACGAGGATCTAGCCGTACCCAGGAAGAAGGAACACCTGCTCGGTGAATTTAATATTCACGTCGTGCTGTGTGTATCATGTGGGTGGTGGGTTTCAATTGATTTATTTTTCGGTTGGAATGCCTGGGTAATTGTTGTGTAATAAAAATTAATAGATGTCTGTTTCCTGCTGCTTAAAACGATTTGATGGTTTTATTTGGACCACCTTTTAATCCGATCGGATCTGATGGTTTAAAACTACATGACCAGATTGTGGAATAAACTATCCAATCTAATTATGTATGTTCTCTCGTTACAATAGCATAACAGTTTGAATTCCAAGATCTTATTCTAAGATTGGTGCTACCTTTTAAGATATACACCAATGTTCCTGTAATACGTACACGAGATAACTGGTATGGAATATGGAGAACATTTAGACTAAATTCATTATTAAAAGTTTGAGATAGTGGTAGGATTTTTATAGTTAGTGTGATCTATTTAACTTGTAACTATTTTGCTTAGTGATACTCTATGAGAAGTTTGTTAGTTTGTTTATTCGGCATTACTTTTTAGTTTTTGTCTAAAATCTTTGCTGGGAAAAAATTCGTTCGTCACCGGTTACTTTGCTCAATTTTGTGGGATACGCACGGACGACGGCGCAGCGCAGCGGAGCCATCGCCCGTCACCAATTAAAAATACATGGGGCATTCCGCGAGAGATTTTTTTTTTTTTAAATGTAATGACTACGTCAAAATGTACGTCTACTTGTCCCTAAACATCGTGAATTTTTTCAGTTTTTTTTCGCTCGCGTTTCCGAGATATCCAGGATTCAATATAGAAAAATCCAGGTTTTTATCCATTTTTCTCAAACGTTCATGTGAAAATAACTTTAAATAGACGCGTTTTCATGAAAAATTCATAAGAACCAAAGTTGCTCGGCTTGGATAAACAAACAAGATCCATAGGTGGATTTTTTTTTGGGGCGGAAACATAACCTTAAAAATGCGTTTTTCCGGAAAATTCGAGGAGAATCTATTTTCGCCCATTTGCAAATGGCTTATCTTGCTCTGTAAACTTAGATAAATGTGTCGAGAATAATATGACAAATTTTCAGAGTGGTTCTCGACAAGCATCAGAAGCAATATCAAAAATAGCCATAAAAAAAAGAGGCAAAAAATTGAATAATTCGGGAAAATAAAAGATGACAATGCAACATGTATCCCGGATGTTTCCGAGGTTATTTCCCATGAAAAATATGCTTCAAAAGTAAAGCAGAGTACCCCGAAAACCCACTTCAATCCTCAAGACATACATTTTTACTTTCTCCGTTACGAAGTACGAGAAAGTATTGTGATCGTGATTTTTTTTTCAAAATTTTTTTTTACGGAAATATCCGTTTTGGGGTCCCTAGATGCCATTTCAACAATTTCTGGAAAAAAAATTGTGTCTGTGTGTGTGTGTGTGTGTCTGTGTGTGTCTGGCTGTGTGCGCTGTATCTCAAAAACTAATAGAGCAATTGATATGAAACTTTGAACATACGTCTTATTTTTTGTACACCGGAAGTGGGTGTTTACCTTAACTGTTTTTTGTTTTTTGACAATATTTTCTTAAATATGAAAAATATCACAAAAACATTTAAACAAACATTAAAGACAATAAAGAAATGAAGATCTTTTGCTTCAAAATATTTTTCATAAAATTATTGCTATTTGAGAAAAAAAATTATTAAATTTTTTTAATTTCTGGCTTATAATTATAAAACGTTAATAGTTACAGCAAATTTATATTTTTTAATTTGAAGTATAATTTTTCGATCTTTCATAATTTTGACGTTTTAAACGTCAGTTTCATCCGAGTTTACGCAACGCTCGATGTACATTTAAAATATGATTTCAATTGAAAATAAACCATGAAAGTGTAAAAGTAAATGATGATACCATCGGAGAAAGTAACATGATGGCCACATCACCATTTTTTTATGGCTATTTTTGATATTGCTTCTGATCCTTGTCGAGAACCGCTCTGAAAATTTGTCAGGTTATTCAAAGTTATTTTCACATGAACATCTGAGAAAAATGGACAAAAACCTGGATTTTTCTATATTGAATCCTGGATATTTCGGGAACGCGAGCGAAAAAAAATCTGAAAAAATTCACGGTGTTTAGGGACAAGTAGTCGAACATTTTGACGTAGTCAGGAGGCCAACTTATATTTCGAAAAAAAATCTCTCGCGGAATGCCCCATATATACAGGGTATTTTTATCGTGGGCCATAGGATTTTATATGCTAAAAATTATACCTTGTATTAATGTATATTTTATCATAAAATTTTGAAGGAAATTTTAATTAGTAATATAAATCAATTATTTTTCTACATGATGTGCTAGTCAGAATAATTTAAACATGTTTTATTCCATTAAAAACTGAAATTATTTAAAATAAATAACTGAACAAACATAATCAAAGTACCTTGAATTTCTGAAATGTCACATTGATTAGTGAATTAATTTCATTTTTTAATGGAATAAAACATGTTTAAGGTAATCTAATTAAGCGCATCATGTGGAAAAGTAATTGATTTATTACTAACTAAAATTTGCTTTAAAATTACATGTTGAAATATGCATTAAAACAAGGTATAATTTTTAACATGTAAAATCCTATGGCCCACGATAAAAAAACGTACTGTATATATATATTTTTTTTTATTAAAAAAATTATTAAAGAAGACAATTTTATCTAAAAGTAGCTTTAGCTTGAAAAACTAGTTTTATACTAATCCTCTTGCCTAGATTTCAAGGTAATCACCCTTGTTTTTTTTATATAAAAAGGAAGGATGGTTGACAGGAATTCGGGTTGGGGAAGCGCTGATGATTTGGGAATTGACGTAGCCACATAGGGCATTCTGCCACAACCGGTAATTTGTATAATAATCATTTATAATGATAAAAGGGGACATACACTAAACATCCATGGACCCGCACGGCCATTTTTCGTTCCGCGCGGATGGGATTCGAACCCACGACCACGAGGCCCGTAAGCAGGAGCTCCACTCACCGGGCCACCGCGGTCCCCACCCTTGATTTAGATCAACAATTTGCATTTTCATCCATTTTAACAATTCGCCGAATAACACAACGCCAATATTTTTCCCCACGTTGCGAATACGAAATAATTGAATCGTGTTCGTCGAAACGTGAATTATTAAATTTTATTATTAAATACAATCGCGTGGATATTTGCATGTGGTGTCGCTTGTATTTATATAATGAAAGCCCCCCTGAAAATGTTGCCATCGATTTTTCGCCTGCCGGCATTGCACACTCTCTCTCGTCGACGTGACGGAATTATTCAGAACGCATTATTACCTCCAGTTGAGAATTAGTAATAACATTGTGTCGGTACAATGGATGATAAAATAAGTGAAGATTGCTATCGCGGTCCCCGGACCCGAATAAATATGGATTATAATGTATTCATCCGGACGGTCGGTGCCTAATCTGGAATGGTTTCGTAACAATGGGCCCCCATGATGTAAAGTGTGTAATATTCATATGCCGATTGAAATACGGTGCATTATTTCCGAATTGGGTTTTGTTAGGATAAGTTTATGCTGTTACATAGTTTCATCAATATGAAATGTTGAAGGTTTTGTAGGTCTATTCAAATATTACGGAAACTGGGTTCGTTTCGAAATTGATGTTAATTCAATTAAGAGGCTACTAAATAACGCGTTATTTTTCATATGTCAAAGTTTGAGCTGTCATTTTTGACATGTAAGTACAGTACTAGGGGCGACCCGTTGGTGTAGTGGGTACAGGCGAGCGTTTGTGCCGGTTGCACCGCGTGCCGTCTGGGTTCGAATCCCAGCCCGGCCGAAAGATTTTTCGGGGATCGAGAAGTATTCGATCGGGTCCATGGTTGTTGTGTATACGTCTGACATTATTCATTTATTCATTTGTTCATTTATTCATCCCAAAAATTAAAAATACAAAATTACATATTCGATCTGACTGAATGGGACATGTCTAAGTCATAAAAAGTACAGTAATACCGAGCACTCGAGACGTGCGCAGAGTGAGCAAGTATTCGGAGAACGCGACAACAAATCTCCGGAGGAAATTGAATTTAAGATGATCACTGCGCAACACGCCGCGAGTGCTTGGTACAACTCTAGGTTAGTCAACGAAAATGGAAGGATACACGCTTGCACAACGCACCGAAATTGTGAAAATTCACTACAAAAATTATCAAAATTTCTGCCTCCAATTAGGATATAAGATTACCCGCGTATTTTTTGCCTATATCGGGAAGATATATTCGGAAAACTTTCCTTTACTCAAAATTGTTCTGTATGCATTTTCTTATAATAATAAAAATCATTTATTTCCCAACAGATTAGAAACCTAGTTACAGGAAAAGTAGAAAATAAAGCTAAAGTATAACATAAATACCTAAAATTAAAATTAATCTAAAGATAACTACAATAACTAACTAAACCGTGACAATATTAATAATTCTCTATTTTTCTTTATAAAGAAGAAGAAACACAGAAGTTACAGTAATTCTTGTTGTTTATTTGCCAGTTATTATTTGATTTTCAATTTTTTTATATCATAACTGATAATTTGTAATATCATAAATTACAGTTGTGTGTGACTCCTTACGTAATACTGTGAATATAAGCTATGCATCACAATCTGAGCAGCGTTGTGAGAATTTCAGATGAATCATCCACGCAAGATATTCATGCGAATGAAGTAAATCATACGAAATGGAACCTCGTCCTTGGGAAATTTCCAAATTTAACATAAAGTTATGTAAATTCCTTTCAATGAAATAAAAGGCCATATTCTTCCACATTGCCACAAACGTGAAATATTGTGTGAATGCATTAATTTATGAGAGGTTTAATGGGAGTGTGCTAAATTGATGAAATTCTTATTTGGCAATACATTTAATTAACACGCCGATTCTGTATGATTTTATATGCATAAAGATAAAGACAAAACAAATTTAATGTATGATTTTATATGTATAACATATATTATTAAAAAATATTAAAAACTGTGTTGATCAATTTTTTTAATGTAGTTTAAAATTTTCCTTGAAGTGTCTACTTTTTGTAGAAACTGCTCAGTTCAAAATGGCCGCTTCAATATTGAGGCTGGAAGGGACGAAGGTATAATACTAACATTCTTGAATTTCCTCAATTACAGTGTGCGTCATTGTGTTGCCAAGAAAGGAATTAATAAGAAGAAGTGGCGGAATGGTCAAACCTATGCCAAAAAAAAACAAACAAAAAAATAAGAAGAAGGCAAAATTTTAACATATTAATCGTGAATGACGTATCTTTAGACATGCCCGTGAAAAATTATCCAAACTTTGCATTGATAAAAAAAGGCTGCACTGGTTCAAAATTGTACTTTTTTCAGCTTTGTGAATTCCAAATATAGTGCCACAGAAATTTTGAATGAATAATATGTCTTTATAATGACCCAAAGAAAATTATCCGAACTTGCAGTAATAAAATGGCGATGATAGAAAGCAAATTGGAATTGCTTTGTAAATTCTACATTTGTTTCGACGAATACTTAAAAGTTTGATAAATTAATCTTAAATAATGAGTCTTTAGAATTAGAATTGCACAAAGAACAACATGCCTTATTAAACAAAAAGGCAGTGCTAAAAAAAATTGTTGATAATCAAAAATTGACGGTTTCCAAAAATGCGACAAATGCTTAAAATTTTGACAAACTAATGTGCATTTAGAAAATTATCAGAACTTTGCTGTAGGGATGGACGATATTTCACGTACTTGTGATTTTTCACTAGTATTGAAAAATCACAGCTCGTTACTGTTACTAATAGGCGAATTTCACTGCTACTTAAAATCACTGCTACTTAAAATTACTACTACTTAAAATCACTGCTACTTAAAATCACTGCTACTTAAAATCACTGCTACTTAAAATTACTACTACTTAAAATCACTGCTACTTAAAATCACTGCTACTTAAAATCACTGCTACTTAAAATTACTACTACTTAAAATTACTGCTACTTAAAATCACTGCTACTTAAAATCACTGCTACTTAAAATCACCGCTACTTAAAATCACTGCTACTTTAACCCATTTTTTCCCACTGTTCCATTAGTGAAACATCTATATTTTCGAAGAATTGCACGTGCACCAGCGTTCTGCGCCATTTGTTTATGATGAATTTATGATTGGTAAGACCACTGTGCACTAAAGGAAAACGCACGATTGCCGTTTGAACTGCACTATCTTTTGACACTATTTCATTAATTTGTATTGCAAATTTGTATACTAATTTTTGAAAATAAAGACTTAAATAAATAAATAAATAAATAAAATCTTTTGTGTTCAGAACATTTGAAAAAAAAAATCGTTGAGCAAAAACGGGTTAAATCACTGCTACTTTAAATCACAACTACTTAAAATGACTGCTATTTAAACTGTGACTTGAACTGTGATTGCTTCTTAAAATCACAACTGTTACATAAACAGTGATTGCTGTTTGCATCTGTTACTTAAAACGTGATTGTAAGAAGACAATCGAGAATAGCATTTCTATATTTTTTTTTATTTTCGTACTCCCATTTACTCTTACGCTCATGTTCGAATTATGATTTTCATCAACTGAAAAACAAATATATAAAAACAATTGCTTCAAATGATAAACCCAAAATGACTCAAAATTCATTTTAATTTAAGATTCAGTGCGAATATCTAAACATGCATTTTGAAATAATACCACGAAACCAATTTTGAAATTGCAAACTTTATGAACTGAAAAATAAAAATAAAAACAATTCACCAAACTACGAAAATCTCCAAATGCTCCTCCTCGTTCTGGTGCTCAAAAGATTAAAATAAAAATCTTCAAAAATCCATATATCTATTGAATATTGTTGTATTTATAAAAACCCAATTGATTGAGCGGTATTTGGGCCATTGAGGATATTTTTTGATAAAATTTTGCCTGCATGTTTTATATTTTCTTCTGCGATGTTTTTGTTAGAGTTCTCAAAAAATTAAAATGGGAATTTTTAAAAATTTTGAATTAACAAAAACCAAATTGATTTTGAATAGGCAATACTTCGGCTGTTGAGGATAATTATGGAATTTTTCCTGCATTTTTTATATTTTTTTCTGCGATGTTTTTGTTCTGGTGCTTAAAAAATTAAAATAAAATTTTTTAAAAATCCATAGTTCTATTGAAAATTGTTGAATTTACAAAAACCAAATTTATTTTAAATAAGCGATACTTCAGCCATTGAGGATGAATTTGTAAGGAATTTTTCCTGCGTTTTTTATATTTTTTTCTGCAATGTTTTTGTTCAGATGCTCAAAAAATTAAAACAAAAATTTTTAAAAATCCATATTTCTATTGAAAATTGTTGAATTTACAAAAACCAAATTTATTTCGAATAAGCGATACTTTAGCCATTGAGGATGATTTTGTATGGAATTTTTCCTGCATTTTTTATATTTTTTTCTGCGATGTTTTTATTCAGGTGCTCAAAAAATGAAAAAAATAATTAAAAATCTATATCTCTATTGAAAATTGTTGAATTTACAAAAATCAAATTGATTTTGAATAAACGATACGTCGGACATTAAGGATGATTTTGTTATTGAATTTTTCCATCATTTTTTTATATTTTTTCTGCGATATTTTTGTGATCATAGTCACAGTTTAAAATCACTGATATTAGAAAGTAGCAATGTGATGCAAAAGTAGCAGTTTTGGGCATCTCTACTCTGCAGTAACTTAAATGGCTGCGCTAGACAAAAAAAATCTTTACTATTTTTTTCGAAAAATTGCTCTTTGAATTGTATATTTATTCAGATGCTTGAAATGTTGTTAAATGAATCTTTAATGGCATGCCTTTATAACTGTCTAAGCTATTAATACTTGGCAGTAAGAAAAATAACTGCGCCAGAAATTTTGATGATGAAAATTGAACATTTTGCAGAGATTGCTTTGTGAATTCCACATTTATTGCAACATATGCCTAAAATTTTGATAAAATATTTTTTAATAACGTATTGTCAGAATTCCTAAATTAAAATTATCTAAACTTCACAGTTAGAAAAAATGGATGCGTTAGAAAACAAATCTTGATGACCAGAAATTGTGAATTCCACATTATATGCTTCAAATTTTGACAGATTAATTTATCCTAAGAAAATTATCCGAACTTTACGATAACAAAAATAGCTGATTGTCATTTTTTTCCATTGCTCATAAGAATAATAGACAAAATGGCTGCGCTAGAAAGAATATGTTGATGATCAAACATTGGCGATTTCCAAAAATGCTTGCATATTTATTACAACAGATACTTAAAATGTTGACAGATTAATTATGAATAGCATACATTTAGAATTAATAAAAATTACCAAAAATTGCCGATTATCAAAAATATTTTTCCAGAAATTGTTCTGTAAATTCCACATTTATTGTGACAGATGCTTGAACTTTTGACAGATCTATCTTTAATAACGTGTCTTTAGAAACGGCCATGAAAATTTGTCCAAACTCCGCATTAACAAAAAAGGCTGCGTTGGAAAAACGATGATCTTCAAAAATGCACATTTCCAGAAATTGCTTGTGAATTCCACATTTATTTTGATAGTTGCTTGAAACTTTAACGTATTAATCGTAAATAACACGTCCATGAAAAATTATCCAAATTATTCACTAATAAAAAAGGCTGCGCTGAGAAAACGATGTTTAAAAATGTACTCTTTCCAGAAGTTACTTTGTGAATTCCACGTTTATCTTGTCAGATGTTTGAAATTTGTACGTATTAATAATCGTGAATAACGTGTCCTTAGAAATGCCCATGAAAAATTATCCAAACAAAAAAGACTGCGCTGGAAAAACAATGATGTTCAAAAAATTATTTTTCCAAAATTTGCTTTTTTTAATTCCTCGTGTATTGCCACAGATACTTGAAATTTTCAATGAATGTATTTTAAATAAATAAGCTTGTAATGCCATAGATACTGCTTGAATTATTCGTTCAAAACTTCAAGTATCTGCGGCAATTCATGAGGAATTAAAACAGAAATTTTTGGAAAAATGAATTTTTGAATATCGTTGTTTTTTCAGCGCAACCTTTTTTTGTTCGGTCTTTACAATTGCTCAGAAAAAATATCCGAAATTTCAGCAATTAAATGACGGCGATAGAAAGCAAATTTTGATGACTAGAAATGAATTTTCCAAGAATGATTCTTTAAATTCTACATTTCTTGCGAATGATGCTTGTAAGTTTGACGAATTTATCTTAAAATTAAGAAGTCTTCAGAAGATATAATTAACACCGTCTGTTAGTTAAAATTTAACTTTGGAAGATTTCGGAAAATGTGAACTTCAGCTGTCAGTTACCATCAAGTTATTTTTATGTTATTTCTAAAATAATTAACGAAGAAACGAAGGAATCGGGACCAATGTTTATCTAGGGGGTAATAGTGGTCAATGGCAGGGAGGTATTGCTAACTGAAAATATAATGTCTTCTTAAATAGTGTCAATTGTAATTTGTTTATATAATTGTTTTTTATAGTAGCGAAAATAAGGTTTCAAATGCTAAAGGATTTGACTAATTGTATTCGTATAAATTTATTTTTATGAAAAGGATGATAACTACTTGTTAATCCACTATTTATTTTTTATTTTAATACCCACGGTTGTACTTTGTATTTTGTATATCATTAATTTACAACGAGATTTCGAGTTTGATTAAGCTCATTTGTACAATTTACTGGGCTACACGTATTTCTTACGAAAATAACAATATATCCGTTGTTTTTCTCACTGTCACTATTTATTTAAGTACAAACAGGACGTGAAGCTTCAATAAAGACGAAAAGTAGCCTGGAATATATTCATTTATTAAATGGTTCTGCAACAAGTGAAGGTTTTTAAATTTCAATTATTAAACAAAGACGTAAAAATATAGCTATTTCGTAATTGAACCCCATTTAACGTATTATAAGCGCAAAATGTACACCCTCATCGGTCATCTCAGGAAAAACAAGTCGAAGCCTTTTATCGATTTACCTCACCAGCTCCACTATTTCACAACATCGCAAAGTAAATCGTGGGTGGCTGTAATTACACGAAACAAAATAAGGGGGGAGGTGTATAAACAAAAATTTATTTACCTTAAAAATTCGGTTTAAAATAAAAGAAAAAAACTTTTTAGAGAACTATCCAGATTCTTGATAACAAAGGGAACGGGGGAAACAAACACACATTATCAAGAAATATCACCACACCTTAAGATTTTCGTATTTTTGTTTTTTCAAAAGTTGCACTATTCAAAGTACTTTTTCGAACATGTCATATCACTGTAAGATTCCGTTAGTTTCACCACAGCACTTTTCCGGACGCACTAGTTACCCCTTAGATGAGTCGATGCGAAGTGGTCGCGAGTATGCACCCTACTGAACCGTACTGAACTGAACTGTCGGAGAGCTGCGACTGGTCTGAGTGTATACCCGTGACACAATTAAAGCTATACCCAACGAGCGAGAAGCCGGTGTGCGCTCCGTGCTCTGGAACTGGAGGAACTGTTGTAAATTTGATGGGGAACAAATTTCGAAATTTAATTTACCCCAACAGGGCCCTTTACGACTTTCGAGTCGATACGGTGAACGCTCGTGACGTTTCACAGGCGGCAAACTTTGAGCACGTTATTTTTTCGGTGTATTTCACGCTGCCTGCGACTGTTTTATTGACTCCTAAAATTAATCAAACGTCTCGGGCTTAATTAAATGTTGACTTCAATTATTTTATGGGGTCGTATTTTAAAACGCTAGTTAATGTTAATGTGAAGAGTATGTACTTTTATGTACCGTTCCAGCAGTACTAGTATGTGTAGTACGATGTTCTAAGTAATAATACAATAATTGGGATAGTTAGCAAGAATACTAACATTTATTTCCCAACAGATAAAAATCTATTAACAGGGCAATATAATAGTTATAGAAATAGAAATAACGAATTAAATATAATTGCCTACATAAGTGAAACATAGCATTAATACCGACGAGAAGTTTTTCTTTTTTAAAGGAAGGATGGTCGACGGGAATTCGGGTTGAGGAAGTGCGGATGATTTGGAATTGGCGTAAGCATGTACTATTCGGCCACTAACGATAATTACTGAGAGTTCATTTTTGATAATTAATGGGACATACACTAGACATCCATGGACCCGCACGGCCACTTCTTCGTTCCGAAAAAGTGACCGCACGGATGGGATTCGAACCCACAACCACGAGGCCCAGAAGCAGGAGCGCTACCCACTAGGCCACCGCGGCCCCCGACGAGAAGTTAGCCACGACTTTCCAGCCACGGATTTTGACGCCTCCTCCATCACCCGAATTATGACCTATCTCAATGAAATATTAATTACAGCCGTTCAGGTGTAACCCCAGTCCAAATGTTTACACAAACGTATTAAGGGATATCCTACTAACAATTAAAAATAATTCGTTTGAAGTTTTCGTCAAAACTCAGGATGGAATGAATTTTTAAAATTAACCTTTATTTTCAACAATTATACACCACAGTAAAAACATTACTTGCATAAACAAATTTCACATAAATATCACAAGCAACAACGACCGAACAATTTAAACTAATTTATTTATAGTGCCCTTCAAAAACAATTAAGTAATGATTTTTTTTAATCGATCAAGAAATCGAGAAAAATAAAACCTCAAAAAATTATAAGTGCCGCTTGGCGCTAGATACGTTCGTGTTTTCAACATAAATGTATTGAGCAATACGTAATAAGCAATTTAAAATAAGTTGTTTATAGTGCCCTTTGTAAATAGAGAAATTATACATTTTTTAATCGATCCATGTCGTCAGATACGCGAGTTTTAAAATTTCAAAAATTTTTGAAGTGCCGTTTGGCGCTAAATACATTCGAGTTTTTCCCATAAATGTACCAAGCAACATGTAATAAGCAATTTAACATAATTTGTTTATAGTGCCCTTTGGAAATGGAGAAATTATACATTTTTTAATCGATCCATGTCCTTAGATACGCGAGTTTTAAAATTTCAAAAAATTTTGAAGTGCTGTTTGGCGCTAGATATATTCTAGTTTTTCCCATAAATGTATCAAGCAACATGTAATAAGCAATTTATAGTATATTATGCAACGACCACATTATGACACTTATTAATGCATGAGTACGAAGTTTACAACTCGAGCGAGCTTGCGAGCGAGTGTTGTAATTCGTACGAATGCAATAATAAGTCATAATGTGGGAGTTGCATACATTACTTTTTCTACGGCCATATAGATTTTTATTTATTTTTTCTATTCTTAGGGTAAATCGTAAAAAATGCAAGAGAATATATTTTTATGAAAATGTATAAACTAGTTTATTAAAAAGATAAGCAATTAACAAGGATTGGCAATAGTACCATAAATAGACAATTAAATAGAATTTTTCTTTTCAGGATTAACAAAATTAATAATAGTAATTCCTGTACAATTGTACAAATTGTTTTATATTGCTAATCCGACAATAATTTATATGCTTTTTCATAGTGCTTCCTGGATTTTGATGGAAGTAAATTATCGCAGGCTTCTTTTGCCTTTTCCAGTATATATCTGGTGGTGTTAACTCACTGTCGCTGTGACTCACTCATTTTATATAGGAAATTATTTTGACTGGTTACGAGTTTCTATGTCAAAAGTGACAACTGACCGACCAATGCTGACGCGATGCTATTTAATTTTTGCAATTATTTGTAGCTCGTTCCATTATGAAAATTTGAATCATTATGATGGTCATAATGATTCAAATTTCTGAATCGTTATGAATGAATTATAACATGGCCGTAGAAAAACATATTTTTTTTATAGTGCCCTTTGGAAATGGAGAAATTATACATTTTTTAATCGATCCATGTCCTCAGATAGTTTTAAAATTTCAAAACTTATTAACGATAATAGTTACAGCAAATTTATGTTAATAATAATTGTAGAGAATGCTAAAATGAACAACTTATAAACAATAGGTTTTTTTCGAAATCCCTTTAGTTTTTGAGTAAACTGAGTTTTTGAATTTGAAGTATAATTTTCCCATCTTTCATAATTTTGACGTTTTAAACGTCAGTTTCATCCGAGTTTACACAACGCTCCATGGACATTTAAAATATGATTTCAATTGAAAATAAACCATGAAAACGTAAATATAAATGGCCATGATACCATCACGTCGGAGAAAGTAACATGATGGCCACATCACCATTTTTTACTTTATATTTGTAATAACAGACAATTTTATTTTATTTTAAAGACACCCATTGTGATTGTGATGGTGCCTGATTCTGTGTCCTTGAACTTTTCAACTTATTATCTTTTAACGACACGCATAAAACTATGTTGATATCACAAATAAAATTGTTATTATTATTATTATTATAAGTTTTCTTAGCGTAAAAAATGTTATGTTTTCGTTAAAACTGCACACTTACACGGCCTTAGTGACCCCATACTCTGAAATGCCTCAACAAACCAGAATAACAACTTTTGTGCGGTTTTAACTGTAAATTTATAAAACAATCCTTTTTACATACAACAGAATTCTTAATTATTTCAACAGGTTAACCGCCGTGTGGTACATAGGGTAAACCACCGATATATATTTTTATTTCTTTACTAAGCTTCAGTCTTCTTATACACCGTGTCCAAGATAAGAATGCACAGCATGGGGATCTTGAAAACGGTAAAAGATACAGGGTGGCTTAAATTGGGAAAACGTTGCACTATTCCGAGTATGTTTACACGCCGATCGTAGAAATTCATGATTGTTTATCGTTTTCCAAATTTTCCAAAAAATGCTATTTTTCGGATTTTTGTTTTTTACAATTTCTGTATTTATTTTAAAAGATATTAAAAAAACTAATGGCACTCTGTCATTGTCACTTTTTAAGCTCTACAAAATGGCGTCTTCAAATTTTTTATCCGATGTTTCATCTCCGAGAAATCATCATCAATTTCATTTTTTTATATGGCCACAAAAGTAGATTGCAATTATTCGGATTTTTGATTTTTCCAATTTTTGTATTTATTTTTAAGATATTAAAAAACTAATGGCACTTTTTGCTCTGCAAAATGGCGTCTTAAAATTTTTTATCCGATGTTTCATCTCCGAGAAATCATCATCAACTTCATTTTTTTATATGGCCACAAAAGTAGAAACACCTTGTATTCGGTAGCAATTTTTATTACAAATTGAATGATGCATCACACATTATGCTTCTAAAGCCAAAAAACAGAGAAAAATAAATTTTCATATTTTGTAGGTTCTTGTCTTTTCTTTATATAGAGCTATTCAGCAGAGATGGTGGTGGGGTGTCTTGTCCGTCCGAATCAAGTAGTGTCCGTTATTATTATACTACCTCTGTTCCATAATAAGTGAGCCATTTGAGTTTTCTTTCAAACTTATTGACACTTGGTAATTTTTTTAACTTCTATTTTGATATTCTTAATATACATCAAATCCTTAATCACATGTGCCATGGACGCCAAAATATTTGACGGTTTTATATTTCAAAAGCAACTATTAACATTCGATTTTTTAAGCGAAAGTCTTCTAACGCCGGAAGTTTCAAACGATGAGAAGACCAAATTGAATCAACCACAAACGAATGGCTATTATTCAGTTTTTACTGAAACTTGTCAAACGCATGGCAAGAGTTTTTATCAAATGGTACATTGTTCAACTTATTTTTATTGTTTCTGAGGTGCACTCTGGTACAAACGTAAATTAAATTTTGGATTCTCTAAAAAATATTCCTTCACGATTTTTCTCTTAATTAAATAGTTAATTAACTAACTAATAATTACACACATTTAATTTTACATGTTAAATTCCTATGTTCGCCCCTTATTCCGGACACACGGTATATATAGTACGTTGAAACGAAAACGGCTCACTTATTTTGTAAAAATAAACATCGGTAATGGCTCAATCATTATGGAAAAATATAAAACGGTAATGGCTCACATATTATGGAAAAAATAAAAATCGATAATGGCTCAGTTATTATGGAACAGAGGTAGTATTATAGTAGTCGTTGGAAAAAGAATTCAAAGCTAATTGCAACTATGCTCTTTGTGCAGTTGTATGTAAAACTTTGTCTAACATTTCTGAGGAGATTGCGTCAACTGCTGCTATAACCGATGCCAATAGTTGTTCTTCATTTTCAAAAATTGAGTCATACACTTGATTTTTTACATAACCCCGCAGGAAAAAGTCTGACGGGCTCAAATCTGGTGATCGGGCACTCAAGCATACTATGAGTTCCAATCCATTTTTCAGGAAACGACAAACGACAAATATTCCCGTACATTTCTTGAGTTATGCGCTGGGGCACCATCTTGCTGAAACCAGCAGTTGTTAATTATTAAGCAGTTGTTTAGTTGTTTCGCATTACCAGGGCATTTTTAACAGATTTTTTTTATTAACAAAAAAATTTAATAATATCTTTATTCACATTTCCCAATACGACATACGTACTTTGGATCATTTTTTTATATACTCGGTCTTTCTACCCTTTTTTAACATAAAGTCCTAAATGACTTTTTATTTCTTTGAATTAATATCTATTTCATTTTGCGAACTACCAACGCACAAATGTTAAAACAATTAATTGAACTAACTACTTAAATTTATCGTTTTTTTTATTAAGCAAAATTCATTCCCGGTGGTTCACACGGGCTTTAATCCCAACTAATAAATACGTAGGATTAAGTAGCGTTACAGTTGGTAAATTTATTGCGATTTGGCATATCCGCCCTTGTAACTAACGGCCGCACCCTTTGCACCCCCTAAGCGCAAACACACAGAGTAAACACTTCGTTGAAATGCGTATGAGATTTTAATATTCCCCCGGCCATTGTGAATTATGTACGTAATTTTAGACATTATGCGAACCATGAAATATAATTGGTACGGATTCAGTTCTCCAAGATTGATCGCGATTATTCCTTTGTGGTACAGCTTACTCCTTTACAACACGAGGGCGCGTTAAGTGCGCAATTGGGTAAGCAAGCGACCGTAATCTGTAGGGATTTTACTCTTTAAGGCTTTGGGTGTACTGAGAAGAATAGAAGATTGCGGCCCTTTGATAGTTTGCGTTAATTACGCCTCGGTTACAGGAGTATCTTAAAAGAGGCGTCAGCTAGAGAAAGAGTCTTACATCGATGTAATTCAAAAGTAAATTTTAATATCCTGACAGTGGATTTCACAAAGGCGGTAATAAATATAGGTCTCGCTTAAATGACATAACACCAGCGGCGGCTCGTGGATGTTCGGCCGTGAGGCAACTGAAAAAAATTTAACCAAAAAAGCAACGGAATATTTGACCAAGTAGTGCAGCACGAGCGGCATCTTTGTCTTTGCTTCACCTACGGAAATCCACGAGCCGCCGCTGCATAACACTGGTATTATATTTTCGGCTGTGTAAACGATCTGTCAAATGGTAAACAGAATGCATAATTTGAGGTTATGTTCTGCGATTACATTACACATATTTTAATTGATATTTACTCTCTGGCAATGTTTATTAACAAATTCTTTTATTTTTCGATGTATTTTTACATTTTACATCCAGTGCTCAAGGCTTCATTTCAATAACAATTCAAAAATGTATTCGGTGACCTACAGTGGCAGACAATATACATAAAGAACGTCTACACAACTGAACATATAATACCGGCTTACGAAAAACCTGGCTTAAATAAATGTTCGTAAAATCCACGGTGAGAAGATTAAATAAATCATTTCTTTATTTATTGCAGTCTTTGTAAGACTCTTGTTGAGGATTACGAAAAGTATCATATTTTATAAGGGAATTTTACATTCATTTACTAGTTTCGAATTAGATAGTTCTTTTATATATTTTTTTCTTGTCCTTCGTGTATGCAAAAAATTTCAAGGAATTATAACATACAATCCAACAAAAATTTCGTCAATACTTTATTGTAGTCTTCGTAAGACTATTGTTGAAGATTACGAAAAGGATCATATTTTATAAGGGATTTGTTATTTTCGAATTAGACAGTTCTTTTATATTTTTTTTCTTGTCCTTCGTATTTGCTAAAATATCACAGAAAATCCAATAAAAATTTCGTCCACACTTAAGGCAGAATTCATTTGATGTAATGTAATGCTCCACATATCGAAGTAATTTATATCAACCCTTACCTATAATAACCTTTAAATGTAATAGGTTTTTTATCACCCCACTCGAACAAAGGTGAAGCACTTGCCGTATATAACAACTTAGAATTAAATTTGAAAGTCCCATTACACACAAAAATTGCACCGTTTTTTATCTAGCCAACCTATACACCCTGAGCCATTTACTCCCCCATGTGCACGTTTCGCGTTGGGGTAGATTTACGAATGTATAACCTTACGGCTAAAGTAAGGGGAAGTCACATTTTCTACATACGCATATAAGTTTATATACTGTTCCGTAAAAATGTGCATATTTTTTAGCACAGTTTTAAATTTTCCATTGTTTCTGAATTATTTAATTTCAAATGTTTTTTTTTCTATAACAAAATTAAGAAAATCAGATCAAAGGACAGAAAAAACGGATACCTTAACCCTCTATTGCATATTGTTCCCAAATGGGAACATAATTTTTGTTGGGCAAATTATAAAGAAATAAATTATTACTAAAATAAATTAAATAGATTCGAAAACTGTAAGAGATCCTTAACAAAATTTATTTTTGAGGAAATTTTTCAGAAGACTTCAATTTTTTTCTTCATTTCTCAACTGGTGGAGCAAACATGTTCGTACATCGCACAGAAAAAATTAAACAAATCAATTAGAAGTAACTCTAAGGGAATGAAGCAATTCTTAGGAATATTGATTTGGATGTTCTCTCATCAGACAACTTTCTTCAAGCAGGTATTGGACCACTAAAACCAGAATAGTTCAAATTTGGGTGTTATGCCTCTAAATAAGTTTGAAGAACTCAAACGCTTTCCTACTTTCTTTGATAATTGTGTTGCTGCCAAAAATACTAATAAAATTGCATCAGTACTAAACCAAATAAAAGATTAACACATTTTATAAAAATAAAATTTTGCTTTCTTGCTTTAACCATTTAATGTAAAAACTTATATTTTTATGTTTAAATGAATCATGCAATAGAGGGTTAAGATGATATAATGAACTAGAAAACTACAGCTCGTCTACCCAGCCGTGGCTGGTGTGGGTACAATTTGCTACTATTTTTGAATTATTTAATTTCAAGAATTACTTTTTTCTATAACAGAAATAACTTAAGTAAATCAGATCTAGGAACAGAGAAATACTCAAACAACGGATACCATAAGATGATATAATAATGAACTAGAAAACTTCAGCACGTCTACCCAGTCGTGGCTGGTGGGGGTAAAATTTGCGCAGAGTGAGATGAGAACAAAATAACAAATCTCCGCATGGCCGTACCATCGAATTGAATTGGAATCGTCACTTTGTGAAATTTAAGATGGTCACTGCGCAACCAGTCACGACTCGGTAGACATAGTGTACATGAAGAATTTAAAATATTCTCCGTTCAAACTAAAATTCAAAAACAAAATTATGACGAACTGAAATATAAACAAATTTATAATAAAGAAACGACAGTTTCAATACCGTTTGCACAACATGGGATACCACGTCCGCAAATTCCCAGGTGAGGTCAGAGGGAAGAAACGCAAGGAGTATTTTGCAATATACAAAATTTACACTTTGCAAATTATAACACTTTAAATTTCGACCATTTCGAAAAACTTTGAAGTGTCTTCTATGCAAACGTAAACGTAACCCCTCCGCTCTCCTCTAGCACCCCTGTGAAAAAGAAAATCAGGAAATCATGTCGAACTTTGACGATGTGTCCGCAGTTAAAAAAAGTCAAAATTTTTACAATTTTTACAAAATAATCATCTAGAATGTGTTTTTAGTAATATTGAAAAAATAAATCCACTGACAGAGTTCTCATGAAATTAATGAAATCCAAGTATTTTTTCATGAAATTATGTATTTTAATTAATGTTGAAAAACTTTTCCAGAATATATTTTTGTAGTTTTGCCTGATGATGGTTGGACAACCGAAACCCGTAGCAAAAACAAGGATATACCTATTTACTCATCACAAGTATTTTAATTAATTTAGGAAAGTTTTAAGCCGATTTCAACTGTTTTTCTATTTTGCAAATTATCAACGTTTTATTTTTTTACAACTTATCACATGAGAGTTATTTATTTATTTATTTATCTCTCAACAGAGAAAATTACAATTACAGGATCGTAATCTTAAAAAAAAAAATTTAATTTTGGAAAGTTTCAAATCGATGTTTGTCGTTTTTCAATTTTTTTCAATTCGCTAAAATTTTTCACAACTTTGCACTCCGTTCTTGAATATATTGAAATAATTCCAAAATCCAGAAAGGGAGGGTTTGAAGGTTTTTACAAAACCACAATCTCGAATGCATTTTGAGTTATTTTGAAAAGTCGCACGTTGTCGGCAATTGTTTTTGCATTCTTTTCGAATCCTCAAAATTATTACAATTTTTCACAATTTGACGCTTTGATCACTTGCTCGAGTTTATGTAGGTTATCATCATAATCATAATTTTAGATTAATTATGGATAATTTGAGAAATTTCTAAACGGCTGCAGTTGTTTTTTTCTATATTTTTCGAATCACCATAATTATTGCAATTTATCACATTACAATCTGATCACGTGACAGTAATCTAGTCATGGCATGTATGCAGATTTCTTCGAAATCTGAATCTTGAATAAATTTTGAGAAATTTTGGATACTTTTAAGTCGGTGGCAATTGTTTTTATATTTCTTCAGAATCGACAAAATTATTACAATTTTTCACAGCTTCGCGCTCTGATGGTACAAAATTCTCACAAAATACTATGATAGGTTTTCACAAAATGGCAATCTTGAATAAATTTTGAGTAATTTTAGAAAGTTTTAAGTCGGTAGCGGTTGTTTCTATATTTTTTCAGAATCGTCAGAATTATTACAATTTTCACTTCACGCTCTGATGGTATAAAATTATCACAACATTATGTTATCACAAAATTGCAATCTTGAACAAATTTTGAGTAATTTTAGAAAGTCTCAAATCGGTGGCGGCTGTTTCTATATTTCTTCAGAATCGCTTTACAACTTCACGCTCTGATGGTATAAAATTATCACAAAATCCTGTGATGGTTTTCACAAAATCGCAATCTTGAACAAATTTTGAGTAATTTTGGAAAGTCTTAAGTCGGTGGCGGCTGTTTCTATATTTCTTCAGAATCGTCGAAATTTTTACAATTTTCACAACTTCACGCTCTGATGGTATAAAATTATCACAAAATCCTGTGATGGGTTTTCACAAAATCGCAATAGAACAAATTTTGAGTAATTTTAGAAAGTCTTAAGTCGGTGACGGTTGTTTCTATATTTTTTCAGAATCGTCGAAATTTTTACAATTTTCACAACTTCACGCTCTGATGGTATAAAACTATTACAAAATCCTGTGACGGGTTTTCACAAAATCTTGAACAAATTTTGAGTAATTTAGGAAAGTCTTAGTGTATTGCAAGTATAAATATAAATAACTATTGTAATATCAAATCGGAGAAAGTAACTTGATGGCCACAAAAAATCACATTTTTTTATTGCAACTTTGTGACAAGAGCTTTGAAAATCTTGGCTTGTTGTTATCAAACTACAAATGATTGCAACACGCGCGGCTCGTATTTTTTTATGTATATTTTGAAAAATGTTTACTTTAAATTTTATTTAGCTTGAAAGAATGAATTTCAAAAATCAACTTCTTATTTGGGGCCGCGGTGGCCCAGTGAGTAGAGCTCCTGCTTACGGGCCTGGTGGTCGTGGGTTCGAATCCCATCCGCGCGGTCACTTTTTCGGAACGAAAAGTGGCCGTGCGGGTCCATGGATGTTTAGTGTATGTCCCTTTCATCATTATAAATGATTATTATACAAATTATCGGTCGTGGCAGAATGCCCTAGTTGGCTACGTCAATTCCCAAATCATCCGCGCTTCCTTAACCTGAATTCCTTTAACCATCCTTCCTTTAAAAAAAAAAACTTCTATTTTTTAAATGATCAAATCTTAGCTTGATGTTATCAAACTTCAAGTGATTGCAACACTCATAGTTCTTATGTTTTTATGTATTTTACGGAAAGTTTTTGTAACTTGAAATTTAAATTATATTTAGCTTGAAAAAATTAATTTCAAATCAACTCCTATTTTTTTTAAATGACCAAATCTTAGCTTGATGTTATCACACTTCAAGTGATTACAACACTCATAGCTCTTATGTTTTTATGTATTTTACGGAAAGTTTTTGTAACTTGAAATTTAAATTATATTTGAAAGAATAAATTTCAAATCAACTATTATTTTTTTTAAGTGGCCAAATCTTCTTCGTATTCCCTGCAATCATCGCTACTAACAATAAGCCTACTAAAGATAACTTAACGAGCTGGAAATCCCCTCCTATTTTTTTTTTCAATACCCGAATCAGGCTATTAAGATTCGATTTTTCGTATTCCCTGTAATCATCGCTGCTGACAAAAAGATAAGTCCACCAAAAGTAACTTAACAAGCTGGAAACCCCATTATCCGCACACTTAATCCATCCGCAATTAAGGGACGTTCAAAAAGACGTAATTAGAATTGGATTGATCTTATTAACGAATGCCCAAAGCCGACAGGAATATCGCCCCAACGGGAGGGAAATCCTGCCGCTGCTGCTGCTGCTGCCGCTGCTTGTGGCGGTCCCGCGCGTAACCATGACAACGCCCCTGCGGTGCAACCATAAACACGCGCAATCCTGCATCCCCATATTGCAAGTCCTTGCAGGATAACTTTACGTACCTGCAGCGGGAAAAATACTCTACATGAATTTGATTTATAAGCCATGGAAATGCTTTTACTAAAAATGTTCTTTCATATTTCAGGTGAGTCCTTTGATCCGGAAGAAGCCGTTTGCATCTTGCGTCTGGTTATGTAAGTGTTTTTTTTTTATTATTTATCGAGACGAAACGATTTAAGTTTGGGTTGCAAGTTTATTTCTCGGGAGTTGGTGTAATCGTTATTTTCCTTTAGTCACGAGTTGCGAATTGCGAATTGCATTTCCTGGAAGCAGGAGCTCGCTGCTGAATTGTTCGTTCTTATCAAAATATTGTTGACTAATGTTTTCGACATTAATGTATGCGCCAGATGTGTTTATCGCATTAAAGAAAATTACCCGGGGACGGATACAGAAGGTTTCTAAAAGTAGGGTGGGGGTAGATAATAGTAATAATAATAATAATAATAATACAGTTTTATTCACGTTGCTGCTAAATACAGATGTGATACGTCAACAAATATAAATAAAGTATAATTAAAAAATATATAATATAATTATTGTTTCCTAAGTTACCATTGCTTATTTCGATAGGTTTCATATTAAAATACTTCGCATAATTGGAGTTATTGAATTTTATCGTGTGAGCCACAAAATTTTGTTTCAGAGTTGGCTGTGAGATAAATGAGGTATGTCGCATATTATTACGCCATGAGACTATTGAATTAAATTTAAAAAAATGAATTAATCTCAGACATTACTGCTATGTTTCTCTCTCTCTCTCTCAGGCATGGCTAACTCAGAAATAAAATTATGTGGCTCACACCTTGGTATCTATCGGTTTTTGGCGAATACAGGTGATCTCCGACATTACTGCTATGTTTCTCTCTTTCTCTCTCAGGCATGGCCAACTCAGAAATAAAATTCTGTGGCTCACACCTTAGTATCTATCGGTTTTTGGTAAATAAAAATGTTTGTTTGGTGTCCAACAATTATTGTCCTGGGTGTCTGTGAATCAAACATGAATATCGATTCCTACGTCGAATCGTAAAATTGACGCCTCGGACAAATAAATTCTTGTTTACGTGATGTGAAAGCAATTGTTATATAATAATAATAATAATAGGTTTATTATTCAAATCTCTTATTGCGTGTAACCCGTTATCAATAATGACATCTGTCCGTTTCAGGATTATCTTATCTGATCCACTAATCGTAGGACATATTCCATACAATTTCCCTAATGTTTTGAAAAGAAAAAAAAACATCCTCATTGTTACAACTATATTCACGAAAACATATAATTTACGACCCTGGAACGAGGTCACCCGTTCCAGTATTGACCGCTAGATCACGTTCGCAAGTTCAAAGTTTCTATTTCTGATCGAAAGATACGCCATCGCATCGGCGCCGCGCCGCGGAATGAGAGCTTATCGCCTACGAAACTTCACGGTTCGGTGGGCACCGATGGACAGACAGTTCTTTATTCGGAACAAGCGCCACGTGAACAATTTAATTTGGTTTCGATATGTTTTTTCCGGGCGCTTTTTTCCTCTCTCTCCCAGGAGTCGTGACCGCACGACCAAAAAGGAGGCGCTCGCGCGGCAAAGTGTGAACACAACTGGACGGCCGTTCTTCCGCGTCTGGTTTTCTTGAATGCCGACGATATTTACATCTTGTACCTGTTTGTGTCGCAATGGTGTTATCCGCCTGTTTTTTTCCTAAGGAAAATTATTCTGCCTCACGGACTTCTGTTGCATTATGTATTGCGACATTCTATGCCCAGACCAGTGTTTTCTAAACCTTCTTTTATGGTATGATTTAACAATTCTTATCATTTTGAAGACTCAAAAAATTAAGCGTTTTTGACTGATGTGGCGTGATCGATGAAAATGACGTAAGAATTTTTTACACAGTTGGTTTCTAAAGAATTATATTGTGTGAGCCATAAAATTTTGTTTCAGAGTTGGCTGCGAGATAAATGAGGTATGTCGCATATTATTACGTCATTAGACTAGAATTAGATTTAAAAAAATGAATTAATCTCAGACATGACTGCTATGTTTCTCTCTCTCAGGCATGGCCAACTCAGAAACAAAATTCTGTGGCTCACACCTTATTTTTTATAAGTATTCATGATTATGCGTAATTTAGTGTTTAAAAAGAGGTATTTTTAACAGTAAATAAAATTCGAATAAACGCTGAAAATCTAAAATTTTTTACTATAGAGGCACAGATTGATTCTTTAGTAATAAAATCCGTTAAGCCAAATTAGTTTTACTTTAACCTCTTCACGCCCAGGTCGCCACATGTGGCGACAGGCAAAAAAAAATATATTTTACAAAAAAAAAAATTACCGCTTTAGCGCCATGGAAGCCTAGACCCTTCCGTGAGATTTTTAGTTATTTGTGTACATTTCAGCCCTAGTATTAAATTGAGAGAAAAAAACAACATTTAACACAAAATCTAAAATTCAAATTTCCAACTGAATAAAATCCAGTGCATGAATATTCAACAGGGGGAATGTGCACAAACGACGTGATTCATGAAAAGCTGTTTTTACGGCCGCCACACACCTGCCCTTCCATAATTACGTCTTTCGTTTCCCATTTTCCCCCGAAGAGTTTTCGTTGTTTGGACAAATCTCCAGATTTGATGTGTTTGCAAATGCGAAACGCAGACGTCGTAACGTTTGCGCTATCGCGGAAGTTTCATAGGCGCGAACATGCTTTTCATTTAATACGATGACTGATAAGGGTTGATGTAAGGGTGTCTTAATAATGTACCGTCATTCCCGGCATTATTCCGGTGATTGTGATTAGTGCCGATGGGGGTTAAGAGATAAATTTTGAGGGGGTTTATGCCGTTGAATATGCATGAGATCTGATGCAAATCTTAATGTGGGGATAATGATGGCTTTATTATATTACATAACAAGGGTTGTAAAAATCATTTTACGCACAAGTGAATCTTGTTTTTCATGGTGGAAAAAAAATGAAATACTTTTTTTTTATTTTTCGCAAACTTCATTTTTCTATTTGAATTTGGCGCCAAAAAAATTGAAAAAAATACTGCGAGATGAATTTTTTTTTGTTTTGGGTAGACGTGGTTTCGGCTTGATTCGTGCCATAGAAAAGGAGAAAAATAAATAAAACGTAAAATTCACGTTTTCGGTCATATCTCGACAACAAATTGCTTCAGGAGGCTGAAATTTCGAGCAATCAACAGCTTATCTTTCATCCAGTCATCGCGATTATTGATTTGCTTTGGAGGCACTTTTGACCATCTTATTCGGCTATACCCTTTCCGCTTTTGCTGACTTTACATTGAAAGCTGCCTCAGTAAAAATACATTTAATTTTTAGTATAATTCATCTAGAAGATCATTTTTCACATTATGTAAAATTGGCGAATTTATATTTCACAGATATAATTTGATGGCTATTTTCACCAGTAAACCAATTACGTCCGGGATGAAATTTAATTTTGTTTTGTAGGCCTGCGGTATACTGCGAACTTAATAAATTATGCCTCCAATCTCTTTCCCGACCTGCCCTTGAAGAAAAAAAGAGGCAAAGCAATTTAATTTCGGTCCTGGATACTACAAAATCGGGTCGCGCGGGCCGGAAAGTGTAGAATATTAAACGATAACTCAACGTTAATAATCCGGAGGAAACTTAAAGCACAATGGGTTTTGGAATAATTTAATAAATGCAAAACGCCCGGTGGGAGTTAATTAAAGCCTTAGATTTTGGTATATTTGATAATTACAGAGAAACCGATTTATTACTTTAATAAAACTTCAGCTGAGTCTTGGAAACACTAGAAATAGAAATATATTATAAATCAAATAAATAATAAATTCTAGTACATCACTCATTAACACGTTGAGTGCGCATGACGCGCTATCGCGTCATTGTGTTACCATTAGCTGTACATATGACGCGCCAAAGCGTCATAAAAAAATGATGCGAAATTAATAAATTATTGCATTTTATTTCTAGAAACTATGATTTTGTAACACAAATTAAAGTTTTATTAAAAAAAAAAAACAAGTTCCGTTGGATTTAGTTAGCACTGAACGTGTTAAGGCGATCCAAATTTTCCTGCTGTTCAAAGCAATCAATTAAGTTATTCACTATTCTAAATAATTTGAAATCGTCCGCGTATAATAAAAATTGGCAATGTTTAATAATTTCGTGTAAAACATTAATAAAAATTATGAACAATAAAGGGCCACAGTGTGATCCTTGTGGCACCCCCGATGTAACATTTATTGAATTATATATACCTAAAGTTATATATTTGAATGTACTGCATACGATTGATGGTGGAAGTCATTACTTTGTGATGCATTTTTGAATTCAGGAAAAAATCTTGAATGTTAATTTTATATATTTTATGCAGTGTGTTAGTTAAGGTATTGACTGCGCCCCTTTATCAGATGCAAGACTTCAAATATTGGAAAATTAGCAAAAACCAGATTTCTTACATCCCTGTAACTCAAAACGGAGAGACCAAATTTTGTAGATGCTTCATATGCGTGAGCAAAATTTTGAAGATTAGTTGAGATACAGGTATTTTCCTTTCCTATTGCCAATTGTTAATTAACAAGATTATGGAACCTAATCATTTTCCTAAAAGGCAGTCAGAATCAGTGACGGTTCGCGGTTTTTTTTTGGTACGACCGAGGAACAAGAGGTGGTAATACAGATAGGTGCGATCACGCAGCCAGCCGTCTCTGCAACTGACCCTACCTATCTGTATTACCACCTCTTGTTCCTCGGCCGTACCAGAAAAAAACCCGCAAACCGTCACTGGTCAGAATACATAAAAGACAGTAAGTAATCTCAAACCACATGAATGCATAGTACAAGGAACTTCACCGATAAAAATTTCAAATCACATTTTAGAAAGGCTAAAAATGCAGACCTTTATAATTAGCGCAAGACAGACTAATTACAGTTTGAGTGCGTCTTGGTTATTTGCAAGCAGTAATTATTACCTTTATAATTAAAAGAAACCTTGTTTACTCAGCGACTCCGGCCGGATTAACGAGAAATTTCATTAGCCGGAAGAGGTGATATTTTTCCCACTACGGGAGTCGTGATTTAGTCCGGTGGATGAAACAAATTGGATTTCCCCTTCCCACACTATCCTTTTTTGTAGCCCAAAATGGAATAAATTATAAGAATCCAATTAAATAAAATAGCAATTCATAGAATTTATTTTATTTTAATTATACTTTTTTGTTCGGCCCTGTATTAAATTTTTAAAAAAATTCTTGTACTGGTGAATACTACTCGAAAAAACATTTAATTTAAGGGATCACAAAAGGGGTGATGCCATTTAAAATTTTGAGGTTAGGGTGAATGGGGCCCAAGGGGTCACTCACCCCATAACCAAAATATGGTGGTTCTAGTTCCCCCTACCTGTATAACATTTGTACCAAATTGCGCTTTTCTAACTCTTTTATTTTCACAGATATTCGCATTGAAAGTTTTCAAATTGACACCCTGTATAATAGATATTTATTATACGAGTATGGAATACAATGGCGGCTAGTGAAACATTGTGATGGTAGAGCCTTGTATACCCCCATCTCCCTCCCGTGCCTCAGTATTAAGCCATATCATTTGAATTATTTAAAAAACGAAGGAACTAATTATTCCGCAGGGGCGCGGTGGCCTAGTGAGTAGAGCTCCTGCTCACGGCCTCGTGGTCGTGGGTTCGAATCCAATCCGTGCGGTCACTTTTTCGGAACGAAGAAGTGGCCATGCGGGCCCATGGATGTCCCCCCAATCATTGTAAAATAAATAATTGAGTATATATATAATAAATAATTAGAAATGAATATATTCAGTTAATTTAAAACTCTGGCGGAATGGACCAGTTTCCTAAGCCACAAAAAAAATTATTCCGTAAATTCGAGTTACTCTCTTACTAATGTGTAATGAACATTATTTCCCTCAAATAACCACAGTAATTCTCGTATTACACACGTTTTTGGATTTTTTGATTAGGATTTAAAAGATAAACAAAATAGAGTGGAAATTTTTACTGTAAGATACAACTGTCAGTCACCAGACTGTACGAAAATTAAGGTTGGCAGGAGGGTAAGTGTATAGAAATAATCGATATTCACGTCTCGCCTCACGCCTAATAATTGAGGTAATGCTAGTGGGCCCGTAAAAATAGATGATTATCGATAATGCGCTAATCTATTTCAGTACCTACACTTCCATAAAAAAAACGAGGATGGTTTCGACAAAAAAAAAGTTCATTCACGGCACTAAAGTCCTTGGGGGGAAGAAAAATGAAAACACCCGAACGGTGAAAAGTTCGGGGCTTCGTCAGCAGGAAGTGGAGTTTTTCATGTTTTCAGCTGTCGTAAGCTCACACAACTTTACACAAAACCTTTTATGTACTTTTTTTTATCTGCTCTAATAGATGATTGACAGGTTAACAAATGTTAACATCAATTTATCAAATCAAGAGAAGTAATTGTGAAGGCTTTCACTTACATTTTGAATAATTCAAATAAAACAAGTAACTTTGTTGAATCGTTGTTACTATAGTTTCGACAATTTTAGCTTGTCATTATCAAAGTATGTGTGTTTGATAATGACAAGCTAAAATCGACGTAGGAACTTCGTTCTTTGAGTCCTGCATAGGGAATTGATCAAATTTTAATGCCTTTTATGGTGGATCAAGTCGACAAAATTTTTCCAACTCCGTAGACATCGTCAAAGTTGGACATGGTTTCCTGAAAAAACATTTTTTTTCATAGGGGTGCTAGAGGGGGGTGGAAAGGGTTGCGCTTAAGTTCGCATGCTTAACATTAAAGAAGACACTTCAAAGTTTTTCGCCCTTAAAGATTCATCAAAATCGATTGAAAATACACCGCGTTATGGCGGTTTGAAAATGGTCGAAATTTCACGAACTTCAAGTGTTTCATTTTTTTTCACCAGTGTAGGTTTTATTTGTGAAATTTTCTCCTGCAGAATATATAAATAAAATAAAAATTTAAATACAAAACGTCATTAAAATTTCATTCGTACAATCTAATCCCATTTGCGGTTTCGGCAATGGCAGTGATGAAACAATGCCTCTTGTCTGGTATCTCTTGCTTCCGCCTCGCAGGGTTAAGTCATTGAGGCCCGCATTAATCAATTTCCCTGTTGACAATGTAATTATGGGAAGTGCACTTTGGCAACCGGTCATTATTATTCTCGGTGCAGACCTGTTTCTCCACCTAATCTCATTCACTGCTTTATAACGGTTATTACGTATTCTTATGGCGCCATTTCCGCGACCATGCGGCATTTTAATTAAAAAGTTGAACTTGGCTTCGTGCATGGATATGCTTACAGAAGTGAAAATGGAACAGAATCTTGTTTCTTTAATAATATTGACCTGGTGATATCTCGAAAACTATTAAGCTTAATTAAAGTTTCAGGAAAAAAATCCCTTGTCGCTGGAAATAATGTTCACCTTCTTAGATTGACCGCAAGAGGGTGTAACATACATCAGGGGCGGCTCGTTATATAGAGCCAAGGAGCCATGGCACTACCTGTAGTTAAGCTCAGCAAGAATTTTAATTCATTCTAAAAATTATTTTTGTTTTCCATTGATGGTGAGGTTATGTGGTCAAAGAATGATGTTACAGATTTAGTGCATGTCTGGGACAAAATGTAAACGCACGATAAATCGAAAGTACGCATAAATCATATTTTCAGCTTGTTTGAATTCGGCTGTTTGAAATTATGAACCTTTACAACTCAAAATAATCTTGGGCTATGAAGATTAATCGTTCTTTCTTTCTTCAAAAAAGGAGGGCCTCCCCATATTGTAAAAGTATCATCAACAATGTTCCACAAGCCGCTACTGAGAGTCATACTAACCAAGTGAATTGTTTTATTTTTTGAATTATTCAAAATGTATCTATTAAATCTAAAGTTGTCGAAACTGCCGGCACAAAAGGTGAAACAATAAGATGATCCCAACAAAGTTAATGGTTTTATTTTAATTCTTTTTCAATTTAGTTTCACTTTTTTGGACAAATTGGCGAAAGTTAACAAAAAATATTTTCCTATTCAAAACATGGAAAATTATTTTGAACAATAGAGTGATTTTTAGACTTATTTAAACCATTTTCTTACTGGAATATTCTGCATTTTTTATTATTAAGCCTGTATTTTCGATTTTTTTTGGCTAAATTTTTGATCATTTGGCCTAAATATTCTTTATTTTGACCTATATTTTCGATTTCATTGTTAAAATTTTCGACTATTTGCTCCGCATTTTTATTTCTCCGAATTTTTAGTTTCTAAATTTTCGATCTTTTTGGTAAAAATATTTTAACTTTTAGCGTAAATATCCTTTATTTTGACCTGAAATTTTTGACTTTTGACCCGCGTTTTTGGTTTTCCCGCCGAATTTTTAATTTTTAGATTTTTTACCTGTATTTTCGATTCTTTCAGGTATAATTTTTTGATCTGTTGACCTAAATATTCTTTATTGTGACATAAATTTTCGATTTAATTGTTTAAATTTTTTATTTTTTGGTCCGCATTTTCGATTTTTCCGACCGAATTTTTAATTCTAGTTCCAAATTTTTGATTTGATTTTGGTTAAAATGTCTATAACTTGAATTATTGATTTCTATGCGAGATATATTTTTATTTTTTCGGGTATTTTCTTTCCAGTTTTGTTTGTTGAAATTTTCTATTTTTTAGTCTGCATTTATTACCTTTAGGCCCGAGTTTTTATTGTAATGTCTAAATTTTCGACTTTCTGACCAACATGACAGGTTTTTATTATTATTTTTTAATCTTTTGACCTACATTTTTCTTTATTTTGACCTAACTTTTCGATTTGATTGTTAAAATTTTCGATTTTTTGGCCCCCATTTTTGATTTTTCGCTTAGTCTGCATTTATTATCTTTAGGGCCGAGTTTTGGATGTTTTGTCTAAATTTTCGACTTTTTGACCAACAATGTGGATTTTTTTTAATCTTTTGCCCTATTTTTGTTTTTAAGCCAGAATTTTAGATTTTTGGTCTCAATTTTTTATCGTATATTTTAGATTTTAGTTATATTTTTATCATCTATTTTACATTTTTAACTTTTACATTATTGATTTTATTTCGTGAATTTTTTTCGAATTTCTGGTTAGAAACTTATTTTTTGGCGGCTGAAAGTGGCAAATTATTTTGCTTCTACCTAAGTTTTCGATTTTTTGTCTGCGTTTTTTTATTTTTAGATCAGGATTCTTTGGCCCATATTTTAGATTTCTGTATTATCGATTTTTTGTTCCAATTTTTTTTTTATTTTTCTTTTTTTGACCAAAATATTCGATTGGTTTGTAGAAATTTTACGATTTTTTGTGTCTGCAAATTTTATCTTTACGCTCGTTTTCGATGTTTCGTCTAAATTTTCACCGTTTTAGGCTATTTTGTAGATTTTTTTATTCCTTGGTATAAATATTCTTTATTTTGACGAAAAAATTCGATTGGTAAAAATTTTGGAATTTTTTGTCTGCATCCTTACTCCCGAGTTTTCGATGTTTTGTCTGCATTTTTTATCTTTAGGCCCGAGTTTTCGATGTTTTGTTTAAATTTTCACCTTTTTGTATTTTCGATTATTTTGGTTTCAATTTTAGGTCTTTCGGCCTAAATTTTCTTTATTTCGACTTAAATTTTCCATTCGTTTGTTAAAAATTTTTTGGTCTACCGCTTTGAATTTTAGGTACGAATTTTAGATTTTTGGTCTTGATTTTTAATTTTTTGTCCCATAGTTTAGATTTTCTAGCGATTTTTTTTTGTTATTTTTATTTTTGCTATTATTTTCGAATTTCTTTTTGGAACTTATTTTAAGCTAAAAAAAGTTATTTTTGGGGCTGAAAATGGCAAATTATTTTTCTTTTGCTTGTATTTTCAATTTTTTGGTCTGCATTTTTATTTTTTATTTTTTTGTTTCAAATTTTTGATTTTTTGGCCAAAATATTCGATTGGTCTAGGAAGATAAATGGTTCTTTGTTTCTTCAAAAAAAGAGGGGGGTATTGTATAAGTGGCTCTATAAGCCACTGACATGCATCATCTGTTGGAAAGTATAGATTTTCTCAAGAATTTTTTTTCTCGGTCTAGCCATTATTATTTGAAGCTAGAAATGGCTTTAAAATACTCTCATCAACAATTTAAGTCCGATTTAATGCTACAAATGCATATTATTAATAATATTATACATCTAAATCAGAGAAATACCTATTTTCGCAAGGGACGTTCTTCTGTACTTATTTGATTGATTTCTTCAGTGCAATTGTAAAAGTAAAGCGGCGCAGGGAAGTTTTTGTCTTTTTAAAAATCGCTGACTTTAGGTCATTTTTGCAAAAAAAAAATTTGCATAAAATATAAAGCTTATCTAGAATTGAGTTGGCCTATGTGGCAGCATGTATTTTCATAGATGTAACATAAGTTTTATAAGAAAAAATATTTGTAATAAAAAAAGATACAGCCATTCCCCTGAAGGGTTTCGCGGTGACCACTGCTACTCGGATTTGGATTATCAGAAATTAAAAACAAAAGAAGATTTATTTAACATATTAAAGTATCTGGTGATTAAACAAACAGTTTGTCGAAATTATTGATCCGGAGCAAAATGGCGGACGTTCAAAATTAAAATTTCGATTTTGCATGAAAATATTGCTCGTTTTTCGTCAAGAAAAAAAAACTGTACGTCGAATAAAAAAATCCTTCGTCGGTCACTGGTCTATTATATCTAAAATAAAGGTGCCAAGTGTTAGTATTTATCGCGGTCACCGATTCGAAGTAGTGGTTTTGAGAAAAACGCGTTTAAAGTTTCGACCATGCGAACGGAGTGTACTTCGAACGCTTATCTTAATCGGACTAATTTCAACTTTTTAGGAAATATTCTCCAAGTATTGTATTTAAAAATATCAAAATTCAAAAATCGATTTTTTGAAATTTCTGACTAGACATGAATTGTACAAATTTGGTCTCGTTGATAGAGTGCTTCTCTTGTACTACTTTATTGGATATTAATTAAAAAATTGTAATTATTGTAGCAACCGCTAGATGGCGCTTTTTAGAAACACTGCAAAAATTAAAGAAGCGAATCTGACAAAGTGAGTTTTAGACCAATTTGTACAAATTCATTTTCATTCATACATTAAATTGTTATATAAAATTATAATTATTTTGATATGCGCCACACGTAAATCTGCAACATATATTTACAAAACTATTCAAGTAAATCATTACGAATGCAAGTTGTAGATTGTCAGATATCCCAACATATCATTACCACGCTAATGATACATTGAAATAAATGTATCCCATTAAATTCTTATGCAACTCACATTCACAATAAACAGGGACATTTCGAAATTTTACTCCACTTCATAATCCCGCCCGAGGAACGGAAGCTTTTGCAATCGAGCAGATCTCTACGACACCGTAACGATCCTGGCCAAAATATATTATACTTACGAAAAAGAATCGTGATGTGAAAAGGAAATTTTTATTTTTGTCGACATATTGTGATCATGTGCGTTAATCTCGGGCGTATGAACCTCCCCGCGCACGTATTCCGCAAGATAACTACCCAATTTACATAAGTGACGCTCTGTACCAACCAAATAAACCGAAACGGCCGCATGTGTGCCGCTCGTGAACGGACTCCTCTATTACGTAATAGGTCATTTCGAGTCGTGGATTGTTCCTATTTGCATCCAGCTTTAAGTGAAACGTATTTAAACAGCATCTCAAATTTATTACGTCATTTGTGTTTCGTAATCTTCGTTGATTTTTGTCGTTTAGGTATTAACAGTTGAATATTCGAAGTCATTTTACAGTCTCTATATGCTGGAGGTGTCTTTCGTAATCTGTTGATTTTTGTCTTTCAGGTGCTAATAGTTGAATATTCGATGTCATTTTACAGTCTCTAAATACTAGAGGTATCTTTCGTAATCTGTTGATTTTTGTTTTTCAGGTATTAATAGTTGGATATTCGATGTCATTTTACAGTCTCTGATTGCTAGAGGTGCTGTTGTCTTTTGTAATCTGATGATTTTTGTCTTTCAGGTGTTAATAGTTGAATTTTCGATGCCATTTTACACTCTCTAAATGCTAAAGAAGCACCAATGGAAAAGTAAACCATCCTAAAATCCATCCTCTTATAATCAGTAATTTTCAAATTTCAAAATATTTGTTTTACTTACTTCTACTATTGCCACGGGTATTTGCTTCACGGCCAAGATTACACATGACGTAACCGTATTTAATGTACCGTGCATAAATCTAATGATTACGCCATTTACACCTTTCTTAGGAAATTAACGAGCGCCATTGACTCAGAACGTGCAGTAAACCCAATGACGTGATCCCGATGAAGGTAACGCTCTTTTTACCAGACCGTGCATTCCATTAATTAACGCTGCAATGCGTAATATTGTGGAAACAGGAAAGACTTTTTGGAACGAGATTTTATCTACGATGGCTATTCTTGGGTCTTGTGTATATCCCATCATAAAAATCGACCGTGGCTGAATGCCTTTACTGGCTAAGCCAATTTCCAATCATCCCCGAATCCTATCAACCATCCTTCCTTAAAAATAAAAAAAAAGCTTTCTTAAAATCAAAACCATTTCTAACACTGAAAAAACGGTATAATATTATTATATGGGCAGAAAAACCTACGTCCATAGCTAACCAAGTAAATTTATTGCAGACTCGAATCAAATTACTATTAAAAAAATTGGTCCGAATCAGTGACGGTTCGCGGGTTTTTTTCTGGTGCGGCCGAGGAACAAGTGGTGGTAATACAGATAGGTGCGGTCACGCAGCCAGCCGTCTCTGCAACTGACCCTACCTCTCTGTATTACCACCTCTTGTTCCTCGGCCGTACCAGAAAAAAACCCGCGAACCGTCACTGGTTCGAATAAAGATGTGCATATATTATTATATTTTATCATGTTAAAACATATAAAACATGATACGTTTACCTCGACGCTAACTAAACCAGAATGGTTTCCTCATGTCTGGTTTATAATGTGTACATAAATTCCAAAGTATATTTTCACACTTTACGATCGATATTATAAATAAATTTACCGTACAGGATATAAACTATTGTGGTCTAATGAGATTGTAAAATGTTAACGAGGTGACGATTTTAGTACTTCACCATTGCTAGAGATGAGGAATTAACCAAGTACTTACCACGAAGCAATTCTATTAAAATTATAGTGAGAACTATAATTATATCTGCGTATCTCCATTAAAAACTGTTGAATTTGAAAATACCAAATTTATTTTGAATAAGCGATACTTCGATCATTGAGGATATTGTTTTAAGGATTTTTTTCTACGCGTTTTATATTTTTTTCTGCGATGTTTTCATTCAAATGCTCAAAAAAAATAAAACGAAAATCTTCAAAAATCCATATCTCTATTGGAAATTGTTGAATTTACAAAAACCAAAGAGATTTTGAATTAGCTATACTTCGGCCATTGAGGATGATTTTTTTATGGAATTTTGTCTGCGCGTTTTATATTTTTTTCTGCGATGTTTCCATTCAAGTGCTCAAAAAAATAAAACTAAAATTTTCAAAAATTCATATCTCCATTAAAAATTATTGAATTTACAAAATCCAAATTGATTTTGAATAAGTGATTCTTCGACCATTGAAGATATTGTGCTCAAAAAAAATATCTATTGAAAATTGTTGGATTTACAAAAACCGAATTGATTTTGAATTAGCGATACTTCGGCCATTGAGGATGATTTCATATGGAAGTTTGCCTGCATTTTTATATTTTTTTCTGCGATATTTTAGTGCTCTAAAAAAAATCCGGTGTATTTGAATAATTGTAAGCTCTGGTGTTCCGCAAGGTTCTCACATTGAACCAATCCAATTTATATTATTCATAAATTATTTAGTGAAAGTTATTGAGTTCAGTGAATGCCTATGATATGAAATTGTACAAAATCGTAATGTTGTGATGAAGATTGCAAATTATTACAAGAGGACTTGGATGGTGTGATGTTAACAAATTATTTTTAAATTATGATCAGTGTGTTTCAATTTCGTTTAAATATTGATTATGTCATCCATTCATCTTCTTTGAAATGTGCGGACTCTGTCAAGGATCTTGGAGTGTTATTTGACAGTCACAATAATGGTATTTGTGATAGGGCTTCATGGTAAGATGTTACTTAGAATATGCATCTCCAGAATTTAGGGGATGGATATAAACCGTATCGAATCGCTGTAACCTACATGCCTATGCCATATCAAATGTAGCTATGAAATCTTTTAGAATTCAAGCTCTCAGTGATCAAAGCTGAGAGCTTAAATCTAGTTCGAGGTTTATTTATCACTGGACTACAACATCATTATATTGTATTTATTGGCTATTATTTCAGACCCTTAATCCTCTCTTGGTACTAGGGCAGCTATAAATTTATGGATATTTGATACACCCTCGTGCTTAAAGGGCCAGATGTACAAGGCAGTAATTATAATGAGTCTTAAGATGAAGACATGGGTTTCGGTCTCAGATTCTGTCTGCTTGAACCTAGACCGTCAGTACAGTAAACGCACGCTGAAGAAACTTCTATAAAGACATTAAAAATAAATTTAAGATTTAGTCAATTCAGAAAATTTAGAAAAAAATAGACAAACAGACCATAAATTTAGCGGTTTCAACATCAATTAAATATCAAAAGTTACCAAAACAGCCAAGTGGATTGATTTCCAATTTTGAATTAAACTGATTTTTTTTTTCGAAATAAAAAAAAACCCTAACTAAGCGAAATTAAAGGGTGGAGTTTCTTTTTCTGGGTCTCAGGGTCCGATTAATTTTTCTAAATGAATAATGGCCCAATGGGTCTATGGATATCTAGTGTTTGCCCTTTCATAGTTTTTTCTTTTTTTTATTGTAATCATTTCGGCGGTTAAAAATATAAAAAAAACAATTGCCATCGACTTGAAACTTTCCAAAATTACCAATAACGGACGCCGAATTACGATGATGTGAAAACTATGAATACTTCGCATACAAGTTTTGCGATAGTTTCATGTAAACAGAGAGTAAAGTTGTGAAGAATTTTAATCATTTTGGCGACTCGATAAAAAATTTAAAAACAATTACCATCGACTTGAAACTTTCCAAAATTACCAATAACGGATGCGGAATTACGATGATGTGAAAACTATGAATACTTCGCATACAAGTTTTGCGATAGTTTCATGTAAACAGAGAGTAAAGTTGTGAAAAATTGTAATCATTTTGGCGACTCGATAAAAAATATAAAAAAACAATTGCCATCGAATTGAAACTTTCCAAAATGGCCAATACGGATGCCGAATTATCTGAGATCTTGTTTGACTTTCCATTTCTGGCTAGTCCAATTAGTATCTTTATAGAAGACCATTATATCTTCCGCAAAGACAATTCGATCTTAGTTCGAGCAGGTCGTTCATGTATACCAAGAAGAGAATGGGACCCAAAACATTTCTTTGAGGTACACCACATTGAACTAAAAATAATAAATAATTAAATAATAAATTGCATTGTTTAATTACTCCATTATTAAACCAAACTAAAAAAAAAACTTTTTGCATTATTGAGTACTACTGGAGTACTGCACGTTGTTCTAACTTGTTCTCTCTTACTTTTGCCAGTGCAATAAGCCCTTATGAGATTCGTAAGAGTTATTTTATTTAATAATGATTTGAGTTAAAAATTAAACGTTTTTAATAATCGTACTGAATTTGCGGTAATTACAGAACAATTGCCGCAGCGCTTGCATTACAATCTGTATGTAATAACTGTCGCGTTATTGATTAGAATGTCCTTCATTCAAAATTCATTCCCTGCGTGGGGGGACAGAAACTGGCAGAAATTGATACGAATGGCCCGTGTTCATTAGCGGAATTTGACACTGGTTAACACTTACGTACATCGGAAATGTTTACCAAAAAGGGTGCATTAGATAACCCTATTGTTGTACGAAAGCCTCACGCCTGTCAGTATTTATTGCAGATCCTAATGACTACGAGGGGGAGCTCATTTTCACGCCGAGATTTACCGCACATGCAAATTTGCCCTGCTGGCCCAAATTATTTAGGGTGAATGTACCGAGCTTTAATTAAAAATTATATCCGTTTGCTATAAATTCTCATTTGACGTATTGGAGATGTGTTTCCCGTGTTTGATGTATTAGGGCAAATCCCATCTGATTTAGCGTCCGTTCGAATTTACCGGAAACGGCTCATCCCCGCAAAACGTGTTTCCATTTGATGCGCAGAAGAATTACGTAACAGATAATAATTAATTCAGACAGCATTTGTAATTATTAAGTTATGTTATTACTTTTTTGCCCACGTATAACGAAAATTTGAATTTCTAATTGATACTTTATGACATGACCGGTCATCGTTTCTGCCAAATACAGACCACGACTTAAAATGCTAATCCCGGATTTGAATACGTCGACAAAAAATGAAACCATTTGTCATCTTCTTATCTCCCTCTAATTCTGTTATCCTCGAAAATCGATTGATTGTATTAGGAAGCGGCGGGGGATTAATTAAAATTCCGATGATATTTAATGATAATGACTTGGACGTCAATCAATAAAGCCAATTAGATGCACCCATACGATGACTTTATTATCGCATTTGCATTCTCCGCAAGACCTAGATCGAGATAATTAATGCTCTAATATCGGGCTCGGCACTAATTCACCGCGCAATCACAATAAATTGCAGGAATGGCAATCAATTTCCTCGTAAGCCGGGAAACCTACGTAGAAATCCTCGGTGTGTTCACGCTGTGCGGTTTTTGTATCCTTCTGAAAGGAACACCGTGTCATCATATTTCTTTCACCTGGCCGGAACGTCCTTAGGTCATAGTGTCAGTTAACGAATAAATGGAAACTTTCACCGGAATTGTATTCTTCGTTGCACACGAAAGGAATTGTTATGTTTATAAACAGTGATTTATGTTATTTTTCCTAAATAATTTAAGCCATCAATCCGTGTCGACGTAATCCTACGCCGGTAATCGGAAGATGCCGAATACCTGCGTGGATTAACTAGATTAAGGACTATCTGATTGGCTGTTCACGATCGTGATTGGCATCAAGTCAGCGTTTCGTTCCAATCCAGTTGGTGTATGAGAGTAACATTCCTGGCATGAGGTCGAAATTGCATCGAATGCGTGAAGATAGTCTTCAAACAAATCGCGAACGTCTATTGACAATTAATCTATTTCCCAACCGTGGGTGGGAAGGTGTTCTGTCACTTCTACACACAAGACCACCGCGACCCCTTTGTTTTCTTGTCTTACTCCCCTTGCAGTATATCAAAAATTGGGGTTGCAATGAGGTTAATCATCTTTTTCTAAAACTGCCGTGAACAAAAATGTCAGTAATGGCATTTAAAAAATAAATTATTCATTAAATTCTTTGAGTTTAGAAATCCCCTGTATCCCGCCAGAGGGTTAACCCTACGACCTCTTGCTGTTTATAGCGGTTATTTTGATTGCATACATAATTGTGTCGATGAATTCCATACTTAATCAATTTTTTTATTAATCACCAGACAGACCTTCTACAAAAACATCTCGGTCATCATGTATATATAAATACAATACACTTTGCACTTGAAACTCTTTGGAAACGCCGGCCTAAGGTCAAGTTTATGCAATCCTGCCGATATAAGGTCGCACAATATCGACCACGCGAACAACGCTTAACCTTGATAAGGCTTCGACCCAGGATTTTTTTACACTGGTCCGACACGTAACTGCGATATACTGCAATACCTCAAAATGCGACTTTCATAAAAGCACTCTCCGCGCCCGGTTAATGATTAGGGGAGAGAGAGCATGCGGGGGAGAGAGTCTCCATATTGCGGAGCTCCGGGGAATCAATGAATATTTGAAAAGCTGAATGTCAATTACCGAGCACGGTGCAAAATACCAGCCCCCGGCGCCGTTGCAGCTCTAAAGGGTAAATATTTGATTAAAGGTCTGATATGCTTCGAGTGGAAGAAGTGAGTTGCGGGGGGAGGAGGAAAAGAAGTTCCTCGATAAATCTAGGTGGCTGCAAAGGCGCTCACGGTCGCGCGAATTGGGCGGGCACGTTAGGGTGCTTTGATATTGAATGATTCTCTTTAGGATATTTATAAGTTTGGGGACTGGAACATTTTTCAGTGCGCCTTTTAAACTTTTCATACCGATTTGTCTCAATAAAACATTTTAATGGCTAATGGTTAAATTGGAAATTTCGCACCATAAAATCACTCATCACAACCATCTGAAATCAGTAGTGTGTACAATGAAACATTGAAATGGCACGAAAAAAACGAATGGATCTCTTTAATCACAAATTAAATTAAATGTCAGATGAATACAGAATAACTATTAAGCTTCCGCTTAATTGGGCCACCGTTTAATTGGACCAGGAAAAGAAACCCAACCAAGGAAGTAACAGTAACTTGCATCGCTTAATTAGGACAATATGGGGCAGTAAATTTAGGATCAAAACATATATAATATGCTGACGCTCTCGGTTAATATCCAGACAACAAATGTTGCTAGACAACAAGGTACTCAAAAAACTATTTTCGGATAATTAACCTCGATCTTAGTATATTACTACCGAAAATTACTGTGAGGATGCAGTTGTTGGAAACATTCAAGCGGATCATCAAAAATTAGGCAAGGATGATGTTGATGATGATCCACCTGTGAACTATTCAGGAATGAAAACAATGTAAACTTTTGAAGTTCCTCCTATGCCTGAAACTAACCAGAACTCAAAACAATGTATACACGAGTTACAGGGTTAGTTTATGCAGAAAAAGTGCCCTGAATAAATGGCTGATTTTGTAGAAGTGCAAACTTTTAAAAATCAAATACAGAGAGCCTAAAGCTGGCCAAATGGATATGTATCCGAGGTAAAAAAAAAGATTACACTAGATCAGTGGTGGCGAACCTTTTTATGTGCGCGTGCCAAAAATTTGCAAATATACTGAAAGAAAAAAAAAATGAAACACCATTTTCAAACGGCGTATTTTGTATATATTTCGGGAGAGAATGCTATTTTTCCCTCGGTGCGTTCGCCCTCGGGATACAAATTTGCACTTCGGGAAAAATCAAGCACTTCTCTTCCTTGAGTGGCTGACTATACTTTCTGCACGACCGTGAGACAAAGTAAATAAATAAAACAATACTTGATAAAGGGCCATCTTACCCTGAGTTTTTGTGCCCTATTTTATACTAGACTAGCGAGTACCCGGCATGCGTTGCAATGCTGCGCCGTCGTCAATACGTAGCTTATTACTGGTGACGAACGACGGCTCCGCTGTGCTGCGCCGTCGTCCGTGCATGGTCCCCATATATTAAGGCAGATAACTGGTGACGGACGACGGCGCAGCTAAGTGTGGCCCATTAAAATTAAGAGAATAAACTGGTGACGAACGACGGCTCCGCTGCGCTGCGCCGTCGTCCGTGTGTAGCCCATTAAAATTAATCAAATAAACTAGTGACGAACGACGGCTCCGCTGCGCTACGCCGTCGTCAATACGTAGCTTATTACTGGTGACGTATCCTGTTGGATTTGTTCGTCTGGCCGAAAACGGATTAGGCTCTAAACGTTAGTGAAGGCTGTTTAATTTTACGTTTTAATTTTAAATGCTAATTACAGGTTGTGAAAGCAACCGGCAGGTCGCACCAATTTGAGTTGGTAACGCCTGACGTACATTATTCCATCCTCCTGACATTTGTTAAACACAACAAATACTATTAGTTAGGTTATGATTATATTAACCCCTGAAAATTTCATCCAAATCCGACGAATAGTTTAGGTGTCCATAAACGACAAACAAACAAACAAACATTCATTTTTATATATATATATAGATTTTTCTTCATTTTATTACTTATATATACTAATTACGTTAGAAATGTTAAGCCGCCCAGAAAAAAACCGCTATAAAGGGGCGTCGGCCGACCGGCACAAAAAATTCGCCCAAAAATATGAGGAGGATTTTGAAAATCGCGTCCTCCGAAACTCACCCTTAAAACGGGGGGGTAGGGTTAAACCTAACCCCTTATCGGGGCTTATTCGGTAAAATTTTGTTAGTTTTTGCGCGCAAATCGACGCTCTGATAACCGGACAAGCTTTTAAAACCGGTCCCGTCGTTTCGTTTCACCCCCACCCCCGGGGGTGATTTTTCAAACGCAGATTTTCGATATTTGCACGTTTCCAAAAAAAAAATAACTCCTCCGGACGATCCCGATATGTCTTAAAATAATCTTAAAGAAAATATCTAAAATTGATCGAGCCACTTTTTTCAATTTTTGCCCCGTTTCCGAGATTTGATTTTTAAAAACCGGGTAAAAAAAATTTTTTTTTTCTTCTTTTAAAGACGTATTTTTTTTATTTTCAAGTGGAAAAGCTGAAACCTTTAGGGATAGCAGAAGGGATAACTGGGAATTTTTTCAACATTTTTGGAACCACCCCTACGCGCCAACCAACGCCACCAACCCAGGGGGTGGTTCGGTTTTCTTCTTTTAAGGACGTATTTTTTTCTTTTTAAGTCGAAAAGCTGAAACTTTCAGGGATGACGGGAGCGATGACTGACTTTCATTGGGAATTTTTTCAAAAATTTTGGAACCACCCCTACGCGCTATTTGAACCCTCTGGGTTCGTTTTTTTTTTCTTTTAGGGACGATTTTTTTTTTCTTTTAAGTCTGAAAACTGAAACTTTCAGAGATGGCAGAAGATATTTTGTCAAAAATTTTTGAACTACCCCTACGCTCCATTTATACCCCCTGGGTTCGTTTTCCTTCTTTTAAGGACAATTTTTTTTCTTTTTAAGTCGGAAAGCTGAAATTTTCAGGGATCGTAGAGGATACAACTGGCTTTCAAAAAAAAAGAATAAAAAATAAAAATTGAAGTGTAAAATGAAAATGAACAATAAAAAATTGAAAATTAAATCTTGAAAATAAAAAATAAAAAATAAAATAATTAAAAATTGAAAATGAAAAATGAAAAATAAAAAACCAAAAATTAAGGTTGATTTAGAAAAAAAATATGTTTTTCATTGATGGCGCAGCGCAATTTAATCGTTTAATTTTGATGGGCCTCGCATGGACGACGGCGCAGCGCTGCAGAGCCGTCGTTCGTCACCAGTTACTTTTCTTACATTTTTACATTTCACAATTTCACATAAAGAACACAATTTCACATACCTCTTAATTTAGCCTTGGAAAAACTAGTTCTAGCTAAAAGCATCAATATTCAGGATTTTTTATGCTTGGTCGCCGCATATTCTCCTCCATTAATCAAACTAAATCTTTATTTTTACTAAATTCATTGTTAAATCTTGTAAATTATTTTTAAATCCATTTGTTTTGCACTTTTGAAAATTACAGAAAAAAATTGAGTTTTTACGATTTTCGTTAAAGTTCCCCCAAAAAGTGTGACATATCATAATCTATCATTCCTGTGTTTGATCAGAATCAACATTGCAAACGTTTTGTATAACGCAGCTGCTTCACTATTGCAGCCTCCCCTGTGTCGACATACTTTTGGGGTAGGTAACCTTTTCATTTTCGCAATTGTTGTATGATGCAGCTGCGGGATGGGTATGTACGCATAAAAACACTCAATTTCGTTTGAAATATGTGTGTGTGTGTGTGTGTTCAATCAATACTTCTACGATGTCTCTAATGCTTTAACAAAAAAATACAAAAAAAGAGGATTAATAAATTTCACAATGTTTCTATAATATAAACCCTAACAAAAAAAAAATATGGGTGTAAGCGACGTTCATTTTCGCAATTATACAATGCAGCTGCGGAATGGGTGTATGTGCTCTTAAAAACACTCAATTTTGTTTGAAGTGTGTGTGTTCAATACTTCTAGGATATCTAATTCTTTGCCAAAAAAATACAAAAAAAAGAAATTATACATCTCACAATGCCTCTATAATATAAACCTCGACGAAACAATTATAAATATACAGGGTGTATTTGTCCACCGACAAATGAATAGGGTAGATTCGTGGTTAGTAAACTATCAGTATTCATTAAGTCTGAATGGTCGATTTTGCTTCTTAAGTTCATTTAAGATATGATTCATTGTTGAAGCCATTACTTTGCTCGTGGATGTTCGGCGAGGAGACTACGGAAGAAATTTTGACCAAAACAGCACGCGAAATATTTGCCTCCTCTATTAGAGTAAGTAGTGCAACACGAGCAGCATTTCTGTCTTAGCGTCCTCTATGGAAATCCACGAGCCGTCACCGTTACTATGTGATACAGATTGAATTACGAAGGAGATATTGCTGGTAACGCGAATTGTTCATGATTAAAAAACTGGTAGCAAATACCATTCAGTGTATGAAATTATTCATAACGTAATTAATTACCTTTTGTACAAATTAACCGCTCAGCGATGCAGCTACCAGACGGGATTTTTGCACGAGCCCAAATTACCTACATCATCATCACCAACGAGACCCAGAAAAAGAAGAATGGAATTCCTCCAGTTCTCGTATATTACTTTGGCCGGCGCAATAATTTAACGGCCCAACCCACACACACACAGAGTCGCGAAACTGGCCCGCCAAAACTCGGAAGGTCGGAGGACCCAGGTAGAGCCCCGCGCCTTTTTACCCTTATTGCCCAAGGACACGATTCCGTCCAGGCCGAGAGGAAAACGTACGCGGTCTCGATCGATCCCCAGACGGTGTTAGTGTATCCTCCGCATCTAGGCTAGGAAAAAAATCGTGTAACAAGGATCCATTAATATCCCCCGGACATTTCTCGTAGGGTTTTGCGAGATTGCATTAATTCGGACAATTTATTACTTGGCTGATCCATGGACGGTTTGTTTCCTGTAAAATGCATTAGTGCTCGGCCATACAGAAGAGATTCCGACCTTCGTGGTCGAATTGCATTGGGGAGATCTAATCGAGGCGACGTGCGTGTGCTTAGATCGCTTCGCCCGAAAAAGCGATCGATTGTCCATTCAAGTTCTTCGGTTGCGTGCTTTTGTTGGTGTTGTCGGGTGGACACGAATGCAGGAGGGCAATAGCCGCACTTGGCTTTTTGAATGCAATTCTCTTCCCAGAAAATACATACTAATCGTTAAAGAAATGCGATAAATAGTATTAACTTCGTTCCGGTTTACAGTTACACTACGGCTTGTTATTTAAGGTTATATTTCTATTCCTCACTCACCGCACTAGATGGCAATTTTGTCTTGATAACGCTAAGATTTCACTTGGCCTTTACTGAAGATTTATTATATTCATCATAAAAATACACTGTTGCTTACAAATTTCGAAAAAAACCAACAGGTAGAAAACTATCTAGCAATCTCTGTTGCTTACAAATTTCGAAAAAAAAACAACAGCTGCAAAACTATCTATCCGTCTCCGTTGCTTATAAATTTTGAAACAAACCAACAGCTGCAAAATTATCTAACAGTCTCTGTTATTTACAAATTTCCAAAAAGAACCAAAAGCCGCAAACATATGTAACAATCACAGCCATTATGTAGGACATTTATGATTCGAACAAGAATAAAAATACTAAACTTTGGGAATAAGTCAAGGCAATGTTTTCCTCAAGAATTTGATGATTATCAGTTACGGAGGATACTTATGCAAAATTCAAATGTAACTGTTTAAGAAATAAGCGAGTCAACAGCAAGGCGTTTTAAGAAGATAATAATTGCATAAAGAACAGCAATTCGGGCATTAGCACAAATTACCGCATACAATTCCTTTAAAACTACGAAAGAAATATATCTTTGCTAACACCACCTAATTACACTATCCTCCTACCCAGGGGCGGCTCGTTATATAGAGCTACGGAGCCATGGCACTACCTGTAGATTCAAGCTCAACAAGAAATTTTAACTGATTCTTAAAAAACTTTTTAAATGTTACATAACATCTGTAACACCGCGTAGAAGTTCATTATTAATTTTAACAGATGGTTAAAATTTTGACAGACTTTTTCTGAATAATGTGTTCTTACAAATTTCAATCGCAAGTTTAACACATCAAAAATGGTTGCACAAAAGAAAATTTTGACGACCAAAGAGGCGCATTTTTTCAAAATACAAGTAGGGATTGTACATTCATTTTAACAGATGGTTTAACTTTGACTGACTAATTCTGAATAATGCGTCTTTACAAATTTTCAAAGAAAATCATCGTCAGTTTACCACTACAAAATTGGTTTCACTAAAAGGCAAATTTTGATCACCAAAAAGGCAAATTTTTTAGAAATTCACTTGAGAATTACACATTTCTTTCGACAGATGGTTGAAATTTTGACAGACCAATTTTGAATAACCCCCCTTTATAAATTTCTTCAAAAAATAATCACAAGTTTACCACAACAAAAATGGTTGCATTAGAAAAGCAAATTTTGATAACAAAAAAGCCAATTTTTTGGAAATTCACGAGGTAATTCTACATTTATTGCTACAGATGGTTGAAATTTTGACAAAATAATTCGGAATAATGTGTCTTTACAAATTTGCAAAGAAAATAATCGCAAGTTTACCACAACAAAAATTGTTGCACTAAAAAGAAAAATGTTGATGACCAATTAGGCGCATTTTTCAAAAATTTGCATGGTATTTCCACATTTATTGCAACAGATGGTTGAAATTTGGACAGACTAATTTTGAATAATGTGTCTTTAATATAATGTTAGTTTCGCACACTACAGGTATCTTCACTTATGTGCTATTACCTTGATAAACAATTAATTAAATGAGCTTCATATTTTAAGCAAAGTTTATGTGACCTGTGTAAAACTTCCAAGTTACTAGCACCAATAAACATTATTATTTACAAATTTCCAAAAAAAATAATTTTCTACTAAATTTCCGATTATTTTTTTTTTGTTAAATTTTTCGAATTTTTGGTCCGCAATTTTGATTTTTATGATGGAATTTGTGGTCAAAGTTTTTAATTTTTATCATATATTTTAGGTTTTTTAACCTAAATGATTGCTTTTTATACGCAAGTTTTTTTTTATTTTTGCCTATATTTTCAAGTACAGTTTCTGATTTCTTACCCTTCATTTTAGATTTTCTAACTTGAATTATTATTTTTTTGGGCAGAAAGACCGATGGTCGTTAGCCCAGACAGATTAACACCCTTCAGTTATTTATGTATTAAAATGTTATGTATAATTATTTGTTTGAATAAAGATCTTGATGTATGTATTATTTTTTATGGGCGATTTTTTTTTTACTTTTTGGTTACTTTTTCGAGTTTCTGGTCGGCAACTAATTTTGAGCTAAAAAGTTATTTTAGGAGCTGAAAATTGCAAATTAATTTAGTTTTCCTTGATTTTTCAATTTTTTGGTTTACATTTTTTATTTTTAGACCAGCATTTTTGATTTTTTTCGCCTATATTGTAAATATTTGACCTGTATTTTTCATTTCTTCGTTCCAAATTTTAGAGTTTTTGCCCGAAATATTTATTTTGGTTACACTTTTTGATTTTTTTTTTGTTGAAATTTTTGGTCTGCAATTTTTTAACCGCGAATTTTTGATATTTTTCTAAATTTTCGGTTTTCTGTATTTATATTTTAATTTTTTACCTTAATTAAGAGCTAATTCTGCAAGTGACGATTTTTCAAAACATTGAGAGCAATTTTCGTTCCCTCCAGTGCAGTTTTGAGTCAATTGCTGTTGTTTTCAGTAGCAATATTGCAATTATTTTTACAAAATGAAATTTAATTAAAAGTGCACTCTTTCTGCATAGTTTTAGTAATTTTGGAGCTAATTCTACAAGTGATTCATTTTTTACAATTTTTCAAAACATTGAGTGCAAATTTCCTTCACTACAGAGCAAATTTGGAATTTATCCCCTTGTTTTCTACAGGAGCATGTCGTTATGTTCAAGAAATTAAAAGTAGACTATTTTTGAATAATTGAAGTATATTTGAAGCGAAACCTTCAAGCAATGAATTTTTAAAAATTTTCAAAAATTGTCAAGTGCAAATTTCCTTTGCTACAGAGCAAATTTTGAGTTTTTTCCTATGTTTTCTGGGGCTATAATCACCCCGAGTGCTGAAAATGGCTATTTTCGAACTTGAATTTTCAATCTTCTTGTTTTCATTTTTTATTTTTAGGATCGAAGTTTTGAATTTTTTATCCTATATTTTAGATTTTTTTAACCTAAATGATTGATTTTTATACGCGACTTTTTTTATTTTTTGCCGATATTTTCAAGTTTTTTTGATGGTTTTTGATTTCTTGGTCTTGATTTTAGATTTTTTAACTTGAATTATTATTTTTTATGGTCGCTTTTTTTACCGTTTGACTAAAATCGATTAAATTAATTTTTGTTTTCAAAAAATTTTGTTGTGGTACAGGAATTGAGGTTTTCGAGTTTCTGGTCGGCAACTTATTTTGAGCTAAAGAGTTATTTTGGGGGCTGAAAATTATTTTCGTTTTCCTTGAGTTTTCAATTTTTCGGTTTGAATTTTTTATTTTTAGACCAGCATTATTGATTTTTTTTGGCCTATATTTTAGATCTATGGCCTGTATTTTTCATTTCTTCGTTCCAATTTTTTTTTTATTTTTCTTGAAATTTTCTGCATTTTTTTAACCGAAATTTGTCTAAAGTTTCGATTTTTTGGTCGTATATTTTAGTTTTTTACTTTATTTAAGAGCGTATTTTTTTATTGGTCTATACTTTAGATTTTTAACGTGTGTGATTTTTATGTGCAAATTTTTGATTTTTTTGCCGGTATTTATTTGTATAATTGGTCATTTCCATCTTTCATAATTTTGACGTTTCAAACGCCAGTATCATCCGATCTAATAAATTGTGAAAGTGGCTCTACCATCAACATGTTCCACGAGCCGCCACTGCTCCTACCTACATCCCAAAAACTTAAGGATTTAATCAACCACACAAATAACCGAAGAATGAATTTTAGACATATTTTGCCCACACCGATGAAGTCATTACTGACATTGACACCACTTTACATCAAGGCCTTGGAAAAATTCAAGTAATGTAATTGTTTGTAAGTAGGTTTTATATGCAACATTTAACGGTGTAATAAATCTTGGCGGTGAGTCATCACTGGTATTCGATGCTACCGCTATTTTCATTTCGCTTAAAAGTAAAACAAAAAGAGTAGACGTACGTATCAATTATATTAACCGAGTAATTAATAGCCTCGGATTTAACGCCGGGCGGTGTCGGATGGAATGATGTGGTACATTTGTAAAACCGCTGCGGTATGATTGTAATCTTTAGTTAACATGGATTTAAACGTTGCTGGATACATCCATTCTAGAAGTGTAAGGTGAAATCGCTATGACCGAGATTCTTAATATTGATGATTTATGCTTCGATAATACAGAACAGACAGTACTCCATCTATCGTTTCAATGGTTGCGTGTCTGGTTTCTATAATAAAATCAAACGGCATTTTATCCCCAAAGCATGTAACGAGCGTACAACAAAAAATTTCGAATCATGTCTGCACTAAGATCACACACGTAAAATGCAGGTTGCGGTTAAACGGTGACGTCAGATGTTATCGTTAGGGGTTTTTAACAACTGACGTGTCAACATGACAACAAGTACTTTACGCGTGCGCATGTGATCTTTAGATTTCCAGCGCCTACGTCGTTGTCGATTTTTGTTGTACGCTTGTTATAAATTTCAATCTTGCCGCAGTAGGCTTTATTAGGGTGACATTTTTATACAATAGGTGCTTGCTTATTACAGAGACTACTCGGCCGGCAGTAGAGAGGGAGAGAGCTTTCGCTTGCTCTCTGCGCGTCTGGCCAACTTAAATTTGCCGTCCTGTATTCATATTTGTAAGTGCATGGAGTTCATTAATAATATCGCACCCTCGTGTTTAGGGGCGCGCCCATGAAACAACCCGTAGTTTACCGGGCGCATTAAGACTTACACAATAAACTAGTAGTCTGTGGAAGCAAATTATCTACAGGGGGAAGGTGCTATATAAAATGTCGGTCGGATTTACGATGGCCTCAGAGCACGGCATATCTTCGGATTCTTGGGAAAAATAAACACCGGTAGTCCATAAAGTGGCGGGCATTTTAAAAGGACACAGCACTCTGCACGAACGGCCGTAAATCGTTCGCATATTTCACGCAGCGAGAGGGCCTCCAGATGGAGAAAGGATGCGAGATACGACCATGCTGAGGATAAGTTGAACAAATTTAAGAGGAGATTACTGTAAAGGAATGATGATACTGGTGTCGATAGAGATCGATATTGCTGAGGTAGAAATGTATTTTCTCACTTATTTTGTTTTTTTTTATTAGACGTCATTTTGGCAAGAATTTAAACCTTCGCTGTTGCCCCGATTTGAATTTTCCCGCCATGAGTTTGAATTCGAATTTCCCAGATTTGAATTTCCCGGCGTAAAAATTTCCCATATTTTGACACTTGTCAGTCATTTTGAGTTGAAATTTCCCTAGATTTAAATTTCAATAATTTTTTTTGCGCGTACTATGTTGCCATTTTCACTTCCGGAAAAACTGCTAATATTCTCTATTTGTAACTACTCGAGAAAGTTACATGATGAACACATCAGCATTTTTTTCGAAATTAAAGTATAATCGAAAAATTATGCGCACCATCTGCCGTAAATTCGATTTTCAAGTATAAAGCCCCTTGATTGATTTCCACACAATGTCGAACATTTTCAACAATTAAACTAAACTCACTGTAAACCATCTTCTCTTCGCAATTCTGTTACACGCCGTCAGGTACAAGAAAGTGCACGTAATGATGTTGGCATAATAGAGAACGAATTTCACAACGTTTACACCGTTACACAATGGAATTGTATGTGTGTGTGTGTGCGTGCAATTAAGCCAGATTATCTATACATTTTTTTTGGATTCAGAATTTGAAATCTGGCGTACGAGCGCATCCGATGCATGCAGAACTAATGGACACTTTTCACACCTAAATTGGGCGAGGAATTTGTGTATTGGATTGTTCATTGTTCAAGAAAAATAGAATCACGTGCGAAATGGTGAATTCACAAATGCATTGACTATTATACAGGGTGGAAACTTTAACTGGAACAAATTCGGTATTTATAAAATGAGAAGTTCCAGAAAAAAATCCTCGGACACGTCGATTTTTGTTTTTTATTGCGCACTTTTTAGTGTCTCTAAAAATAGTATGACGTCTCTAGTCTTTCACGTATGACGTCATAGACATTTTTTTAAATGGAAACCATTTTTTTTATTTCACCAAATTTGTAGCCCTTTTTATTCTCTTTACGACTGTGTAAAAATATTTTGTTTTTTATAAACAGATACAAGAGTAATATCCCTGGTGATCAATTTTTCTTCTATATACTGTAATCAGGACTTACATGACGGCAAATGTAAGTTGGCCAGACGCGCCGAGAGTACAGCGGACCGAGTACAGTCTCTGCAATAAGCCAGCATATATTCTTCGCGTGCGTTATTCATTTACAACTCTATTGGGCGATCTCCTCCACATAACTGAATGTACCAGGCGCGCGAACTCTTCACGAAATCTATCGAGAGCGCCCTTCGAAGGTTCCGCCCACTATTTTGCCACTGCGCAACGGCAAGTTACGTTTGCCGTCCTGTATTTAAATCAATCTTTAAAATTAATTGTAAATGTTTAGATTGATTGTGATAGCTAGTTTTAACAAAGTGTAAGAATAACAAAACTTTCAACTGGAATAGTTTAATCTATCAAAGGTTAGAATGGAAATTCGATTGCGAGCACGAGTCGCGAGGCGAGGCGAGGGACCACGAGCATCATAATTTCCATTCTTACTATACTTTCTCCACGACCAGATAAAATGTGCAAATAAAATAATGAATAAAAACAACTTCCGTTTTATTATCACTTGTTTGGGAATGTGTTTATAGTATTTTGACAATTGTGACATCCAAGGCTAATTGTTTTATTCTGAACGGTATGCGAATAATAATTACAAGCAAAACAAGAGTTAGAATGTGTACGTTCTATAATCAATATTGTTTTCAGAATATTTAAATTCTACAGTGGACATGGAGAAAGAAAATATATTTAATAAAATTTCAATATTAAATTACAATAGATTTTGTAATTATATTTGTTCACGAAAATGTTATAATGTGCGCATTATTTAACTCTTGGGGCAGCATTAATGGGGTACATTTAACACTCAATTTTTTAAACACGCATTTGCGTGTTTAATATGCTTATTAAACACGCAAATTCGCGCTTAATTCACAGAACGCGATTTATGATATTTTGTTTACCCTGTTTAATACTGATTTTAATTTTTTTCCAATTGTAATTGCGATTACAACTTTAATCTCGATTTTAATTTTGATTTTGATTTTTTTTTTGATTTTAATTTTCGTGAACAAAGTATAGTGTAGAACTCGCATATAATGGCTATTAATCATTCAAAAAATTTGCTCCACTCGCCTACGGCTCGTTCCGCAAACATCGTTCTCATGATTAATAGCCATCATTATATGCTCGTTGTACAATATACTATTAACACACTCATGAAACGTAATGTATGTAACAAGCTCAGCGCAATCGTCGAAATTGTACGTTTTCATTAACATCGCCAATTGTCTGAAGTGATCAACATGCAAACAGAAATTGCCTGCTTTTCCGCCTAACGGTCCCCTATCATGTTGTTCTGAGCTAATTGAAAAAATGTGTATTGTTCAGTTAATTTGTAATGCAAATTAACCGCTCCGAAAGACCTCACGTTTTTTTTTTTTAGCAAAACTAGTAAAAGTGGTCTTGTGCAAATTTTAATTAAAAAAAAAAACGAAATGTAATTAAATCACGAATACGTTGATTGTTTCATTGAATTTGGCGGTGATGTAACAGCGCGTAAAAACGCTGTGGTTTAAAGTAGGCTAATCGGATATTAATTAAAATTTGTTTACCGGGGTATATTATTTAATATTGCTACATCATAACTAATGATAGGATACAAAATATAAAGATACGTTCTATTTTTTTTTTCTTGAATAACTTTGAAATATTTGATCGCACCTTTTAAAACCACGAGAGAGTTCTAAAAATTTTATAGAATAAATGGCTATTCAGTGGCTAAGTATTGTTTAAAGCAGTGGCGGCTCGTGGAACATGTTGATAGTAGAGCCACTTATAGAATATACTCCCTCCCTCCCCTTTGAAGAAAGAAGTATTTATCTTCCTAGATCAAAGTAACTGGCGAAAAAGTGTTTTAAGAATTAATTAAAAATTCTTGCTGAGCTTTAAACTACAGGTAGTACCATGGCTCATTAGCTCTATATAAGCCCCTGCTTTCGACAGCGAAATATATTACATTTGACAGCTGAAAAATACAATTTTCGACAATTCAAAAATGTTGAAAAAAACTATTTTTATTAGCTGAAAAATAGTGTTTCTGACAGCTGAAACATACTATTGTTGGCACACGAAAAATACTATTTTTGTCAGTAAAAAATACTATTTTTGACAGCTGAAAAATACTAATCTTCAACAGCTGAAGAATACAATTTTTGTCAGCTGAAATATACCATTCCTGACACACGAAAAATACTATTTCTAACAAAAAAATACTATTTTTGACAGCTGAAAAATACTAATCTTCAACAGCTGAAGTATACCGTTTTTGTCAGCTGAAATATAGCATTCCTGACACACGAAAAATACTATTTCTAACAAAAAAATACTATTTTTGACAGTAAAAAAATACTATTTTTGACAGCTGAAAAATACTAATCTTCAACAGCTGAAGAATACCATTTTTGTCAGCTGAAATATACCATTCCTGACACACGAAAAATACTATTTTTAACAAAAAAATACTATTTTTGACAGTAAAAAAATACTATTTTTGACAGATGAAAAATACTAATCTTCAACAGCTGAAGAATACCATTTTTGTCAGCTGAAATATACCATTCCTGACACACGAAAAATACTATTTTTAACAAAAAAATACTATTTTCGACAGTAAAAAAATACTACTTTTGACAGTAAAATATACTACTTTTGGCAGCAAATATACTACTTTTGATAGCTGAAAAATACAATTTTTGACAATTCAAAAATGTCGATAAAAACTATTTTTATTAGGAGAAAAATACTGTTTTGTCAGCTGAAACATAGCATAAGCTGAAAAATACTATTTTCAACAGCCGGGGATTACCATTTTTGACAGCCGAAATATATCATTCCCGACAGCTGAAACATACCGTTATTGGCAACTAAAAAAATACAATTTTTGACAATACAGGTTTTGACAGCTGAAAATACCATGTTTGACAGTTAAAAAATGTCAAAAAATGCTGCTTTTGATAGCTGAAAAATACGATTTATATAGGTGGAAAATACCATTTTTGGCAGCTGAAAACTAGCATTTTCGACAGCTGAAAAATTACATTTTTGACAGCTGAATAATACAATTCTTAATAGCTGAAAAATACCATTCTTGACAACGGCAACATACTATTATTAATAACTGTATCATACCATTATTGTCAGCTAAAAAATACAATTTTTGAAAACAAAAAATATTTTTGACAACAAAAAGTACAATTTTTGAAAGCTGAAAAATGGCATTTTTCACAATTAAAAAAATGTCGAAAAATGCTGCTTTTGATAGCCTGAAAATACCATTTTTATAAGTGGTAAATACCATTGTTGACAGCTGAAAAATATCATTTTTGACTGCTGAAAAATATAATTTTTGACAGCTGAAAAATATCATTTTTGACATCTGAAAAATACCATTTTTAACAGCTAAAACATACCATTCTTGAAAACGGTAACAAACTATTATTGGCAACTGTAACATACCATTATTGTCAACGGAAAAATGCCATTTTGACAATAAAAAATGACCAAAAATGCTGCCTTTGAGATAGCTGAAGAATACAATTTTTGTAGGTGAGAAATACCTTTTTTGACAACCGAAGACTACCATTTTTAACAGCTGAAAACTGCAACAAACCATTATTGACAACTGTAACATACCATTATTGTCAGCTAAAAAATACAATTTTTTACAACACAAAAAATACAAGTTTTGGCAGCTGAAAAATGACATTTTTACAGTTTAAAAAAATGTCGAAAAATTCTGCTTTTGATAGCTGAAAAATAACATTTCTATAGGTTGGAAATCGCATTTTTGACAGATGAAAAATATAATTTCTGACAGTTAAATAGTACACTTCTCAACAGCTAAAAATTACCATTTTCAACAGCTGAAAAATACCATTGTTGACAACTGCAACAAACCAGTATTGAAAATAACATACCATTATTCCCTGCAAAAAAAAAAATTTTGACTACAAAAAGTCAATTTTTGACAGCCGAAAAATGACATTTTTGACAATTAAAAAAAAATGTCGAAAAATGCTGTTTTTGATAGCTGAAAAAATAAACTTTAATAGGTGAGAAATACCATTTTTAACATTAAAGAAAAAACATTTTTGATAATTGAAAAATATCATTTTTGACATTTGAATCATACACTTTTTAACAGCTGAAAAATACCATTTTTAACAGCTGAGAAATACCAGTCTTGACAATTGCAACAAAACATTATTGACAACTGTAACAAACCATTATTGTTAGCTGAAAAATACAATTTTTCACAACAAAAAGTACAATTTTTGAAAGCTGAAAAATGCCATTTTTGACATAAAAAATGTCGAAAATACTTTTTTTGATAGCTGAAAAATACCATTTTAAAGGCTGAGAAATACCGTTGTCGACAGCTGAAAAATTACTTTTTGACAACTGAAAAATATAGTAGTATAACAGTTTATTGTACTCGAGATACATCGATATACAACAGGCCTGAAAAATATAATTTTCGACAGTTGAATAATACATTTCTTAACAGCTAAAACATACCATTCTTGACAACTGCAACAAACCATTGTTGACAATTACAACACACCATTATTGTCAACTAAAAAATACAATTTTAGACAAGAAAAGAAAGAAAGAGCGATTTATCTTCTTAGACCAAAGTAACTCGCGAAAAAGTGTTTTAAGAATTGAAACTACTACAGGTAGTGCCATGGCTCCTTGGCTCTATATAACGAGCCGCCCCTGGTTTAGTAAATAGCTTCATCGACCAATTCCGGTGGCTGGATACTCTTCTGCAACATTCCGAAACCGGTCTCTACTTTGTCATCTGATGGGGAAATAATAATTGAGTGCTTACAACTGTTTCAATTTGTAAACAGATGAATCTGATGAATTTTTATTTGCTAATTATTATCCTGTGATCGATTAAAATTTGGTTACTATCTCTGGTCAGAAAGTTTAGAGATAGACTGAATATTAAAAATATATTGTGAAACATTATGGAAATTTTTGGTTATTGATATTGCTGTAGGAGTAAACAGTTTAAAATTAGTGTAACAAATCAAGTGTTTTTACACGATTTATCGTTCTTTAGTTTGTAAAACCCAATACCGATTTAAATAACAAATGAATGCAGGAAAGAGGTTAACCTTTCGTAATGTATTCCGAGTGCCAGTTTAGGAAGATTTTCCGTAAATAGAAAAATCCCCTACAAGCACTAAAAGGTTCGTAACGCACATTTGCGTAAGAATTGCCGGTGGGTTGTGCACGATCTTCGCAAATATTTGAATACATGTTTTCCTAATGACAGCATCAATGTCTCGTATTGTAGAATATTTGCAGACATGCTACAAAACGGGCGTAATTTATTGCGACTTGTTTTCGTGCTGAGAGAGCATTTCTTTTCATCTGGATTTCTGTTAACATTTGTATAGTATACAAATTGTTAGGGTAATGAGTTTCATATCAGGGCCCTTATTCTACTCCCGGTGCTTTTTGCCATCGGTGGTTTTCAGTGGCGGTTCCCGGGGTTTTTTCTGGTACGGCCGAGGAACAAGAGGTGGTCATATAGATAGGTGCGGTCACGCAGCCAGCCGTCTCTGCAACTGACCCTACCTATCTGTATTACCACCTCTTATTCCTCGGCCGTACCAGAAAAAACCCCGCGAACCGTCATCGGTGGTTTTTCTCACCAATATGACGCGTTTATGACTCTGGGCCCCAATTCTACTCCTGGTGGTTTTGTCATCGGGGATTGTTGGCGTCATTTCAGTGAGAAATGAAACCATAAAAATTAAAAAAAATGTATCAAAAAATCAAAAACTTAATTTTGTTGATTTTGAAATTGAAAAATTTCGGAATTTATCAATTTCCGTTGTGCCGACATGAATATTTTTAGTACCATTTAAAACACACTGAATGCTCTACTCCGATATGACGCGTTTTCGGTCGTGATTCACCGAAATGACGCGAAAAATCACCGATGACAAAAACCACCAGGAGTAGAATCAGTGTCCTGGGCCCTGATTTTACTCCTGGTGGTTTTTGTCGTCGGTGGTTTCACGCGTCATTTCGGCCGAATACCGTGTTCTGTTCAGCCGAAATGACGCGTGAAACCAACGACAACAAAAACTACCTGGAGCAGTGGCGGCTCGTGGAACATGTTGATGGTAGAGTCACTTATACAATATAACCCACCCCGTCCTTTTTTTAAGGAAGAAAGAACGATGTATCTTCCTAAACCAAAATAACTGGCGAAAAGTGTTTTAAGAATTAATTAAAAATTCTTGCTGAGCTTGAAACTACAGGTGGTGCTCCTTGGCTCTATATAACGAGCCGCCCCTGACCAGGAGTGGAATAAGCTCCGAGTCATAAACGCGTCCTATCGGTGAGAAAAACCACTGGTAACAAGAAACACCCAGAGTAGAGGATTATAGGATTAAATGATAAAATCATGTGTAAAGAAAGTATATCAATCATTAAGATTATTTACTTGATGTAGATCCGAACCAGATACGAAATTTTAATTAAACCATTAATCATTTCCCATTCGGGTGTAAGGCCCTACGATCTCATCGTACAAATTTTCCGAATGTATTTCGGTTCACCCGAAAACTCCTTAATTACGAATCACGAGCCATTCCTCTTCGACGCCGAGAGACAGGCGTAATTAACGCGGATTGGCCATGTTTACCTCCGACTTGTAATTAAGGTGTCACTTTTCTAGGCGCACAAGAATCGTTCCGAGGAAAATTAATTTACAAAAAGCACATTTACGGTACTGTTAACTGTAAAAGTTGGATCTATGCACGATATGCTTCGTTAATTAGCGCCGCCCGAAGAAAAACGCAATTATGTGCACGATGGAGATGGAAGAAGTGCATTAGGTGCTATTTGCTGTTTTAACGAGGAAGATAAATTTATAGTTTGTCAGTCGGTTTTATTGAACTGATTAAAATACTTATGTTATAGCGGAAATATTCTTTGATTATAATAATTATTCGAAAATCACGAACTAGGTCAGAACAATATTCAATCACCATCAGTCCAATTCACCAGCGGCGTCTGACAATAAGGTTGCGCCATGCTACGATCCGTGGGTGGTGTGTATCACTCATGGTACGATTGTTTGGGCCCGTACTTATTTATGGGCTGACAGTGACGCGTCGAGTTTATTAAATTCAATAAGGCCAATTTAAGCTTCATAAATCAATTGATTAGTACCCTTATGCGCCCGGTGTCCGAGATTTGAATAACAGGCTGTATGTCCAGTGGACAGGAAGCGTCGCCGCTGCTACTCCAATTTAACCCCCTTGTGTGAAACGCACCCGGTTTAACCATTCAAGAATTCCCTTATCTCCATTCAGACCCGTTATCTGTCTAGGATGCCGTAATTATTTCCATTCCTCTTTGTGGAGCGGTTTTAATTGAATGAACACTGGCGGGTAGGGGTAGTTTCTCCCGTGACGTTGATTGGTATTTTTAGTTAATAACACAACGGATTTATATTGGTAAAATTTTTTTGTTCATTTATAATATCGAAGAAATATTTGCTGTTCAAATTTCCCGCCCAGAATCGTTGGGATTGCCCATAAACGGGCTTCGGCCAAGACTGCGTACACCTAGCAGGACACCACACCATATTAGGTTTGTTTGCTGTTCAAATTTCCCGCCCAAAATCATTGGGATTGCGCGTAAGCGCGGCTGAAGGGCCGAAACTGTGCCAACCCAGAGGACACCACAGGGTGGCCACCTGCATCCGCAGGCGTAGGCACGCGCAAGGGCCAGAGACGGGCCCACAGAGGAGAGGCAATGCTATGGTCACAAGCAAGGAAAACTGTGTGAAGAGATGGAGAACCCATGGGCCCTGTCATACCAAATTGTGGCCAAGAAGATTAGCGCAAGTTAGGGGTCACAGTTTCGGGAGACGGTAATTCAGGACTGAGAGGGAGGTCGTCGACCCAAAGTCTTCTCCAAGCTGCTCTAAGAGAGAAAAAGGTCATCGACCCAGAAACTGATCTGAAAAGGAAGTGGCGACGGCTGCCTAGCAAGAACGCTACCGATCCTTACGGACTGCTTAACGAGGTAGCAAATATGGCGGCAGACATGATCCCTACAACACTGACGGGTGTCGTGAACCTCTACCTAAGGGAGGGGTTATTTCCGAGACCCTGGAAAAGGGCTAAGCTTTGCAAGGAGTACATGGGTCCCGTAATAAAAAAATATCAACAATATAATTCGCAATTTTAATATTCGGATCATAATATCATATGACAAATATCAATCGTAAATTATAATGTGAGCAAGAAGTTGTGATAATCAAAATAAAGAAAAGGCGCAAACGCGCGGACCCGCGCACTGTGGTCTAGAATGAAATTTTAGGGGGACAAAAATCGAATTTTTGATGGATTTTTAAACTAAGATAACTCGACTAAATGTGATCTAGGATCGTTAGCTTGAAGAAATCTATAAAAAAAAAACACCCTTTATCGGCGTTAATGAGATACAATAAGGCCCCAAATATGACCTTTCTCGGCATATGTTGTGCTCATCGCTAGTCGTAATATTGCGCTCGCTATTATTGGTTGTATAAAATTTTTGTAATGATATGAAATATATCTGTAACACATAAATCATAAACAAAGGTATAACAAACATTTCGATTTTTTTCTTTTTAATATATATGTACATGAAATATTTATTTAAGAGAATTAAAGTTGCGTTAATTTTTAAATTTCTTTTTGAGACGTACATGTTTAGCGGACTGTTACTTTTTTGTACCCAAATGTCAGTAAAAGTTGAGATATACAAAATGTAGCTACATTGTCTCTCTATATGCCTTGTTAATATAAAAGGGCGCAAAGGTGCGTTTCTTTACTTTTTATTCGATTTTGTATAATGGAATGCAGATGGCTAAAAACGAAATCTTAGTAAAAATTAATAGAACGTAATAAAATATGATCTGGTAAACTTGGCGGGACAAAATATAAACAACAACACTTATCTGAGCCAGCGATATACAAATACAAATATGCCCTCTTTAAGCCCATTTTGTGCATAGGGCCAGTAATTATTTAACATTCGTTACAATCAGTTCTTTTAATTTTTATTAATAAACGTGAAACGTGCAATATGGATAACATAAACGAAGGTACGATCAATATTGTAATTGTTTTTTTTTTTTTTAATAATTAGACATATAAAATGGAAGTTGAGGAAAATTAAATATTATTTTTAGTTTCTACATTTTTTAGTAGCACTAAAAAAATGTAGATACCAATACTCCAAGTTGCACATAACCAAAAGTCACTCTCATAACTGTTAAATGAATTTTCACGTGCGGTTCTTTATTTAAAAAAAAAATATTAATTTTAATTTTTAATTTTAATAGATCGTCTAAAAACGTTGTAAGAAGCTAACATAAATATATATAATTAAAAAGAAGATCATTTAGAAAGTATTTGTAGCGTTTAATATTTTTGTCCCCCTAAAATTTCATTCTAGATCACAGTGCCGCGGCCGGAAAAACATCGCGACGCGTACCTATAAAATAAACGAAAACAAAATCCGCGCCGAAAAATAAGCCTCGGACAAAGAACTCTTTAACTTGTATCATCTAAAATCGTGTCGAAAAAAACATTCAACTAATAAAATCGACGTAAAATAAATGTGAACACACCACTTAGTACCAGGAAGAAAACATAAACATCCTCCTGACCTAGATTAATGAAAATGCAATTCGGAAAAATCAACGTCGAAAACAAAACCAGAAAAAATAGTAACAAGTAAATTGAATTCAAGTTAATGAACTCAAAAATATACGAGGCAACTTCGCAATGTGGCGGGATCACAACGGGATTACAAAATAATACGGCGAGATTTCCATGATGGAGATTGAGTGGTGAGAGTCAGCAAGTGGTTCGACAACATCTGGGGTGAGTGATCTCTCTAATACGAAAGGTGAACTTGATTTAATGAATTTCTCTAATACGAAATGTAAACCCATAATTTACATCCGAGTAATTACTCTGCCACGAAATGCGAAGCAGCGATACCATGAAAAATCACTCTAATACGAAATGTGAATCCACAATTCTGCTACGAAATTTTGGTAGAAAGTTAGGGGACATTATTGAACGTATTGTTTCCTTCATGACCTCCGGACGCTCTAAGCGCTGTGTACTTGATTGTGAAGGAAAATGGTGTTTCGGCTACTTTAAGCGCTGATTGAACCTCTAAAGGTAATGTCCAATAACTTCAACATGGTAATCTTGAACGTACCGTTTCCTTCATGAAGCGCGGTGTATTTAGTTGTGAAGGAAAAGGGTCTCTCGATTATACTAAGCGCTGCTCAAACCTCTAAAGCTAATCTCCAATAGCTTTAACATGGCCGTTTCCTTCATGACCTCCGGACGCTCTAAACGCTGTATACTTGGTTGTGAAGGGAAATGGCCTTTCGGCTGCTCTAAGCGCTGATTGTGCCTCTAAAGGTAATGTCCAATAACTTTAACATGGTAATCTTGACCGTACCGTTTCCTTCATGAAGCGCTGTGTATTTAGTTGTGAAGGAAAAGGGTCTCTAGATTATACTAAGCGCTGCTCAAACCTCTAAAGCTAATCTCCAATAGCTTTAACATGGCCGTTTCCTTCATGACCTCCGGACGCTCTAAGCGCTGTATACTTGGTCGTGAAGGAAGGGGTCTCTCGGCTGCTCTAAGCGCTGATCGAGCCTCTAAAGCAGGCATGTCAAACTCGTTTATTACCAAGGGCCACATCAAGTATTACACACAAGCCGCGGGCCGTATTACCAAAAAAAAAAAAACTACAATTGAAATTAAAAAAAAAATTATTTTTACCTTGTATATATATTTTTTTAATATTTGATATCAACCTTGCCGGGTCGCAGACTACTTGTAAGCGGGCCGCGTGTTTGACATGCCTACTCTAAAGCTAATGTCCAATAACTTTAACATAGCAATCCTGAACGTACCGTTTCCTTCATGACCTCCGGACGCTCTAAGCGCTGTGTACTTGGTTATGAAGAAAGGGAATCTATCGCCTGTTCTCGGCGTTGATCGAGCCCACAATTATTATCAGAAAGGATGACTAATAAAGGTTAATAGACATTATGGAACGTTTTATGGCCTCCTCTCAAATAGTGGTGCCGTTGGGGTACCTTCAGCGCCCCATGTTTAATGTCTTATAACTAACAACTAAACAACTAACAAAGACATTATGGACGATAAGTGGCCTTTTCATGGCCTCCACTATAAGAGTGGTGTCGTTGGGGTACCTAGAACTCCCCATGTTCAATGTCATTTCTCCATAACCTCCGGACGCTCTAAACGCTGTATATTCGGTTATGTAGAAAGAGCGTCTCTTGGCTGCTCTACCAATTTCTGATAGTAAGATTGCTCTCCGAATTGAAGTGTGTTGTCATGGTCTCCGATTGCTTGAGTTATTCATTCAAATCGAGTGAAAGATTCATCGACATCAAGCGAGGAGGCCCTCACGTCGTTAAATAACTTTGTTATGACTCATGCGGATTTTGATCTGGTCAAAGATGAACTACGACAACCGATATGTATATCTCAAATTCTTGTAAAGTGTTCGACGACAGTTCTAAGGTGGGTTTTTCCACAGGGTTTTCCAAAGCCTCTTGGTACAGCAAGAAACTATGTTCATGGATCAGCCGTAGCGGACTTTCTCCCAACTAATTGGACTTCAGGAAGGGATGGAGGCGAACACTGATTCCCGAAGGAGACGCAAGTATTGCCTCGTGCTTACGCTCGATGTTTGGAACGCATCCTGAACGATTGGCGGTTTAACTCCGGATCACCCTGTACATGTGTCCGTACCGTAGCTACCTATTATTTTTACGAAACCCATCATTAACGGCATTCTTGAAGTATTGTGATTTCCAAGCCGTCCCGCATTATCGATAATTACATCTAAATTTAGAAGTCACGAACCAACCAGTAAACACATTTTAACGCGTGAATTTTTTTTATTAAATAAATAAAACTTTTACGAGCACCGTTAATAAATTCGATATTACCCACATCCCGAATTGGTGCAGCAATAAACACAATTGTCGAGTTCAAGGGGACGTTATCACGCACATTTTCAGCATTCGTCATCGTCCGTATTAATAACCGTAACCATAACCTTTAAAGGTTAGTTCTGCTCTTCCAAATAACTTTCCATTTCGTGCTTATTATAGCGTTGATATAACGCGGAATTTATGCATCAGGGACTTGTTAAATTAGGCATAAATAAACCTATAGCATGCTGCCGCAAGAGCGAATACGAGTGGCGCACACACACGTTTTACCTTAGCCTGGTATGGAAATGAGATGACGCCGATCCGAAAATAAGTTTGGTGATTTCTTGTATTGCAATTTATCATGTAACCATGGAATAGTTAATAGTGAGTCATATGTGAAGTGTAGTTTTGATTAATGTATTTGTAGAGGAGAGGTGAATATTTTTGGCGTCAATAAAATTTTAATCCTTTCACAAGGTGTCACTAAGTATAATTGTAGTTTTGCCCATGATACCTGATGTCCCTCAAGGTTCTATTCTAGGGCCGTTTTAATGATATCAGTTTTAGAAAAACAGACTGCTACAATTCCGCTGACCCTCGCCAAACCTGTGACATCATTTGTGGAAGCTGTTAATGATCTTTTTTTTCGGAAATCCATTCAATAACAGTAGCGACAAAATTTTAAAATCCGAAACCAAAAAGAGCTTTATGTGTACTAAGTATAACTGTAGCTTTGCTCATGAAACATCCCCCAGGGTTCTACTCTAGAGTCATTATGGTTTTAATGAACTTAGTTGTAGGAAAACAGACTGTCACAATTCTGTTGACCTTCACCAAACCTGTGACATCATTTATGGAAGTTTTTTCGAAAATCGGTTAATTCTAATCCAAGTAATACTAGCAACTAAATTTTAAAATCCAAAACCTAAAAGGGCATTAACCTCTTCACGCCCAGGTCGCCACATGTGGCGACAAACAAAAAAATGGTGATGTGGCCATCATGTTACTTTCTCCGACTAAATGGTATCATTTATATTTACGCTTCCATGGTTTATTTTTAATTTAAATCATATTTTAAATGTACATCGAGCGTTTTGTAGACTCGGATGCAACTGACGTTTGAAACGTCAAAATTATGAAAGATGGAAAGATGTAAAAATTCAAAAACTCAGTATAGTCAAAAAAAACTTATTGTTTATAAGTTGTTAATTTTGGCATTCTCTACAATTACATAAATTTGCTGTAACTATTATCGTTTCATAATTATAAAAAAATGGAAGTCTTGAAAAAGACTTTTAAAAATAGTCCTAATTAAAAAGTCCCAAAAAAATCTAATAAAAGTCCTAAACAAGAAAGTCTTGAAAAAGATTTCTAAAAATAATCCTAATTAAGAAGTCCTAAAACCTCTAATAAAAGTACTGAACACGAAAGTCTTGAAAAAAGTCCTGATAAAAAGTCCTGAAAAAGAGTCCTGACAAAAAAATGTCTTCTAAAACATTTTCTTCAAAATGACCAGAAATAAAGTCCTGAAAAAAGAGTTCTGTCTGAAAACAAGTCCTGGAGAAACAGTTTTGAGAGTAAAGTCTTGAAAAAAGAGTCCTGTTAAAAATTTGTGAAAAAATTAAGTCTTTATATAAAGCACCAGAAATAAATGTCCTCAAAAAAAATCCTGGAAGAAATCCGAAAAAGTGTCTCGAAAAAAAGTCAGGAACAAGAAGTCCTGAAAATTAATCCTATAAAAAATGTCTTGAAATATAGTACTGAAAAAAGTCCCGTGAAGAAGGCTTGAAAAAAATTCCCGAAAAATGTAATTAAGAAAATTCAGAAAAGAATCCTGAAAAGAAGTCCTGAGGTTCTTAAGAAATTCTCGAACAAGTCCCAGTCCTGAAAATAAAGTCTTGAAAAAAGAATCCTGATAAAAGCCGCGAAAAAAAGTCCTGAAAAAAGTCTTCATACAAAATACCATAAATAAATTTCCGGAAAAAAAGCCCCAAAAATCTTGAAAGAAAGCTAAAATAAGTCCTGGAGAAAGTTCAGAAAAAGAGTCCTGACGAAATATCATAAGAAAATTGCCCTAAAAATAACATGTTTAGAAAATAAACAAACAAATTTCTGGTAAAAAATTATTGTAAAAAGTCCTTAAAAAGATTATCCTGAAAAAAAAATCCCAAAGTGTCTTGAAAAAGAATCCTGCAAAATAGCCTAAAATAAGTTCTTAACAAAATTCCATAAATATAAAGTTTTGAAAATAAAAAGGAGAATTCTAAAAAATGTCATGAAGAAAATTCTGAAATTTTTTTCTGAAAAAAATCGCGAAATGTCATAACAAAATTGTCTTAAAAAATTGACCTGAAAATAACATCTTTAAAAAATAAACAAAAATTTATTTGGAAAAAAAGCATTGTAAAAAATCTTTTAAATGGTCCTTAAAAAGATCTAAAGAAATTGCCCTGAAAAAGAAATCCCAGTCTTGAAAAAAGTCCCGCAAAAAGGCCTAACAAAATTCCTGAAATAAAAAGGTTTAAAATTGTCTTGAAAAAAAATGCTAAAAATATCTGTCCTTAAAAAGGTCCAAAAAAGGTCATGAAAAGTAAAAATTCTAAAAAAAACCCGAATTTTCATAAAAAAATTGTCCTTGAAAAATTGCCTTGAAAATAACATTTCTAAAAAAAAAACATTGTGAAAAGCCCTTAAAATGGTCCTTGAAAAGATCTGAAGAAATTGTCCTAAAAAAGAGACTCCAAAGAGTCTTGAAAAAATGTCCTGCAAAAAGGCCTAAAATAAGTCCTTAACAAAATTTCTCAAATAAAAAGTTTTGGAAATAAAGCTAAAAATATCTGAAAAAGTCCTTAAAAAGGTCCAAAAAAAGTCATGAAAAGAGAAATTCGAAAAAATGCCAAGAAAATTCTGAAAATTTTTTTCTAAAAAAAATCCCGAAAAGAAGTCCTCAACGAAAAGTCCCAAAAACGTTCCGAAAAAACCAGTTTTTGAAAAGAAATGCTGAAAATAAAGGTAATGAATAACGTTCCGAAAAAAACAGTTTTTGAAAAGAAATGCTGAAAATAAAGGTCCTGAAAGAAAAAAGTTTTGAAGTTCTGAAAAAGAATCCTCGAAGAAAGGTCTTTTAAAAATGCCCTTAAAGAGTTCTGAAAACATTGTCCTGAAGTACCAAAAAGGCTAAAAGAACAAAAACCTGTTAAGGTAAATATTCGGAAATACGAAATTTTACCAAAAGCTTTTTAGTTCTTCAAATTCTCAAATAACACTTATGTTCAAAGTTTCATATCAATTCGTTTTTGAGATACAGCGTGCGTGCACAGACAGACTGTTATGTAGAGAAAAATGGTGATGTGGCCATCATGTTACTTTCTCCGACTTGATGGTATCATAGCCATTTATATTTACGTTTTCATTGTTTATTTTCAACTGAAATCATATTTTAAATGTACATCGAGCGTTGTGTAAACTCGGATGAAACTGACGTTTAAAACGTCAAAATTATGAAAGATGGATAAATTATACTTCAAATTCAAAAACTCAGTTTACCCAAAAACTAAAGGGATTTCGAAAAAAACTCACTCTTTATAAGTTGTTCATTTTGCCATTCTCTACAATTATTATTAACATAAATTTGCTGTAACTATTATCGTTTCATAATTATAAAGCAAAAATAAAAAAATAATAATAAATTTTTTATCTCGAATAACAATGATTTTATGAAAAATGTTTTCAAACAAAATAATCTCATTTCTTTATTGTCTTTAATATTCGCTTAAATGTTTTTGTGATATTTTTCATATTCAAGAAAATATTGGCAAAAAACAAAAAACAGTTAAGGTAAACACCCACTTCTGGTGTACAAAATTTTACCAAAAGCTTTTCAGTTTTTCAGATTATCAAATAAGACGTATGTTCAAAGTTTCATATCAATTGCTCTATTAGTTTTTGAGATACAGCGCGCACAGACAGACACACACACACACACACAGACAGACACACACAGACACACACAGACACACACACACACAGACACAAATTTTTTTTTTCCAGAAATAGTTGAAATGGCATCTAGGGACCCCAAAACGGATATTTCCGTAAAAAAAATTGAAAAAAAAAATCACGATCACAATACTTTCTCGTACTTCGTAACGGAGAAAGTAAAAATGAAAACAAAAATATTTTACAAAAAAAAATACACCTTTAGCGCCATCTATGGAATATTTTTTTCATATTTCTTTGCATAAATGAGTAAATTTGTGACAGTGGAATAATATAATATGTCGTAGAAAAAGGTAACAATAAGAGAAAAGTGATTTTTCAGGATTATCCTATAGCCCAATCAAAGCTACATGGGCGCGAAGTGGTTAAGTGTACTAAGCTTTGCTCATGAAACATGAAGTCCCCCAGGGTTCTACTCTAGAGCCGTTACAGTTTTAATGAATTTAGTTTTAGGAAAACAGACTGTCACGATTCCGCTGACTCGCCAAACCTGTGATTTATGGAAGCTGTTAATGATTTTTTTTTTCGAAAATCAATTCATTCTAATCCAAGCAACTAAATTTAAAAATCCAAAACCTTAAAGGGCATTTAGCCGGCCCACTAGCCGCGTGCGTTAGCGCGCCAGAACTAATGCGGAGGGTCCTGGGTTCGAATCCCGGCGAGGGCATGGATGTTTGTGGAAGTCTATTTTAATAATAAACAGTTTATTTCTATGGATGTATACAATGGTGATACATATTAGAACAGTCAGTAGAAAGTTTAACATAAATGGTAAGTATCTAACATAATAATAAGTACTAATAAGTACTTAAAAATTCTTTAATTCTATAAAACATGTTATTTATTAAGAAAGTGAATAGCTGCTTTTTAAACATTGACAATGTAGGTACTGATCTTATTTCCACAGGTAGATTATTGAACATTAAGGCGCCAATTATTGGGGGTGAATATTTTGTAATATTCAATCTGTATTTGGGAATGTATATATTATTATTATATCTCGTTGTGTGTTGGTGTACGTTTTTGGCAACTGTGAATTTTGTATGGTGTTTATATACATAGATACAGAGTTCATAAATAATTAGGCAAGGTAGTGGTAGAAGCAATAGTTTCTTGAAATATGGTTTACATGAGGTCATAGGACTAATGCCTGTCATAAGGCGCATAATTCGTTTTTGTGCAATGAACACAGTCTCCCATGATTTCGATGCACCCCAAAAACATATGCCATATCTCAATCGAGATTCAATCGCTGCAAGGTAGAATGCTTTCAACTGTTTACTTGTTAAATACATTTTGAGATTTCTGATGACAAAACAATACTTATTTAGGGTTGTTACCAATTGTTTACAATGAATATAAAATATTATAAAAAAATCGGTTGTGGCTGAATGACCTACGATGTCTAAGCCAATGTCCCATATCATCCATAATTCCCCAACCCAAATTTCCGTCAATCATTCTTCCTTTAAAAAAGAAAAAGGGCATTATGTGTACTAAGTACCTACAGCTCTCTCCGAAAAAAATTGTGGTCTGGAAACCCTGTGTACATAGCTTTAATAATGCTACCAAATATCAATGACCTTGTAAATATCAAAACCATGCGCTTACTAAATAATCCACGCATGTGAGATGCCATTAATAGGAATTTTAAAAAGATTGAGTTAATTTTCCTTTCATTTCTCCATTTCTTAGTAATGATATTTTCATCATTATCGATTTATCTCCGAACAAAGGAAAATGCAAATGACGTTTGCGGAAGAATTATCTCGCGCTGGGTTCATTTGAATCTGAAGATGTAATTTAAATGAGTTTGCAGAATCTCGCAGGCCTGCGTTGAAAACTAATATTCCTTTGTGCGAATTTCTGCTCAAAGCTCCGATCTGATCACATTAGATATCCCGATGTTAAGCCTCTCTCCGAACACCCACTAATGGCGGCTTTAAACGCCCTCCGATTCCAGACACCGTAGACAATGGGTGAAAGCTTTCGACTTAAACAAACGGGATTCTGTTTGTAGTGCATTTAGTTGACGTTCTTTCGCATTTCGCCTGTAATTACGTATTGTCTCCACTCGATCCATTGTTGGTATTAATCGAAACCACGACCTAAATAACTCCAAATGGATAACAAGTTGACTCTTGAACTTGAACTCGCGTGCGTCACCGCCAGAGAATGGATGAGTCTAATCATGTTCCGGCTTCCTCTCGAATTTACGAGGGTGGGCCGCTATCGATCCACCCCCCCAACTCCGGTGCTCGCCAACAGTTCCATATAATATTCACCTGTCGTTGTCCTTGTCTGATAATCCGGCCTGCAATGCGGTTAAATTGGTGTATTACGCTCACAACACGTTGAAAATAAGCAATGGTGAAATCTGCACATAAAGACGCCGAGGAGAGTATTCGAGCGGAAAGCCTTAATTATTATAACAGTTCGGCCATTAACGCGCAGAATGGCTATAAATTGGAATTAATGATATGTAAAATTGCCTCCTGCGATGATAACAGCAAAAAGTTTGTTTGTATTAATTAACTAATAAGCAGCGGTTACTTTCTTTAAAAAAAAGTTCTAGGCGCCATCAATTACCATTCAAACAGTGAAACGCTGTAAGATTTTTTACAGTTTGTTTCTTGTATACCTAGTTAATTATTGTTGTTATAAGCACAGACACGTGTTGTGTTTGTAACTTCGTCTCGAAGTCTTGGAAAGTCGAACCAGCGTTTGATGCAGCTAAAGCGTAAAAGTAGAAAATAAATGTATTCAAATAATCCATAATTAATCCAACGTTAGCCTCGTTGTCTTGTAATGATTTTCCTGTTAATATCAGTCAGGCGATAGGTACGTGATAAAGCAGCCCCACCTGAGTGAGCTATGGTGGGCCCTGATCAGGTTGTGGTCGTAACGGTGATATTCGATGGTTCGATGCACAGATTGGACGTGTAACGCGGTCCAAGACGTATAGTGCCAAAATAGTAATACTAGTTGATTTAATTTAAAGACTCTACATAATTGCATTCAACAAATAAAATAATGAAAAACAATTATCAGAAAATTATCAGAAAAACATGCAATTTTCATCTCGTTAAAAACTCATTTGCCAAAACTAATTATAATAAACACATAAACAGTTTTGCAGCTTACTGAATTTTTATCTGAATAAAAAGGAATTTTAATTACACCTCAACTTTTTCAATCCATTTACCATCAACGCAATGAAGTCTAAAATCCTTACATATCATTAATATTAAAAAAAAAACCGACGGCTACGACTAATAAACAAACAACCAGTTCGTGTTGTTATGCAACACCTAATTAAAATTTATATGCGAGAAATAAAATTATAGTATTGTATGCAAATTGGTCGGGTGATCAAAAGCGGAACAAATGATTTCGGCTCGCATTCATCTGTCACGGAACGAATTCTTCACACCGAAACCAGTGGGCCAGGCATTTATAAATAATGCACCGCCGCTATGTAATTCTAGAAACTTTCGATTCGTAACAGAAAAAAATAAAAACCAAAATCGATTTATAATGATAGGTGGTGGCGCCGGGAATGATAAAAATTTGAATTAATGGGCTAATCACTGTGTGGCATTCTTGGTAGCCGCAATTAATGATGTTATAATTGATTTAGAAACTACGCGTGTGACTTTCACTTCAATTTTTCAACAATTATCGGCATCAGTCTCTTGTGTTATTATCATACCAGACAGGTTACGCGATTTGAATACTCATGTCACGTGATGGCTAGATTTTTAATGGTATTTTGTAACCTACTAGCGAGTACCCGGAATGCGTTGCAATTTCACTCAAAAAAATGTTTGTGTTTTAATTCAGTTTTTTGACAAAATTTTCACCAAAATACCTCTTTACGTACCTATGATCAGTGGCGGCTCGTGGAACATGTTGATGGTATAGCCACTTATACAATATACCCCCCTCCCCTTTTTCGGATAACCCATAAACCAGCAGCGGCTCGTGGATGTTCGGCGAGGAGGCAGCGGAAGAAAATTGTACCAAAACAGCAGCGACATATGTTCTTCCTCTATAAGAGAAAGTAGTGCCTCACGAGAGGCATCTCTGTCGTAGCCTCTTCTACAAATCCACGAGCCACCGCTGCCTTGAACGAATGAGAATGAAGTCTAGTATCGTACTTGGCAAATAAATTTAGATCAGACGAAAAACCTAAATTAGACATTTATTGTGAGGAAGAGAGAAAAGAAAGCTATATATACAGGGTGTTCTATAAATTTACCGACAAATTTTTAGGGGTAGTAGGGGAGATCAAAACAAACATATTTTGTTTTATTAACATATATCTGAAAACGCTTGGCTTCGAGATACAGGGTGTTGAAAATTGTAAAAAAAATCGTTTTTTTTCTATTAATCTTTAAGTCCTAAATATATTAAATATACATATGTGCGAGAAAGAGAGAAAAGAAGGCTTTATATACAGGATGTTCCACAAATTTACCGATAAACTTTTAGGGGTGGTAGGGGAGATCAAAACAAACATATTCTGTTTTATAAACATATGTGCGAAAACGCTTCGCTTTCGAGATACAGGGTGTTGAAATTTGTATAAAAAAATCATTTTTTTCTATTAATCTTTATCAAGTCCTAAATACAGTGCGCGCCTAAAGTGTGGAATATAGTCAGTAAAATCGAAATAAAATATTTTTGGAAAAAATCCTCGAACATGTCGATTTTCTTTTATAAAAGTACATATTTTTGCATTAAAGTCGATTTTCAGCCGCCATTTTTTTTTGAGCAATGACGTCAGCCATTTTGTTTTTAAATGGCAACCCCCTATTTTTATTCTTGATTTTGAGAGATCTTTTCATTTTCGAACTGGAAAAATAAAAATGTTGCCATCTTACATAAGAAATGTTTCGAGTAAATGGCAATTGAAGGTAAGAACCCGATATTTAGAATTTTTTCAAAATGAGCGCTTGTAGCAATTTTTCCAAACAAAAATTATCTTGACCTTAAATATAATACAGTATGGTTTCAGCAAAACGGCGCATTCCCGCACTAATCGCGTTTTTTTTTAAATTTTTCAATTTTTTTTTTTTTAATCAAACATGTAGAAATTCTTCTGAACATTTTGAATATTTTCCAGGCTAATTCTGCGCATTTATCTCTTTCGCGGGTTATTCTATCGGTCCTCACTGGCCAATCCACCTATTCGTAATGCAATTGTCAAAAAAACGCGCATATTGCGGGGTTGCGCCATCTTGCTGAAACCATATTGTATGTATGGAAGGTCAAGATCATTTTTGTTTGGAAAAGAAGCGCTGGTACAAGATCATTTTGCAAAAACTGTAGATGTCGAGTTTTCACCTTCAATTGTCATTTACTCGAAAAATTTCTTATGTAAGATGGCAATATTTTTATACTGCCAGTTCGACAATGAAAAGATATCTTAAACTCAAGAACAAAAATAGGGGGTTGTCATTTAAAAACAAAATGGATGACGTCATTACTAAAAAAAAATTACGACCAAAAATCGACTTTTATGCAAAAATGTGTATTTGTAAAAAACAAAATTTTTTCCAAAAATATTTTATTTTTACTGAATATATTCCATACTTTAGGCGCGCACTGTATATTCAATATACATATGTGCGAGAAAGAGAGAAAAGAAGGCTATATATACAGGGTGTTCTATAAATTTACCGAATTTGGGGTGGTAGGGGAGATCAAAACAAACATATTTTGTTTTATAAACATATGTCCGAAAACGCTTCGTTTTCGAGATACAGGGTGTTGAAATGTGTATAAAAAAAAACCTTTTTTTCTATTAATCTTTATTAAGTTCTAAATATATTCAATATACATATGTGCGAGAAAGAGAGAAAAGAAGGCTATATATACAGGGTGTTCCATAAATTTACTGACAAACTTTTAGGGGGTGGTAGGGAAGATCAAAACAAACATATTTTATTTTATAAACATATGTCCAAAAACGCTTGTTTTCGAGATACAGGGTGTTGAAATTAATAAGGCTATATATACAGGGTGTTCCATAAATTTACCGACAAACTTTTAGGGGCTGGTAGGGGAGATCAAAACAAACATATTTTGTTTCATAAACATATGTCTAAAACGCTTCGTTTTCGAGATACAGGGTGTTGAAATTTGTATAAAAAAATTGTTTTTTCTATTAATCTTTATTAAGTCCTAAATATATTAAATATACATATGTGCAAGAAAGAGAGAAAAGAAGGCTATATATACAGGGTGTTCCATAAATTTACTGACAAACTTTTAGGGGGTGGTAGGGGAGATCAAAACAAACATATTTTGTTTTATAAACATATGTCCAAAAACGCTTGTTTTCGAGATACAGGGTGTTGAAATTAATAAGGCTATATATACAGGGTGTTCCATAAATTTACCGACAAACTTTTAGGGGGTGGTAGGGGAGATCAAAACAAACATATTTTGTTTCATAAACATATGTTTGAAAACGCTTCGCTTTCGAGATACAGGGTGTTGAAATTTGTATAAAAAAAACGTTTTTTCTATTAATCTTTATATACAATATCTTTATTTGCAGACAGTACAATATTAAACAAATATAATACATTTAAAATTTACAAAATTATTTCTGCTAAACGGCTATCGACCCGCGGTCTTTCAGCCCATTAATCTTTATTAAGTCCTAAATATATTAAATATACATATGTGCGAGAAAGAGAGAAAAGAAGGCTATATATACAGGATGTTCCACAAATTTACCGACAAACTTTTAGGGGTGGTAGGCTAGTTCAAAACAAACATATTTTGTTTTATAAATACATGTCTGAAAACGCTGGTTTTCGAGATACAGGGTGTTGAAATTTGTAGAGAAAAATCGTTTTTTCTTTTTATTAATCTTTAGTAAGTTTATTGCATTTTAATTTTAATTAAACTATTGTTTACAATAATTGTTCAAAATGTTTAAAAATATTGCACCGCCGGATCATAACCATCTATTTTCACAAAAGAAATAGTAGGCTTTCTATAAATAATTGTTATATCAATGTAAAGTTGATTTAAATTCTATTCATTGGCATAAAATGTATAGGGTGTTCCATTGAAAAAAATGCAACTTTGTGCATAACTCTTAAATTATACGTCAAAATCAGAAAAATAAGCACGCCACTGAATTCTGCGAAGAAGACCACACAAATAACTATTTAACGATTTTTTGCATAGTTTACAGTTATTGAGAAAAAGACGTATTTTAAAATAACCAAAAATTGAAAAACGCCCGATATCTCTAAAACTAATCAAGTTGGTCATGATGTGTTAATGCTATTGTTGTTATTTTAAGAAGAGGTCATCAGATTTTTCTAACTCTTAAGATTACCGGAAGGGGCCGCGGTGGTTTAGTGAGTAGCGTTCCTGTTCACGGGCCTCGTGGTCGTGGGTTCGAATCCCATCCGGTCACTTTTTCGGAACGAAGAAGTGACCGTGCGGGTCGATGGATGTCCAGTGTATGCCCCTCCCTCCCCCCATTCATATAAATATAAATATTTAGAAATCAATACACAGTTTAATGATACCTCTGGCGGAGTGGACCAGTTTCTTATGCCAAAAAAAAACGATTACCGAAATAGCCTATAAAAACATCGAATTTTGGTTCTAACTTGAAAAAATGAATTGGAATTCAGTCTTGTAAGATTTTTTTTTACATTTTATGAATGTTTCGTATTTTAAACTTTATTTCAAGATTTAATTACTTACGTAAGTTTATTATATAAACAAATTTCAGTAAATAAAATATTAAAATATGTGTGGAATATATTACGAAAAATTACATAATCTTTAATGCATGTTTCGGACCCCAACGAGGTTATCCTCGTTAAATATTAATTTCGACCCTTTTTTTCCGTGTAAAACGAGTAACAGGCGTTCTAGTAAAGTTAGAGTGTAAGACGAGTTCTGAACTAACCGCAGAAGTTTAAGCCGCAAATCCTTGGAGATTTCAGCCACTACCTCAAAATTCTTCGTTCGAAACTTACAGTAATTAATTATGAACCAGAGACAGCGTAAGTTAAAACGTGGCCTGGTGTGATATTTAAAAAGCAATAAAGATTTACACGTTATCAATGTTAACACTTACAATTAGAGATAAATCGTGGTCTGCATTTCGGTCCAGAAAGTTGATTTTTAACAGTAAGCGCATTGAAAATTATCGGTAACAAGTTTGCGCGGTTTCGATAAACGAAGTCGTGTCGCTTGGCAACAGGTCTGAGCCCGCAAGGGCGAGGGGCGGTTGCGTAAAGTAATGCGACGTTCTAGTTAATTTTTGATCGTTCTAATTAATTTGTGTTTCGGCATGCTACGTTTGGTGGGATATAATCTTTCGAAGATTACTTTTTTTTTCTTTATAAGACTTAAATTTGTAGATATACGAACTGGTGTTAACTACTTTCATAGATACTACCGTGACTAATAATTAAATGAAAGTTTCCCGTTTCACCAAACTCAATGGATACATTTTTTGACAATTTGCAAGCGAGATGATTATTTGTTAATTTCGGAGGCCACTGAATGCATAATTTCGATTGTTAACGTTTGTAATAACAGTAATTTATTTATCATTGTTTAGATGGATAGACGATATTACATTATCAGCAGTAATTACCAAAAAGTGGAAAGGCCACGAATATTTGGCATTGAATATACATTTGTCTTTATTCAAATTTATCATTAATCCATCTCACGCTTTCTACAGCAATCTGAGAATTTGTCACCGGTCGTATCCTTCCAGTGGCGTTAGGTTTAATCACGTCTAACATGATAGATGATATTACAATACCAAAAAGTAGAGAAATCACGTGGAGGACAAACTATTTGGCATTGAAAATATATTTGTCCGCGAAAATCAATACCGGATTATTCCATCCCACGCTTTCTGCAGCAATCGCAGAATCCGTCACCAACCCCATCCCAATTCCTTCCCGTTGTGTTTGGTTAATTCTCTTTAACATTCCGCTTTCCGCACTGTCTGTTTTGAACGTATTCACTTGATTAGAACATCCAACATTTTCGTACGCAATTCGATTCAAATGAAAGACACATTCCCTTTTTCGGGTGTGCATACGTGTTCACATAAAACAAGGATATGTTTTCCTTTTTTTGTTTGAATTCCGTTTACCGACGCTATTGCGATTGCGACACGGCAAATATCCGTTATTTACAGAGTGAGATCACACACGAGAAAGCCACGTTATGTACAAAGACTGCGACGAAATGGTCTACAATAATAATTCCGTTATGTGAGAGATTTATAATATAAACGGCTGGAATATTTAAAGGTAGCTACACTTTGCTCAACACACTTTGAGGTAGTAAGTATTTTAATTAGCACGTGTTTGCTGCTAATTTGTAGATTATATTTCTGTACGGACGTGTAATAAACTATTTAGTGATTGTTTAAGTCAAAAAATGTATAGTTATGTGGAAACTAGTTGTCATCAGGAATAAAATTTATTATAATAAGTAGAGCCGTCCCAAAATGTCGTGACACCTGGGGGTAGAGCGAGAAAGTATTCGGAGAGAACGCGATAACAAATCTACGCGCGGCCGCATCATTGAATTAAAGATGAATCATATCACTTCGCGACCGATTCTGTTTCTATATTTACATAGGCTCTCCCTGAATAATTGAGTTTTCTCTTGAAATTTGTCAATGTATCACGATGTTTTGGGACGGCTATATTACAGCAGGATCACTAAACCTAATAAAATCATTCACTAAATTGGAAATTGTAACACCAAGAAGGAATATTAGGCAGAATCGTAAACATAAAACTCAAAAACAACAAACGAAAAATCGAACAATCGTAGGAAAACGGGAGATGTCAATTTTCGAAAAAACTTGAAGAAGTGTCAAAATTGAAAGTACAACTAGATCCAAATTAAATCGGAAAATGGATTTTAGTCATCGTTGGTTGCGGACCTCCACTTCGCGTCTGTCAGCCTTCTCCGACTTCGGGCCAAAACGTATAATTTTACACCCTTGATACACAAATAACTGATTTAGTAGTGTGTAATACACCAAACATAGTTTTATTAAAATTACGAGTTACATACAACAAATTGTCAGATTCAGCCGAGTCGTCGAGGGGAAATGCTTCAGCTGCACTTGCAACGAAAATGCTGTGACACGGGTCAACATTTCCGGGACGAATTAACTCCGGCTTTAAATTTTAATTAAAGCAATTAATCCCCTAATCCGTGTCGAATTTAATTTCCCCTGTTGTTTCATATAAATGCTAATATTCAGAAGATAAGATCATCTCCGAGGGTGGCGAAATTTAAAACATTTATTAACGAGCAACGTCTTGTCCTTCCCCTCCCCTACACAACTCACGAATTTAGTCTACTCGAACGGTAAAAATTAATTATGGAATGAACTATACAGCAATTTTGGTTTCGGTTAAAATTTAATTGTAATTTGGGCCTTTTAAGTCCGTAAAAGTCCTTTAATTTAATGGGGCATGTAGAATGTTTACAACACAAGGATGGTATGCGTTATTTAAATGATTCAATTTCTGAGTGAAACAGGTCAGATCATTTATGCAAGCTTAATTACCAAAAGACTTGTTGGCTCAAATGTTTTGAAACAATAAATTTTTTGTCGGCAATATTAAAAAAAAAAAAAAATGGTGATGTGGCCATCATGTTACTTTCTCCGACTTGATGGTATCACAGCCATTTATATTTACGTTTTCATGGTTTATTTTCAATTGAAATCATATTTTAAATGTACATCGAGCGTTTTCTAGACTCAGATGAAACTGACGTTTAAAACGTAAAAATTATGAAAGATGGAAAAATTATACTTTAAATTCAGAAACTCAGTTTACTCAAAAACTAAAGGGATTTCGAAAAAAACTTATTCTTTATAAGTTGTTCATTTTGACATTCTCTACAATTATTATTAACATAAATTTGCTGCAACTATTATCTTTTCATAATTATAAACCAAAAATGAAAAAAAAATTAATACATTTTTTTCTCGAATAGCAATGATTTTATGAAAAATGTTTTTAAACAAAATAATCTCATTCCTTTATTGTCTTCAATATTTGTTTAAATGTTTTTTGATATTTTCCATATTTAAGAAAATATTGGCAAAAAACAAAAAACAGTTGAGGTAAACACCCACTTCCGGTGTACGAAATTTTACCAAAAGCTTTTCAGTTCTTCGGATTATCAAATAAGACGTATGTTCAAAGTTTCATATCAATTGCTTTATTAGTTTTTGAGATACAGCGCGCACAGACACACACACACACACACACACACACACACAGACACAATTTTTTTTTCCAGAAATTGTTGAAATGGCATCTAGGGAGCCCAAAACGGATATTTCCGTAAAAAAAATTTAGAGAAAGTAAAAAAAAGTAAGTAAAAAAACGGTAAAAATTATTTTTTGAAAAAACTTCAGTGACTTTTACCTTAGAATTTTGTCTAGTTTGCGCACACCGGATCGGACAAAAATCGCTTAATAAATAAAGAGGGTCTTCTATCGTTTACATTAGTGTTTCTTAACCTTTTTTTTCGCAAAAAGAAGTTGACCCCCTTCCCTCCATATAAAATTTAATTCAATCCATATGGCCCACGTTGAGTACCGCTGGTTTACATAATATAATTTGATCGCACAATCCGTTTTAAAATCCAAATTATAAACACCAACCAGACCGTATCACGTTTATAAAAAAAATGCATCTCGCACGCGAGAGTAAATTTTTGAGCGACCCCTTCCGGTCGGGTCGCGCACTTTTCCCTCGTTTACATTCTCGCGGCACCACTACCGGTCACGCCCTCTGCTCATTTAACATAACTTTCGTATCCTTACCCACCGACTGGTTAACACTCAAAACGCATTTGCGTATAAAGTAGGCTTAATTCATTCAATTTTTTATATTCTTTTCCACAAAAATGTTCAGATCCCTCGCAATTATCTCGGATGTCCATTACCTAATTAATTATGAGGGTCTGTAAATGGGTGCACTTAAGTTCTTGTTCTTATTATAAAGCAAATCGTAAATACACAGGAAGTAACATTATAGGCGTAATACAACAAATGCTTATATTTTTTTATAAATGTATACATGTAGAAGGCATTAATTATACTCCGTTGCTTGTGTAGGCGGACTAAGATTTAACTCGCCGCCCACCAATAACAAGTTTTCTAATTTCATGGGTTTTACGAGCGGCAGTACCAAACCAAAAATTTAGTACCAAGTTTTGATTTTATTGCTCAAAAAAAAACTATTTTAATGATCCCGATATCACGCGCTGAACAGTTCAACGAACAATTAATAGATGGCGGTGAGGTATTTTTTCCATTCGCATGATCTACACGTTATGTTAAAAATCCAAGGCTTTTAAAAAAATGCTAGGTAGCATAGATAACGAGACGGAGTTGGCAAGATTTCTTCCTAGAAAAAATATGTTGTTACAGCATCTCCATATTTTGTTTCAAGTTAACATGGATTCATTTGGACACAGTTTCTTATTGTCACAGACTGAGCAAGGTGATGACGATTAAAAAAACCGCTAAGAGTAAAAATAACGGCCCGTTTACACGGCACCGAATCGGTCTTTTTTACCGATTCGGTTATTTTGCCGTCTTTTATAGTGGCACATATATTTCACACGGTACTGCGGTCGACCGTATACGGTACCGTATGAACACACACATTAAAATATATGTGCCACTGTAGAAGACGGCAAAATAACCGAATCGGCAAAACGACCGATTCGGTGCCGTGTGAACGGGCCGTAAGCCTTTCAGTTCTTGTTATTGTAGAGGAAATTGTATTCATTACCATTTGAAAATCTTCAATAGTTTTTGGGATCAAAATTTCGCATTCGATCATTTTCAGGAAAACAATACTTTTCCGTACTTCGTAATATATTCGCATTTTCATACTATAGAAAAAAACCTTTATTTACAAACGATTACCATTCATAACCAGCTAAAACGTGTAGCCCCGAATAAATTCAAAAGCAATTTCTCATTCCGAATTACCGGAAGTACGGAGTAATATTCCCGATTCCGATTCCCGCTCCGGTTCCGAGCGAATCCGGTGTGAAATATCGCCAGAAGTGAGGAGAAATATACTCTCGAATTTTCCTTTTGCACAAACGGCCGAAAGCACTGGAACACCAGAGATTATGGGTGTAAACATTCCAGTGTGGCGACTGTAAAAATTTTAATGTCCGGCAAACGATAAAGCACGCGTCTGGACGTGACTCGCCTACATAGAAGGCGGCCGTGTTAATTGTCGGAAATATTGATACCTAAAGCACACGTTGTGTGTCCAAGTTCAACATTCGTAATTAGCGTTTATGGCCGTTGTAATAACATGGAATTAAATCAATTAATTCGTGCATGTGTCGCTCTTTACCGTGGCAAATTCACTGAAGATGCCTAGCTGTTAAAGAAAATGATTGAAAGCAAAGTAATATTTAGTGCACAGTTTCTTTAAGCTCTAAGGAAAAACGTTGATTCCATCAATATTATTTTGTGCTTTGGAAACAAATAATAGTCGCCAGACTGTAGTGTGGATGTCTCGCTCATTACTTCTAAGACTTTTCGAGCTGAATACACCCTGCAGTTGTCACGAAGCAGCATAATTATTTGGTCTTTTTACGCATGCTTTTAACACGTTGGCAGCGGCTCGAGCAACAGTGTATCGAAATGAAGTGTATCGTGTGCACAAGGTGCTCGCGGACGGGACAAGGCGACTTGTCGTAGGATGTTACTAGGACGATAAAACCAACACCAGGCTTCCGAATCGTGGCCTCCGTTTCTCCGAATCTTCCCGCCATAATGTGTTTTATTTAGTTGTTTGATATTGGTACGCTGATTTTCATTGACTTTTATAATAAATCTTCCTTTATTATGATAATAAACATAAAAAAATATATCACGCAAGGCGGGATCGCCTAGACGGAGCCGCACGTTAACGACGCACAGTGCTAAAAACGCTCAAAAAGCTCGAAAACAGTTTTGAATTTGAATGCAATATTGTAAATTCGAGTCTTCGAGGTCGTTGATTACGAATTTAAAGTATGTAGAATTCAAAATGGCGGATCCAATATGGCCGACAGAATTGCAAAAAAATCACTTTTTTGATAAAACTTTAAATTGCAGCTTTTTTGAAATCGCCGATTAAGAATTTGAAGGAAGAAATGTAGAATTCAAAATGATGGATCCAATATGGCAGATCGAATTGCCAAAAAAATCACTTGTTTTTGATGAAACTCGGTATTTCGGTGTTTTTAAAGTCGCTGATTACGAATTTGAACTAAAAACTGTAGAATTCAAAATGGTGGATCTAATATGGAGAACAGAATCGCCAAAAAAAAATCACTTGTTTTTGATGAAACTCGGTATTTCGGTGTTTTTTAAAGTCGCTGATTACGAATTTGAACTAAAAATGTAGAATTCAAAATGGTGGATCCAATATGGAGAACAGAATCGCCAAAAAAAAATCACTTGTTTTTGATGAAACTCAGTATTCCGGTGTTTTTTAAAGTCACTTATTACCAAAACTCGATACTTTGGGGTTTTTGAAGTCGCCGATTACTAATTTGAAGTAAAAACTGTAGAATTCGAAAAACAAGATTTTCAAAATGTCACACCTTTTCGACTTTTGGCCAGATTTTTAGCATATTTACTACTGTGCAACAGGTGCTCACAAATAAAAAAAAACGGGATTTTTACCACTGCGCGGCGTGAGCAACAGGTGCTCACAAATAAAAAAATGGATTTTTTTTTACATATATTAGTAGTAAATATAAATTTTAAACACTATGAGCGTTGCTAAAAAAAATGTCCATAAAGAAGTCCACATAATATTCGATTAAAAAATTCTTTTTTGAAATTGAATTTTAGTTTGCTTCAAGTATCACAAAATTAAATTTCAAAAACGATTTTTTAGCATATTTACCACCGTGCGATGTGAGCAACAGGTGCTCACAAATAAAAAAAATGTAATTATGAGTGTTGCTAAAAAAAAGTCTATAAAGAAGTCCACATAATATTAAATTAAAAAATTCGTTTTTGAAATCTAATTTTAGTGTGCTTCAAGTATCACAAAATTAAATTTCAAAAACGAATTTTTAGCATATTTACCACTGTGCGGCGTGAGCAACAGGTGCTCATAAATAAAAAAAATGTAATTATGAGTGTTGCTAAAAAAAAGTCTATAAAGAAGTCCACATAATATTAAATTAAAAAATTCGTTTTTGAAATCTAATTTTAGTGTGCTTCAAGTATCACAAAATTAAATTTCAAAAACGAATTTTTAGCATATTTACCACTGTGCGGCGTGAGCAACAGGTGCTCATAAATAAAAAAAATTGGATTTTTTTATATACAGGGTGTTTCAGACCACCCGTTCACCCCAAATATCTCCTGCAATACGAATCGGATTGAGATAAAAAAAAATATGCCCAAAAATATTTTTTGAGCCCTATCATGTAGTGTGAAATATGAACCGCCCCCCCCCCCTCCCCCTGGGTCGGGGAGGGGGCTAACTTTGAAATCTTAAATGGGAACTCCAATTTTTTATTGCAGATTTGGGTTCTATGCTAAAAAATATTAGGTTTTTATCCGAAAAAAAAATGTCGATGAGCGACAGTTGGCGCTATATTCGGCAAAAACATTTATTGAATTATATTTATTTCTCGCATCAAATGATAGATGACGGCATGTTTTACGTAGTCATCTCTTAATTGAAGTCATTCATAATTTTATGTCTGAAATAAGCAAAAAAAAAATTATTTGTAAAAAAAATCGTAGAAACGATAAAATCAATTTGATTAACAAATTCCATTCTATTCTTTTCTATTGTGGTAAAGTATGAATGTTTGTAACGACAAAGAGGATTTTTTTTAATAAAAAAAAATGAAATAAAAAAAATCATTTTTTTTTGCTAATCGAAAAAAATGTTTTGAATAAAAACATAATATATTTTAGAGTAGAAGCCAAATCTGCAATAAAAAATAGGGGTACCTATTTAAGATTTCAAAGTTACCCCCCAGCCCGTCCCAGGGGGGAGGGGTGGTGGTTTAAATTTTACACAGAACTCAAAAAATAAATTTAGACGTATTTTTTTGTATGTCAATCCGATTTGTATTTCGCGAGATATTTGGGGTGAACGGGTGGTCTGAAACACCCGGTATATTAGTAGTAATTATGAATTTTAAACATTATGAGCGTTGCTAAAAAAAAGTCTATGAAGAAGTCCACATAATATTAAATTAAAAAATTCGTTTTTGAAATTTAATTTTAATGTGCTTCAAGTATCACAAAATTAAATTTCAAAAACGAATTTTTAGCATATTTACCACTGTGCGGCGTGAGCAACAGGTGCTCACAAATATTTTATACTCCTAATATACTAGCGTGAGCAACAGTTGCTCACAAATAAAAAAAACTGTTTTTTTTTACATATATTAGTAGTAATTATAAATTTTAAATTGAATTAAAAATTCGTTTTTGAGATTGAATTTTAGTGTGCTTCAAGTATTTCAAAATTTAAGTTATTTCAAAAACGATTTTTTAGCAAAAAAAAACGTATTCTTCATAAGTTGTTCATTTTGGCATTCTCTACAATTATTATTAACATAAATTTGCTGTAACTATTATCGTTTCATAATTATAAACCAAAAATAACAAAAAATAATAATAATTTTTTTCTCGAACAATGATTTTATGAAAAATATTTTCAAGCAAAAGATGTTCATTTCTTCGATGTCTTCAATATTTGTTTAAATATTTTTGTGATATATTTCATATTTCAAACATTATTGGAAAAAAACAAAAAACGGTTAAGGTAAACACCCACTTCCGGCGTATGGAATTTTACCAAAAACTTTTCAGTTCTTCAGATTATCAAATAAGACATGTTCAAAGTTTCATATTAATTGCTCTATTAGTTTTTGAGATACAGCGCGCACAGACACACACACACACACACACACACACACACACAGACACACACACACACACACAGACACAATTTCTTTTTTCCAGAAATTGTTGAAATGGCATCTAGGAACCCCAAAACGGATATTCCCGTAAAAAAAAATTTTGAAAAAAAAATCACGATCACAATACTTTTTTCGTACTTCGTAACGGAGAAAGTTAAAATTCGTTTTTGAAATTTTAGTTTGCCTCAAGTATCTCAAAATTAGATTTCAAAAACGAATTTTCAGCATATTTACTTACCTCTGTGCGGCGTGAGCAATAGGTGCTCACAAATAAAAAAAAACGGGATTTTTTACATATACCTATTAGTAGTAGTTATAAATTTTGAATACCATGAGCGTTGCTGAAAAAAGACTATAAAGAAGTCGACATAATATTAAATTAAAAAAATCGTTTTTGAAATTTAATTTTAGTTTGCTTCAAGTATTTCAAAATTAGATTTCAAAAATGAATGTTTAACATATTACTGTGCGACGTAAGCAACAAATTTCAAAAACGAATTTTCAGCATATTTACCACTGCGTGGCGTGAGCAACAGTTGCTCACAAATAAAAAAACGGTTTTTTTTACATATATTAGTAGTAATTATAAATTTTAAACACTGGGCGTTTAAGCTTAGTTACTATTGTAACTAAAATATGTTCAAGTGCAGAACGTAAATTAGGCAGGGACCGCAACTATAATGAGCCTTTGCGATAAGTTTATGTCGTCGTTTGTCGTTTCAGTTCGTGGTGACACCGCAAAACTTTTTACCCCGAGAATAATTCAGCTTACATATAGAGGAATTTCACCGTTCTCGGTACAATGAATTATGCATAATAGCAAGTGAATTGATATAGGACCGTAATGACCGGCGGAATATAAAATAAATCTGCCGTGTGGAATATTTTCCACTTCGGCTGAAATTATACTCGACGGCATCGTGTTATAAATTTTAATCATTATGTGCGTTGCTACAAAAAAATATTATATATGTTTCATCAAGTAAATAAAAATAAATTCGTGCACACGATACACTACCAACGTGTTAAAAGCAGCTATACCCATAAAATTACCAAATAACCATGGGCGTACCTAATCCAAGAAATAGAAACAATGTTTCAACAGGTTATTATAAATAATAACCTGTTGAAACATTGTTGAAAATAATGGGTAAACCCTTTCGTTATTCTTCCGGGCGGCTTGGCGGTAGTAGGTGAGAGCGCGGGCACCTGCATGCTAGATCTCAAGTCGAGAGGGTTCGAACATTTTTCTGATCGAGAAATACCCGCTCGGGTCCGTGGTCTGTCATTATTTCGCCCATGGTTATTTGGTAATTTTATGGGTATAGCTGCTTTTAACACGTTGGTAGTGGCTCGAGCAACAGTGTATCGTGTGCATGAATTTATACAATCAACATAGAAAATGGATGAAGGCAAGTCGCAAAGCCAAGAAAAAAAAATAAAAATTGTCCATCAAACATTCAACTAATGCTGTTCGTGTTCATTCCTAAAAAATAATAGAATAAATTTAAACGTGACAAAAAATTCATGAGCCTACAGATTTTATGGGCATAGCTGCTTTTAACGCGTTAGTAGTGGCTCGAGCAACAGTGTATCGTGTGCATGAATTTATACAATCAACATAGAAAATGGATGAAGGCAAGTTGCAAAGCCGAGAAAAAGAATAAAAATTGTTCATCAAACATTCAACTAAATGCTGTACGTTAATTCCTAAAAAATAATAGAATAAAAGAAGGTGTAGATAAAAAATTCACGAGCCTACAGGTTTTAAATTTCAGCACTTGAAGCTCCACACGTTAAATACTTCACACGGATTACAATTGCAAATGAGTCTGATTAATATTTACGCCGAAAATGGTTATATTTTAATCACGTTCTGTGGCGGACTGTCCTGTTTGCATTTTCATTAGTTTTTTTTTTTTTTTGTGGCAACCTTCGGACGCTGACAAGTAGAGCGTGTTCTGTACAATAAAACCGAGCCCGGTGTAGTATTTCTGTTGCGGTGCAAACATTTATTTAACATAATATTATGTTATTTGATAATGCATGTCCTGCAGTAGTCGCCGCGGTTTGCATATATTTGAATTCGTAATGCAACGTTTAAATGTTAATGTTGCGTGAGATCTGCATTTCCGATTTTCTTTGGTCACATAGTCACCAGTTTTTGGAAATATTGGGTGAAATATTGTGTGATTTACGAGGATCAAATTATGAATTCACTTTTCAATATTCAGATCCAGTTGCTCTTCTGTTGGTTCTCAATTAATAGTTTCAAAAGTTAGGCAACTTTTATAATTACTAACAGCATTTCAATTACGATGTGCACAGACTGTCCATTCCCGCGGGCGGCGAATTAATTTAAAATTATAAAAGTTGCGTTTCTATGCAGTCGCTGAACGTCTGCCGAGGATCGTTTCCATAATGCGAACGTGTTATGATGAAAAATGTCCCGGAATAGTGCCCGTTATTCAGTGACGGTTCGCGGGGTTTTTTCTGGTACGGCCGAGGAACAAGAGGTGGCAATACAGATAGGTGCGGTCACGCAGCCAGCCGTCTCTGCAACTGATCCTACCTATCTGTATTGCCACCCATGTTACATCGGCCGTACCAGAAAAAATGCCGCGAACCGTCACTGCCGTTATTATTACAAACATGAAAAGTCCCCGGGAGTTCGTGAGATTTTATTAAAACAGCGAATTCTGTTTCCGAATGAAAGCGCGGATTTTTTTCGCAGCGCTTGCATCGTTTACGTAACGAGTGAATATTATTAGAAATAATACCGGCTATATTTTTGTTTGGGGTGGCTGCTTTAAAAATATGTAATTTTTTTGCAGAAATATACATTTTGCTGAAATATCTGAACAAATATGTTTCACTTATACCGTTATTACATTCATTTCAAGTTTTCATTTTGTTTTTTAGATCTCGGGGGCCGTAAGGATGGTTGACAGGCATTCAGATTGAGTAATAGCGGATGAATGGGAAAATGGGTTTGAAACTAAAAAAATCGTTCATTTCATATTCTTCTCTAAATGAAATATGACAAACGCTTTACTTCGATTCGAACCCACAAGCGATCCCCAGCAGTCTCCTAGGTAGAGCTTCAGTACTAATTCTAAGAGACCAGCACAATATTAACTCCTTTTAGAAATCCCCCATAAACACTTTAAATTTATTGTATTCGTTCAAACTTATATATTTTTATAAAGCTTTTAGAGTCGATTATAATTTATACTTGGACTCAGATTTGGAATCTGGCCTTTTGACCGAGGCGTCCTTTGCGGATGTATTTCGAACTAATAAAAGTCCTTGAGTCATCAAACTGCTTATCGTTTTATGGTTACCTTGTTTTTGTGTGTGCTGTAACAAATTCTAGTCTGCTTGGCGATACTTGCACCATCTGATGTATCTAGTGTGAAGCTCCAACGCGAAGGCCATGTTTGTATGTATTTCTAAATGTCAATATGAATCCCAAAAATGAAGATTAAATTCCAATTATTTAATTGGTTCCAACATGGTAAACAACTTACTGTTATTGATTTAAAGATTACGTCCGTGCGCAGCTGCATTACATTTTACCCACAAAGTAAAAAAAAAAAATGTGCACACACAGAATCGGCAAGCTCTGCAAGTTACGTTTATTTGCTCATAGCGTGTTTAGTCTACGGTAACTCATTAAGGTCCGGCGAAGCATTAAAGTCTCGCCGCTCTCCTCGCAGCATCTCTGCATTTCCAAGTTCATGATAACGAAAATTGTATATATTTCAGGATATTTATGCATCCTGCCGTCAAATTTCACATTCCCCTTCCCTTGTAAAAATCTGTAAACTTGTAAATAAACATTATTATCAAAAGATTACCTTTGATTTTTTCGGAAAAAATGGGAACTATCATCAAACAATACTTGCATTATTCCTGAAAATTTCACATTCCCTTTCACAAAGAATTACGTTTGATTTCTTTACGTTCTTTAAAGTGAAGGAACTTTTTTTCTTTATGCGTAGGCCTCGCAGACGAAGGAATTTATAGCGGTCTGAATGGGATTTGTAGGGTGTTGAATTTTGTTGGTGGGCTTTTTTTTATCAAAAGGAAAGTACGAAAGGGTGTTATTAATGTAAAGACTGGCGAAGCTTATTTCAGTCAATGGATAAATTAGGTTTCTTTCGGGTGATTCAGGGGTATTCATGTTGCATTCATCCAAATCTTACGCAACATATTGATTCCATACTATACATATAGTCTAGCCGCGCTACAATGGCATCTGAGGTAATTAACTTGTACCGCCCTCATTTGCGAGGTTGTGAGTGAAATTATCTGCAACCTTTTAAGAACCACCGACTTATAAGTAGAAGCCGATAGTGCACCAATAGCTAGTAAATAAAGTGTAAACCTCTGCGAGTGTAAAGTAACCAAATATCCAATCACTGCTGATGAGGGCGGCCCTTTCGACCCTTCGTTAATCACCTCAGATGCCATCGTAATGCGGCCAGATTATATACGATAGTTTTCGATAAAAACAGTAATTGGTGATTTTTTAGAGTAAAACAAAAGTTTCTCATTCTTTTGAAGAGTGAAAGGAAACGCTCCGAAAATTTCAAAATGTATCTCAGCGAATATTTAAGTTACAAAGATAAAAAAAAACAAAATGTCCGTTATCTAAAAAGCTTCCGCTTGTCACACAGTGGGCCCAAAAAGGCCCAAAAAACTGACCTGTTTTTCTTAAATTTAAAATGATTGGTATCTAGATTTTAAAACTAATAATAAAAACATGCAAATTACCAACGAATTTTGAAATATTATTATTAACCATCGTCTTCAGATATATGAAACCTTATGTGAAACGAAAGCTTACTTAATGAACTTTTAAATTATGATATAATATATAGGGTGTTCCATTTGAAAAAAAAAATAGAAATTGTGCAGTTTGCGAATGGCCATCACCCTGTATAAAACGCTGAGCTATGTTTTGGTCGATAAAGTAATTTTGAAGACTAAAGTTCAACTAAACTTTACCACTAAATTTGATTGAATTATCTTTATTAGTTTCAGGGGAGCACTTTAACAATTTTTACGAAATACACGATAACGGCCCGGTTTTAATCGCCGAAACCTGGGTCATTTTAATCTCCAAGTAACAAGGAATCCAAAAATGCTAAAATATACAGGGTGTTCCATTTAAAAAAAAACATAAGTTTGGTCTGTAACTTTGTTATGAGACATCCTGTATAAATTTAAATATTTTAAGGGCGTGCAGCTCACTGTTCTGCACAACTTTTGTATAAAACATTTTTCGAAATTTTGAAAAATAAGCACGTGATTGACCGTTCCCAGAGCTCTGAAACACCCTGTATATTTATTTTGCACTTTTTACTTGTCATTTCACTTTCTTCCTCCATCAGCAGCATGTATGTATTTAATAAGAAATTTAATATTAATCTATAATAAATAACTATACATTAAAAACAATTTTTTTTTCATAATAACTTTGTATTGATATATTATAATTTGGACACCATTCTCAATCTTTAATTTTTCTATTGTTATTTAAAATTCGAATTTTAATTAATGATCATTGAAAAAGACAGAATTAAAATTTTAGCCTAAATGAAACGTTTTTTATATTTTTAAGTCGTTCATATTGAAACCATTTTGTTTTTCAAATTTTGACTTCAGATTCGTAATCAGCGAGCCCAAACACTTACGACTACTGAGTTTCACCTAAATTGGAAATATTTTTAAAGAAATTGTCTGCCATATTAGATCCGCCATTTTGTTTTTTCAAATTTTGACTTCGGATTCGTAATCAGCGAGCCCAAACAGTTATGACTACTGAGTTTCACCTAAATTGGAAATATTTTTAAAGAAGTTGTCCGCCATATTGAATCCGCCATTTTGTTTTTTTCAAATTTTGACTTCGGATTCGTAATCAGCGAGCCCAAACAGTTATGACTACTGAGTTTCACCTAAATTGGAAATATTTTTAAAGAAATTGTCCGCCATATTGAATCCGCCATTTTGTTTTTTTCAAATTTTGACTTCGGATTCGTAATCAGCGAGCCCAAACAGTTATGACTACTGAGTTTCACCTAAATTGGAAATATTTTTAAAGAAATTGTCTGCCATATTAGATCCGCCATTTTGTTTTTTCAAATTTTGACTTCGGATTCGTAATCGGCGAGCCCAAATACTTACGACTACTAAGTTTCACCTAAATTGGAAATATTTTCAAAGAAATTGTCCGCCATATTAGATCCGCCATTTTGTTTTTTCAAATTTTGACTTCGGATTCGTAATCGGCGAGCCCAAATACTTACGACTACTAAGTTTCACCTAAATTGGAAAAATTTTCAAAGAAATTGTCCGCCATATTAAATCCGCCATTTTGTTTTTTCAAATTTTGTCTTCGGATTCGTAATAAGCGAGCCCAAACACTTACGACTACTGAGTTTCACCTAAATTGGAAATATTTTTAAAGAAATTGTCCGCCATATTAGATCCGCCATTTTGTTTTTTTAAATTTTGACTTCGGATTCGTAATCAGCAAGTCCAAGCACTTACGATTACTGAGTTTCACCTAAATTGGAAATATTTTGAAAGAAATTGTCCGCCATATTAAATCCGCCATTTTGTTTTTTCAAATTTTGTCTTCGGATTCGTAATAAGCGAGCCCAAACACTTACGACTACTGAGTTTCACCTAAATTGGAAATATTTTTAAAGAAATTGTCCGTCATATTGAATCCGCCATTTTGTTTTTTCAAATTTTGACTTCGGATTCGTAATCGGCGAGCCCAAACACTTACGACTACTGAGTTTCACCTAAATTGGAAATATTTTTAAAGAAATTGTCCGCCATATTAGATCCGCCATTTTGTTTTTTCAAATTTTGACTTCGGATTCGTAGAAAACCCAAAAACTTCGGGCTACTGAGTTTCACCCAAATTGGAAAACGCTTTCGACTTTTGGCCTATTTTTACGGGGTAAATATGATGCAAATGTCAAAAATCGGGTTACAAAGGTTCAAAATCCAGAAATCTACAAGCTTTTTACGAATACATCTCGAATACATTTTGAGTCAATTTAGAAAGTTTCAAGCATTAAAAAAGCATTCGCCCCCGCAAAATGATCATCGCCCTCAAAAGCGGATTTTCGGTTCAATTTAAATATCAATCGCCAGCCAGGGGGCGATATCGCCTACGTTGAGAAACACTGGTCTAGATGACTTTGGAAAAAAATTGTCGAACAGGTAATTGGGTAGACTATTTTCATGGATTTTTCATCCACTAGTTCGTCATAAAAAAAATAATGTTTAAAAAAAAAACATTTTTTTGGCCTCCAGAGAGGGCCCAGCGGGTTCACGAACATGGGGACTTGATTTTTACACCCTAAAACACCCTCTTATCGGATAAATCCAAAAATCTAGGGATAGGGGCATTTTGACTATCTTAACCGTAGGTACCCTTTGCACAGGAGTGACAGGACTCCGCGACTCACTTCAAGAAGTTGCCCCTTTCAGTCGACTCGCTCGTGAGTTTTCGGGCTAAATCGTAAAATTTTGGAAGTGAGGACGTCCTCTTAAATCCTTAAAACATTTTTGCGTATTTTGTGTGATAGATTCACATTAGAAAGTATACACATTATTTTATCTCTTTTCGCAGCCATTCATTTTAGTCGATTTATTCGTCTTTTCAGAAAAAGAAACACATCGCCATCTGTTAATTGCTCGTTGAATTGTTTAGCGCGTGGTATCATCGGGGTCATTATCATAGTTTTTCTTAAGTATACTTAAATAATTGATCAAAATAATTGATGACATGTTCATACCTGATCAGTATAGATGTTTGCATATATTATAAATTAAGGTCAGATGTGCGTCCATAACATAATATTGGCGTCGGAAGAAGATAAACCATACAGTTGTTTCTTTATCATAAAAACCCGAGTTGGGTTTTAATATTTTTGGTTCTGTAACGTGACATCTCAGGTAGAGATCATTCTGGCTTGGTGTTACACCTCGTGACATGGAGATGGGGGGATTAAAATTTAACGAAAAACCATTTGGCTTCAAGAAATGATTTTATCATATCATCCTTATACTAATTAACAACACAATCGGAATTTATAAAATCATTGCCAACGTTGAAACTGGTCATAATTGTCGTGTTTATATTACACACTCGTCCTTGATTTTGTGTTTCCATGCGGTTCTGTATTTGCGCATTGAAAAAATCGATGTCGGCGGACATGAAAAGTCATCGCTGAGGTAAATCAGCAGCATCGCCAAATTTGGCCCACCCACACGAGCATTTCGTTGCGCTTCATTAGTCTTTAGGGCAGGAAAATGCGTTCGAGCTGCTTCCCATGCAGTGTACACACCATTCATGCATGGGAAAAGATAAATGTTTTGGATAACCCACATCTTTGGCATTAACATAAACAAAAAGAACACACACACGCACATGTAGGAGTCGCGGTTAAGACCAGCAATTGTTTTATTCAGGCGCACGCCGAAACAGTAGTTATGTTTTTAGGTCAACTGGGACGTTTAAAATGCTAATTAGCTGTACGTGCATATCAGCTTAACATACGACATTTTTTTTTTAATAGATCAATCCTACCTTGCCATAAGTTTCGGGTATCCGTATCGGGTTTTTTTGGTGGAGGCGCCTAAAACTAGTTTCACAGTGTTCACTTCACGCAACTTGAGCACTTCACTCCGCTGGAAAATCCGGCGATGATAACTGTACGAACGTAAATAGCTGTAATAAAGGTCGCTACGGTATTATCATGAAAACTCCTGGAACGTGCCATAGAATGATCCGGTTTACGGTGTGTTCCGGTCTCGGCACGTTTTCCTAAGGAGTGGGGTGAGACACACTGTAATAGGATAAGCAAGTTTTCTACACAATTGCATTAGTATGAATTAAATTCGGTTCAATTTTTAAATTTTTAAGCATTGTTATCGTTATTAGTACTATTAATAACATGCAAATTTCTTTTGGATCGTTCAATATCGCAATTAGCGTTATTTTTTTTAAATTTTATATTTCATATCGAAATATTATATTATTTCTTTCTTTTGTATTTTCTATTAATTTTTAAGTATAGTTATTTTGCTTTATTATAAGCACATGAATTAGGTATTATATTAGTATTAATTTTTGTATTTATATTATCACTATTAATACATGTAATTTCCCTCTAATTGGAAAACTTTCTGTTGAGAATAAATAAATAAATATCCGACGTGAAAGAAAGTAGTTGTTTTATTTTTAGACTTAAATTTGAGTTACAAACAGGTCGAATATTCATATATTCACACTAACTTTTCTTCTTTATTTAATGTATTTCGTAATTTATTTATTTAAAACTACATCCAGACGACGACGCCCACAGTAAAACTCGATCTTAATGATTTATTGTTACGGCCGTGCGTGCTTTTCTCCCAGTGGTCAGAGCTTAGGTCAGGTCGAGCGTTTTGTATTCCCGGAACGGCCTTTTTCATGGCCGGTTTTCTGTTAATTTCGTAACGTCTCTGTTCGAGTTTTATTTTTTCCTCGACGGAATCGTCGTTTTCCTTGCTTCCTTGTACAAGTCGCCGGCTGTATTACTTCCTGCGTGGGTTCACCTGGAATGTTTACCATGAATTGCATGAGCGTGCAATCCATTATGTATGGCAATATTTACAAAAGTTGCGTTGACCTTAAAGATGTTTGAAACTTTATAGAAAAAAAAACATATGTAGTGAAAAATTACAAAATAGTTATTTAACACGTTGACCGCTTTGTCAGTCACCAGTGACTGACACTGGAGTAATTTGAATGGGACCGGTGACTGACAGTGAGTACCTACTTTAAACTTACTATTTGGCGCTGTCAGTCACGAGGTAAATTAAATAAGCATATTCTTACTCATTTTATAAAATAAAACTTAAAAACAAAGGCATTTGGCATTTTACAAAAAAACTTGTTGGCAGCCAATGTGTTAAGAACCGAGTGCGGGAAGGCAATGTTCCTACGTGAGCGCATTTTTGAAAACTTCGCAAAATCTTCGAAAAATTCGCAAAATTTGATATTCTCTCGTTTATTTGGATTCTTCGAAGTTGCGAAGTTCGAATTATTAGGACCCCTAATTTGCAGTATAATAATAATAACAAGTCTGTTCTATTTATGAAAATGGTTAACAAAAAAACTTAAAAATATTCTGGTAAACAAAAATGAAAAATTTTTCCTAAAAAAAAAAATTCCGAAAAGAAGTCCTCAACGAAAAGTCCCGAAAACGTTCCCGAAAAATTCCGTTTTTGAAAAGAAATCCTGTAAATAAAGGTCCTGAAAGAAAAAGTCCTAAAAATAGTCCTTGAATTTTTTTTAAGTCCTGAAAAGGAATCCTCGAAGAAAGGTCTATTAAAAATACCCTGAAGTACCAAAAAGGCTAAAAAAAGGCGTCACAATAAAGATAATAATAACACTAAGACAAAAAAGAAATATTCGTTACATCGCAGTGGGGAAATCCTTTACGCTATATAATTCGGCGTTTAACAATAGTGTGTGTAAAACTGGTTGCATTCAGTTCTTGATCTTCGAATGTGCAGAATGGCCGTGTTTTGTAATTTTTAGTTTCAGGAATATTAATGACAAAAACTGAACCTTTATCTTCAATCCTTTTTTTTTTCATAAATGTAAATTCTCCTCTCCTGCAGGCACCAACTATACCAAACGTTATAACAACTTTTACCAGCAAATAATCTTCATCTGGTGACGTATTTAAAATGTTTTGCAGCTCTTCTTTACTTTTCGACTTTATTCGTTTACAATATTTATAATGCCCGAATGCAATTTTTTCTGGAATTCAAGTTTTGAAAGTGGTCATTTTTTCTCACGCTGCAATATGTCTGTTCTAATAGAAGGATGTTAATATCAGATCCTTTTTGGATGAATCTTAAAAGTTAAAAAAAATCCTGCAGAGATTATTCTTTTGCAATTTTTATAATGCCCGGATGCATTTTTTTTGCAGTTGAAGTTTTGAAGGTTGTCATTTTTTCTCACGCTACAATCTGTCGGTTATTATAGCAGGATGTTAACATCAGGTCCTTTCTGGATGAATCTTAGAAGTTTGAAGCTATTTCTGCAGATATTATCCTTTTACACTATTTATAGCACCCGAATGCAATTTCTTTTTCTTCAGTTCAAGTTTTTTCTCACGTTGCAATATGTTGATTATTATAATAGGATGTTAACATCAGATTCTGTCTGGATGAATCTGGGAAGTTTGAAGCTAATTCCTGCAGAGATTATCCTTTTACAGTATTTATAGGACCAGAATGCAATTTTTTTTCAGTTCAAGTTTTGAAAGTTGTCATTTTTTCTCACGTTGCAATATGTTGATTATTATAATTGGATGTTAACATCAGATTCTGTCTAGATGAATCTGGGAAGTTTGAAGCTAATTCCTGCAGAGATTATCCTTTTACAGTATTTATAACACCCAATTGCAATTTTTTTTTCAGTTCAAATTTTAAAGGTTGTCATTTTTTCTCACGTTACAATATGTTGATTATTATAATTGGATGTTAACATCAGATTCTGTCTAGATGAATCTGGGAAGTTTGAAGCTAATTCCTGCAGAGATTATCCTTTTACAGTATTTATAACACCCAATTGCAATTTTTTTTTTCAGTTCAAATTTTAAAGGTTGTCATTTTTTCTCACGCTGCAATATGTTGATTATTATAATAGGATGTTAACATCAGATTCTGTCTGGATAAATCTTGAAAGTTTGAAGCTAATTCCTGCAGAGATTATCCTTTTTTAGTATTTATAGCACCCAATTGCAATTTTTTTTCTTCAGTTCAAATTTTAAAGGTTGTCATTTTTTCTCACGCTGCAATATGTTGATTATTATAATAGGATGTTAACATCAGATTCTGTCTGGATGAATCTGGGAAGTTTGAAGCTAATTCCTGCAGAGATTATCCTTTTACAGTATTTATAGGACCCGAATGCAATTTTTTTCAGTTCAAGTTTTGAAGGTTGTCATTTTTTCTCACGCTGCAATATGTCGATTATTATAATAGGATGTTAACATCAGATTCTGTCTGGATGAATCTTAGAAGTCTGAAGTTGATTCCTGCAGAGATTACCCTTTTATAGTATTTATAGCACCCTTATGCATTTTTTTCTGCAGTTTAAGTTTTAAAGGTTGTCATTTTGTTTTAGGCTGTGGTGTGTTAATTCTTGGAATAGGATGTTCAATTTTAGTTAATTCTGAATGGATTTTGAAATTTTTGAGCCAATTCCTGTGGCGAATACTTTTTTACAGTTTTTATGATTTTTTTCTACGGTTCAAATTTTTTCATAAAACGAAAACTAGTTTGAACAAAAACTGGTTAGCTTTTGTTTTAACATGGACTTGGTGATTTTTTTCATTGTTATACAAGGTGATTCTTTAGTATTGTGAGGATTCTTTGATTAAAAATAAATAAAAGATTTCCAATAAAAGTGTGTTCGTAAACGTTTCGTTACGGAGATACAGGGCGTTAATTTTTTTCAATTATTTACTTTCGATGAGTATTAATATTTCGAAAGTCTTTTTGTTCGATATAATTGATAACTGGCTAAGTAAGTGTGCTCTACAGAATTTCTACGTCAATTTTGTAATATTTCCCAATGTCGGAATCCTTTTTGGAAAGTAGAGACTGGTAATCACCTCTTTAGTACCTCTTCTTTACTCAGACTCTTCGACTTCTTCTATGCATCTATTTTGTATAGATTTGTGTATCCTATAGCACAGGACTCTTTTACATAGCCGACGGCACGATTAATCAGGACCAGTGCAAAAAAAAATAATGGAGAAACAATTTATTCCTCAGATAAATTCATGGTTTGTCGATTGCCTTTCGAATGGATATTTTTGCATGATTTCGCACCTTCTCACAAAGCTAAATCACCAACATCATTCTTTTTTTTTGCCCCTTTAAGCCTGGCACAAGAAGCTTGTCTACAGCCAATAACATCATTCTTAGAGGTAAAAATCAAAGTTTTGCAATCCCATCGAGAATTCCTGGGAATTTCTGAAACAGATTTGAACTTGAATAATGTTTGATTTCAACAGGATACAGCACATCTCGTGAAATAGACACCAAATTTTCTGGTTGTTATCTCTCAGAAGGGTGATATCGATTGTCCACCGGGATCTAGCGATCTAACCTTATCAGACTTTGCAATCCCATCGAGAATTCCTGGGATTTTCTGAAACAGATTTGAACTTGAATGATGTTTGGTTTCAACAGGATGGAGCACATCTTGTGAAATAGACACCAAATTTCCTGGTTGTTGTCTCTCAGAAGGGTGATATCGATTGTCCGCCGGGGTCTAGCGATCTAATCTCATCAGACTTTTCCTCTGGGGCTATTTAAATGAGAGAGTTTGTCAACAGACCTTCTACAATTTCAGAGGTAAAAGAGAACATCAGATGTGCAATTGCTAAAATGGAACTACGTCGTATTTCTTCCCTAACAGTAAGGTCTGTTCTTTATACTGAGAATTTTTTTTTCAATACTTCGTTTTTTGATTGATTGTTGAAGCCATTACTTTGTGATATACATATTGAGTTACTAAGGAGGTTGCATTAAAACCAGCAAAGTGTTTTGATTCAACCTCCTTAGTATTTCGTTTTTTTGTTTAGAAAACAAATCCTAAAGCCAAATTCTAATGACTTTATTAGGATGTACCTAAATATTTCTTTCAAAAATTATTCACAAACGTTCTATCAGAACCTTTCACATCAACCGATCCATCATATTTCCACATCAACGAGAATATGCTAAAACGTTACTTCCTCCCATTAAACTACTCATCGCTCATCCGCAAATCCCATACATATGTATGATACCGGCGAGATGATTTAACAACACTGGCCGTAACTCCTACTTACGAAGACTCGTAGATATTCATCTTTTCGCGGCAGTAATGAAGCCTAATTGTAAAGTATCGGACGTAATTAGAATACGCCTGTGAAAGTAATTTGTAATTAAATGGAGGCGATATCATCGTGTTTCACGAGACAAAATTACGAATCCGTTTCCTAATCGGGATTTATTAAATTACGTCTTATTAATTCGTTAAAAGCTTTTACGATGCGAACACCATTTATAATTATGACGATTAAGTGCGGACCGTGAGGGGCTTTAATGGTTAATTGAATTTTGAGTGAGTTTGAAAATGATGAGGGTGATATTTATACAGTGTGTCCCAAATTTAAAGATTTAATACGTTCGCAAGCAAAAAAATCTGCCTCTTACTCAAGGAATATAAAGGATATTCTGGCAGTGGATTTTACAAAGGTGGTAATAAATATATCTCTGACTTAGATTGACATAACACTGGTATTATATTTTTGGCTGTGTAAACAATCTTTAAAATGGTAAATGGAATGCATAATTTGAGGTTTTGATTTTACTATTATCGTTTCATAATTATAAACCAAAAATAAAAAAAATTAAAATTTTTTTCTCGAATAACAATGATTTTATGAAAAATATTTTTAAATAAAAGATGTTCATTTCTTTGTTGCCTTTGATATTTGTTTTAATGTTTTTGTGATATTTTTCATATTTAAGAAAATATTGGCAAAAAACAAAAAACTGTTTAGGTAAACACCCACTTCCGGTGTACGAAATTTTACCAAAAGCTTTTCGGTTCTTTGGATTATCAAATAAGACGTATGTTTAAAGTTTTATATCAATTGCTCTATTAGTTTTTGAGATACTGCGCGCACAGACAGACACACACACAGACACACACACAGACACACACACACAGACACACACACGCAGACACACACACACAGACACACACACACAGACACACACACACAGACACACACACACAGACACACACACACACACACACACACAGACACACACGCACACAGACACATTTTTTTTCCCCAGAAATTGTTGAAATGGCATCTAAGGACACCTAAAAAAAATTTTTTTGAAAAAAAATCACGATCACAATACTTTCTCGTACTTCGTAACGGAGAAAGTCAAAATAAATTATTGTTATTGTTAAATTCAATATAGAATTGCTAATCGGTAAATGGTATGTACATATTTATCTTAATATTCATACACGTCGTACACTTAAATATTTGCATAAGATATACATTGGCGGAGTAATACTTTCCGATAGGATGTATGAATAGGTTGGTCACAGAAATAATAAATGTGCTCTACGTGGAAGTCGGCTTTATCTCGATTGCTTAAACCTACATTTTCATTTACATGCTGTTGACTAATACGTTTATTTGTTTTAATTACTAACAATCTGCAGAGTTAATTGACCTGTGGAACCTACTCCACCTCCGTCCAAAAATGTATAAGGAAACTTGTCTTCTGGCGTAAATCATATTATTGTCTGGAGATGAGCAATTACCATCCATTCTATATTATTAGCAGTGACGACTCGTGGGGTGACTCATGGTACGGCCGAGGCTGCGTAGGTGGTAATACAGATGCTACCGACCCTACCTATCTGTATTGACACCTCTGCTACCTCAACCATACCATGAGTCACCCCGCGAGCCGTCACTGATCAAAAGCATTTTACTATGTACCAGTGACGGTTCGCGGGTTTTTTCTGGTACGGCCTAGGAACAAGAGATGGTAATACAGATAGGTAGGATCAGTTGCAGAGACAGCTGGCTGCGTGACCGTACCTATCTGTATTCCCACCTCTTGTTCCTTGGCTGTATCAGAAAAATCCCCGCGAACCGTCACTACTATGTACCATATGAATTCTACTTATTGTCGGTGTAGTAAGGGAACTGTCATCGGCTCTTGGTGTCAGAGAGAAAACACGTAACAAGTATGTCCAAAAAACTAGAGTGCCATGTATCGAACCCTGCCTATCTAAAGGTGTCATTGCTTCAATCTGCTGGTATCAGATGAATCATGATGCGATTCCTCTTAATCTCTTTCAAGGTAAACTTGCGCTTCTCACTCTTCTATGTGTCTATTCAATTTATCAATTCATCTTTTAATGCCCTTCAATCCAGTGGTGGATTCTCAACATTTAATCGGCAGATTAAAAATTCCGCCGCCGCTAGAATTAATGGTTAAGGCTCCTGGAGCGTAGCTCTAAATTCATTTAAAACATTATTCACAAACGGATAAAGACTAAAAGTGAAATTTTGAATTCACCTCTGTAAATACATTCTAAAGAGTAGCACGGATTTATTTTTTTTATAATAATGTTTATAAACAATTTGAATGCTAATATTTCTGTAATTTAGAAAAAAAAATCCGTCGTACTCTGGGGTAATTTATATAAAATGTATTATTCAAATAATATTTTTTCATATTTTCGAAACTGTATCCGAAATTTGAACAATAAGTTATTCATTTTAATACTCTTCAACTTATTGAAAAGTTTCACAAAGTAATTTCTTCCACCATCAATATAATTGGATAAGTTTAAGCATGAATATGGTTCATGCTTAAACTTATCCAATTATGATCATTGTTTTTATAATCGTAATAACACGTCTTGCACGTGTCAATTGCATTGCGCATCAGATCAAAAGATGACACCATCAATTAAAATTCTACAGATGCAACATCCGACGATAAATAAAGCTTATAAAGAGCAAAACTCATTATTGTACTAATAGTTCCATATCGCCGATTGATTACAATAGTTGTGACATCATCAGGAGATGCATCTTTTTCTTTATAGGACGACACAGGAAGTCATCACGTTGACGTAATTTCGAGACGCCCACGGAACGGACAGTTTTGCACGAAAAGAGAGATGAATTGGAGCTTTTATCTAATTTGCAAGGGACGCGTTTCGTTACTGAATCACTACACAAGGACGTTTTATAATTCAGCTACTTGCAGCGGCGACTCGTGGATCTTCGTAGAGAAGGCTAAGACAGAGATGCCTCTCGTGCTGCACAGAGGAAGCAAATATTTTGCTGCTGTTTCCAGTGACGGTTTTTTTCTGGTACGGCCGAGGTAACAAGGGTGGCAATACAGATAGGTAGGGTCAGTTGCAGAGACGGCTGGCTGCGTGACCGCGCCTATCTGTATTCACACCTCTTGTTCCTCCGCCGTACCAGAAAAAAACCGTCACTGGCTGTTTCGGTCGCTGGTTACTTGAATAGTGTAAATGAAATTTTTTTGAGATGCAATTTTTTTGAGATGCAATTTTTTTGAGATACAATTTTTTGAGATGCAATTTTTTTGAGATGCAATTTTTTTGTACAAGAAGTACATTTTTGCATGCAATTTTTGACTCACTTTTGAAAGATTCTACAATTAGATTATTGTAATTTCATTCCTCAACGGAATATTTCTGACATTTAAAACTTGCGTATTGCACTTTCTTCTGCCCAAAGAGGCGACCACTTGAAAAAATAACTGCACACCGCATGCTGTTCCCCAGTTGCGCCATTTGCGATTGGTCGCAGTATATCGCAATTGGCCACTTCCTAATAACGGCAATAAAATTCGTAGCGCATTATGACATTAGGTTCCATTAAAGGTATATCAAACGGTAAATTATATGTTATATTTGTGTTAGAATTCCGCTTGTGCACGATGAAATCGCTAATGGTCGGCCATTTATTAGTTACAGCTCTCGATACTAATTCGTAATTAATGGTGACGACGCGCAAGACGTGGATTGTGAGGAATTGCGATGGTATTCATGATTTAATATCGGACGTGATGGTCAGATTGCGAAGAAGAAATTGATGAATACGAGGAATTTAAAAGAAAAAAGCTCGAGTTTACCGAAATAACTGTTTCTACGAAATTAGATCCTGTGGCTTCGGTTGCAGATGGTCCTTTTAAATCCTCCAGGATCGAATAGCTGATGGTGGAAGACATTACTTTGTGATTCACTGTTTGTTTGATTTTTGCCATTTTGTAGTTTTCTTCGCTGACGCGTCACGGGCTTAAAATTAATATTTGTCGTTGGGGAGGTACATCTACAGGGTCTTGAAGGGATCTTTCCAGTGATGTGTCCGAATCGTACCAGTGGTTTCCTGAGAAAATCATTTTAAATGTAATTTTTGGGCAAAAGTAAGACTACCCCTTGGGTAGTTTTTCATGTTTTCGCCAAAAATTAAAAATCGCCAATTTTAATTTAATCCGACTAATTAGCACCCAAGAAGCACGGATTTGTAAACCGCATTCTATTTGGATTCTTCGTTTAGCCGCTACGGCCGTTCTGAATTTGAAAAAAATTATTACAATTTTTTACAATTTTATTCTCTGATGGTTGCCGTGAAATGATGGTAAAATCTTCTTAAGAGGTGTTTGAAACTTTTCATGAAATGTGTTTAAATGTATTTTCAATATTATTGGAAAGTTTGAAGTGGTTGGCATTTGTTTTGGCATTGTTTTCTAGTCACCAAAATAATTACAATTTTTTAAAATTATATTCAATGATGGATGACGTGAAATTATGGCAAAATCTGGTAGAGACGTGTTTGAAATTTTTGAAGAAATGAATTTGAATGTATTTTGAGTATTTTTGGTAATTTTGATGTTGATGGCATTTGTTTTGACATTGTTTTCTAGTCACCAAAATAATTACAATTGTTTTAAATTTTATTCAATGATGGATGACGTGAAATTATTGCAAAATCTGGAAGAGACGTGTCTGAAATTTTTGAAGAAATAAATTTGAATGTATTTTGAGTATTTTTGGTAATTTTGATGTTGATGGCATTTGTTTTTACATTGTTTTCTAGTCACCAAAATAATTACAATTTTTTTTAAATTTATTCAATGATGGATGACGTGAAATTATTGCAAAATCTGGTAGAGACGTGTTTGAAATTTTTGAAGAAATGAATTTGAATGTATTTTGAGTATTTATGGTAATTTTGATGTTGTTGGCATTTGTTTTGACATTGTTTTCTAGTCACCAAAATAATTACATTTTTTTTAATCTTATTCAATGATGGATGACGTGAAATTATTGCAAAATCTGGTAGAGACGTGTTTGAAATTTTTTAAGAAATTAATTTGAATGTATTTTGAGTATTTTTGGTAATTTTGATGTTGATGGCATTTGTTTTGACATTGTTTTCTAGTCACCAAAATAATTACATTTTTTTTAAATTTCATTCAATGATGGATGACGTGAAATTATGGCAAAATCTGGTAGAGACGTGTTTGAAATTATTGAAGAAATGAATTTGAATGTATTTTGAGTATTTTTGGTAATTTTGATGTTGATGGCATTTGTTTTGACATTGTTTTCTAGTCACCAAATAATTACAATTTTTTTAAATTTTATTGAATGATGGATGACGTGAAATGATGGTAAAATCTGGTGGAGAGGTGTTTGAAACTTTCCACAAAATGAGTTTGAATATTTTTGGAAAGTTTAAAGTCGTTGGCATTTATTTTGACATTATTTTCTAATCATCAAAATAATTACAATTTTTTTAAATTTCAATCTCTGGTGGATGAAAATTAAGGTAAAATCTAGTAGAGAGGTGTTTGAAACTTTAATAAATAAGTTTTCCAAATTTTCCATAATGTTCATGGTGAGTTGCCAACTTTTTTGCAATTTTTTCAAGATGAAATTTTTTTAACGCCAATCGATTTAGCTCAGTCTTTTGATGAAAAAAAGGTATTACATGAAGGGCTACGATGATTATTAAAAATGTTGCTTTTTTATTTCTTTTTCATTTTCGAGTTTTCTTTGTTGACGCATCACCGGCTTCAAATAGACATTTGTGATCGGGCAAGTACATTTTCTAAAGCGTCTTGAAGGGATCTTTCTAGTGATGTCTGGTAACTCCGAATCGAACCAGTGGTTGCTGCAATTTTCAGGCAAAAGTAAGAAAGGGGGGCCCCTTCTAACGATTTTCACTTTTTCGTCAAAAATTCAAAATCGCCAATTTTAATTGAATCCGACTAATTAGCACCTAAGGAGCACGAACCGCGTTCGATTTGGATTTTTCGTTTAGCCGCTACGGACGTTCAAAGTCTGAAAAAATCGATTTTTTTCCAAATTTTCCTTAATGTTCATGGTGAGTTGCCAACTTTTTTGCAATTTTTTCTAGGTGAAATTTTTTAACGAAAATCGATTTAGCTCGTTCTTCTGATGAAAAAAGGTATTACACGAAGGTCTACGATGATTATTAAAAAAATTGATTTTTCGATTTTTTTCCATTTTCGTGTTTTTTTGCTGACGCATCACGGACTTCAAATAGACATTTGTGGTTGGACAAGTACATTTTCTGAAGCGTCTTGAAGGGATCTTTCCAGTGACGTATAAAAACCCGAATCGAACCAGTGGTTTCTTCAGGAAATCATTTCAAATGAAAATTTTGAAAAAAAATTCTCGAAAATCAAAAAAATTATAAAATTTTAAAAAAGATCTCCAGTTCTTCGTTGTTTATAAAAAAAATTATATTTAAAAATACTTGGGATATTATACAGTGTATGAATATGTATGTAGTATGCATGATGTAAATTTTATTTATTTATTCTATTATTTATATTTTTAATTTGTTCATAACTTCGTTCATTTTATTATTTTATTATTGAAAATCAAGATGACGATCACATCCGCAAATACTGTATTTATACATTAATAATTTATTGTACAAATATGTATTATGGTGACCTAAGTGAAATAAATTGATTGATTGATTGATTCATTGATAAAAACAAAACATCGCTTGGAGTACACGTCCACTTCTGGTATTCAACATTCTACCAAAAGCTTTAAGTTCTTTGAATTGTCCAATAAAGCTTAAATTTTAAGTTTTATTTATATATTTTTATGAATTTTCGATTGGTCGGAATTGCTTCGGTGGGTCTTAAAATGGATGTTTTCGTTGAAATTTCGAATTCGACAAGATCAACAATAGAATTGAAAGTTAAATTTCTTGAAATTATCGTACGAGTTTTTAAAATCGGGCCATCCTTTAAAAGCTATCATAAAACATACGAATTCCGATTGAAGGTCAAATTTTTTATTTTTTTTTATCCAATCCAGACATGATTGCAATCCATTGATGAAAGTATTTTAGCTGCCCTTAGTAAACGTAATTTATATTATACAATTCCTAAAGTTTTGTCTATTTCTTTTACAATTTATAAGGCTATGTTTTCATCTTCTTCTTTATTATTTTTTTGTATCTGAGGCCCTCTTTATGAGGCCAGAGGCGCGCGCCTCGTGCGCTTGTTCTAAAAATCCGCCACTGACGTTACAATATGTAATCGTTTTATTCATATTAAATGACTACGTTGGTAAAAAATGTATAACAGTAACTGATAAATTTTTTCTGGTACATTACTACAACCATTGTTCGTGAATTATCAACAGATTAAACGTTGCGGGTATGACTTATTTCAGCGATTGCAGAATGTTTTTAACGCAATGTCATGATTTGCAATACAACAATAATGCGTATTTACTTATTACGTTTTAAAAATGGAAAACATTTTAATGTGTTATTGGTACATGTTAAAAATCGATTGTCGTTTTATAAGTAGTAGCAAAGTTGGCTAGTCAGTGGTGATGTTACTTTCTCCCATTTGATGGTATAAAGTTAGAAATTATTTTTATTTATTAACGTATACATTAGGGTGTATAACTATTTTGAAATAACAAACCGTATTTTTGCGTGCTTGCAGCTATCTATCGATTGGAAAGTTATCATGAAATGTTGGATTGTTTCCAGCCGCAATTGGGAATTAGTGAGTCTGTATGTATATTAAGTTCGATAAGATAATTTAAATGTAATGTAATATCTGCCCTGTAATAGGTGTTTCCGAACTTGGCATAAGCGTGAATATTCGCAAATGCAAATTTCCTTTTGAGCCAGACCGCATGGTAATTTACACAGTATCAGAGATAAAATAGTTAGGAGTTATTGCTAATGTACTTAGAACAAACTATGTTTCAGACAACAACTTCAATTCCCTCGGGAACATAACAGAAAATCAAATTCTTTAATAATAATAATAATAATAATAATAATTTATTTGTGTTAGGAATATATAATTTTACACAGGTCAGAATTGGATAAAATTAAGTAAAACATTTACAATATGAATAAATGACAATGGATTACATAATAATAATAATAATAATAATAATAATAATCATTATTATAAACTGATTACATAAGTTTTACCCAGTAGGCGAGGTTACACACAAATATACATATATACCTGCACACATACATACATACACATGCAATAAATAATAAAACTTAAAATACAAAATAGCATGTCGAAAAATTTTTGTGTTAGATTTAGAGAACTTTTTAATGTGATATTAAGTCTAAAATGGCGATTTGGGGCCATCTATCTTTCAGTTGTTTGTACCAGAGGATTTATACCCTTAAACAATTTAGTGACGACTCATGGTACGGCCGAGGTAGCTGAGGTAGCAATGCAGATTGGTAGGGTCTGTTGTAGGAACCGCTACCTCTGCTGTACCATGAGTTACCCAGCGAGCCGTCACTGATATCAACTAGCCATACACAACTTATATCAACTGGAAAGTTGAGATATTTCTGAAAAAAAAATGTTGAAGACTTGTCTTATAGGGGACGTAGCCTGTTTTACTTTTCAAATTTACGGAAAAGGTTTTAATTCTCCCATAAACAAGAAAAACTATCAAATGGCTTCTAATGGTGTCAACTAGCCTTTGGATTTGAGTATATTTGCAAACCAGTGACGGTTCGCGGGGGTTTTTCTGGTACGGCCGAGGAACAAGAGGTGGTAATACAGATAGGTGCGGTCTCTGCAACTGACCCTACCTATCTGTATTGCCATCCTTGTTACCTCGGCCGTACCAGAAAAAAACCCGCGAACCGTCACTGGTTTGCAAACTATTCATGTGTGAGAAAATGCCTTACCTCATCCACGTACGGAATACTGATAATTTCCTCGTTCTGCACTCGTGTAGTCGGTACGCGAAAAGTGCATCGAGCACTAATTCCTCCTTAAATATTCAAGTCATGGCCTCAGGCATCGTGTATTAATAAGTCGGACGTGTTGCACAGCGGCGGGTTGATGCATTTTACACCACTTGAATGCATAATGCATCATTTAAAATTAAAATAATGATACAGTATCATATCCGGTGGCGCTACCAGCGTTCCCTCTTTAATATCCTCTCGAATCGGGAAGCCAATAATAATTACGTTTTAAGTACTTAATATACCCCCGGGCGACGATTCTGTAAATGATTACTGCATTTATTACTTCTGGTGAATGTGTGCTAGCCAAGTGCCACTTAATTGAATTATTGATGCTGCCAGTTAATAGTTAATTTATTCATTCGATTGATGGCATTTTCCGAGAAGATGGAATTGAATTCAACAAATCACTAATTGTGCGGAAACATTGAAGTTATTAAGCACGAGTCACACGATGTCAGCTCACGAGTAAACGCGTGAAAATAAATCCGGTGTGTTATTAGCGCGAGAATTAAAATCGAAACTAAAGAAAAAAAAGCCGAGAAATGAAGAAGGCGTGAATCGCAAAAAAGAATGCTTGCCGAGAATTTCATTCCGATGATATTTCGTCATTTAAAATTTTCAAGTACAAATACACTGTTTGCTAAATAAAATAGATCGTATATTTTTTAAATGTTTATTGTTGGCGGCGTTTACTTCGTGGTACATCTTAATTGATTGTAGATTGGAATAAAACACTTTAACTTTTTTATACCACTATATTTTGTTTATGTGACCATTCACTGGTCATTTTCAAAAATAAGTAAATTAAATTACGGCTTTACATTTCTAATATATTTTACAATATTACGCATATTTTTGATTTGATTACTTTTTAATTCTCTGGCCTTCTGAATTCATTTGTGTTACTATACCTACCATCATTAATTTTGTAGTCTCGCAAATTCGTGTCCCACAATCATTTATTTACTCTCGTGCTAGTCAGTTCATCGTGTGACTCATTGTCAGTCATTAATTCTGGTTCCAAGTGCGAGTAAACACAACTAAGGCTCGTTAATACACGGATAAACGTGTTCTCAATTAGCAAGCGGCGTTTAAACGTTTAAACGGATATTTGCGATTAAACGGATATATTCTATAACTTGCCAACTTCTATGAAATTTTTTCTAGATAATTTTTTTAATGCCAATCGATTTTCTTCTGATAAAGAAAAATGTATTACATAAGGGTGTACGATGATTATTAAAATAATTGATTTTTTCGATTTTTTTCCAATTTCAAGTTTTTTTTTGCTGACGCGTCACGGGCTTTAAATTGACACTTTTTTCTGCGAAAATACATTTTCTGAAGCGTCTCGAACGGATCTTTCTAGTGATGTATAGAAATCCTGAATCGAACCAGTGGTTTCTTCAGGAAATCATTTCAAATCCAATTTTTGAGCAAAAGTAAGAAGGGGGTAGTTTTTCAAGTTTTCGTCAAAAATTAAAAATCGCCAATTTTAATTGAATCCGACTAATTTGCACCCAAGGAGCACATTTTTGAAAACCGCGTTCGATTTGAATTCTTCGTTTACCCGCTACGGCTGTTCAAAGTCTAAAAAATGTTTCTGACCAATTTTTTTGCATTTTTTCCCAGATGAAATATTTTAACGTTAATCGATTTAGCTCGTTCTTCTGATGAAGAAAAATACTATTTTTGACAAAAAATACTATTTTTGACAGTAAAAAATACTACTACTGCTGATAGTAAAATATACTACTTTTGAAAGCAAAATATACTACTTTTGACAAATTTGACAATTCAAAAATGTTGAAATAACTATTTTAATTAGCTGAAAAATACTATTTTTGACAGCTGAAACATACCATTGCTGACACACGAAAAATACTATTTTTGATGGCTGAAAAATGCTAATTTTCAACAGCCGAGGAATGCAATTTTTGTCAGCTGAAACATACCATTCACGACACACGAAAAATACAATTTTTGGCAAAAAAATACTATTTTTGACAGTAAAAAATACTACTACTACTAATAGTAAAATATACTACTTTTGACAGCAAAATATACTACTTTTAACAGCTGAAATTTTTTTTTTTTGACAATTCAAAAATGTTGTAATAACTATTTTAATTAGCTGAAAAATACTGTTTTTGACAACTGAAACATACCATTGCTGACACGCAAAAAATACTATTTTTAATAGCTGAAAAATACTAATTTTCAACAGCCGAGGAATGCAATTTTTGTCAGCTGAATCATACCATTCATGACACACGAAAAATACTATTTTTGACAGTTAAAAATACTACTACTACTAATAGTAAAATATACTACGTTTGACAGCAAAATATACTACTTTTGACAGCTGAAAAAATTTTTTTTTGACAATTTAAAAATGTTCTAATAACAATTTTAATTAGCTGAAAAATACTGTTTTTGAGAACTGAAACATACCATTGCTGACACGCGAAAAATACTATTTTTAATAGCTGAAAAATACTAATTTTCAACAGCCGAGGAATGCAATTTTTGTCAGTTGAAACATACCATTCATGACACACGAAAAATACTATTTTTGACAAAAAAATACTATTTTTGACAGTAAAAAATACTACTACTACTGATAGTAAAATATACTACTTTTGACAGCAAAATATACTACTTTTGACAGCAAAATATACTACCTTTAATATCTGAAAAATACAATTTTTGACAATTCAAAAATGTTGAAATAACTATTTTAATTAGCTGAAAAATACTGTTTTTGACAGCTGAAACATACCATTGCTGACACACGAAAAATACTATTTTTGATAGCTGAAAAATACTAATTTTCAACAGCCGAGGAATGCAATTTTTGTCAGCTGAATCATACCATCCATGACACACGAAAAATACTATTTTTGACAGTAAAAAATACTACTACTACTAATAGTAAAATATACTACTTTTGACAGCAAAATATACTACTTTTAACAGCTGAAAATTTTTTTTTTTGACAATTCAAAAATGTTGTAATAACTATTTTAATTAGCTGAAAAATACTGTTTTTACCAGCTGAAACATACCATTGCTGACACACGAAAAATACTATTTTTGATAGCTGAAAAATGCTAAATTTCAACAGCTGAGGAATGCAATTTTTGTCAGCTGAAACATACCATTCACGACACACGAAAAATACTATTTTTGACAAAAAATACTATTTTTGACAGTAAAAAATACTACTTTTGATAGTAAAATATACTACTTTTGACAGCGAAATATACTACTTTTGACAGCGAAATATACTACTTTTGACAGCTGAAAAATACAATTTTTGACAAAACAAAAATATCGAAAAGAACTATTTTCATTAGCTGAAAAATACTGTTTTTGGCAGCTGAAACATAGTATATTTGGTAGCTACGGAATACCAGTTTTTACAACTGTAAAATACTACTTGAGGCAGCTAAAAAATACTATTTTCAACATCTTTGACAGCCGAAAAATAACATTCCCTACAGCTGAAACATGCCGCTATTGGCAGCTAAAAAAAATACAATTTTTGATAACAAAAAAGAAATCAATTTTTGACAACAAAATATTCAGGCTTTGACAGCTGAAAAAATCCATTTTTGAAAGTTAAAAAGTGTCAAAAAATTTTTCTTTTGATAGCTGAAAAATACCATTTATATAGGTGGGAAATACCATTTTTGGCAGCTGAAAGTATCATTTTTGACAGCTGAAAACTTACATTTTTGGCAGCTGAATAATACAATTTTTTATAGCTAAAAACTGCCATTTTTGACAATTAAAAAAATGTCGAAAATGCTGCTTAGCTGAAAAATACCATTTTTATAGGTGGGAAATCCCATTGTTGACAGCTGAAAAATATCATTTCTGATAGTTGAAAAATATAATTTTTGACAGTAGAATAATACACTTCTTTACAGCTGAAAAATACCATTTTTAACAGCTAAAAAATACCATTTTTAACAGCTGAAAAATATCATTTTTATTAACAGCAGAAAAATACCATTCTTGACAACTGCAACAAACAACTATTGACAACTGCAACAAACCATTATTGTCAGCTAAAAAATACAATTTTTGACAACACAAAAAATACAAGTTTTGGTAGCTGAAAAATGCCATTTTTGACAGTTAAAAAATTGTCTAAAAATGCTGCTTTTGATATTTTTAATTTGTAATTTTAATCTGTTTAACTTGTAATTTGTTATGTAACTATGGAGTCATTAATTTTTAATTTTTATTATTACAGAATGTGGCTAATCTGCTTTAACTGTAATTGTACGCCCCCTTATGATCATATTCAACTATTTCAATTTTTTGTTTTTAAACTTTGTTTAAATTTTTCTCTATTGGTGATTGATTGTATTACCAATCAGTAGTTAGATTGTAGCGAACTGTTGGAACAAATATCATTTGCAATACCTGTTAATGATAGAAGAACTAGAAACGCTAATGTATTCAAGTTAAAAACACATACAACTAATTTTTCACAAAATAACCCGATCAGTAGAATGACAGGTAAAGCAAATGATATGTGTAAGTTCCTATGGTTTGAATTATTTGACTCTTCTTTTGCCAAATTTAAGAGGAATTTAAATAATAAATTGTAGCAGGTACCCTTTTGTTTGCTACTTAGTAGATGTTTCATTAGTATGTATTTTTGTTTTATTATTACAACTAGTAATTAAGTAATTAAGTGATTTATATTTATGTTTGTATGTATGTATATACATATATATATTTACTTATTTTTTTTTTTGTATATAACTTTTTATAGAAATGGTTTTCCGTGAATAAACGTATTATTATTATTATTATTATTATTACCCTATTTTTGACATGTGTAAAACTGTGTTGTTGTGGCACGAATAAAGCATTATTATTATTAACTGGCGAAAAAGTGTTTTAAGAGTGAATTTAAAATTCTTGCTGAGCATGAAACTACTACAGACAGGCTCTATATAACGAGCCGCCCCTGGTCCGGATACCATAAACTTTTGGTCAATAAACTCAGTGTTTGTTTCATCACTCTGAATGAATCTTATAAAGGAGAGTCATCTTTATTTTTCTATTCTGCCCAGTACACAAATCGCTATAAATGACTACTTTTTTCTTGTTATTTTTAAGTTATTTTTAAATGTTCATTAGGCATCTAAGGATAATTCTTGAGACCGTCTAGAGCCTGTTGTTTCATCCCAAACATAAAAAGAAACAAGATCTCTTTCTCTAAGTTATAATAGCCAAAATTGAAGCAGTGTAAGTTTATCTTATAATAAGCATCACCCTCAAAACCTGTAGGTTTATACTGCAAACATACATTTCAGGATTAGTTTTAGCTGAATCGTATACAGCTGCTTTCTTTACTGGCTACAATGGTGCTGCCTCCTAGCGTCCAATATTACTACTGCTGGTAAGGATCGCAAAACCAGACTTAACTCATTTTAAGAAATTTCCCGACTTATTTCACTTCCATTTATAACACACACTATATGTATGTTTCAGGTTACCGCATCACAAACATAATTTGAGTGAACAATAATAAATACCCTAGCCCCAGGTTATTGATTCATATTTGCAACAATTTATTTCTCCGCCTTGAATTGATTGATGTCAAGACCAATTGCACATGACCGATGCACTAACCTTTCTCTTCTTCTCACCGGCAATACCTCACGCATTAGAAGTAGATAAGAGTTCAAGGTCAAGACCGCAATTTTCATAAATGGAAACAGTTGATGCGCCCACGAAAATTAACGGCCAGTAAATGCCATCGAGTAATTTATTTTTGGGCATGCTCACAATTTTATGGGCACCGTATATCACCACGGCGAACGCGCTAATAAAATCTAACAATAGCGAAATGTAGAACGGGAGGATAAGAAGTGAAATGCGCAAAGGTATAGTAATTTACATATCAGTAATTCACGTGACGTAATTATCGAGTGGATCTGGGTGAAAGTCGCAATTGTAGGATGTAATTTGGGTATTGTGCTAATAGTGATTGTAATTGGATTTACAAGTGGTGTAATTATTTACAATTGAATCGTTAAAAATGTTAACAACATCCGGGTACAATCGAATTTCTCTGCAAGAAAGTGAAGTTCCCACATTTTCTAACCGTGATAACAACCGCGGATTCTTTATAATTGGTTTATTTCACATTTTGCTCTCCATGTGTCACAGGAGCGAGGAAAGTGCCGTGGAAAAGCGGAATTATGTCATGTGATAATAATTATCTTAATTGCTATACTTAAGACAGAAAGTCAGATATTATTAATATCATTAGACGAATTAACAGTTAACAAAGATAGAAACGCCAAAGTGGCGGAATCTATTGCCTGAATACTGTACTGAACCAAATCCGGCGTTTCTACCTTTAACGGTGTTTGGAATATTTATATTTCAATAGTAATATCCGTTTCCCTAAAAGCAACTTACACTGATGAGACCTGAAAGGTCGAAGTCGGTCTGCAGGTGTTCTGATGGGGATATTTAAGTTAAGTAAAGAATTTTAAAAAATCAACGAATGGAGGTACAGAAGTGATAGTTGAGATATGCCGTGTGAGCCACAAAATTTTGTTTTAGAGTTGGCTGTGAGATAAATGAGGTACGTCATGAGACTAGATTAGTTCAATTGAATTAGATTTAAAAAAGTGAATTAATCTCAGACATGACTGCTGTGTTCCTCTCTCTCTCTCGGGCATGGCCAACTCAGCAACAAAATTCTGTGGCTCACACCTTACAATTTCATAATTACAACTTCTATAATTGTTGTGGTCTCTAGGCCATCGCCGCAAGCCACGGGTATTAAAAATTCTAAATTTTGAGGGTGGGTTGGGCCTCCTGCATCTAGTTTAACGGAGCACAGATAAGAGATGTAAGTGATCCGCCCTTCAAAAATCGCTCTGACGTCATACCGGTGAAACCCCCTTAAGTCTGGTGACAAAATCTTTCTCGCTAACCGCCTTGAGCTTGGAAAAAAAATCTTTCTCTGGCTAAATAACCGATTTTCACAATTTGACGCCTGATGCTGATTTAGACATAAATAATTGATAGGGTGTACGAAGTTAAGGCGCAATTTTTCAAAATCACACAGCCTAACGCGCGCACACGCATCAATATCAATTTTGTTCGCGGATCGCTTAACCCGCTGGCGGCAAAAATCGGAACGTGCTCGCGGCGTTAATTAAAAGACTTTTCGAAAAACCTGCCGTGCCCGCCATATAAATTACGTGCGTGCGTAATTAGCAGTTATTATATATTAACCTGAACCGCGATTGTGTATAAACCGTGGTCGGCTTATATGGATTTTACGGATGAGAGGATTTCATCTAATTAGCGTGTTTCATTTAAATGAGCAGCGATCGTGCTGAAAGTTTGTACACTTATAGTTACGATGCAATCGACATATTACTTTCTCCGTTACGAAGTACGAGAAAGTATTGTGATCGTGATTTTTTTTTCAAAAATTTTTTTTACGGAAATATCCGTTTTGGGGTCCCTAGATGCCATTTCAACAATTTCTGGAATTTTTTTTTTTGTGTCTCTGTGTGTGTGTGTGTGTGTGTGTGTGTGTGTCTGTCTGTCTGTCTGTGTGTGTGTGTGTCTGTCTGTGTGCGCTGTATCTCAAAAACTAATAGAGCAATTGATATGAAACTTTGAACATACGTCTTATTTCATAATCCAAAGAACTGAAAAGCTTTTAGTAAAATTTCGTACACCGAAAGTGGGTGTTTACCTTGACTGTTTTTTGTTTTTTGTCAATATTTTCTTAAATATGAAAAATATCAAAAAACTTTTAAACAAACATCGAAGACAACAAAGAAATGAACATCTTTTCCTTGAAAATATTTTTCATAAAATCATTTTTATTCGAGAAAAAAATTTATTATTTTTTTTAAATTTTTGGTTTATAATTATGAAACGATAGTAGTTACAGCAAATTTATGTGAATTATAATTGTAGAGAATACCAAAATGAACAACTTCTAAAGAATAAGTTTTTTTCGAAATCTCGTTAGTTTTTGAGTAAACCGAGTTTTTGAATTTGAAGTACAATTTTTCCATCTTTCATGATTTTGACGTTTTAAACGTCAGTTTCATCCGAGTTTACGCAACGCTTGATGTACATTTAAAATATGATTTCAATTGAAAATAAACCCATGAAAACGTTAATATAAAGTCGGAGAAAGTAACATGATGGCCACATCACCATTTTTTTTATTTATATTTCTTAAATCATTCAGAAGCAGATGTATTTTTTTAATAACTTGCAGCTCAAAAATATTTGGATGTAGTTTTGAGCAATTCTTCTTCAAGTTATCTAAGTTATAATTCTCGTTTTGTTCGCATCTACTAAAAGTGTATAATTTTAAATTGGTTTATTTTATTGGGGTTGGTTACTGCCAATTAATGGCGCATGCTTTCGGAAGATGCCTAATGACGTGTTTTCAATGTAACAAACGAAAACACCTAAACAAAATCTTTAAAAGGCATTGGCTAACACGTTCAAGAAGACTTCAACAAAAAAAGTACAACAAAATTGATCTTGTAAAGGCACTACCAAGTTCACGAAGACTTCAACAAAATTGGTCTTCTAAAGTCATTGGTAAACATGTTCAAGAAGTCTTCAACAGAAAATGTACCACAAAATTGGTCTTATAAAGGCATTGTTTAGCACGGTGACGAAGTCTTTAACAAAAAATACAAAAAAGTGGTCCTGTACAGGCATTAATTAACATGTTCAAGAAGACTTCAACAAAAAATGTACAACAAAATTGGTCTTCTAAAGTCATTGGTTAACATGTTCAAGAAGACTTCAACAGAAAATGTACCACAAAATTGGTCTTATAAAGGCATTGTTTAGCACGGTGACGAAGTCTTTAACAAAAAATACAAAAAAGTGGTCCTGTACAGGCATTAATTAACACGTTCAAGAAGACTTCAACAAAAAATGTACAACAAAATTGGTCTTCTAAAGTCATTGGTTAACATGTTCAAGAAGTCTTCAACAGAAAATGTACCACAAAATTGGTCTTATAAAGGCATTGTTTAGCACGGTGACGAAGTCTTTAACAAAAAATACAAAAAAGTGGTCCTGTACAGGCATTAATTAACACGTTCAAGAAGACTTCAACAAAAAATGTACAACAAAATTGGTCTTCTAAAGTCATTGGTTAACATGTTCAAGAAGACTTCAACAGAAAATGTACCACAAAATTGGTCTTATAAAGGCATTGTTTAGCACGGTGACGAAGTCTTTAACAAAAAATACAAAAAAGTGGTCCTGTACAGGCATTAATTAACACGTTCAAGAAGACTTCAACAAAAAATGTACAACAAAATTGGTCTTCTAAAGTCATTGGTTAACATGTTCAAGAAGTCTTCAACAGAAAATGTACCACAAAATTGGTCTTATAAAGGCATTGTTTAGCACGGTGACGAAGTCTTTAACAAAAAATACAAAAAAGTGGTCCTGTACAGGCATTAATTAACATGTTCAAGAAGACTTCAACAAAAAATGTACAACAAAATTGGTCTTCTAAAGTCATTGGTTAACATGTTCAAGAAGACTTCAACAGAAAATGTACCACAAAATTGGTCTTATAAAGGCATTGTTTAGCACGGTGACGAAGTCTTTAACAAAAAATACAAAAAAGTGGTCCTGTACAGGCATTAATTAACACGTTCAAGAAGACTTCAACAAAAAATGTACAACAAAATTGGTCTTTAAAGGCATTGATTAACACGTTCAAGAAGACTTCAACAAAAAAAAAAACACAACAAAATTGGTCTTGTAAAGGCATTGGTTAACACGTTCAAGAAGACTTCAACCAAAAATGTACAACAAAATTGGTCTTGTAGAGGCATGAATTAACACTTTCAAGAAGACTTCATCAAAATCATCGATTTTTTTTTTAATATTGGTAGCAAACTTTTCAAAAAGTGCACCGGAATTAACTGCTTTCAGATATTAATAAGGCAACGCATATATGCCAGAATTACATCCTGGTTTCTACGTTGGTTTTTTTTTTCATCGTTGGAATCAGAGCCCTGCAGAAGCGGGTTTTTGAAAGCCCGGCCCGGCCCGGCCCGATAGTGAAAATTTAAAACCCGGCCCGGCCCGGCCCGATGAAATAAAAATGTGTTGCGGGACCGGCCCGGCCCGGCCCGAAGCTGAATATTCACAGCCCGGCCCGGCCCGGCCCGTCCCCGAAAAATGTTGAATTAAATAAATAAAATTACTGGACCCATGTACTCCTTACAATCCTTAAAATACATTTAATGCATGTTAATAAATATAACCCAATTTATTTTTCACTGCACTTGGTTATTACTTTCCAAACTATAATAAAATTAAATTTATCCAAGCCCGGCCCGGCCCGGCCCGGGTTAAATTATCCATCGGAAAGCCCGGCCCGGCCCGGCCCGAAGTTTGAAAAATACGGCCCGGCCCGGCCCGGCCCGACGTCGGGCCGGGCCGGGCTTTCCGGGCCGGGCCAAAGCCCGGCCCATGCAGGCCTCTGGTTGGAATAACTGCAATTCCTTCTCGAACCAGCTTATAGATTTAGCAGAAATCAATTTCGAGTCTGCTTTTCGGGCCCGAGCAAGGATTTTGGCTGGATTTATAGCGTTTTGGTTCGCCATATTTTGATTTTGCCTGCACCTTGTCAAAGTAGCCAATATTTAATAACTTTTTTTTTCTCTTGACTATGTTTTTATTGCTAATCTCACAGACTTTTTTTTGTTCATAATTTTTTTTTTGCCAAACTTTTTACTCACTTCAATGGTTTCAGTCTCGACTCTTCTACACATTGTTAAAGTGACCAATATTTATTAACTTTGTTTTACTTTCTCCGTTACGAAGTACGAGAAAATATTATGATCGTGAAAAATTTTTCAAAATTTTTTTTTACGGAAATATCCGTTTTTGTGTCCCCAGATGCAATTTCAACAAATTCTGGGGGAAAAATGTGTCTGTGTGTGTGTGCGTGTGTGTCTGTATCTCAAAAACTAATACAGCAATTAACATGAAACTTTGAACATAAGTCTTATTTGATAATCCAAAGAACAAAAATTTTTAGGAACCGAGACCCGCAAAATTCCTTTTTTCGTGGATAGTTCTTAAATCCACTGGAAATGCCGAAAACGATTAAATTTAACTTTTCTTCAATAATTTTTTTTTTTCAAGTCCAGGAGAACACTTTTTGTTCATAAATTTTTTTTGTGAAACAAGCAAAATTTCTTTTTACGTGGATCGTTTTTACATCGACTGGAAATGCCGAAAAACGATTAAATTTAATTTTTCTTCAAAAATGTATTTTTGTATTTTTTTTTCAAATCCAGGAGACTGTAACACTATTTGTTCATTAAAAAAAATTGTGAGACTTACAGAAACCGAGACAAGCAAAATTCGTCTTTTCGTGGATGGTTTTTACATCGACTAGAAATGCCGAAAAACGATTAAATTTAATAAAAATGTATATTTGTTTTTTTTAAGTCCAGGAGGAGACTTGAACACTATTTGTTCATTAAAAAAATTTGTGAGACTCACAGAAACCGAGAGAAGCAAAATTCATTTTTTCGTGGATCGTTCTTACATCGACTGGAAATGCCGAAAAACGGTTAAATTTAATTTTTCTTCAAAAATGTATTTTTGTTTTTTTTTCAAGTCCTGGAAACTAGAACACTATTTGTTCATTAAAAAAAATTGTGAGACTTACAGAAACCGAGACAAGCAAAATTCCTTTTTTCATGGATGGTTCTTACATCGACTGGAAATGCCGAAAAACGATTAAATTTAATTTTTCTTCAAAAATGTATTTTTGTTTTTTTTCAAGTCCTGGAAACTAGAACACTATTTGTTCATTAAAAAAAAATGTGAGACTTACAGAAACCGAGACAAGCAAAATTCCTCTTTTCGTGGATGGTTTTTACATCGACTAGAAATGCCGAAAAACGATTAAATTTAATTTTTCTTCAAAAATGTATATTTGTTTTTTTTTCAAGTCCAGGAGGAGACTTGAACACTATTTGTTCATTAAAAAAATTTGTGAGACTCACAGAAACCGAAACAAGCAAAATTCATTTTTTCGTGGATCCTTCTTACATCGACTGGAAATGCCGAAAAACGGTTAAATTTAATTTTTCTTCAAAAATGTATTTTTGTTTTTTTTTCAAGTCCAGGTGACCATTCTGAATACTATTTGTTGTTTCCTATATTTTCTTAAATATGAAAAATATCACAAAAACATTCAAAAAATTATAGAAGGTAATAAAGAATCGAAACTCTTTTGTTATATTTTTGATATAATTATTGGTTTTCGAAAAAGAAAATTATTATTACTTTTTTAAATGTTGGTTTATAATTATGAATCGAACACTGGGCAACTAAAATAAATATATTTTCTGTTGCATGAGATGTTTCAACTGATTCTGAGTATTTTTAAATTTTTAAAAAATTTATTTTAAAAACTATTTTCAAAGGAAACTTTAAACATAAGCTTTATTTGGCAAATTTGAAGAACTAAAAAACTTTTGGTAACATTTCATCAAATCGGAGAAAGTAACATGATGGCCACATCACTATTTTTTGCTCTTCACTATGTTTTCAGGCTTTTTTTGCTCATAATTTTTTTAACCAAACTTTATCAAAAAAGTCAAGACTAACTTCAATGGTTTCAGTCTCGACTCTTCTACGCATTGTCAAAATGACCAATTTTTATTCACTTTTTTTTTGCTCTTCGAGTTTCAGTCTCGACTTTTCTACACATTGTCAAAGTAACCAATTTTTACTAGCTTTTTTTTGTTGCTTATAATTTTTTTGCCAAACTTTTTCCAAAGAGTCAAGACTTGCATGAGACGTTTCAACTGATTCTGAGTATTTTGACATTTTTGAAAAATGTATTTCAAAAACTATTTTCAAAGGAAACTTTAAATATAAGCTTTATTTGGCAAATTTAAAGAACTGAAAAGCTTTTGGTAACATTTCATCAAATCGGAGAAAGTAACATGATGGCCACATCACTATTTTTTGCTCTTCACTATGTTTCCAGGCTTTTTTTGCTCATAATTTTTTTAACCAAACTTTATCAAAAAAGTCAAGACTAACTTCAATGGTTTCAGTCTCGACTCTTCTACGCATTGTCAAAATGACCAATTTTTATTCACTTTTTTTTTGCTCTTCGAGTTTCAGTCTCGACTTTTCTACACATTAGCTTTTTTTTGTTGCTTATAATTTTTTTGCCAAACTTTTTCCAAAGAGTCAAGACTTGCATGAGACGTTTCAACTGATTCTGAGTATTTTGACATTTTTGAAAAATGTATTTCAAAAACTATTTTCAAAGGAAACTTTAAATATAAGCTTTATTTGGCAAATTTAAAGAACTGAAAAGCTTTTGGTAACATTTCATCAAATCGGAGAAAGTAACATGATGGCCACATCACTATTTTTTGCTCTTCACTATGTTTTCAGGCTTTTTTTGCTCATAATTTTTTTTTGCCAAACTTTTTCAAAAGAATCAAGACTCACTTCAATGGTTTCAGTCTCGACTCTTCTACACATTGTCAAACTGACCAATTTTTATTCATTCTCTTTTTGCTCTTCACTATGTTTTCAAGCTCAATCTCACAGAGGACTTTTTTGCTCATAATTTTTTTTTGCCAAACTTTTTTAAAAGAGTCAAGACTCACTTCAAAGGTGTCAGTCTCGACTCTTCTACACATTGTCAAAATAATCAATTTTTATTAACTCTTTTTTTGCTCTTCACTATGTTTTCTAGCTCAATCTCACAGAGGTCTTTTTTTGCTCATAATTTTTTTTTGCCAAACTTTTTCAAAAGAGTCAAGACTCACTTCAATGGTGTCAGTCTCGACTCTTCTACACATTGTCAAAATGATCAATTTTTATTAACTCTTTTTTTGCTCTTCACTATGTTTTCTAGGTCAATCTCACAGAGGTCTTTTTTTGCTCATAATTTTTTTTTGCCAAACTTTTTCAAAATAGTCAAGACTCACTTCAATGGTGTCAGTCTCGACTCTTCTACACATTGTCAAAATAATCAATTTTTATTAACTCTTTTTTTGCTCTTCACTATGTTTTCTAGGTCAATCTCACAGAGGTCTTTTTTTGCTCATAATTTTTTTTTGCCAAACTTTTTCAAAAGTGTCAAGACTCACTTCAATGGTTTCAGTCTCGACTCTTCTACACATTGTCAAAATAATCAATTTTTATTAACTCTTTTTTTGCTCTTCACTATGTTTTCTAGCTCAATCTCATAGAGGTCTTTTTTTGCTCATAATTTTTTTTTGCCAAACTTTTTCAAAAGTGTCAAGACTCACTTCAATGGTGTCAGTCTCGACTCTTCTACACATTGTCAAAATAATCAATTTTTATTAACTCTTTTTTTGCTCTTCACTATGTTTTCTAGGTCAATCTCACAGAGGTCTTTTTTTGCTCATAATTTTTTTTTGCCAAACTTTTTCAAAAGTGTCAAGACTCACTTCAATGGTTTCAGTCTCGACTCTTCTACACATTATCAAAGTGACCACTTTTTATTAACTTTTTTATTGCTCTTCACCATGTTTTCAGGGTAAATCTCACAGAAGACCTTTTTTTTGCTCACCATTTATTTTTTCCAAACTTTTTAAAAAGAGTCAAGACTCACTTAAATGGTTTCAGTGTCGATTCTTCTACACATTGTCAAAGTGACCAATATTTATTAACTTTTATTTTTGCTCTTCACTATGTTTTCAGGCTCAATCTCTCTTGCTCATTTTTTTTTTGTCAAACTTTTTCAAAAGTGTCAAGACTCACTTTAATGGTTTCAGTCTCGACTGTTCTACACGTTGTGAAAGTGACCAATATTTATTAACTTTTTTTTTGCTCTTCACTATGTTTTCAGGGTAAATCTCACAGAAGACCTTTTTTGCTCATCATTTTTTTTACCAAACTTTTTCTAGACTTACTTCAATGGTTCTCTTCTACACGTTGTCAAAGTGACCAATGTTTTCAGGGTAAATCTCACAGAGGACCTTTTTTTGTTCATCACTTTTTTGCCAAACTTTTTCTAGACTTACTTCAATGGTTTCAGTCTCGATTCTTCTACACATTGTCAAAATGACCAATATTTATTAATTTGTTTTTTTTTTGCTCTTCACTACGTTTTAAGGGCAAATCTCACAGAGGACTTTTTTTGCTCATCTTTTTTTGCCAAACATTTTTAAGACTTCAATGGTTTCAGTCTCGACCCTTCTACACATTGTCAAAGTGACCTTTTTTTACTCTTCACTATGTTTTCAGGGTAAATCTCACAGAGTACCTTTTTTTTGCTCATCATTTTTTTCCAAACTTTTTCAAAAGAGTCAAGACTCACTTCAATGGTTTCAGTTTCGACTCTTCGCGATTACTCGACTCACAAAAAAGAGTCATTACGCCCACCTCTAAATTCGCACCACGTACTGTTAAAATCGACTTCACCTTCTGCGAAATTTCTATAAATTGAGTATCTGATCGCGACAGATCGCGTTTTTTATTGATAATATGGGAAACCCTGTACAAAAATGAACTTGGCGACTACAATTAATTTTCACCTTCTCCTTTTACGAAACCTTATAAGAGAACGCATTGTGTTCGCAAGTGCAAAGGGTCAAACAATAGTGGATGTCAAGGAGAAGCTGGATGGCGTCATCCGTTCAGACAAGTATGACAACCAGCGAGCGCCAGACTCTTGCATTCGTTATGACTCAGACAGCGGCGACAAGAAGAAAAAAATGCATTAATAATAACCGGGGGAACGTTCTTACCTACGAGAATCACACGGGTGTGGTCATAAACAATATGACCTGTGCAATTATTTATCACTCGTTATTAGAAGGTTTTCTCACATAAGAGATTGCATTTTAAGTATATAATTGGGATTAAGAATGTAATTTTTTTATAGAAATTACGGCCACGTTGAACATATCAAAATCACATACAAGAATAATGATATGTATTAGAATCGCGTGAGTCATGGCGTCTGAAAGTTAATAAGGAGGTGAGTGCGGTTGTAAATTAAGCCAATCAAAACCGCTGCATAAATTAGGCGTTATTCTATAGTAAATAGTGTATCAAGGGCCGAAAATAGGCAACCCTCGCTCGCTTCGCTCGCTCGTGTTGCTAAAGCTTTTCGGCATGAGTTACACTCGATTTTTTCGCCTGCCTTAAGTAAAAACAGTGTTTCAGGAAATTTTATATCGCGCACCATTGAACTGTCACTGTCAGATTTTTGCATAGCCTACTGATATTTCGCGCAAGGTTGTCTAGATTATGCATATTATATTTTTCGCCTGCCTCTACCGAAACCATATATTTCGGCCATAAAAATCGGGCCGAAACTACGATTTAGCGTATCAAGGGCCGAAAAAATAATATGCATAATCTAGACAACCTTCCGCGGAATATGAGTAGGCTATGCAAAAATCTGACAGTGACAATTCAATGGTGCGCGATATAAAATTTCCTGAAACACTGTTTTTACTTACTTAAGGCAGGCGAATAAATATCGAGTGTAACTCATGCCGAAATGCTTTAGCCACGAACAGAAATTTCGACTGTTTACATTTGCTCTAACTGTCATGCGCCATGATTTACCGATCCAATTTAGTTAACAAGAGATACACTTTCGAGTCGAACTGCTCAAAATTTTCGATTAACCGATAGTTTTAAAAGGCCACTGATGTGCGTTTATCTACATGGATTTTATCTTTTGCAGGAATGGAGGCTTTGGAAACGAGCATAAATTACTGGGAGGACGCCCTGGCGGCGTATCGTTCCGCGGCGGAAGGCGGAGGTCCGCTCGCAGTTCTGGGACCGGAAGAGGCAAGCTTCTGCAGGGACCTCCAGCAATTGCTCGACGCCGCTTTGGAACTTCAGGAACACTCAGAAATGCTCTTTCTGGACGAACGGTCCGTCCTCTTCAGGCCCGGCAGCAAAGACAAACACTCAGACAATGGACTGGACGCGGACCTTTCAGGAGCCGAAAGCTTTGCCTCCGCACAAGACCAGGTAATAACAAACTCGTTTTGAGTAAAAAAATGTCATGTAAACATAAGTTCTATAAAAAAATACAATGCACAACCGGAGTGTTTAGTTTCAGGCGGTTAATTATGACTATTTACCGTTCAAGTCCATGGATGTTAGTGTTTGTCCTATTGTAGATAGATAGATAGATAGAAATAGATAGATAGACGAAATTAAGACGTGTAATTGACAGAATAAAGAATTGTCGAAATAAGCGAGGCAATTATTGGTTGTCAGTGAATATAAATACTGAATGGTTGTTAAGAAATAAGTGATGAATATCAATTCACCTTCATTATTTTTTATTCCGACAGACATGCGGCAATTTAGATGGCTGGTTTATCACAAAAGACCATAAAATACGTTTTTTTATAAATATTTATTCGTGTATACGAAGAGCACAATCGCGCAGGAAATAAATAATTTAGGCTTCAAGTATGAAAACGGTAGTTTAGCAGAGTTAGTAACAGATTGGTAGTGTTACCAATTAATGACGTTATTATTATTGCAAGATCGCATAAAAAAAATATTATCATTTCAATTATAATATGTGCTCGCAGGGGCGGCTCGTTATGTAGAGCCAAGAAGCCATGGCACTGCCCGTGGTTTCAAGCTCAGTAACATTTTTTAATAAATTCTTAAAACATTTTTCGCCAGTTACTTTGATCTAGGAAGACAAATCGTTCTTTCTTTCTTCAAAAAAGGAGGGGGTGTGGTATATAGTATAAGTGACTGTACCATCAACATGTTCCACGAGCCATTTTGAATGGGTTATAACTGTTCTTAGTTAAACGTGCATTTTTTAATTGCGTTCAAAATTAAGTATTTTCTAAAATAAATAAGAAATATTAAAAATTGTTTAAAAATTCTGAAATAATTCCATACAACTCCTTAATTATTATATTTTAACAATATAATCAACTTCTTAAATTCCAATAATTTTTTAATGGGTTATAACTGTTCTTAGTTAAACGTGCATTTTTTGAGTTGAGCATTTTCTAAAATAAATAAAAAATATTAAAAATTGTTTAAAAATTCTGAAATAATTCCATACAACTCCTTAATTATTATATTTTAAGAATATAATCAACTTCTTAAAATCCAATAATGTTTTAACGGGTTATAACTGTTCTTAGTTAAACGTGCATTTTTTTAATGCGTTCAAAATTGAGCATTTTCTAAAATAAATAAAAAATATTAAAAATTGTTTAAAAATTTCGAAATAATCCCATACAGCTCCTTAATTATTAAACTTTAAGAATATAATCAACTTCTTAAAATCCAATAATTTTTTAACGGGTTATAACTGTTCTTAGTTAAACGTGCATTTTTTTGAGTTGAGCATTTTCTAAAATAAATAAAAAATATTAAAAATTGTTTAAAAATTCTGAAATAATTCCATACAACTCCTTAATTATTATATTTTAAGAATATAATCAACTTATTAAATTCCAATAATTTTTTAACGGGTTATAACTGTTCTTAGTTAAACGTGCATTTTTTTGAGTTAAGCATTTTCTAAAATAAATAAAAAATATTAAAAATTGTTTAAAAATTCTGAAATAATTCTGTACAGCTCTTTAATTATTATATTTTAAGAATATAATCAACTTCTTAAATTCCAATAATTTTTTAACGGGTTATAACTGTTCTTAGTTAAACGTGCATTTTTTTGAGTTGAGCATTTTCTAAAATAAATAAAAAATATTAAAAATTGTTTATAAATTCTGAAATAATTCTATACAACTCCTTAATTATTATATTTTAAGAATACAATCAACTTCTTAAAATCCAATAATTTTTTAATGGGTTATAACCAGGTGCGGCTCGTTATATAGAGCCAAGGAGCCTGTAGTTTCAAGCTTAGCAGGAATTTTGAATTAATTTTTAAAACACTTTTTCGCCAGTTGCTTCGGTCTAGGAAGATAAATCGTTCTTTATTTCTTTAAAAAAATATACCCCCTATATTGTATAAGTGGCTCTACCATCAATGTATTCCACGAGCCGCCACTGGGTGCTCGTAGAATTGAACCAAGCACTCCATGGCCGTCTTAAACCATTATTTTCACGTCAGAAGTTGTTTCAGAAGAAATCTAAATTCTGAGATATCCTCTTAAACTCAATTTGGTAAATTGAAGCTTCCTACATAACAAATATAGATAGATAGATATTTATTGGTGTATTAGATGTATTACATTAATTATACAAGTCATTTCAAATTTGAAATAAAATAATCAATCTTAAAATTAATGCTAAAATTACAAACTAATTGATTATTGCAGTATTGCAAATATGAAATTTAACAAGTAATAAAATCTGTCGTAGCAGCAATTTCCCTAATATAATATCCTAATTTCAGTATTACCAAGCATTCGAGACATTTTTTGTTTGTTTTGTTTGCGCAGAATGAGAAAGTATTGGGAGGACGCGAGAAAACGTGTCAACAAATCCCCAGAGCCAATAGAATTCAACCCATTAATTACCATTGTACTCAAACAGATATAATGGGCTTCAGCGACACCTAGTGGCAATGTTGGTAACTTTATAGAATCTTTCTGTGGCACAAACTTAGCAGTAATTCTCAATTTACCAAATTGAGTTCAAGAGGATATCACAGAATTTAAATTTCTTTTGAAACAACTTCTGACGTGAAAATAATGGGTTAAGACGGTCATGGTTCAATTCTACGAGCACACAGTGGCGGTTCGTGAAATACATTGATGGTAGAGCCACTTATACAATATAGGGGGTATATTTTTTTAAGGAAATAAAGAACGATTTATCTTCCTAGACCAAAGAAACTGGCGAAAAAGTGTTTTAAAAATTAATTCAAAATTCCTGCTGAGTTTGAAACTACAGGCTCCTTGACTCTATATAACGAGCCGCACCTGGTTATAACCCATTAAAAAAATATTGGATTTTAAGAAGTTGATTGTATTCTAAAAATATAATAATTGAGGAGTTGTATAGAATTATTTCAGAATTTTTAAAGAATTTTGAATATTTTTTATTTATTTTAGAAAATGCTCAACTCAAAAAAATGCACGTTTAACTAAGAACGGTTATAACCCATTCAAAAATCATTGGAATTTAAGAAGTTAATTATATTCTTAAAATATAATAATTAAGGAGTTGTATAGAATTATTTCAGAATTTTTAAAGAGTTTTTAATATTTTTTATTTATTTTAGAAAATGTTCAACTCAAAAAAATGCACGTTTAACTAAGAACGGTTATAACCCGTTAAAAAATTATTGGATTTTAAGAAGTTGATTATATTCTTAAAATATAATAATTAAGGAGTTGTATGGAATTATTTCAGAATTTTTAAACAATTTTTAATATTTTTTATTTATTTTAGAAAATGTTCAACTCAAAAAAATGCACGTTTAACTAAGAACAGTTATAACCCATTAAGAAATCATTGGATTTGAAGAAGTTGATTATATTCTTAAAACATAACAATTAAGGAGTTGTATGGAATTATTTCAGAATTTTTAAACAATTTTTAATATTTTTTATTTATTTTAGAAAATACTCAACTTTGAACGCAATTAAAAATGCACGTTTAACTAAGAACAGTCATAACCCATTGAAAAATTATTGGATTTTAAGAAGTTGATTATATTCTTAAAGTATAATAATTAAGGAGTTGTATGGAATTATTTCAGAATTTTTAAACAATTTTTAATATTTTTTATTTATTTTAGAAAATGCTCAATTTTGAACGCAATTAAAAATGCACGTTTAACTAAGAACAGTTATAACCCGTTAAAAAATTATTCGATTTTAAGAAGTTGATTATATTCTTAAAATATAATAATTAAGGAGTTGTATAGAATTATTTCAGAATTTATAAACAATTTTTAATATTTTTTATTTATTTTAGAAAATGCTCAACTCAAAAAAATGCACGTTTAACTAAGAACAGTTATAACCCATTAAAAATTATTGGAATTTAAGAAGTTGATTATATTCTTAAAATATAATAATTAAGGAATTGTATAGAATTATTTCAGAATTTTTAAACAATTTTTAATATTTTTTATTTATTTTAGAAAATGCTCAACTCAAAAAAATGCACGTTTAACTAAGAACAGTTATAACCCATTAAAAATTATTGGAATTTAAAAAGTTGATTATATTCTTAAAATATAATAATTAAGGAGTTGTATGGAATTATTTCAGAATTTTTAAACAATTTTTAATATTTTCTATTTATTTTAGAAAATGCTCAACTCAAAAAAATGCACGTTTAACTAAGAACAGTTATAACCCGTTAAAAAATTATTGGATTTTAAGAAGTTGATTATATTCTTAAAATATAATAATTAAGGAGTTATGTAGAATTATTTCAGAATTTTTAAACAATTTTTAATATTTTTTATTTATTTTAGAAAATGCTCAATTTTGAACGCAATTAAAAAATGCACGTTTAACTAAGAACAGTTATAACCCATTAAAAAATTATTGGAATTTAAGAAGTTGATTATATTCTTAAAGTATAATAATTAAGGAGTTGTATAGAATTATTTCAGAATTTTTAAACAATTTTTAATATTTTTTATTTATTTTAGAAAATGCTCAATTTTGAACGCAATTAAAAAATGCACGTTTAACTAAGAACAGTTATAACCCGTTAAAAATTTATTGGATTTTAAGAAGTTGATTATATTCTTAAAATATAATAATTAAGGAGTTGTATGGAATTATTTCAGAATTTTTAAACAATTTTTAATATTTTTTATATATATACAAACATCTTTATTTACAGAAATTTTACAAAAAAAGCAATAATATATAATAAATTTAGTTACATAAGTAAATTTCTGCTTAAATGGCTATCGACCTGGAGTCTTTCAGCCTATTGATCAACTTTTTTGTCGCTCAAATGCTCTTCATTATTCTTGATGAAAAGATGATATGAATTGATGAATAGTAATGTTGGGTTTTTTAGGTTTTGGGATAATATTTGGGTTGCGGGAAATACATAGGAGATTAATGATGTCAAGGTTATGGATATTAGTGGCGAATTTTTGTGAAAGGTGTTTTAGGCGATGTTCAATGGGGGTTACATTAGTTTTCTGGTATAGGAGTATGTTAGAGGGATTGTGTAGGGGATTGTTAGGATGTCTAATCTTGGTAAGCAATCTAAGGGCTGATCGTTCACATACTTGTATATTTTTCAAGACGGCGGGTAAAGGATTGTGAAAAAGGATAGCTGCATAATCAAGTAAGGGCCGACAAATCATTTTATAAATATGCACTGCTGTTTTGGTAGTAATACCTTCATTTCTGTATGTTAATGATCTGAAGTGTCGAGCCCTATTCTTGATTTTCACTTTAATATTTTTTATTTATTTTAGAAAATGCTCAACTCAAAAAATGCACGTTTAACTAAGAACAGTTATAACCCATTAAAAAATTATTGGAATTTAAGAAGTTGATTATATTGTTAAAATATAATAATTAAGGAGTTGTATGGAATTATTTCAGAATTTTTAAACAATTTTTAATATTTTTTATTTATTTTAGAAAATACTCAATTTTGAACGCAATTAAAAAATGCACGTTTAACTAAGAACAGTTATAACCCATTCAAAATGGCTCGTGGAACATGTTGATGGTACAGTCACTTATACTATACCGGGTGTGGCACTTAAGATGCCTCGGGCCATAGCTCCTTTACGATAAAAGCTATCGAAAAAAATCTAAGAACAAAGTGGTGCATAGTTACCGTCGCTATATTTCAAAAATATTTCTAATCATCAGTGGCGTGCCGTACTCCAGTGGCGTACCAAACTTATGTTTTTTTAAATGGAATGCCCTATTTTTTATTGCAGATTTGGAAAGTGCTCGACGAGTACTTATTTTTTTATCTAACATGTTATACCCTTCACTTTAGCGGTTTCGCTGTTATAACCCTTTCTTTCAAAATTGCGCCCCATTTTTGAGATTTTTTTGTAGAGAAACTAATTGACGCCGGCGCCTAAATTTTGAATTGAGGTACAGGTTAAGACCTCGTGTACCTTCACATAATTTTTTTTCGGGTAATTTATGGAAAAAACATATTTTTTTATTGATCTTCGCATGTTGTCATTTTTTCCGAAAATTTCAAATGGCACCCCCCTAAAAAAATTACGGCGTTGTACAGCCAAAACTCTAAATTTTTCATTGGTGTAAAAAAAATTATTATAAATTAAAAATTATTTTCTCCGAAATTTTTGTTATGCAATGTGTAATTTTTTTATACCAATGAAAAATTTAGAGTTTTGGCTGTACAACGCCGTAATTTTTTTAGGGGGGTGCCATTTGAAATTTTCGGAAAAAATGACAACATGCGAAGATCAATAAAAAATTATTTTTTTTCCATAAATTACCCGAAAAAAAATTATGTGAAGGTACACGAGGTCTTAACCTGTACCTCAATTCAAAATTTAGGCGCCGGCGTCAATTAGTTTCTCTACAAAAAAATCTCAAAAATGGGGCGCAATTTTGAAAGAAAGGGTTATAACAGCGAAACCGCTAAAGTGAAGGGTATAACATGTTAGATAAAAAAATAAGTACTCGTCGAGCACTTTCCAAATCTGCAATAAAAAATAGGGCATTCCATTTAAAAAAACATAAGTTTGGTACGCCACTGGAGTACGGCACGCCACTGATGATTAAAAATATTTTTGAAAGATAGCGACGGTAACTATGCACCACTTTGTTCTTAGATTTTTTTCGATAGCTTTTATCGTAAAGGAGCTATGATCCGAGGCGTCTTAAGTGCCACACCCTGTATACCCCACCCCCTCCTTTTTTGAAGAAAGTAAGAACGATTTGTCTTCCTAGATCAAAGTAACTGGCGAAAAATGTTTTAAGAATTTATTAAAAAATGTTACTGAGCTTGAAACCACAGGCAGTGCCATGGCTCCTTGGCTCTACATAACGAGCCGCCCCTGCGAGCACATATTATAATTGAAAGTATAATTATTTTTTTATGCGATCTTGCAATAATAATAACGTCATTAATTGGCAACACTACTCAAATTAAACATCCCCTAATGTTACTAAACTCTGCTAAACTACTGTTTTCATACTTGAAGCCTAAATTATTTATTTCCTGCGCGATTGTGCTCTTCGTATACACGAATAAATATTTATAAAAAAACGTATTTTATGGTCTTTTGTGATAAATCACCCATCTAAATTGCCGCACGTCTGTCGGAATAAAAAATAATGAAGGTGAATTGATATTCATCACTTATTCCTTAACAACCATTCAGTATTTATATTCACTGACAACCAATAATTGCCTCGCTTATTTCGACAATTCTTTATTCTGTCAATTACACGTCTTAATTTCGTTAAGATACCTTATTACAGATTGCATCTCACGAATGGATGAATTAACATATTCGTGAAGGCAATAAAGCTAGAGGGGCATAAATATTCATCACGATTCAACTGTAAATTCCGTTTGCTGTATTTAATTTAATTTGTGTAATGATAAACGATAATGAGTAATTATGAACATTTTTATTCATGCATCATTTATAATAATTACTGTCAATACAATGTGTGTTATTTTTAATATTCGTGTTACTTCAGCTACTCGTATACCTAATGCTTCGTACACACTTGCGCCGAAAGCATGTTGTGCCCGCCAAGTGTGTACGATGCATAAAGTTCTGTGAATTGACTCAGTAAACCCAACGTTTAATTTATTTCAGGTTGCCGATTTACGAGAATTCGAAGAATTCACCGAACTCTTCCCCGACGTCGAAACCCTCCCCCTGTACCAAGAAGCTCTTCGGCAGCTAGAAAACGGCGGCATCCCGTGCCGCACCCTACGCACAGAATTAGTCAAATGCGGTTCCGATGGTGAATACTTGGCAAAACTGCATTGCCTCAGACTCGCATTTCAGCACATGCTCAAAGACACCGCCAACTACGTTTGGTTCGTCGACGCCGGCCGCCAAATGCTGGCCGACTTATTGCTCTACGCCGATAAAGACCCCAAAGACTTCCTCATCGGATACGAGGAGATGCTGAGGTACCTGCAGGAAAATTCGAACTGGCGCGAAATCGAAGAGGAGCTGAGCAGCAAGGGGGTGAAGGCGCTGACCTTTTACGACGTCGTATTGGATTATATTTTAATGGACGCTTTCGAAGACCTAGAAATGCCGCCTTCTTCGGTAACGGCGGTGGTGCAGAACCGCTGGTTATCGGACGGTTTTAAAGAAACCGCGCTGACGACGGCCGTTTGGTCGGTGTTGAAGGCGAAACGGAAAATGCTGAAGTTTCCAACCGGCTTCATGGCGCACTTTTACACAATTTCCGAACAACTGTCGCCACTCATGGCCTGGGGATTTTTAGGCCCTGATGACTCCCTCAAGGAAACCTGCGCCTACTTCCGAGACCAAGTCATGGGTTTCCTGGCCGATATCTTCAATTTCCAAAAATGTAAATACACCAACATCGAAGACTTGGGCGTCGATGTCTTCTACAATCTTAAAATTAGAGTTAACAACATCTCGCACCGACTAACTACTCAGCCTTGAAACTAGCATTTATTAGTATTTAATTTCCATCAGGTATATAGATTTAGCTTTTTAGAAGATTCTGTAGATATTTTACATTTTTGTATTATATGCGCCTTTGTATTTTGCATGATTTTAAATATTGTAAGTATTTAAGTGATATGTGTATAATTACATTCCTTACGATTAATCGGTTTCAACAGCTTGTAATTACTGTTGAACAATGATGTGGATTATATGACTAACTTTTTTTTTAAATAGTTTGTAGTAAAAACTCTAATGATGAAATAAACATCTTTTTAGTAATTCGTGTTTTATTTTATAATCAAAGCGTATTCCATTTCTCATCCAAAAAATAGCAGTCCTTGTAATAAAGTGTCTATTAAAAAACAGTTTTTAATTTTACAAGTTTTCTTGATACTGAAATGTTCGTCAGTGTAAACAACTCAACTTATCCTGTTATTGATATTAATAAAAGCTCTTACCATGAGGACCTGGATCGACTAAAGGTAGGTAAAGCTGTAGTTAGTGAACTTAATTTTCTGGTATTAACTCGGAGCCGTCTGAAGGTTCTAAGGCACATTTCAAACCAAAAATTTAAATGTCATGAATTTTTTCGAATTTTTCCGAGTCCAACATTTTTTCCTGAGTAATACTATGGAAAATGGCGAAAATCATGAAATGACCAAAAAAATTTTTTTCGAAGAAATAGTAACTTTACACACTTTTTCCCGTCATTAAGAACCGTCATAAATTTTTTCAAATTTTTCTGAGACCCAACATTTTTTGCATGCATTTTTTCCAGAGTAATACTATGAAAAAAACTATAAAAATCATGAAATTACCTTAACATTTTTTTCGGAAAAATAAATAACACTCTTTTCATTCCTGGTGTCCTGATACTAATCGTGAAAAATTTTCGAAAATAATTTAGGGTAGACATTCTGAACCGTAAATTTTCGATCGATTTTTGAAGAGTAAAATACCTCTTTTCGTTCCTAGTCTCCTGATCCAAATCGTGAAAATTTTTCGAAATTAATTTAGGGTAGACATTCTGAACCGTAAATTTTCGATCGATTTTTGAAGAGTAAAATAACTCTTGTCGTTCCTAATCTCCTGATACAAATCCTGCAAATTTTTCGAAATTAATTTAGGGTAGACATTCTGAACCGTAAATTTTCCATCGATTTTTGAAGAGTAAAATACCTCTTGTCGTTCCTAGTCTCCTGATACAAATCGTGAAAATTTTTTGAAATTAATTTAGGGTAGACATTCTGAAACGTAAATTTTCGATCGATTTTTGAAGAGTAAAATACCTCTTGTCGTTCCTAGTCTCCTGTTACAAATCATGAAAATTTTTCGAAATTAATTTAGGGTAGACATTCTGAAACGTAAATTTTCGATCGATTTTTGAAGAGTAAAATACCTCTTGTCGTTCCTAGTCTCCTGTTACAAATCATGAAAATTTTTCGAAATTAATTTAGGGTAGACATTCTGAACCGTAAATTTTCGATCGATTTTTGAAGAGTAAAATACCTCTTGTCGTTCCTAGTCTCCTGTTACAAATCATGAAAATTTTTCGAAATTAATTTAGGGTAGACATTCTGAACCGTAAATTTTCCATCGATTTTTGAAGAGTAAAATACCTCTTGTCGTTCCTAATCTCCTGATACAAATCCTGCAAATTTTTCGAAATTAATTTAGGGTAGACATTCTGAACCGTAAATTTTCCATCGATTTTTGAAGAGTAAAATACCTCTTGTCGTTCCTAGTCTCCTGATACAAATCGTGAAAATTTTTTGAAATTAATTTAGGGTAGACATTCTGAAACGTAAATTTTCGATCGATTTTTGAAGAGTAAAATACCTCTTGTCGTTCCTAGTCTCCTGTTACAAATCATGAAAATTTTTCGAAATTAATTTAGGGTAGACATTCTGAAACGTAAATTTTCCATCGATTTTTGAAGAGTAAAATACCTCTTGTCGTTCCTAGTCTCCTGATACAAATCGTGAAAATTTTTTGAAATTAATTTAGGGTAGACATTCTGAACCGTAAATTTTCGATCGATTTTTGAAGAGTAAAATACCTCTTGTCGTTCCTAGTCTCCTGTTACAAATCATGAAAATTTTTCGAAATTAATTTAGGGTAGACATTCTGAAACGTAAATTTTCGATCGATTTTTGAAGAGTAAAATACCTCTTTTCGTTCCTAGTCTCCTGTTACAAATCATGAAAATTTTTCGAAATTAATTTAGGGTAGACATTCTGAACCGTAAATTTTCCATCGATTTTTGAAGAGTAAAATACCTCTTGTCGTTCCTAATCTCCTGATACAAATCCTGCAAATTTTTCGAAATTAATTTAGGGTAGACATTCTGAACCGTAAATTTTCGATCGATTTTTGAAGAGTAAAATACCTCTTGTCGTTCCTAGTCTCCTGATACAAATCCTGCAAATTTTTCGAAATTAATTTAGGGTAGACATTCTGAACCGTAAATTTTCGATCGATTTTTGAAGAGTAAAATACCTCTTTTCGTTCCTAATCTCCTGATACAAATCCTGCAAATTTTTCGAAATTAATTTAGGGTAGACATTCTGAACCGTAAATTTTCGATCGATTTTTGAAGAGTAAAATACCTCTTTTCGTTCCTAGTCTCCTGATCCAAATCGTGAAAATTTTTCGAAATTAATTTAGGGTAGACATTCTGAACCGTAAATTTTCGATCGATTTTTGAAGAGTAAAATACCTCTTGTCGTTCCTAGTCTCCTGTTACAAATCATGAAAATTTTTCGAAATTAATTTAGGGTAGACATTCTGAACCGTAAATTTTCGATCGATTTTTGAAGAGTAAAATACCTCTTGTCGTTCCTAGTCTCCTGTTACAAATCATGAAAATTTTTCGAAATTAATTTAGGGTAGACATTCTGAACCGTAAATTTTCGATCGATTTTTGAAGAGTAAAATACCTCTTGTCGTTCCTTGTCTCCTGTTACAAATCATGAAAATTTTTCGAAATTAATTTAGGGTAGACATTCTGAAACGTAAATTTTCGATCGATTTTTGAAGAGTAAAATACCTCTTTTCGTTCCTAGTCTCCTGTTACAAATCATGAAAATTTTTCGAAATTAATTTAGGGTAGACATTCTGAACCGTAAATTTTCCATCGATTTTTGAAGAGTAAAATACCTCTTGTCGTTCCTAGTCTCCTGATACAAATCCTGCAAATTTTTCGAAATTAATTTAGGGTAGACATTCTGAACCGTAAATTTTCCATCGATTTTTGAAGAGTAAAATACCTCTTGTCGTTCCTAATCTCCTGATACAAATCCTGCAAATTTTTCGAAATTAATTTAGGGTAGACATTCTGAACCGTAAATTTTCCATCGATTTTTGAAGAGTAAAATACCTCTTGTCGTTCCTAATCTCCTGATACAAATCCTGCAAATTTTTCGAAATTAATTTAGGGTAGACATTCTGAACCGTAAATTTTCCATCGATTTTTGAAGAGTAAAATACCTCTTGTCGTTCCTAATCTCCTGATACAAATCCTGCAAATTTTTCGAAATTAATTTAGGGTAGACATTCTGAACCGTAAATTTTCCATCGATTTTTGAAGAGTAAAATACCTCTTGTCGTTCCTAATCTCCTGATACAAATCCTGCAAATTTTTCGAAATTAATTTAGGGTAGACATTCTGAACCGTAAATTTTCCATCGATTTTTGAAGAGTAAAATACCTCTTGTCGTTCCTAATCTCCTGATACAAATCCTGCAAATTTTTCGAAATTAATTTAGGGTAGACATTCTGAACCGTAAATTTTCCATCGATTTTTGAAGAGTAAAATACCTCTTGTCGTTCCTAATCTCCTGATACAAATCCTGCAAATTTTTCGAAATTAATTTAGGGTAGACATTCTGAACCGTAAATTTTCCATCGATTTTTGAAGAGTAAAATACCTCTTGTCGTTCCTAATCTCCTGATACAAATCCTGCAAATTTTTCGAAATTAATTTAGGGTAGACATTCTGAACCGTAAATTTTCGATCGATTTTTGAAGAGTAAAATACCTCTTGTCGTTCCTAGTCTCCTGATACAAATCCTGCAAATTTTTCGAAATTAATTTAGGGTAGACATTCTGAACCGTAAATTTTCGATCGATTTTTGAAGAGTAAAATACCTCTTTTCGTTCCTAGTCTCCTGATCCAAATCGTGAAAATTTTTCGAAATTAATTTAGGGTAGACATTCTGAACCGTAAATTTTCGATCGATTTTTGAAGAGTAAAATACCTCTTGTCGTTCCTAATCTCCTGATACAAATCCTGCAAATTTTTCGAAATTAATTTAGGGTAGACATTCTGAACCGTAAATTTTCGATCGATTTTTGAAGAGTAAAATACCTCTTGTCGTTCCTAATCTCCTGATACAAATCCTGCAAATTTTTCGAAATTAATTTAGGGTAGACATTCTGAACCGTAAATTTTCGATCGATTTTTGAAGAGTAAAATACCTCTTGTCGTTCCTAGTCTCCTGATACAAATCCTGCAAATTTTTCGAAATTAATTTAGGGTAGACATTCTGAACCGTAAATTTTCGATCGATTTTTGAAGAGTAAAATACCTCTTGTCGTTCCTAGTCTCCTGTTACAAATCATGAAAATTTTTCGAAATTAATTTAGGGTAGACATTCTGAACCGTAAATTTTCCATCGATTTTTGAAGAGTAAAATACCTCTTGTCGTTCCTAATCTCCTGATACAAATCCTGCAAATTTTTCGAAATTAATTTAGGGTAGACATTCTGAACCGTAAATTTTCGATCGATTTTTGAAGAGTAAAATACCTCTTGTCGTTCCTAGTCTCCTGTTACAAATCATGAAAATTTTTCGAAATTAATTTAGGGTAGACATTCTGAACCGTAAATTTTCGATCGATTTTTGAAGAGTAAAATACCTCTTGTCGTTCCTAGTCTCCTGTTACAAATCATGAAAATTTTTCGAAATTAATTTAGGGTAGACATTCTGAAACGTAAATTTTCGATCGATTTTTGAAGAGTAAAATACCTCTTTTCGTTCCTAGTCTCCTGTTACAAATCATGAAAATTTTTCGAAATTAATTTAGGGTAGACATTCTGAACCGTAAATTTTCGATCGATTTTTGAAGAGTAAAATACCTCTTGTCGTTCCTAGTCTCCTGATACAAATCCTGCAAATTGTTCGAAATTAATTTAGGGTAGACATTCTGAACCGTAAATTTTCGATCGATTTTTGAAGAGTAAAATACCTCTTTTCGTTCCTAGTCTCCTGATCCAAATCGTGAAAATTTTTCGAAATTAATTTAGGGTAGACATTCTGAACCGTAAATTTTCGATCGATTTTTGAAGAGTAAAATACCTCTTGTCGTTCCTAGTCTCCTGTTACAAATCATGAAAATTTTTCGAAATTAATTTAGGGTAGACATTCTGAACCGTAAATTTTCGATCGATTTTTGAAGAGTAAAATACCTCTTGTCGTTCCTAGTCTCCTGTTACAAATCATGAAAATTTTTCGAAATTAATTTAGGGTAGACATTCTGAACCGTAAATTTTCTATCGATTTTTAAAGACAAAAATACCTCTTGTCGTTCCTAATCTCCTGATACAAATCCTGCAAATTTTTCGAAATTAATTTAGGGTAGACATTCTGAACCGTAAATTTTCGATCGATTTTTGAAGAGTAAAATACCTCTTGTCGTTCCTAGTCTCCTGTTACAAATCATGAAAATTTTTCGAAATTAATTTAGGGTAGACATTCTGAACCGTAAATTTTCGATCGATTTTTGAAGAGTAAAATACCTCTTGTCGTTCCTAATCTCCTGATACAAATCCTGCAATTTTTTCGAAATTAATTTAGGGTAGACATTCTGAACCGTAAATTTTCGATCGATTTTTAAAGAGTAAAATACCTCTTGTCGTTCCTAGTCTCCTGATACAAATCCTGAAAATTTTTCGAAATTAATTTAGGGTAGACATTCTGAACCGTAAATTTTCGATCGATTTTTGAAGAGTAAAATACCTCTTGTCGTTCCTAGTCTCCTGTTACAAATCATGAAAATTTTTCGAAATTAATTTAGGGTAGACATTCTGAACCGTAAATTTTCGATCGATTTTTGAAGAGTAAAATACCTCTTGTCGTTCCTAGTCTCCTGTTACAAATCATGAAAATTTTTCGAAATTAATTTAGGGTAGACATTCTGAACCGTAAATTTTCGATCGATTTTTGAAGAGTAAAATACCTCTTCTCGTTCCTAGTCTCCTGATAAAAATCGTGAAAATTTTTCGAAATTAATTTAGGGTACACATTCTGAACCACAAATTTTTGATTGATGTTTGGAGACAAAATACCTCTTGTCGTTCCTAATCTCCTGATATAAATCGTGAAAAATTTTCGAAATTAATTTATGGTACACATTCTGAACCACAAATGTTCCGTCGATTTTTGGAGTAAAATATTTGGACATTATACCTCTTTTCATTCCTAGTCTCCTAATACTCGGCTAAAAAAATTTAATATTTTATTAGGAGGAGAGAAATTTAGTCTTTCATTGTTTCAAACACGCATTCATTCATTCATTCATCATTGACAATGAAGAACTTTAGAATTAATTAGTTTTTATGGCCCTTAAAAGGGCCGTTTTTTGTCATATCTCCAGATGTTGGTCTAGTCGACTACCTTTTCTTGGGAGGCGGTTTCTGGTGACGGTCACAAATACCTCTTGTTTCTTGGTATCCTGTTACACGTTGTACAATTTTAGGATGGGTTTTTAATTACTTTATTACAAAATTCAGAAGCACACACCTTATAATTCAATATACAATATATACAAGAAGATAAACCATATATCCGAAATTTCCGCAAATTTTTATCGAATAGGTTTAGTAATTTATAGATTGGCAATGATTTAAGGTTTAAATTATCAAAATAAAATTTCAGATTTAGGAGTTATAAGCTTTTAAAAATTCAAACAAAGTCATACTATTTCCCGCCGCCGCCGCGTCATCTACCGGACGATGGCTGAACTGCCAAGTGATGATTGCAAGCAGCGCCAAAATGATCCAACTTTATACTTATAATCAAAATGTAAACATCTAGCAATAATGTATACATCAAATCATAGAATACTTTATTCTGAATCGAATGATACTCAAAATAGCTAAGGAAATTAAACCATTTTTGAGTAATTTGCAGATTAAAAAAACTGGTCGGTAATTCAGTTTACTGTAAAGCGTAACATTTAATAAACCGTATTTCCAATACTTTTCAAATTAATAAGGGTGAAAATAATGACTACTTATTAATTATATAACGTTTTATTTTGTATAATGCATAACATTAATAATATAATGTAACCAATCATAATTTCTATACACCCGCGTCCTCTTTTATCGGGAGCGTAAATTAATGACTAATCATAGATTGTATATTTATATTTACTTTATTAATATTAATTGAATGATTAGAGATTATTTACAAACGCAGTAAGAATGATATCCTAAAACAAATTGAATTATTGTTTGAATTTTACGAATTAAATGCTTTATTATTCACGTGTAATCACTAGGCAACCCAATATACCCCTATAGAATATTTTATATTTACGGAAAATAAATATAATATGATTTGTAATTATAATTTACGTATCTTATAAATAATACTAGTTATTTAGACTTTGCAAACTGATTTTAATTTGTAATGTTGAAGGCAAAAGACGCCTTATTTTGGTAGGTTTTTGTTAGCTCTTCAAATACGTTGTACTTATAGAATTCAACTTCAAGCCATTGTTTTTAGATATTATCGTATAATTTCATTTCTGTTATGCATAAAATCAGCAGTTTTTTTAATAGTAAATTGATGATAGTTATTTGTATATTGGGTCACCTATGATTAGGCGTTTATATAATTTATTAGTTTATCCGTACGATAACAGATGGCACGGCTATATAGAGATTGGGATTTTCTATATTGTAATAAATTAATGCGATAAAAAGTTTAATAATGAATCAATAATAAACTTTAAGGGACAGTACTAGAAAGGTCACTAAATTTAAATAACGATTAAAGTTTAACTGCCTTTTATGCTACATGTAATTTGCATATAAACAAACTTTAATCTTTGAATAAATTTAACTGACGTTTATACTACCGTCGCTTAGACAATTATTTATTTGAAAAGTGTTGCTAAATACTTTATATTTAAATTTTAGGCTTTACAGTATACTGAATTACCGACACGTGTTCCCGTTAAATTTTAATTTGTAAATTACTGGAGAATCGTTGTATTTCCGCGGCTATTTTATACATCATTCGATTCAGAAGTTAATATTTTATCGTTTAATGTACGATAATTCATAACTGGATACTTACATTTTGATTATAAGAATGAAGTTTGAGGGTTTTGGCGCTGATAGCAATCATGACGGTAGTTCAGCTATCGTCCGGTAGATGGCGCGGCAGCAGCGGGAATTACGAATGATGTACTTCAATTTTTAAACGCTTATAACTCGTAACTCTGAGGGATGATTTTGATAATTAAAACGTTAAATCACTGACAAACATTTAATCTGTAAACTTGTTTAAACAAATGTTCGACAAAAATCGCAGAATAAATATTATAAATGTGTGCGGGTAACACCATGAGCTTAACTCACATTTTTAGTGTACGAAAATTTGTGAAGTATATAAAGACCTTCGATTTTTGGGGACCTCCAATCGCCTATTGAGAATTGGAACTTCGTAGACTAAGGTCATGTGACGTACTGTAAATGCGCCCCGCCACTACTCCCCATCACCAAAGATCAATTTTTAAAAACAATTCTTTAAAAAAAACTTTATTTCTTGCAAACATAATAGGTAAAATACATGTTATAAATGTCGAAACACACAAATGAAAAATAAATAATTAGCGCAATGGAAAAAATAGGAAATATCGTCGTATTATATTTTTAGAATATAGACAGTGTACAAAACCTGCCGCTGATATAAATTGCAGTATACTCTCATGTTCTAAACGGTAATTATAAATGTAATCATATTTATATACCTCTCCTTACAAAAATAAGTGAAGGACGATCCCTCCTCAAAATCTCTCTAAACATTAACACAAATTTTTATATATATATATTTATCAATAAAAGTTTTATATAAACAATAATAAGTTATCTCAGTCAGTAGCAAGAAAATTATATATATAAGATAAACTAAACAACAGTGACTAATCAACAATTTTTATGTAGTATTATTCAAATTAGTTTCATATAATAAACAGTCAAAAATTGTAACTGGTTAACAATTTTTTTTAAACAAATAAACAAATAAAATTGATCGTTTTTCACAAGCGCCTTTTCTCTCCTAAGAAATTAAAGGGGGGTAAACAGAACAACTTACAAATTTTTCGCTTCGATTCTTCCTCTTACAAAAAAAATACCATAGCAAAATAGATATCCATTTTATATACAATGCGATTGTATACAAAAAAAAAACACATCTAAAAAACCTCGGGGCCCCGTCTCAACAGCACGGCTGTTCGGTGTGGTGTCACTGTCAGACGACCTCTGAGCTGTCCACCTCGTCCGCACTCAGGACCGTGGTCATATTTTCGCCCGAGCGATTCGATAAATATTCTTTCGCATCGAATAATTCCACCACCTAAATATCATATGATTAATGAAGTTCAATAATAGACGAAATATAGCCTGAATACGTGAATATTCAACCAAAATTATTCACATATTTGGGCTATATTACATCTTTATTAAATTTATTTAATGCATCTGCAACGAGTGTCTCAAATTTATTTACTAACCCTTTCACTGCGGTGTTAAGAAAACAATTGCATGCCTGTGGTTAGATTGTCATTGAACGTATATATACGTCAACAGCAACGGCATCTAGCGGAAACGTATATACACGAATAGTTTTTGGAAAATTGAAGAACTTAAAAGTAACTTTGCACGAAAAATAAGGAAATATGTTGACTTAGTATGTAATTTAGATATCCTTAATTTTTATATAAAATTGTAAAGGTACAAATGGACAAAATTACGTCGAAAAGAGGGAGCCACAATCCTCAGTTTGTTTCACAAAACGATTTTACGACTTTTCTGAGCTAGTTAAATCCTCGTGCATATAAAAATTCTTACAGAATGAATTTGGCAAAATGATTATAGCAGTACAGGTACACAGAAGCGGATCGTAAATATGCGTCTACGTACCTGTACTGCTATATGCGTTTTGCCAAATTCATTCTGTAAGAATTTTTATATGCACGAGGATTTAACTAGCTCAGAAAAGTCGTAAAATCGTTTTTTGAAACAAACTGGGGATCGTAGCTCCCTCTTTTCTCAGTGTCGTTCGACGTAATTTTGTGCATTTGTACCTTTACTATTTGTAAATGTGTATTATCTTAAGCAGCGAAAGGGTTAATGAGGTCCATTTTAGTGCATATATGTTTATATTTAATTTAATTACTATGAAACAAATAAAACATTGCCAGAAGAATTATTAATGCAGTCTTAATGTGTAAATTTTTGTAAAATAAATTTATAAATCGACTCACCTTACGAACAAGTATTGAATATTCACTATTTATACGTTCCCAGTCAACTGGGGGGGTTAAACACAGGGGTGACATGGCCAAACGGGCCAAAAATTCAATTGTGTATTGCTGACGGCTATTATTCATGATGCTCATCTCTTCCACGTTTGAAAGAGTTCTCCTTTTCAAATCTTCGATCGATGAATGTGGTCTTCTGAGTGGAACTAAAATGTAACAATAAATGTAGAAATGCCAAAGTGGCGGAATCTATTGCCTAAACGTTGCACTAGACCCAATGGGAAATCATCCACCGACGGATACAGGAATGCCGACGGAGACAATTATAACAATAATAATGTAAACATTAACACGTTCGCTGCCACCGACGCGCTAGTGCGTCCAGCTTTATACTTGCATATGTGCAATCCCGATTGTAGTGGCAGCGAACGTGTTAAACCCACCTACAGATATAGAAATGCCAACGGATAATAATGTCAACTACGGACTGGTTTCGACCTTAAAATTTTGTGATATTCTACACATTTATTTTATTTTCTTCAAAAACTAGAAGGTTTGTGAAAAAGTTATTAATAACAATCTTTTTTTTTAATTTATTGGCTACAATTTTCTGTATCTTCACTTTTGAAAAATAAAAACATCTTCTCGAAGTAATAATTTTAGAAGGCAATGCGGATTCGAAATCTATCCTGTATTATTCATATCACCCTGTCGGTGTTAAATCGGTTTTAGAAACCTAGAAAGCAAAAAATACATTCTAAATACATCTTCCGTTTCGATGGTTACAAGAATAAAACAATTTCTTTATTACCGTCAGCGTTCTCCTCAATCTGTCCATTTGCAAGAGCACCGGGAGACGGAGGCGGTTCGGACGGGGAGAGCGGGGGTAATTCGTTCGCTATAATCGGCTGCGGTAGGCTGTCGAAACTGTAAAACTGCCCAAAGTCCTGTATGGGCTCGCCGGAAAAATATTCGTCCAGAACTAGCTTACTTGTCTGCAAAAGAAAAACAAACAACTGAACCGACTTTGTTTATCTCTTTCACTGGGAAGTTATAGCTATTATTACAACTAGGGAAATATGAATAGTATATTTCCCGAGGTTGGCTCCGCCCTCGGGATGTATAGACAACCAAGGGAAATGTATTCATATTTCCCGTGTTGTAATCAATAGTTTTTTTCTGATTGAAAGAATATTGTTCTGTAAATGGGAAAATATTGGATTTTAAATTTTTGAATTTATCGGATTGGTAATGTTGCTAAGGGCATTGTTTGTAAATATCATAGTTGACCGGTTTGATTTGTTTTGTTGTTTCATAAATTGGTGAAATGTCAAACTACGTGACGCAAGCGACGAAAGACCGTGAATGTTCGGTAAAATCCATAAAGGATACCTTCCTAAGAAATCGGAGGTGTTGTCCCGAGAGCAATTAAAACAATTCTTGCGAGAAGCTTCTAATGACATTTTTTTGATGTTTATATTTTCCTAGGGAAATATAAGTGTGTTATGACATATCGTAACTAAGGCAATATCACTAGCTTTTTTTTAAGATGGTGTTAAAGAATAGAAAATGCTAGGGAATGAAGAAATATTCATTATGACAGCGAGTTTGACACTTCTGCACATAATTTATTCATAATAGCTTTGTTAATTAAAACATGGGTTTGTGAGTTGTGGTTAATTGGATACTAAGGGTGGTGGGTGGGCCCTATCCTACAATCCAATCAGTAAAACGTAACCCAGGGTTTCTACAAATGAATTAATTTATCTAAAAAAAAAAAAAAAACTGATCAACTCATTGATGATTGATTCATAATTGATCTGTAAAATTCTCGTGTAGGTTCTACTCTTCGGAGGGTAGGATAGGACCCACCTGCCGCCCCTCGTATACTCTTAACCATAATCCATAAATCCTTGTTATTGATCATTGTTAAATTTGCAACGTTACTGAAGAAATGGCAGAAATTTTATTAAATAAAACATGGGCTCGTAGGTTATGGTTAATTAGATACTAAGGGTGGTTATATAATAAATATAACACCGACATAATGTGACATTACACTAGTATTACATTTTCAGCTATGTAAACGATCTTTCAAACGGTAAAGAGAATGCACAATTTGAGCGAACATATTTTAATTGATATTTATTAAGTCACAATGTTTATCAGCAAATTATTTTCTATTTCGATGTATTTTTACCTTAAATCCTCTTCCGAGGCTCCATTTTTAAAATGTATTCGTTGACAGTGACGGACAATGGCGAATAAAGAACGTTTACACAGCTGAAAATATAATACCGACTTACGAAAAACCCGGCTTAAATAAATGTTTGTGAAATCCACCGAGAGAGTGTTATATTTTCAAAACCATCTAATTGTAACTTACTCTAACAATATCCAAATTATCTCCAGTGATCTTTATCGTATGGCCGCCAGTGACGACGGTAAACTTATATTCGCCCAGACTGGCGTCATTAGTGCTAAGACTGTGGAGCAGCAACCTGGAGGCGCGGTTATGCGGCATCGCGATCTCGTCTGAGGCAGACGAATTGATGCTGGAACTCGAGCCTGTCAAAGGCCCGCCCACAGATATGCCGTGCTCCCTGATGGGAGAAGCATTGCGTCTTATCGTATCCTCGATCAATTGTTTTGCATGACTGCAAAACCAACACATCGTTTAAATTAAATTCACCATTCCTTTCCGGTATCACTCACGTAATGCTTTCTTCGTTGGCCCCGGTGATTTGAACAAGACGCTCCTTCGCACCGGGATTCACTACGGGCAGTAAAAAAATGTCAGAAACACCCCCAACACGACGGAAATAAGCAAAATTTTAAAAAGTTAAAACAGCCAAGGGTAAAATTAAGGTTGCGTTTAGTGCCAGTACGAAACAACGAACGAGGACGAGCTAGTATAGGCGGGAAGAGAGAATGAACTGTTAAAAAAAAAATGCACACGCACATGCGCAACTTCTTAAAAACGGAAAAAAAAAAAGGTAAAACATGGTGGCGCGTTATGATACGTGACGCGCAATTAAAATGATGTCATTAAAGTAAACTTAGTGCATGGGTAGTGTGTTAAACTCTGGTGGTGGTTTTGTTTGGTTTACCTCTCTGAAACGATATAATCGTTTCACTTAGCTCTTCAATCATATGCACTCTCCGTCCCTTGATACCCATAACTATAAAAACATCACACCCATTTTAACAACACATTCCTCACTTTATATCTTATGGTCTTTATATACATGGAACCGGATGATGTACCTTTGCCAGAGTCGGCATTCCGGATCACCACTTCGTCCTTGCAGTAGTTCTTCCCCGGGATTCGCGTCGGCTGTTTGAATTTACCGGAGGGTTTAATGATCTCCCCGGGGCCCAGAAGGGGAGGGCTCGACGCGGATGATATCGACATTGACATCAGTGATTCAGACATGCTGCTGAGTGATTCTGTTGCTTCAACCTATAAGTACATAATCAATTCCTTGTTATGTAAAAAAAAAAGAAGCAAATTTAGTTCACAGGTATGAGCAGCGTAAAATACGAGAAAGCTGCGGCTGCATGAATTTCTTCTATTACAAATTATTATTTATTTACCGACGAGAAGTTAGCCATAACTTTCCAGCCACGGATTTTGGCGCCACCACCATCGCCCGAATTATGATCACTCTCGATAAATTACCTTTTTGGACCTGGCCACAGTAGATTTAATTGCAAAAACATAATCAATGATACCCAATAAATTTATAACTGTGTGTTTGCAATTTTTGTAAACATTGCTGACGATATTATATGTCAATTTTCAAACACATAATACATTGTTGGGCCCCCGATGGAAATGAATTTTCCAGCCACAAACATGCTACGAAGTATGTTATTCGATTTGGAATTGTCAAAACACCGAGAAAATTGAATACCAACCCTTAGCGAATTTTTAAAATAACCGCTGTCCCTACTCAGGACGGACGATTTTCAAAGACATATAATAAATTGTTGGGCCCCCAATGGAAATGAATTTCGCGGCCACAAACATGCAACGAAGTATGTTATTCGCTTTGGAATTGTCAAAACACCGAGAATATTGAATATCAACCCTTGGCGAATTTTTAAAATAACTGCTGCCTCCACTCTGACGGACGATTTTCAAACACATATAATAAATTGTTGGGCCCCCGATGGAAATGAATTTCGCGGCCATAAACATGCTACAAAGTATGTTATTCAATTTGGAATTGTCAAAACACCGAGAAAATTAAATATCAACCCTTGGCGAATTTTTAAAATAACCGCTGTCCCTACTCAGGACGGACGATTTTCAAAGACATATAATAAATTGTTGGGCCCCCGATGGAAATGAATTTCCCGGCCACAAACATGCTACGAAGTATGTTATTCAATTTGGAATTGTCAAAACACCGAGAAAATTGAATATCAACCCTTGGCGAATTTTTAAAATAACCGCTGTCCCTACTCAGGACGGACGATTTTCAAACACATATAATAAATTGTTGGGCCCCCGATGGAAATGAATTTCCCGGCCACAAACATGCTACGAAGTATGTTATTCATTTTGGAATTGTCAAAACACCGAGAAAATTGAATATCAACCCTTGGCGAATTTTTAAAATAACCGCTGTCCCTACTCAGGACGGACGATTTTCAAACACATATAATAAATTGTTGTGACCCCGATAGAAATGAATTTCGCGGCCACAAACATGCTACGAAGTATGTTATTAAATTTGGAATTGTCAAAACACCGAGAAAATTGAATATCAACCCTTGGCGAATTTTTAAAATAACTGCTGTCTCTACCCAGGACGGACGATTTTCAAACACATATAATAAATTGTTGGGCCCCCGATGGAAATGAATTTCCCGGCCACAAACATGCTACGAAGTATGTTATTCAATTTGGAATTGTCAAAACACCGAGAAAATTGAATATCAACCCTTGGCGAATTTTTAAAATAAATGCTGTCCCTACTCAGGACGGACGATTTTCAAAGACATATAATAAATTGTTGGGCCCCCGATGGAAATGAATTTTCCAGCCACAAACATGCTACGAAGTATGTTATTCATTTTGGAATTGTCAAAACACCGAGAAAATTGAATATCAACCCTTGGCGAATTTTTAAAATAACTGCTGTCCCTACTCAGGATGGACGATTTTCAAAGACATATAACAAATTGTGGGCCCCCGATGGAAATGAATTTCACGGCCACAAACATGCTACGAAGTATGTTATTCAATTTGGAATTGTCAAAAAACCGAGAAAATTGAATATCAACCCTTAGCGAATTTTTAAAATAACCGCTGTCTCCACTCTGACGGACGATTTTCAAACACATATAATAAATTGTTGGGCCCCCAATGGAAATGAATTTCCCGGTCACAAACATGCTACGAAGTATGTTATTCAATTTGGAATTGTCAAAAAACCGAGAAAATTGAATATCAACTCAGGACGGACGAGTAGAGACAGCGGTTATTTTAAAAATTCACCAAGGGTTGATATTCAATTTTCTCGGTTTTTTGACAATTCCAAATTAAATAACATACTTTGTAGCATGTTTGTGGCCGCGAAATTCATTTCCATCGGGGTCACAACAATTTATAATATGTGTTTGAAAATTGACATTTAATACGTCAGCAATATTTACAAAAATTGCAAACACACAGTTATAAATTATTGATTATGTTTTTGCAATTAAATCTACTGTGGCGAGGTCCAAAAAGGTAATTTATCGAGAGTGATCATAATTCGGGTGATGGTGGAGGCGCCAAAATCCGTGGCTGGAAAGTTATGGCTAACTTCTCGTCGGTTATTTATTAATTTACTATATCTTTGTCTTCCTTTCTTACAAAATAAAATTCACATTACAAAAGATCAAAAAAACATACTCAACATTTATTTATTCATTTGAGATGGCTTTTAAGATCGTGAATAGGTTGGTGTGCAAAGTTTTTTGGGATTTTGGTCAAAAATTTTGTATTGATAATTTTTACGGAATCTTACAAATTTGCATGCAAGCAGCAAGGATCTGCCCGAATCCGGAAAACATTTACAGTGCAACTATTTTTTCTGTTGGAGCTGGAACTAAAATGTATGGGTGTGAAGTTAAGCAATGGATTAAAAAAAAGTCTGTGAGAAAAAAAAAACGAATCAAAAGAAAAGTTAGCCATACCATTACGAACAGACAAAATTAATAGCACAAAAAAAATCAACCCTTTATATTTTTTCACCCCTTCCAAAAAAGTTTTTTTTTTTTAAGTTTGCAATCAGCCATTTATTTAAGTTTTGAACATTTTCAAAGTTTGCTCTCGTGACAAGAGTTCTCACAAGGGAAAGCGCAAACTTTGTAACAACTATGTTGTAATCTTATTTATTTTTATTATCACGCCTGCACTGACTTGTCTAGTACTACATATTTATTAACCCTGCAGTGGTCGCGTGGACCACATATGTAGTCCAAGATTATGTGTCTTTCCTATGCAGAAAATGTTATAAATAATTAATTTTCATAATTACATTTAATTGTGATCTCAATCAATACGAAAGCTGTTATTTTTGTGCCAATTTAGAGAAGTATTTTTGTTTTTACGTATGTAGTCCGCGAGACCACTGTTGTCTCGTTTAGATGCGCGACCACTGCAGGGTTAACAAATTAAAAACCTACGATTATTAACATGAAGAACAATCTACACAAAAAATTAAAATTGCAATTTAGTACAAATACCGAACACAAATAATATTCGGCAGTGAAAACATCACTGCACTTTTTATTAATTTAAGAAAGCTGACACACACATTGACATCATATAATGAGAGATTGTATTTCGATAATTAAGGTCGATCGAAAAAGTATCTAGGTCGACTTTTGTGCACAATTGAATTTCACAGTACACACATTGTATAATCGCTTGAACAAATATTTTCCAAGTCGCTTTCGCCCGACAAATATTTTACAGTGGCAAACAAGAGATAAGAACGGGTGATCTTTTTTTCGTCTACCTTTTTTCGGTAATACTGGTTCATGTCGTCGTTTCCCTTCCAGTCTTTCGCCCTGAGTTCGATCAATTCGAGTAAGTGTAGTCGAGATAGGTAATCGAGTCGTACGTCGTCTTGCGAGCTGTTCCGGAATACCACAAAGGCCCTGTTGAGCTGGTCCTGGTACAGTATGTCCAAGTACGGGCCGTAAACCTACAAAAAAAAAAATTCATTGCGTTAAAAAAATGTTAAATTAACACTTAGCGGCCACCGCAGACGCAAAAAAATCGTAATTTAAACATTTAAAATCTTAAGGGTGGTGGAAATTAAGGGCGGTGGGCGGGCCCTATCCCACCCTTCAATCCTTAAAACACAAACGAGGGTTTTGCCAGTGTAAATTATTCAATAAGAAAATTATCAAACAGTTGTTTGGACCTTTGATAAACATTTTCATTAAAAGCATCTCTCTGCATGTTCAAAGGGTTGGAGGGTAGGATAGGGCCCACCCACCACCCTCTGTTTCATTTAAATTTCTCCCACAAATGCACTTTCTTTATGCTTTTGAAATTATTACAACTCTCGTGATCCGAGTAAGAAATTGGATTAATCCAACAATATTTTCTGGGTTAGGTTTAAGTGAAAATTAAGGGCAGTGGGTGGGCTCTATTCCATGCTCCAATCCTTAGAACACAAACGAGGGTTTTGCAAATGTAAACTATTCAATGAGAAAATAATCTAACAGTTTTTTTGACCTTTGATGAACGTTTTCATTGAAAGCATCTCTCTGCATGTTCAAAGGGTTGGAGGGTAGGATAGGGCCCATCCACCACCCTCTGTTTTATTTAAATTTTTCCCACAAACGCACTTTCTTTATGCTTTTGAAATTATTACAACTCTCGTGATCTGAGTAAGAAGTTGGATTAATCCAACAATATTTTCTGGGTTAGTTTTAAGTGAAAATTAAGGGCAGTGGATGGGCTCTATCCCACCCTCCGAACCTTAGAACATAAACGAGGGTTTTGCCAGTGTAAATTATTCAATAAGAAATTTATCAAACAGTTGTTTGGACCTTTGATGAACGTTTTCATTGAAAGCATCTCACTGCATGTTCAAAGGGTTGGAGGGTAGGATAGGGCCCACCCCAAAGGGTTGGAGGATAGAATAGGGCCCACCCACCACCCTCTGTTTCATTTAAATTTCTCCCACAAACGCACTTTCTTTATGCTTTGAAATTATTACAACTCTCGTGATCTGAGCAAGAAATTGGATTAATCCAACAATATTTTCTGGGTTAGTTTTAAGTGAAAATTAAGGGCAGTGGATGGGCTCTATCCATCCCACCCTCCAATCCTTAGAACACAAACGAGGGTTTTGCAAGTGTTAACTATTCAATAAGAAAATAATCTAACAGTTTTTTGGACCTTTGATGAACGTTTTCATTTAAAGAATCTCTGAAGCATGTTCAAAGGGTTGGAGGGTAGGATAGGGTCCACCCACCACCCTCTGTTTCATTCAAATTTTACTCACAAGCGCTTTCTTCATGCTTTCAAAACTATTACAACTCTTGTGATCCGAGTAAGAAATTTGATTAATCTAAAAATATTTTCTAGGTTAGGTTTAAGTGGAAATTAAGGACGGTGGGCGGGCTCTATTCCATCCCAGAATCCTTAGAACGCAAACAAAGATTCCACAAGTGTAAATTTATTGATAGGAAAATAATCCAACGGTTTTCTGAACTCTTGACAAATGTATTTAGGGGGTTGTCTGGTTTTTTTGGGTGAAAATTGAGCAATTTTCATAATTTTTTTTATACACACACCGGCAAAATTAAAGGAACGGATACAAAATTGAATTTTATTCATGAATTTTTTTTACTGGCTCGGTCCAGACGGTGTCGCATTTCCTACTACCATTTGTCATTTTTTGAAACATTTGTCAAAAAACATTTGACATCTCTTTAAGTTGTATTGTAATGTGTTAAGTGTTGCCTTGCATTTGAAACGCGTATTTTCTCTGGACAAAATTTGTATTTTTTAACAAGATATCGTTCGAATTTGTTTTTTTTTTATTTACTATCATTAATTTTTCTTATTTATTGCATGTTTAAAACAAGTCAAAGTGTATAATTTTTCTATTGCAAAAATGCAACTTCTTGTTTTATTTTTTTAAGAGGCTTTACAATTACACTTAGCTTTGAAAAAGGAACTGCAATTAGTTAGTTTAACTTGGCTGTACGAGATGCCGCTGAAATTGCCACGGAAAAGTTGCACGGAGAAAAATAAATGAAATTTATCTGCGTTCCTTTAATTTTGCCGGTGTGTGTAGAAATCTATTTTATATGACAGACAGTTTTGCCATTTCATTTTTTTGTTTCAGCAATATTGATGCAAAGATATCCTGTCCACCGCACAATACACGGTTTTTCAGGAGACGACTTCGACACCCTCTGGTGAAGTTGAAATGAATACAATTTTATAAAAAAATGTTTTTGATGCCTCCTCAATATATCTTTTCAAATGCACAAAATCTCATATTTCAAAATAAAATGTTTGTCTATAAGAAAATTTATGAAAATTCGCTCAAAAAAAAACAGATGTCCCCCTAATATATAGCTCTGGTGCTTATTCAAAGAATTAGAGGGTAGAAGTTGATTTGCAGTTTTTTAGTTTTATACCGTTTTGGAAAATAATTCCATTCAGGAGTTATTTTCCAAAACATAATCCACCCTGTATCACTACTGACAATTAATGTCAGAAGTGAGGTTATGTTTAAATCCCGATTTAATACACAAAAATAATGTTTTTCTTTTATTTCCACAATCGTTAAAGCCTTACCTTTAGGTGCTGACAGAGGTTGATAATGCTGTCTTTGTACGATATGGTCGGATCGATGGTCGTCGATGCCAGTACGGCTGCCACCTGGTCGACGGCCTGCATGACGTTCTCCACTGCAAAATCAGCGTGTTTATATTTGTGTCGACCGTTCGAGACCGCGAATGCTCACCAGCTCCCATAACGCCATCCTGCCTGAGTTTGTTGGCCAGTATCTGCGACTGGCTGTGGGACTTGACCAGGTCGTGCTTCTTTGGGTATTTTAGCCGTGCGGAAATTCCCATCGACATCGTACTCGCCTTGACGGATGTGTTGTGTCCCTAAAAAAAGCGACAAAAGTTTAAAACAGTCCGCCTGTGGCATACAAAAAAGTGGGTGACTCATGCCTCCACGGGTAAAACTCTTACTTAACGTGACGGCGCTTTTCGGGGGAATGCGGCGCCTCCGCTGGCTCGGTGGAGTGTGTGCTGGGGGGCTCCGGGGCCGGGGGGTCCGATCAAAAGCAAATACCTCGTCAAATCTCGTCGAGTTGGGGAAAAGTCAAGTGCGATCCGCACAGCTGCTCGCTCGTTCGCTGCACACACACATTCGCAGAAGTGTTGGGCGCGTGCGCACTTTTCCACACCTCCATTTTTTTCACGCGGCGCACTCTTGATTTTCTCCAAACCGCTGCTTCTCAAACTGTTTTTGTTGGGTAACTTGGTTACCAAAAGTCAACATGTACAAAATATGTTGGTGACTAAGCTAAAGTCAAGCAACGTTGGTCCGGGTCTGATATTGGATGGGTGGCTGAGTATCTTCCAACTCTTGGAACATAAACGAGGGTTTTGCAATTGTTTAAAGAAGAAACTTTGGGGCGTGTTTAACGAATTCGACCACCACCCTTCATTCGTCTGGAGTAACCCAAGTATTTGCTGCTCAAAGAAAAGCCATTAGAATGATTAATAACTTGACTTACTCGGAAGACTGTAGACAATATTTTGTAAAAATGAAAGTCCTTACGTTGCCTTGCATATACATAATGTAGTGACTTACCTATATACACTATAATGCAGATTCATATGAAAAGAATTATGACTTAAACAAATACAAGACTTGAAATGCCAGCCAAATTCGGCCTATTTACAACAGACTCAAACGCACACAAAACAGTACCCGATTTCACGCTATAAAGTTGTACAATGTTCTACCTGATAATTATAAGAAACTATCTACTACCTCTTTCAAAAGCAGTATAAAAAGTCTTCTAACTTCTAAGGCGTTCTATTCAATAAAGGAGTATTTAGATCACTTTAGCTAATTGTATTTGATGTTTTTCTGTTCCTTTCTTGACGTATGTACCTGTGGGCATTAATAAATATATTATTATTTCCACTTTAATGTAACCCAGCGACCCTCTTTATTGCTGGCTTTGCAACTTTTAAAACTCGAACGATTTGACAAAGAATTTTTTTTAACTAAACAGCGTTTTCTTGGTTAGCTTAAAGTTGAAACTCAGGGCGGTCTGTGGTCCCTATTTTATCCTCCAATTCTTCGAACACAAACGCGGGTTTTACAATTGTTAATTGATAAGAGAAGAATCAAACGGTTTGTGGTTGCTTCGGCAAAATAATTTTTTTGTAGAACCTTTGGGGCGTGTTTATCAGGTTGGAGAGTAGGATACGGACCACGCACCACTCTTCATTTCCACTTTAACTCAACCCAGAAACCTTCTTTATTGTTAGTTTTGCAGTTTTTAAAACTCGTGATTTGAGAAAGAAATGTTTTGAATCGAACACTGTTTTCTTGGTTAGGTTTAAGTGGAAACGAAGGGCGGTGGGTGGGCTCTATCCCATCCTCCAATCCTTGGAACACAAACGAGGGTTTCACAATTGTTAATTAATTAACAAATTAGAAACAACTTTACTTGTTGCAGAAAGTATTAGATAAACCTGTTCATTAATCTGCAAGCAGATTAACGAACAGGTTGAATATTCATATATTCAGGCTACATTTCGTTTTCTTGTATTTGTTAATTGGTAAGAGAAGTATCAAATTGTTTGTTGTTGCTTCGACAAAAGAATTTCTTTGTTCTTTGTAGAAACTCGGGAGCTTGTTTAACGGGTTTGAGAGTAGGATAGGCATTCGTCATTTTAACTTGAGTTTCAAGTAAAATATTTAGCTACAGTATAAACATTTTATCTCAATTTGTTTAATGGAGCAAATGGGAAATTACATTTTATAATACTGCAATAACAAAACAATTCAATACGAAATAAAAATTCAACTTTATTTCCAATACCATTTAAAAATAAAATATCGTACATCACTCTCACATGCCTCCATTGCCAACCGCTCAAAATACACATTTTATTTTATCGTATTACTACAAAACAAATTATTACAACGAAATCAAATCAAAATTAAAGGTAAAATTTTCTACAATATACAGAAATTATAATTCTACCAGTAAATCAAAACAAATAATCGATTCATGGTTAATAATTCGTCCGCTTCCTCCGCCCCGCATCTTTTTACAAACAACTGATTCCCGTTAGCAGCAGTACATTTTATATTTTCGCGAAAATTAACGTGAACGAGCACAAAACGTTATAATCATGACTTTTATATCACCAATTTGCGTGCATACGCACGAGTACGTATGCGACATGTATAAAGATAAAAAAGAAACTCAACGTAAGCAATCGTCCCCCCTCACTTTCTGTTGGGCAGCAAGAGTTGCGTTGTCGTCATCGCGTCGGGGAACAGGGAGTGGTAATTGATTAGAGGAACGTAAGCTGCGGTGATCACTCTGCCGGCGAACCATCGTCCGTGCAAGGTATTTACAGAAGCCACGGCCGTCGCGATCGACGGACACTTCACGTACACGTTACCTTGCGGCGAGCCCTTGTCCACGTACACGTGCAGCACACCGCCGTGTTTGTTGCACTCCTCTATGACGTCGTCGCGGATTTCGACGTCCCAGTTCGGATTCGACTCGCTGAAATGTAATTATTAGTGGACTGAAACTATTTACTTAAGAATGTTATGTATTATGGCTTACGCAAGTATACAAGCTAAGCAGTTCTTTATTTTATCCGACGCATAGCGTATGTGGTCCAAAGTTACATTCTGTGTACTCCTGTGGCACAATATTGATTTTACATTTTTGTTTTAGAAATATTAAAAGGCCAAAATAAAATTTATTTAATAAGTCTATGGAAATATTTGTTGCAAATAAATTAATTTACAGAAGCAAATATACAAATACGTTTTCGTTATTGTTACACCTGTGCAATTCTTGTTGGTGTTCAACTGGTTGGATTGTAGGATAGTGGTCCCACCACCCTGTATATAAACCTGAACCCAAGCTACAAAACCATGTTTGTGTATTCAATTTTCTTTGTAAATTCATTTGTGATGTTGGAGGTTTAACAACAGCCAAAACAGGGTTTTTAATTGAAGTAAAAGTTAATTCGGAGGCTGGTGGGTGGCCTCTATCCTACAATCCAATCTGTTGCTCTCGTAACAAAGTTTCCTCCAATAAATGAGTTTATTGAGAAAACTTAAGACCTTTAGAGTTTTTCTTATTCTTATGTATTGATTTCTATTCGTAAACTATCGTTTATCATCCATGAATTGAAGGGTGGGGTAGGGCCCACCCACTACCCCTTGTTTCATCCATGAATTGAAGGGTGGAATAATTATAAATGATGTGTTTAGAATTAGTTAACCACTTCACGCCCATGCTGCTTTGATTTAAACCCAGATTTGATGAAAAATTATTTCTTTATTGTTGTTAACTTTTTCTACGAAATATGATTTCACTGTCACAAACTTTCCCATTTATGCAAAAAAATATGAAAAAATATTCCATAGATGGCGCTAAAGCAACTTTTTTTGTACAATGTATTCATTTTTTGCTTGCTGCCACATGTGGCGAACCTGGGCGTGAAGAGGTTAAGATAGTAAATTACCTGCTGGGATCGAACATGTTACTCAACATGAAACATTGAGTGGCGATTGGAGGTGTTGTCGTTGATTGCACTTGTGGCACCACGGGCTGCCCGGTGGCCATGCTCAGCGCGTTGGCCGCGGGCGCCGGAATCTGCATGCCGGCGCCTTCCGCTAATTTGAACATCAGCTGCAGCCTACCGGTCGCCCCCAAATCTATGCCGGAGCGATCCAGTTCGTCCGAGTCCAGGAGGGAAGGTCCCTGCTGCTGCAGGTCCAGCCTTTCCGTCACGTTGCCCACCTTCATCGGCCTTCCCGCCAATTCGAAACCGTTCAGCTGTTCCAGAGCCTTCTTCGCGTCATCACAATTATGGAACTGAAACGGGCAAAAATTTAATCCGTGTCGGAAACAAAATATTAATAATAAATGAATGGTGTTTATAAAATCCAGTTGATGGATTTAACCAGTTTGTCACTAGATGGCGCTATTATAATTGAAGGGTTTGGAATAAAACTGGTATAAGTGCATAAATGCTTGTTGTTTTTACAGCACTGAAGCAGAGTAAAGCTACGAGCACACTTGTCAGAACGGCAAGGACGGCACGCATCGGCAAAAATTGCTTAACACAGTTGTGAACGAGCCACCGCATATTTATCCGTTCCATGCCGTACCGATAAATGTGAGTTGACTCGTTTACGACTGTGTTGAGCAATTTTATCCATTGCGTGCCGTCCGTGCAGTTCCGACAAGTGTGCGCGTAGCTTAATACTGCAGTGTTCAGGATAAAGGTTGTACACCACAAAGTAAGGCAGATATAAAACATTAATGTCCAATATTTATCTTTATACTGCCATCTAGCGACTAAATTAATTGACACTGAAGATTGTAAAATGAACACAAAAGATTACTTACTGTAATAAAGCCGTATCCCTTGGATCTACCTGTTTCCGGATCCATAATCAACTGTATATTATCGATCTTCCCAAACGGTTCAAAAATCCCCCTCAGCATCTCTTCTGTAATATTAAAATGCAGTGAACCAACATATAAACGCATCGGACCAGTCATCCCTTTTGGCATTAAATTGGGCATCACATTGCTCATCCTATTCTTCTCAGCCTGCGTGTGTTGGACTATAATGGGCACTCCCAACAACTTCTGCCCGGATAAACCAAGTGCCTGAAAGTGTACATACGTTAGGACGGCCGTAAAACTACAGTATATTTATATAAATTTCTTGTCCGTCACAATTTCTTTTAATCGAAATTTATTTAGACATACTGTAGTTAAATAATATATGATGATATTAATCACACTTACAAGTGCTACACTCTCTGGGTCTTTAAACTCTATGTAGGCAATACCCTTAAATCGCCTAGTTTTATTACAAGTAATCATACGGACATCCCTGACTTTCCCCACAGAACTGAAGAAATCCTCCAGATCCCGTGTCCGTATCCTCTGGCTGAGCTGCATCACAAAAACGGTCCTCGCGTCCCTCTCCTCGGGGCTCAAGTCCTCCGTGGGAGAACCCGACCTGTTGTAGCCCAAACCTATGGGGGATCTCGCCTTCTTGGGAAAGGGCAATTTAACGGAGGGCGGGGATGGTGAACGCGGCTTTCTGGCCGGAGGCGGCGGCGGCGTCCTGGACCGCCTCCTGTCTCGGCTGCCTCCTCTCCCTCCTCGCCTCCTCTCCCTGGATTTGGACCTGCGCTCCTTCGAACGCGACCTCTTGTCCTTGGACTTGCTCCTCCTCCTGTCCCTTGAGCGCTTCCTCTCCTTGCTCCTGCTCCTTTTCCTCTCGCCGCGGTCGCGGCTGCGCTTCCTCTCGCGGTCGCGGGATTTGCTCTTTTTTCTGTCCCTCGAACGGGTCCTGCTCCTACGACTGGATTTACTGGAAAAAATAAAATTATGGTAAAAAATTAATTATTAAAAAATGACTCAGTATAATAGAGTAGTGTAAAATTGAAACATTTCTTCTTTAACGACTTCGAGCTCATTCATTACTTTCTTGTTGTTACCTTTTCTACAAAATATCACAAACTTACTCATTTATGCAAACAAATATGAAAACATATTCCATACATGGATGGCACTAAATTGGTAAGACATTTTTTATTGTAAAATATTTTAATTTTCTTTTTTTCGCTTGTGAAGAGGTTAAGAGCTTAAGAGCAAGTAGTGTTGCGTTAACACATTGGCTGCCAACAAGTTTTTTTGTAAAATGTCCAAAAAAGTTTTCTTTGTCATATTTTATAAAATGAGTAAGAATATGCTTATCTAATTCATTTTGATGCATTTTTTAGACGAAATTACGGGTTTTTTATGTACTCACTGTCAGTCATCGGTGACTGATGCGACCCCATTGGAATACTTCAGTGCCAGTCACCGGTGACTGACAAAGCGGTGAACGTGTTAACAATTGATATGGAGATACAATACTCTTCTTATCTCAACTATGAAGTTTCACAAACTAACTCTTATAGAATCTATTCAAAAATGTTAAAAGTTTTCCATTCTATACCTCAGAATGGAAAACCAACTCTAAGGGTAGTTTTTTTTTTAATTTGAGATTAATTATATTTTTATTATAAAGTATGCAAAGTTATCAGCGTTTAACATTACGTGAAGTTGGGTATCCACAAATGGTTCTTTCTCTCTGATATTGGGTATAACAGTGTCGTGGATACGTGTTGACATTTATAATTGTCATTTTTTAATCTTAAAATTGAATTAAAATGTTTTGAGGTTAAAATTGAATTAAATAGTTTATTGAGATTAGAGATAGCTTGAATCAAGTTGCGTTCAGAAATAGGTAGAGTAAATGACCGGAGCGCACTCTCTTTTCCCCTCTCTGGACTTTGTACAAGTGGCCATTATTAGTTTGAGGTTATGGTCGTCGGATGAAATTATATATTTTAAAGATTATGTTTCATCGGACTTATTAAATGAGAGGGCACTCCCACAACACTCTTGGTACAAATGACTGGTATTCTATCTGAACGCGCCCCTACTGTGACTTGCTATTTGATTGTACATAAATACAATTTTTTTTTAGCATTTGTCAAAACATTTAGTATTAGGAATCCTATCTTAATTATTTCCATTTATTGGTTGTACAAAACATTCAATATTAGGAATCCTATCTTAATTACTTCCATTTATTCAGTGCGTAATAAATACATTCAACCTTGTACTATTTTGTTGCATAACACGTCAAATTATTCGCTGTAAAATTAAAATACTCACTCTGACGAACGGTGCTTGTGCGAGTCCCCATTTTCCTTATGCTTTCCATTGTACTCGTCCTACGAACAGCAACAGCAAAGTGAAGAGGGCGGCGCAGGTGCGAAAACAAATGGCATTAATAAATGAATCGAAACAGTTTCACCTAACCAGCATCACGAGACCGCACCGAGCGTTGAGTCGTCGCGGTGCGATCCCCCATCACAGAAGCTAAATAGAGCACCGTCGCCCCCGTCGCCGGGGACGACGGTATTACGATACTGTATACATATGGAACCGTGGCCGGTGATTGCTGTACAGATTACGCGCGACGTCTAGTCGGGACTAGACTTACCGTCGTCCAGACTAACAAAGGAACGTGCTGGGAATACTTGATCCAGATCAATCAATACTTCTGAAAAAATACACGCTATAAGACCAGGCGCTTCTCAACAAGTAGCAGCTTTTTCAATTGTTTGATTTTGTTCTTTTCTCTTTCTCTCTCTCTCTCACATCCTCGTTCTCTCTCTTGCAGCCAAACCAAAAAAGTCACAGTATTTAAAATAAAATGGAATAAAACAAAAAAAGCCACTCAACCTTATAAACTTTTCGAAATTAATGTAAATAATATTTGACGATCCACCTTCTCACTTAATACACGTGTCTGAGTGTAATTGTGTGTGATTTACTTTATTTTATGCTTTTTTTTGTTTTGTTTTTATGGTTATGAGCCTTAGCCTTTTTTTAGTATGGCGGTCGGACGTAGTTGAAACCAGCGGGATCTAGTGTGTCCTCAGCAACCCTAGGCGAGAAATTTACCCATCAGCTATTTCATAATCACAATTGATATATAATATGTACAAAATTAATTACAAAATATTAAGATCGCGGGACGCTTAAGAAACACTTTTTTACAGTACCTTTCTTTTTTTCAACTTGTCTTAGATGAATCCACTTAAATAAACTCAACTCTGAATATACACAGTCGCGAATAACTTTAAATTAAATTTATTGGGAGCAAACATTCCAAAATTACAATTTATGGCAAAAAGTCCTTAGAACATGGAAATTATTTGTATTAACCCTTCCTAACTTAAAAGCAAGTGGTAGATATAAGGTCCTAATCATTTAAGAATATTTACCGAAGAAATGACTTACTAGATTTTCGGATACCAGATATAAGAAAACAAGTAGTTATAAGGTGTGAGACACAGAATTTTGTTGCCGAGTTGGCCATACCTGAGAGAGATAAACATATCAGTCGTGTCTGAGAATAATTCAATTTTTTAAATCTAATTCAATTGAACTAATCGTAATAATATGTGACATACCTCATTTATCTTACAGCCAACTCTGAAACAAAATGTTGTGGCTCACAATATACGTTCAAAGAAAAGCAACTTCGAGGAAGTCCGTTTTTTTTTTTAAATAAAGATTATGAAGCTGGTTCATTGTTTATTCATAATTTAACTGAAATGAGAATCTGACTGTCTTAGCAAAAATTCTACACATTTGAATTCTAGCAATAAAATTAAAATTTTAGTTCTAATGTGTGAGCCATTAGATTTTTTTTCCAAGTTGGCTGTGAGATAAATTAGGAATGTCATCGAATATTAAAAATTAGGAAAACTAATATCTTCGAAAAAAGGGTTAATTGGAGAAAATCAAAAATTGTAAGATAGGTTATATGCCCACCATGTTCATTAACACAAATTGCCTCGACTTGTCAGTTTAATTTTAATTTCACATTAACGTCATAGAAGAGTAGATTAGTTCAGTTAAATTTAAAAAAAAATTCATCTCAGACATGACTGTTATGTTTCTCTCTCTCTCATGCATGGCCATCTCAGCAGCAAAACTCAGTGGCTCACACCTTATAATCGTAAAAATAATACCAATAATGATTTCTAAAAAAAATATCTCCTGTTCTTGTGTATTTAAAATTAAAGTATGCTACGATTATACACAATCTTTTATTTATATATTTAGAGATAGCACGTCAACACCACTGATAAATGCAACAACTGATTAAGCACGCGCACACCGTAAAATTCAAAAGTTTAGCCCATTCCAAGTTAATCCATTTAAGAACAAAACGGTACTTTAAAATAGCATTTCGTGAGCACCCCGTAACCGACAAATCAAATAATGTTTTAGATCTAAACGTAATGTGAATATAAAAAATAATAAGTACTCGTAACAAGGCAGAAGTTACCTTAAGTACTAGTTTAATTAGCTGATTACTTATAGACTAAATGATATCAGTACCTGTATTCAACACGAGTCGATGGCGTAAGACTGATTTTAACCTCATATGTCTAAAATTAAAATTAGGAAGTGATATAAAAAAACAGCAATCCATTACACAGTTTATAATAATACAAGTTCAAACCACAAGTATGGGGAGGGGGTGGCGCGCCGAGATTAAGATTGAGCCGGAGCCTATTTTAATATACGTGTGATCAGGCCCCAGTGCAAAACCTCAATCCCCAGTGAAACTGTCAAAAAAAAAATTCGAGGGGGTAATCATACTTGTCATTTTTCGGATACGGTGGGGGAGTTTAATTAAGTAAATAGGGGGAGCCGCGCGTGGAAAACTTACGTCCTTCCTGTAGGGGGCTTCCAGCATAGCCTCGACGTCGAAATCCTCCGCCATTTGCTCGTCGTTTCTGCGGAAAAATTACAGCCGGATTAACGTCACGGATTTCACACTGCGACGCAATTTTTACGCACGGCAAAACTCACCAACGTTTTACGCGTGAAAAAAACCGATATTTTAACAACCACTGAACGTTTCCGATGGCGTAATCTATGGAAACTTGCACACAAGTAAATAAGGGAAGGTAATGTATAACAAGATGGCGTCCGGTTTCCCGGAACAAATGTTGTTCGCCGTGTTGTCAGATTTATTTTTAACCGCATGTCATAATAACTAGTTTCCATATAAAACGCAATAACACCGCGGAACCTACTTTTGTATTCATAAATAAGTAGCTTGCGTAGTAGAATGTGCATTAAAATACGCGTTTATTAGAATATCGTGTTGCATGTTCAAGTTCATTCAAGTGGCAGCGTTGTAATATATTCTGTTGGTAGACACGCGATTGTAATCGTTTATGGAAGTTTGAATAATTATGACGATATCTTTGCGTCATGATACAAGCTGTAGGGGAATAATGATTTTCCACGCACAATAAATTAATATGAAAACAGTGACACGTCTGCGATTGTGCCCTTCTTTTTTATCCCACCGTAACCCGCGTCATCGTATATGCTTTTCAGTGACGGTTCGCGGGGTTTTTTCTGGTACGGCCGAGGAACAAGAGGTGGTAATACAGATAGGTAGGGTCAGTTGCAGAGACGGCTGGCTGCGTAACCACACCTATCTGTATCACCATCTCTGCTACCTCGGCCGTACCAGAAAAAAACCCCGCGAACCGTCACTGATTTCTACTTTGTTTGTTAATATATATTGCGTAATCGACTGTTTTACTGCGTGAGCAGTAATGTCCGCGGACGCAGTAAAAACGATTACGCACGAATATTGTACAATATTTTTCACATGAAGGAATTTTTATGTTGAAAATAAGAGATTTGTTTTCACGAATTGTTGATAATTCTAATTTCTATTTTATCAACTCATTTGCATGTACACATTAGCATGAGTAGATGGCGCCGAAAGTTATATATCAAATTTGTGAAAATAAATTCGGTGGGATCAGCGGTGATTAAACAGTAGTGATTTCCTTATTTGTGTGTATATTCCGCGGGCGTAATTAAACAAGTAAGCCTTAGTTTTTAAATATTGAATAAGTTTTTAGTTTTTAATTTTGTCCTCCTTTTGCATCAGAGACATCTGGCCGTCTTTACCATAAACTAGGTAAAGTAAAATGCACTAGTGCATCCTGTTTTACACTTTACATGCGGGTTTTTTGGTAAAGGATGTCATTACATTAAGGATATAGATGCATGATATCGATATGTGAAAAAATATATTATAAAAAATCCAGTGCTATGATTTTGTCTAGTGGCGCCCTTTATGTTTCGTTCGTACCATCTAAAAATCCATCGAAATTCATTTCAAGAGAAGGTATGTGACAGTGACGCCACCTATGTTTTCCCGTGGCAACTAAAATAAATCAACGATAATACATTTCAAGACACTCAACTTTATTAAACGAAAATTTAAATTTGATTGGGCATTAACTTGCACCACAGCCGATTAACTTTAATCAGTGGTTATTGTCGGTTTGTACTTCTTTAAAACACAATAATTTTATTCGCAAATTGTTTACACAATAACATCTTGATCAAAGAGATATATTTGGGATACAGTGATGGTTCGCGGGGTTTTTTCTGGTACGGCCGAGGAACAAGAGGTGGTAATACAGATAGGTAGGGTTAGTTGCAGTGACCGCACCTATCTGTATTACCACCTCTTGTTCCTCGGCCGTACCAGAAAAAAACCCGCGAACCGTCACTGTTGGGATATCTTACAAATTTATAACACTTTTATATACCTGATTTTTTTTGACTTAATCAGACGTTTAATCGTGATCAAGTTTTTAACCACGATAATGATTTTTTTCGTCCATTCCCCACAATGAATTTCCCGCGTTCAATTTTCTACAAACATGGCCGCTATCAGTGACTGTTCACGAGTTGTTTTTCTGGTACGGTAGCAGAGGTGGTAATACAAATTACAACCGCCACTGCCACCATGAATTTCCCGCGTTAAATTGTCTACAAACATGGCCGCCACACTCTCACTCCACTCTACGCTTGCCTCTATGGATGTTCCCGAGGAATCAGGTAACCAACCTGACGATACAATATAAACAGATCGGGCCGAATTGTCAAAATATTCAAGTAGAGTGTTGTCCTCGGAATAGTTAGGCCGTTTAAATCTCATTTTTTGAAAAATGTCCGTCGGCGCCCCGGTGAACCAAGAGCTGACGATAGAAAATTTACCAGACGAAGTGCTCGAATTCATACTGGGATTCCTGCCGCCCTACAAGGATCTGCACGACTGTATGTTGGTCTCGAAACGCTGGAGAAGATGTGTGTACAGTGAGTTTTCCTTTAATCCGGCGAATTGCCCCATTTACCACGTCTCGCCCTTTGTTTCCATCTGCGGATCAAAACATCTAAATCATCTCCCACGTACCAAAATAAATGTGGTATTTCAAAATCAAAAGGAGCAATGTCCTCTGAATGGCAGAGGAAAATAGACCGGTTGAAACTATTTTTTATGTCTTGTTGATGCTTAGAATTGTTTATCAAAGAGTGTTATAGTACACTGTTTTTTCTTTAGTTTAGAATTTAATTTAATTCGAGGAATTTACTTCGAGATATTTACAATGAAACGTGTATATTATTTATTATTATTTGATAGCAATCATATTATCATGGAATATACAAAATCCTTTTAATTTTAGCTGTTTGATGGGGGTTTGTGTGAATACCTTAACAAATGAAAAATTTTTACAAATTTTCTTAACTCTACGCTCGGTTCGTTACGAAAATTCAAAATCTACGGTTGAAGCATTGAATGGATTTTTACATAACCATAATCTAGAATGTGTTTTAAGTGCATTTAAAAAGTTTCAACTCTGTGTTATCTGTGTGAAAAACATTATATACTTAGGAATTTTGATTTAATTTTAAGATCTTCTGAAGTAACGAATACATAGGCTTATACAAGCACAGATACGTAGACTTGCACTGCAAAGGATCTCGTGTTAGATGGCCAGTTTGGCAAAGCACATCAAATACTATTACCGTTATAAGGAAATCAATTTGATGGTAATTTTTATGCATTGAGATCACAAAATGAGGTGATGATTCTTCATTATTTGTTTAAAAATCTCGGAAGACATCATACGAATTGCAATGGGCAATGGTTTTATTTTTTAGGAGAAGGGTATGATTAGGGAAATTGGCGACGGTGTTTTGCAGGTGTGGGAAGGGGCAATTTCAGTTGTATTTAATTTTGGGTAAAGATGGAGTGATTTTATGGTAAGGGATAAATGGTTTGGTTTTAGCAAGGTTGATTCAATACATCATCAGTAAAGCGGCAATGTCGCCTATCTCACATTTGCCAAATTTGATAGGAGGCAGAAAAACTAATTTATAGCTTTCTGGGGAAAGATTGATGTTAATTAAAATCGCAATTTTGGTCCAAATGGCCGCTTCGTCGACGATATAATAATTTGAAAACCAACCGAGGATTATCGGTGCAATTGGAAAATGGAAAATGAAAACCATAAATAAAATACGATCAAAGGAATTGAATTAAATTGAAATGAATAAACTACAAAACTTAAAGAGCGTCGGTGCAATTAGAAAATTGGAAATGAAAACCATAAATAAAATAACAATAAAGAAATTAAATTGAAATGAATAAAAGAGTGCTAAGACTGCAAAATTAATTGTTTGCATTTTGTAGTCTTGGAAAAACTCCTTGTAAATGCATGATGTTGTATTTTTAAAATTGGAGAAACCATAATATTTGCTTCCAACATTAATTTTAGATTTCCGGGCATTTCATTCAGGAATCAAAACAAACACAATTTCCGTCTAAAAATAGAGATTCATATGATATTTTTTTTCACACCAGTGCGAAGGATCCACTCAGAATGTTCGTGGTAAAATAAGCAACTGATTTTCCACAAAGCCGACCCACAAACTGCCCACATTCTCAACACATGCATTTCATAAATGTTTACATATTTAATCTTTGCGAAGCCAGATAAATGTAATTTATTTGACAGAAGTAAAGAAATGATTTTAAATTCTTGTTTCGACTGTTCTGGTTTATAAAATATAAACTTAAAAAAAAGACCTTTATTGGCATATTCCAAACTATTTACAACATCAAAAAAAAACTATACTATTACCACTCTCCCACCCACCCTCTCTTCTGTTTTCCCTCTCCCTCCCCAACTTCTAAATAAATATAAATATATTATACTATTATCTAAAAATACGAACATATTAGAATATGATAAGTTTCTATTATTTTCATTTTACTATAAAAAACTATTTTTATACTATTTTCACCATTTTCCGTAGAAATTTTTTTGACATAATAATTTTCAACAATTTTTTTGTCAGAATAAATATACTTTTTCTAAACAATTTCCTATGTGTTATTGAGCCTGGAAACGAAATTTGAGCCTATGAAATTATCAACTTAAAAAAATGGCCAATATTTTCGGAATTTTTCAATTTTCCGAATCTAATGATATAAATTCTTGTGTGGCAAGAAAGATGTATCGAGAAAGGCTCTAAAAATAAATCAATCTGCAATGGATGCAATAATTATAACACATACAGCCACTTGGAAATTAATAATTTGTGATTTTCTATTACATTTTTGTTGTGGGCCCCCAGCTTGTTACAAAACTGAAGTGGTACCCCCTAGGGTTAAATAAGGCATTTACAAACAATATGAAATATGTAATGACAAACGATGAAATATGTAATGCTGATTGTTGCAAATAATCTGAAATAAAATGTTAGATACTGTGAATAGAATGTTGCGATGACTTAATTAAATAAATCATTTCACACAGCCAATATGATTTTGTACAACTAATCATGGAGGGCAAAACAGAAGATAAAAGAGGACCTGGTCATAGAAAATGCTCTTGGTTAAGGGATTGGGCGGGTTTATACTGAAATACTCTGCTGTCGACAATGTTTTGAAAGGTAGAAACGCCAAAGTGGCGGAATCTATTGCCTGAATGCTGTACTGAACCAAATCCGGGTGGCTTTAACACCGACAAGATATGGACATTGCCAGCGGCGGCAAATATAACAATATTGAAATTAACAAAATGGCACACATTCTATAAAGGAATTAACAAAATTTATTTTGGTAAAAAATAATTGTGTAGCAGTTTTTCAGAAATACTGATTGCACGTTTCCTTACGGAATAATATAAACCAAGACTATCTAATTTAGCTTTAATTTTAATAGAAAATGCAATAGGAAGAGACTTGGATTTAGAGAATTTAATAACAAAGTTTACTAATGCAAAGGTGCGAAAACATCATCTCGAGAATATTTGGAACCCGTGATGGGATGGCACTGCCCATAATGACCACCAATTCAGAGTTCAGATTCTCAAAATAGTTTTATGTTCTCGGCCTCATTTGCACACACTCATTATAAACACCAACAAATTGCTAGTATTTCATTACAAAACCACTTTTATATTTATAGCCTATTTTCATTTGATTGCACCTTCCTAGCCGCCAGCATATATTTTATGACCTATCACAATTTGTCATTTAAATTACGACACCGTTTTCACTTCCACAAGCGATTTATTTGTATTGTTTGTTTTCTTGAAAAAAAAAAAACATTTTCCATACCATTTGCATTAGTGTATTGTAATTGAGCATGTTACAAGTTCACTCTATTTTTAAACACTTGACACCCGGCCATAAAAATCAGCAGCATCTCACGTGTAAATAAAACACAATCCAATTGTTCGGCTCTCCTCAAGGTTTTCGCTTAATAGTCCTCTTGTACCAATTGGAGACGAGCCAGACTTTTATTGATCGTTTTATTTATTTGTTTGTTTTGTTTCCTGCAGATGTCACAAAGATAAGGAAACGGAATCTCCACAAAGCCATAGCCGACTTCGATGTGTCATGGAAGACCTACACTCCGGCGGCGATGGCGCCGACCATCACCAAAAGGTATTCACACGCGGCCGCCGTTCACGACAATTCCATGTACGTGTTCGGCGGCTGTACGAGCTCCATGACGACCTTCAACGATCTCTGGAGGTTGGATCTGTCGAAGAGGAAATGGGTCAGGCCTCTAACCATGGGTACTTATCCGTCACCGAAAGCTTGTAGTACAATGGTGTGCTACAGAGACTATTTAGGTATATTTCGCAGTTATTTTTACCTCTTTGTACAATTTTGTATTTAATAAATACAGTGAGATCGGAAAGTCGAAAATAGTTGTCGGCACATTTTCTGAAAATGGGGATAATAATTCACGTAATATTATGTTGGCCGCCTGGATCAGTGCGGTGCATAAGAATTTTGTCTATTTTGTAGTCTTGTATCGTATGTTCATTTAAAAAAAAACTCAAGTGTGCCATGATTTTTTATTTTTTAAAATCTAAGTTGGCACGCATGTTTGGAATTGGCAAACAAAACGTCAGGTCGTTCTAAAAGTCACAATTATTCAGTGGTCCAATGGTTTACAGCAACCAGCAGAAACGTTTCTAGTTGGAAAGTTATTTCCGAAATGGGACTAAAGTGGACGGAAATTGGGTGTACTCATTCGACCCACTTTTGGCTGAGTTTTAGGAAGAATTTTCTAACGTTCTCATTATTTATGATTAATTTAAAAATACCTTCGTGATCTGTTATGTCTCCGTAAACCAGGAAGTGGTAGACTAGTCAAACGTACTCAGGATGCTATTAACACATCCCAAGAAATTTTGAAAGGTGAACCTACATCTTCTTTGCGTCGTTTATCACAGCAAATTAATTTATCGGTAGGAACATGCCGCAAGTAACATAACCTCAATTTGTGTTACCAACTTAAATTTTTTTAAATAAAAAATCATGGCGACTTGAGGTTTTTTTTAATGAACATACTTTAGTTGTTTTAAAGTTGGTAAAAATAAATAAAATACACATGCACTGCACTGAAATAACTCAAGCAGCCAATATCAGATTACTTAATTTATTATAGGGATTTTTATAAAATGTGCTGCCAACTATTTTCGACTTTCTCATCTCACTGTATTTATGTTGGGTTTATAAGACTTAAGGTTTAGCGATTACCGTTCAGCGTTTGTAACGTTAGCATTTATTTTTCAGTATTATTTGGCGGTTGGACGTATCCGCCGACGTATCCCTTACATCAAAGCTGGCACCTGTTTAACGAATTGCACACGTACGACATAACGTCCAACAGGTGGACGTTCATACACACGGACGTTACTCCGCCTCCCACGGCGGGGCATTCGGTTTCCGTCCACGGCAATTGGATGGTGATATTCGGAGGATTGCAGAGGGCCAGCAATGTTGTCCATTCCACCAAGACCAATGACATATGGAAGCTAAATTTAGAGACTTGGCAGTGGTATAAACAAGAGACCGTTGGTGAGTCATTCACGAAATGTGAACTGAATGTTTGTATTTTCCGGACTACGTTTTTAAATATTTACAGGGCATCTAAAACCGGTCGAGAGGTACGGGCAATCTCAAACAGTTCTAGATAACGACAATGTCCTGATCATGGGTGGATCGGGTGGACCTTCCGTGTATTACAACGATGTGTGGTTGTTAAAAATGAAGGGGGACGTTTGGAAGTGGATTAAAGTTGACGTTAACAACATGCCGTGTGCTCCGGGAAGTGTGTGGTGTAATCCAGTTTGTAAAGTAAGAATTTATAACATTTAAAAAAAATCATGTACTTAACCCTTTCGGCCCTGGTGGTGGCAATTGCCACCGCAACATTTACATGTCTCTACTTACTATGACAATCCATATTTTTGCTGTTTATCACTAGATGTCACTTCAACAAAGCCTCACTAATTAATCAAACCAGTTCAAATTTGGTATTTATGGTCTTAAGAAGCTCCCCATCAATAATAATTAACAAAAAAAATTTTTTTTTAAATTTAAAAATCCAGGGCTGAAAGGGTTAAGGGGTAACACCACTGTAGGATTTTAGAAAACTCGTTTTTTTTTTGCTTAAACAATATTTTGTGGTCTTATAAATAATATCCAGTTGGTCCTATAGTGAGAAAATCCCTTAGGAGTCCACCAAAGTGCGTGAATGCCCTAAGGATTTATGCGCTCCTAAAACTTTAAACACGTTTTTCTCGAAACCACTTTTTCAAACTGGGAGGACAGATTACTTGAAAACCATTGTATGGATCGACTTCAAATGTTGACAGTAGCTTCACAATAACATCCTCTATGGAAGTACGTAGCCATTTTCTTTATGTAATGTGTACTTTTTTTTTATAAACAATTTTCGGCCAAAAATCGATAAATTTTTTCAAACATACATCTACAAAATTTGATATAGAAAAAAAAGCCAATGGTAACTACATTATAAAAAAAAATGTTTTTTTGTCCCAGGTATGAGAAATCTATCCTCCTATTTAAAAGTTTAAAAAAAGGTGATTTCAAAGATTGGCTCTGCCGCCGCCATTTTGCATTAAAATGACAATACAAATGTTTTGTTTCATACCTCAATAAGTGGTAAATAAACCCTCCTTTCCAAAAGAAATCCCATTCCTTTTTCCATACTCCCTCCCAAAGTTGTTTTTTGGCCCTAGAGTGGTATTACCCCTTAACTCAAATTTAAACAAAATTGTGAGCCTCAGCCCTGCACTGATTCCAGCCAATTTGTGGCCCTCCAGAAAAACCTCGCAACAATTTTTACAATTGTTATTTATCATACATAAAAAGACGATTGATAAACAATTATTTTTTTTAAACTCAATGATTGCTATGTAAATTTTGCAGTTAGGAAGTAAAATTATAGTCTTAAGCAGAAGTCGTGGATCGACACCGTCAGTTGTATATATATCAAAAGGCTTTTGGGGCCCGCCGAGAAACGTCGTCGAGGACGCAAACCAAAGGTACAGGCATCGAATAGATGTAGCGCAAAGAAGAGTCGACAGAGACGACAACGTAAACGGCAAAAGGGGCACACTCAAAGGAATCAAGAGGAACAATTCAGACAGCACGTTAGACAAACAGGAAGACGAAGCCCGTCCGGGCCCGAGCGGAATACGAACCAACAGAAACGTAATATTTTTCACATTTAAACCGACACTTTCTAACATCACGTTTTTAGGAAACCAATGAAAATAGTTTAAGCCTATCGGCCTTCAGCGAGAACCGATCGCAGGCGGACCTTAGGCGGCAGAAGCGGCAGGAGAAAATCAAAAAGGCCGAGGAGATATTCAAGAAAAACCACAAGTTCAGCGATTCTCAAGTTAGCCTATCGAAACTGAAACGCAACGTGTTGGGAATGTACGTACTGGACATTACGCACGCTTTAGACGAAAGGCCTTACGTTACCTGGCTGCCTCTGAAAAACAACGGCGTTCAGTCCGAGGGGCCCGAGGAGACGGTCCTCTACACCTTAGTCGAAGGAAAATCCGAGTTGATAATGTTTGGTGGAATACAGAAGGACGCCACGTCGTTAGCTTGCGTTACGAATTTCAATAATCAAGTTTCCAATTCGTTACACTTTATAACAGCTCCGAGTTATGTGATCTGAATTATACATTTTAATATATATATTTTTTACCATATTTTAGTTAGTGTCATGAGTGAATAAATGAGTATTACAATAATTCATGTTTATTGCTAAGTAATAAAAAATAAAAAATTACGAGTTCTCACTCTCTGTGCTGATTTTCAAGCTTCCAAACACCTCGCTGGGGATGGCTTGTTTCGTAACTGGCACCTCGACCTCCTCATTCATTTCCTCATCTTCATCATCATCATCATCATCTATGTTAATCTCATCAGGATTGATGACCTTCTCCCCTCTGCTATCGCCCTGCGTTTCCCCTCTAACAAACATAATATTTCCACCTTTCGTTGCAGACCCGGACGACGACATTTCCACGGCCTTAGCTTCTAGCATCCTCATTCCGTCCTTAACGCCCGGAGCTAAATCGGCCACGGTTCCAGCAACGCTTCCCGCAGAATTTAGCATCTGTGCCGACATCATGTTGACCTGTGTGTTGTACATTGCTTGAACGCTGCGTTTAATACGTAGCATTTCACGCATGGTATCCTCGTTTCCGTGCCGGACTTCGAATTCTTTCCAAACTTGCCAGAACTCGCTCGTCACTCTGGGATCGCATATTTGGCTGCAGTGGGCGTAAATAGCTCTGGCACGGTCTATCTCTCCTAGTTTGGTTTCCATTTCGGAGAACCTTAGGCACATCTCACGTGTTTTGTCTTCGGTAAGTACCTCGATGGCTTTCTCGTAAATCTGCCTGGTTTTAGGGACACCGTAAATCTCCGCAGCTCTCTTTATGTAGATGTTGAACACTTCAAACATTTCTTCAGGTAATACGGCGCTAGTGGCCCTTTCATACACCGCCATAGCGTGCCTGGCCATGCCGTGGTCTTCCTCCAATTTTGCGTATAGAAGGTACAGGGGTTTTGCAAATTTCTGCGGGCAGTTTTCCAAGCATTGTTCGAATAAGTCTCGGGCGCGTTCCAGCTTCGATCCTCCGTAGCGGCTAAGGAATTTTTTTAAATAAGTATTCCAAATATCGTAAACATTCGGCCATTTAAATAAAGAAATCCCTTTTTCATAAGCACGAAAAGCTTCTTCAAAGTAGTTATTCTCCTCGAGAAACAAGCCGTAATTAATGATTATTTGCGGGGTGGCTATTTTTAAATCTATAATTCGATCATACACAGCTTTGCACGATTTGAAGGTACCAAAACTCTCTTCTAAATCTGCATATAAAGACCACACCTTCAGGCTTTTGTATAATCTGGCTTGTACCGTTTCTTTATCATCGTGGTAAGCAGCTTTCCTTGAAGGTATCACGGTTGCTTTGTGCATTAACTTTAAGGCATCTTCGTAATTCTCATGCCTTATCTCCATTTCAGTCCATTCGCACCATACGGCTGCTAGATCTTCAACTTTAAGATAACTAACTTCAGTGCCTTTTTCAAAAATCAACCTGGCATCATCAATTTGCCCATTTTTCTCGTAAAATTTAGCAAATTCCACCCATAAAGTATGCAATTTTCCAACAGCCAATTTTGGTTCTACAGTTTGCACGGCTTCCGTGTAAGTGTTTATGATTTCATGTGGTTTCCCCTCGTACAACTTCACCCTGTTATGCCATTCCTGCACATTATGCGGATTTTGCCGTAGCAAAACTGAATTCAACAGCAGCAACCTGCGCTCCATCAAATTTTCAAACCTGGCCAATCGAAGTTCCAAATCCACGTCATCCTCCTCAGTTGGATTAGATATTTTGGAAACCTCCTCCATCTTCTTGTTCAAACTAATTTCCTCAAACTGGGCGTAAGCATCGAAAACTTGAGTAAAATCCCTAACCGTTGTCACTGTTTGTATGGCCTCTTCATAAATATCCCTAGCACGATCAAACAATCCACTTCGCATATAATAATCAGCTAACGAATTCCACAAATGCCCCAATTGATCTGTATATCTCCTCAAGCCCCCACGAATAATAGCATCCACATTCAACGACCTCACCTTTTTAGGGTTCTTCGAAATCAATTCGCACAACTCATTCCAAAGCTGATGATTAGATTTCCCGTGCTGCGACACGAAATGCTCATCGTTTACAATTTTCGCCAAAGTCTGCGCGGCCTCGTCCAACCTATCTATCTTCGAAAGGTATTCCACGTACTCCTCCGCATTTTCAGGACTCAACTTTAAATACCTCCTAAAAACCCTAACAGCCGTTTCCGGAATATCGTGCTTTTGCACGAAGGTTAAATATAAGGGCCAGATCCGATGGTGCTGCGTTATGGGAAGCGCTCGTAGGGCCCTATCGAAAACCTTCCTGGTCCTCGTAATCTTGCACTGATCTGTCAAAAACGTGCAGTAGTCCATCCAAATCCTCGGCATCTTGTGCATGAACACCAGAGCCCGCTCGAACGCGTTGTTCACCGATTCGTAAGCCGGATCGATTATGCAACGATTCCGAATCTGTTTTCTGCGCATTTTCAGGTAGTTGTACCAGAGCTTGTAGGATCCCGGGAGCTCTTTGAGGGCTCGTTCGTAGATGATGTTGATGGACTCCTTGGGGGCGTTTTTCTTGTGCTCGATGTATCTTAGCCAGTGTTTTACTGAATACGGGTTTCTTAGAATTTCTTCTTCGTAAGGCAGGTCCTCGTCAGTCTGAAATAGAATTACGCAAATAATTTTATAGTTCTGTATTTATCGATCTTGAGAGGAGCGGTCGAGATTTCTGGAGGATCATTAAAAGGAATCTCCGTCAGGATGTGAAATGTATTGAATTGGATGATTTAAATGACTCCCTATATTCCATCTACTCATAGATTAGACTTTTTTGACATCTTTAGTGGTAAACACTAAAAACTGAAAAGAACCAACACGGCTATGAGAGAAGTGTAATTTTGCAGCAAACCGGTATACTTCCAATATATTCATACGCGATGTCGCCAATTATTACACATTATTAACAGTTTGTTATTGTTATGGTTCGTGATTTCCGCCATGAAAAACGTTCTAAATGATCGCACAGCATGAGTGCGATTTTCGTAATAAATTAAGTTTCTACCACTCAAGATGTCAAAAAAGTCTAATCTATGAGTAGACGGAGTATAGTAATTTTGCTTGTAAATTGGCCATTAATAACGAAGTCCTTCTGCTGAAGAGATTTTAAAGGATTATGTGGCGTAACTTCAAATTTTATCTATTCAGGAAAGATATCGTGAGTTCCTGCGTTGAGGGATTGTGTAGAATAGTTTTATTAATCATAAGCAAATATTTTGTGTGAAACTTACAAATACTATATCCATTGCTTCCTCCTTATCGCTTGAAACCGTCATTTTAATATCCTTATTTCGCTTTAATCACTTAAAATGTAATATTTACATTAATTCTAAATACAAACTTATAGGTTAGCAAACGTTAAACGTTTTTGACACTAATTCCCCCTAAACAGAATGTCAACTTAAGGCAACAAAATCCCCTAAGCGAATCAAGGTTGGTTCATAGTTTTTTCGTATAACAATTTTTAGGATTTTAGATTACGTAATACTTACAATAACCATATACACATAATAGAATTATTTAATTGTGTTTAACTGCAGTTACACTTTAAGAAATGCATATATTAACTGCCATTTAAAGTCTAGAGGGAAACTATGAGTTGATCTTTACAATCGGTGCGTTAACTCATTTTTAGATAGTAAATATTAATTCTTTAAGATTTGAAATATGCAAAGAACTGGTTGACACGTAATTTCATTCTTAGTTCCGTTTTTAACTTTGACTATATAAAAATAAGGTTTTTGGCGTTGCAAAGCAACTTCATTCTGTACCTTTGATTCCGTCAGATGTCGTTGTTATACGCCTTTCGTCCAGGACAAATAAACCGTTTGTGAGGTCGTCCGGGATTTGCATTAATTGTTCCCGGCATTTTCCCACAAATTTCATAACCTCTGGTACCGACAAATAAGTGACGATGTCTCTACAATTTGCTCAAAGAGGACAAAGGCCGCCGCCGACGCCGCAGCAGATCCAAAAGTTGCTCGACGAAAATGGACACCTCATAAAAACCATACAGGACTACCAGAGCAACGGGAAACCTCAGGAGTGTATGCAATACCAGCAGGTGTTGCACAGGAACTTGGTGTACTTGGCTAGTCTAGCGGATTCTTCGCAAAATATGCATTCCCTCCTTCCGGTAAGTATGGTTTCGATGTGTGGTGCAATGAGATAGTTGGTGGTCGTGTTGAATTGTTTTTTAATTTCATTAATAAGGATTGTTATTATCTTGTGAAAAGTCTTCAGATTGCTCATTTGATATTTTATTTCCTGATTAACGTGTGAGTCACAAGATTTTTATTCAGAGTTGGCTGTGAGATAAATTAGGAATGTCGCAGGACATTAAGCCTACAAGCTGTTGGAACTAATATCTACGAGAAAAACGGTTGGAGAAAATCAAAAATTGTAGGATGGGTTATATGCCCACCATGTCCATGGAAGCCATTCTTTAGTAACATAAATTGTCTCGACTTGTCAGTTTGATTTTAATTAGACAATTCGTGTCATAGATTAGATTAGTTCAGTTGAATTAAAAAAATAATTAATCTCAGACATGACTGCTATGTTTCTTTTTCAGGCATAGCTATCTTGGCAACAAAATTCAGTGGCTCACACCTTATGAAATGCAATTTATTATTATCAATTTTGTAGTTTATAAATTACATCAACTGTCTTATGCGCCATTGCAATTCCTGAAAATAAATTCATTTGTACTTATGTTAGATGTTACAGCCTCCGCAAGGAGCACCACCTTCGCATGGCCAGCCCGGTCCAGGACAACCAGCACCAGACCAACAACATTTGAATAATTATAACCACCAACAGCAACCGGGTTATAGGCAGCCGGTGCCGCAGAGACCGGGTGCACCTCCGCAGCCGTATCCCCAGAGGGCGTATCCGCAGGGCCAATACCCAGGACAGTATCCTCCACAGGGCCAATACCCACAAGGTCAATATCCGCCCCCAAATCAACCCCCCGGTTACCCAGCTAATACTCAAGGTAGTTATGGACAACCCGCTTCAACAACAAGCCACAATAATTACCCCCAACCTGGTTATGGCACACCTCCACCAACGGGAGCCCCTCCGCAACCAGCTCCATACCCTCCACCGGGAGCACCACCACAGACTCCACCAAGCAGTTACAACCCGCCACAAAATCCCGCCGGTCCCTACCCCAACTCGACGGCCCCTCAAAATTATCCTCCGCAGCAGCCGTACCCTCCCCAACAAGCTTACCCGCCACCACCGGCAAGCCAACCGCAAAATACTCCGTCATACGCTAATCAACCAAGTCCCAACCCATCGACTTACGCACCGACAAATGCTCAATCACCGCCATTTTCAGCACCACCAAGTAGCACGCAAAGTCCCGCTGTTACGTCAGCCCCCCCATCAACGCCTCAGCAACCCTATCAACCACCATACCCACCAAATTCTCAACCGTCTAATCCGAACGCAGGTTATACACCTCCTCCAAATCAAGGGTATCCCCCACAACCTCCGCCGGGTGGCAATTATGGATACCCTCCGCAACCGGGTTACCCCCCACAGCCCCAATACGGAGCGCAGCCCCAAGGCTATCAATACCCGAGACCACCGGGAGGGCAAGGACCTCCACCACCGCAGGGCCAATACGGAGGGTACAATTACCCCCCGCAGCCAAACCCATAAAATCTGGAGACTCAATTTTAAAATGGACGTAACTTATTTTATAATTGTGATAATCTTTATATGTTTTCAATTGCAACTCCACTTGTATTAGATTGTTATACTACTTGTGAACTCTTCGAACGCATTTTATTAATTGAATAAATAGATTTAATTGTGTGCAATCGATTTATTTTAACTGGAAATATTTCCAACAGTGAGATCAGAAAAATAGTTGGCAGCAGATTTTCTGAAAATAGGGATAATAATTCACGTAATATTATGTTGGCTGCCTGGATCAGTGAAGTACATAAGAATTTTGTCTATTTTGACGTCTTGTGGTTTTTTGAGGTTACTTGTTTTAAACAAGTAAAGTAAAAAATGTCAAGATGTTAAAATAAACAAAATGCACATGCACTGCATTGAAATAATTCAGGCAGCCAATATCAGATTACTTAAATTATTATTGGGATTTTCAGAAAATGTGCTGCCAACTATTTTCGACTTTCTGATCTCGCCTTATATTTTTGGGACAGTAGATAATTGTGAATGTCTTCGTTGTTATTACATAGGGTTTTGTTTGGATTCTTGACATGTAGCTTATAATTGATTGAATGGTAGCTAGAATAATTACCCTGTACCTGGAACAACACCAAGCAGTTACAAATCGCTGCAAAATTTATTAGATTGCTAAAACTACTTGTGAACGCCTCGACGACATTTTATTCATTCAATAAATAGATCTAATTGTTCCCAATGGATTTATTTTGACTAGAAATCTTTGAACTCCAACATGAAACGATCAGTTTCGGAAGCGGTAGATAATTTCTCCATATCTTCATTGGCATTGCGCAGGATGTCGTTGGGATTTTCAATTTGTGGCTTCAACGGAGGGACAACTTTTCGATTGATTATATGAATCCAGGGTAGATCGCTGAACCAAGAGTGCTCTTTTATCTCTTTTTCACCGCGTTTCAGGCACCCAATTCTAAAATATAATCGCAGAAATGTACGCCTTTATTAAATGAATGAAAATTTCTCTTATTGAAAAAATAAAAGACTTGATGAAACAAAATAATAAGAAGAATACATAAACGATAGGATTTGATAAATCGGCTATTTTTTAATGAAGAAAAACAGACTTGATAAAATAAAATAATAATGAGAATAGAGAATAGAAGAAATAAACGATAGGATTTGATGAATGGGTAGGATATTTTTGACTGGATCTGATAGACCACTAAATCTGAAATAGCGACAATAAAAACTTTTCCATAATGAAATGATAAAAGTACTTGATAATTTCATTATTTAAAATGTTTTACCAAGTGTGCAGCGAGAAATCAATAAAATGTAAAACTTTTCCAGTTGCACCGACAGAAAATTAGAAAATTTTTATTCACTAATGATAAATTCAGGTGCACCCAAAACTAGACACACTGCGGGTTAAACTATTAGCTGGTCCAGAGGGAGCAGTGGGGATACAGGATCCTAAACTAACATAAGTTGTTTAAGGATTGCCCAACTTATACATAGCACGGCCACAAGAGTTTAACCAAATTTGAGAACCGTTTAATGTAATTTTTTACTTACCTTTTGGTCACATCGACTTGTAGCAGATGAAAGACCAAATCTTTCAACTCTCGGCTGAAACTTGTGTGCATGCGGTATTTACCCGTGACGATTGTACCATAGAGTTTTACGTGATCACCGTTGTCCTTAAAGGGTACATATCCGGCTGCCAATTCGAACAACAGTATTCCAAACGACCACCAGTCTGCAGAAAAACCGTAACCTTTCATCGTAACCAATTCTGGGGCTATGTATTCTGGCGTTCCGCAAATTGTGTACGTTCTCCCTTTTAAAACCTTAAAATTTGGGGCGATTGTAATTATTTGGTATCGATCCTTATTGATAAAAAATTATGGAAAGATATACACAGCGTATTCGATTGTATATTAATTTCTTTAATTGGGTATTTGCGTATTTTAGTAATCAACAAAGAAAGTGCTATAATTTACTGATAAATTCCACAATTTTTCCAAGCTTATAAAAAAAATCTGAATGGTTGTGCACCTTCATTTATATTCAGGCATTTTAACCCATTAGTTCCCATTCAATTCAAACGAGCACAACAAACATCACAGGCTTTAGTATTGTGTTATTTGCTTTAGAGAACGTTTATGTGACACAAACTCTTCTGTATTCATGGTAGAACAGATATTCAGCAAATTTAGTACAAATTTGAAAATTAATATTGATTTGCATACCTTACAAAATCCAAAGTCCGTTATTTTTATATAACCACTATTATCAATCATAATATTCTCGGGCTTCAGATCCCTGTATATGATGTCCAAATAGTGCAAATATTCCAGTCCCAGGAAGACTTGGGCTGCGTAAAATTTGGTGATGGCTTCTGTAAATTTTCTGGAACTAAATTCTTGAATGCCGCGCGAGTTCCCACGTGAAATTGCTTAAAATACTTTACCGATTCAGTGTGGTGTACAAATCCCCGCCGCTCAAAAAGGGGAGAATGAAGTACAGGTTGCTGTTATCCGAGGAAAAATAATCCATGCTCATTAAGTTCGGGTGGCGGCATATTTGCAAGATGCGTTTTTCGTTAAGCGTGTGGGCGACCTGTTTCGATTTGACCAAATGGTTTTTCTTCAATATTTTCATTCCGTGAAATTCGAGGGTTTTCTTATTCTGAACTAAAACCTAGAAACATAAGATTATTAATAAAAGTGCGCTAACGGCGGCTTCCGTGAATGATGTCACAGATTTTGGGGTCAGCAGAATTGTGACAAACTAAAACTATATTTTACTACTGTATTTCAAAATTTGTGATTATACTTTAGATTCGCAATTCCTAAATTAAAAGCTGATAGGTGTCTTATTCTAAACAAAATAAACAAGCTCTTTATTTATTTAACTCGTGAACGACCAAAGTTGTTGAATCGCGCTATAAAACCAAAACTAACCACTATTTTTCAAAATAAAATTCTACAGTTTTAGACTTATTTTTGTAGATTTTACGAGAAGTTTTCTTACCTTTAAATAAAACAGTTTCTTTGTTAATATCACACTTTATTTTTTAGTGACTCGAGTTTCGATCATAAGCTGATCATTTTCAAACTTATTAAAAAAGAAACTGTTTTATTTAAAGTTCCAAAATGTATCACGAAGTTAACTCCTCAACCATCAATCAGTTAAATTTTACATTCACTCAATATTAGCGTTATTCTAAGTTTGCAAATTTGTAAGGCCCCCCAAGCTTTAAACTATTTACTTTACTAAATTAAAAAAAAAACGAAATATAGCCTGAATATATGAATATTCAACCTGTTCGTAACTCTGCAAGCAGAACAGGTTGAATATTCATATATTCAGGCTATATTTCGTTTTTTTTAAATTTATTTGATACTTTCTGCAATAAGTAAGGTTGTTTCTATTTTATTTATTATTTACTTTACAGAAATGAAAGCGTACCACTTTTCCAAAAGCGCCGCTTCCCAACTTGTACAGTATTTCGAATTCGGTGAGCCTCGTGTTGTACTTCTCGTGTTTGATTGTCATATCTCTTTGGAAGTATTTCTTGCTCTCGTCGAGAAATTGCTGATATCCTTTCTCATCTTCGATCTGAAATGTTTATTAGCAGCGAAATTCGCGCGTGAATGTTTGCCATGTTACCTTCATATTAGTAGTTCATCATTGAAAAAAAAACACGCAAAGAATTTCAAATACTGGTAATTTCGATAATCATCTTTAGACAGCCGATTGGAAAATCATACTGACGTGACAGACGTCTCGTGACTGACGGGTGATTCTTTTTCTAAAGTGGGTAGTTTTTCATTCGAGGATGGAAATTTGACGGACGCATTCAGACAAAAGTTACTTGGGCATTCGGTTTTAGGAATAATGCAGCTAAAGGTTTACTTATTCATATTTTAACGTTAACAAACCTCACTTCATTATTTATTATTGAACCATTAACTTCTCCATAAATTACCCTTTAAATCAATTCAACCATTAAAGAATTGTAACGGCAATATTTATTATATTATTCATGTATTTATGTTAATTATTATTGTTAATTTCATGTAAAAGGTGTTTACCGTAATAAATTTCAAAAAATAAAAAAAAAATGAATATTCAGCGATATTTTTAAACGGGTTTAAGGTTTAAAAGTTTGGCGGTGATTTAAAGTTTCAAAGCTTATATATTCGTATTTTCTGCCGCCTCCGCGCCATCCACCGGACGATAGCTGAACTGCCAAGTAATGATTGCGGGCAGCGCCAAAACGCTCGAACTTTATACATATAATCAACATGTGAAGATCCAGCAATTAATTGTACATCAAATCATAAAATATTTAATTACGAATCGAATGGTGTATAAAATAGCTAAAGGAATTTGACGATTTTCAAGTAATTTGCAGATTAAAATTTAGCGCGAGCAGTTGTCGGTAAGGCAGTTTACTGTAAAGCGTAAAATTTAAATATAGAGTATTTTGCAGTGCGTTTCAACTAAATACAGATCAAAATAATGACTACTTATTAATTGTCTAACTTTTTATCTTGTGTCATGCATTACATTAATAATGTAATATAAGCAATCTTAATTTATATACACCCACGCCCTCTGTTATCGTGAGAATAAGTTTGAAGTGAATTATTAAGGATTTTATATTTAATTCAATAATTAATTATTGCAAAATGCTCTATATTTAAACTTTAAGGGTCAGTTGTTCAATAGCAGCTTAAAACGAGCTTACCTTAAACTCAGTATAAATTATTTTAAGGTTATAAACTGACTTTTTTTTTGCACCTAGATTATCTTTTAAATTGTGATTGAACAACACCGAAAGTAATTTATACAGAGTTTAAGCTGCTATTGAACAACTGGCCCTAAGCTGTACAGTAAACTGAATTACGGAGACTTCATCTTGTTGAATTTTAATTTTTAAATTACTGGAAAATCGCTAAATTACGTCGGCCATTCTATACATCTTTCGATTCAGAATTAAATATTTCATCTCATTACTACATATTTATATTTTGATTATAAGTATAAAGTTTCAGCGTTTTAGCGCAATCAGTTCAGTTAACGTCTGGTAGATGGATCAGCAGCAGCCGAAATTATCAATGTGATTTGCTTGAATTTTTAAAAGCGTAAGTCTCAGGAATGATTTTGATAATTGAAACAATCAATCATATAAATTTATTTAAATTGTATATATATTTAAGAAATATTCAACAGCACTTATTTACTCGTAAACCAACTTCAGTGGGTACATTTCACCATACGGATACTTCTTAAGAAACCATTCTGGGAACATTTCCTTCCTTTCTTCTGCGTATTGTTTTTCCCAATTGTAGTAACTAAAACAAAATTGAACGTTTTCTAAAATATTGGGCACTACAGTTATTCTAACATAGAGAACCCGTACATTAAAAAAAATCTGAAACATTGTGTGGAAGTAAAGTAGTTTATCCTTAGCACAAAACCATTTTCTGTTGCTGTGGAATTCCAGTCTGAGAGGGTGAAACCATTCCTCAGTCTTTTTGTTTAGCAAATTTCTCCTAAAGTACAAGTCATATAAAAAAATGGTTCATATAAAAGTTGTATAGTATTTTATTCTCTTTGCTATAGTATATTCAAATTTTTCGGAAATACAAAATTTAATGAGAGGGCGGGGTAAATTTTGCTTTTTCGCAAAATCTGAATATGCTGTAGCGAAGAGAATAAAATCCTCTATAATTTTTATACGAACCATTTTTTCATATGTTTTGTAATTTAGAAGAAATTTGCTAAAAAAAACTTTAATTTTTCTTTAAAGAGTGGTTTCACCACCTCAGACTGGAATTCCGCAGAAACAGAAAATGGTTTTGTGCTACGGATGAACTACTTTACTTAAACACAATGTTTCAGATTTTTCTGAATTTACGGGTTCCCTATGTTCCCTTGTAAGAGCTACGGGATAGATTGCCTATTAAGGAAAATTAATTGGAAGATCTCTAATAATAAAAAATTGTTTTTGGATATTGCTGCTCATTGTTACAACAATTAACAAAGACATTTAGAATTTGCGCTTTGAAATCACTTTTCGAGAAGTACATTAACTTAAATTAAGTTGTGTTAGAAAAAACCTTTTGATAAATTAATTATGCTAATGTAGTTTTTCACCAGAGATAACTACTTACGGATTAGGGGGTTTACCACGCGCGCGCCTCCTCTCCTCAATATACTCCCTAGCCGAAAGCAGTTTCGTAAGAGGCCTACGTTTAGCCGCCATCTTAGGTTTCGGCTTCCTCGGCGTTATACACTCACTGGCCGACTTATATTCCCCAGCAACCAAACTTTTAACCATGTAGGGCCCCTCCAACGCGTAACCAAGCTTCCTGTAGTAATTCCTGGTGCCGACTCCTGAAATAATAGCCATTTTCTTCGACTCGTGCTCCCTGATAGCGATCCTCTCCGCCTGCTCCACCAACAAAGTTCCGTATCCCTGGTGCTGGAATTTAAGCATATCCCTCTCGTTGACGGGCACCACGCTGCCGTAAACGTGAAGTTCGCGGATTATAGACACGCCCCCCTTCAGTTCCGGCCTGAAGGTGTACTTTTCGGTGCACCTCCGGAGTCGGCACAGACCGATCAGGATGTCCTGGTATGGGTCTTCGTAGCTGAGGAACGTCTCGTGCCCGCCGTTCGCTTCGTAGTCGCGTCTGATGAACTCCACCCTTTCCGGGCGGACCTTGTCGTGGATTTCGGCGATGCCGACCTCGCGCGTTCTGATGTCCCTGCATTTGAGACCGAGTTCTTTCATTCTTGCCAGGGCAAGTTCGCGGAGGTTTCCATGTTCAACACCAGAGCTAAAATTGGATTGTGCAGATAATTAAATAAATAAAATCAATCCCGACAAATCTCCTTACCTTACAAGAGGCATAGGAATATCTCTTTGTACACGGTAAACTCGAGTCCAAGGTGGGACTAGTGCCAAAATCTTAGCAACCAAGTCAACCAGAACTGAAGGAGGGTAGCTTTTGTATCTACCCGTCTTCCACAACTCGTACAATCCAGTTCCTCTTATTACCAAAGTTGGATATATTTTCAATCCATCAGATCGGAAGTCGGGGCTTTTAAAGTAATACTGAAAATAATACACACCGTAAGCAACTCGTCCCTCCTCCCGTGATGAATAAAACTTACAGAAAACTGTGACAAGTCACGGTCAATATCGACGTTCGGCAGATTGGGCATCATATGCGTTACAACCTTGAAACCTGCGTCTTTTGCGTAACAAAACGTTTCACAAACTTCTGCAACGGTATGTCCACGATTTGTATCTCTGGCCACATCTTCGTAGATTGACTGTACGCCTGCAAACAATTAAAAATATACAATTTGAAGTACTCACACAAATCAGATATTTACCTATTTCAAGCCTAGTGCAACCATAACTCAGCATGTCGTTTAAATGTTTTTCATGGCAGAAATCGGGCCTCGTTTCAATGGTGATGCTGATACATTTGGAATTAGATCGTTCTGAATACTTCACCGCTTCATCGACCGAGTTGCTTTTGTGGCCTGATAGTGCATCATGGAGATTCCTGATGAAGTAATCTCGGTATTCGTACGATAGACTCATAAATGTGCCGCCCATTATAATAAACTCTACTTTGTCAACATTGTGGCCCAATTGTTTAAGCTGAAAACGAAGAGAATAATATTTAATCTATGATAATAAAAGAATGGTTGTGGCGTTAGTACATAATCCATAATTAAAGTGGATTAAAATATACATATTAAACATCTTAGTCTTACATACATAATTTTTAGATATTTTATTTAACCCAGATATGCCCACAGTTCTATATGTAGGCCGGCTATTTTAAAGTTCCTCTTAAAATTATATCTAGAATATTGTCAGCGCCATCTATCATTTCTTTATTCTAATAAGTACGTTCAGTGATTAATCATTGACAGGAAGCGAGAATAACCTTTCTGTTTTTTTAAATCTTCATTACTTGACTTAGAGAAACATATCATTTACTTTGCTATAATTTAAATCTCGGGCAAATGTGGGTTAACATAAAAGTTTTATGATACATCGTCAAGGGCTATCGACCATAAGTTAATCTGCCCAGATTAAAATATTGTTTTGAAACTTTTCTAATTTACTTAAATCTATAACTGAATATGGTTGTGTGAACGATTTCCAAGGGCAATCACCCCCGAAAGAATTTCCTCTAGAATTCCTAGGCAGGAGTAACTGTCATAAAAAATTACTAGTTAGATTGATTTTTACGATTACAAATTTTAATATACCTTAGCTAATTGTGGAGCAAGAAAAATTAAATGATTTATAATAAGCTGAAATACCTGTTCAACCCGATGTCTTGTTTGTAGATATGGATCATATCGAGCTCTGATTGCCCTCATGGATGTAGGTTCATATCCGGTGTAACTTTGTGTAGAATATTCAAAATCCGAATCGGGACCACCGGGACAGTAAACGCAAATGTTTCCCGTTACATTGATGTGCGGGCAACGGTGAGGTTTACACATGACAGCAACTACAGCAATCTAAAAAAAATTGGACATTATTATTACTTATTTCCCAAAGGGGAAAAAAAGCGTGATTTTGTAAAACGTATTTTATTATTGTAAAATATAAACTGACTTTTTAATGGAAAGTTAATTTTATTTAAATATAAAAACTCTTGTTCCTCTATAAATTTTGAATGGATTGTAAAAATATTTGCTCCATTATAAATGAAAATTAGGATTCTAGAACATTCTCCTCTTTAAATTTTGAATGGATTATAAATATATTTGCTCCATTATAAATTTAAATTTGGATTCTAAAACATCCTAAGTAAACTGCCATTTATGGCTACTCGTTACACTAAAGCAGTGACGGTTCACGGGGTTTTTTCTGGTATGGCCAAGGAACAAGAGGTGGCAATACAGATAGGTGCGGTCACGCAGCCAGCCGTCTCTGCAACTGACCCTACCTCTCTGTATTACCACCTCTTGTTCCTCGGCCATACCAGAAAAAACCCCGCGAACCATCACTGCACCAAAGTGCTTACGTATAAAAAAAAAGAATTTCACAATATTACAAAAATGGTTCAATGTTTTTCTTACAATCAAACACTTCCGATAATTGCTACAGATGTGTATCCTGTACTACAAAAATATGTTTAATACATACACCACTAGCGGTCCTAATTGGTTTGGCTAACAATTTAGGAACCAACATCTTCCTATATTCCTGCGGCACGGCTGCAATAATATCGACGAGCCGAGGCGTCGACTCCATTCCGTACTTGCAAGCGATTTTAGTTTTGAGAGTATTGAGATTAACATTTTTCTTCTCTTTTTGTGCTATAAGTAAGAGCTTCACTATTTCGGCAACTGTGATCACCTTCTTCTCCTCAACTGTTAAATGATCAAACTCTGAAAAAATGGACCAAATTTATTGTGATCCGTGTATCCGGTTTGGAGTTTTGATTTTAGTGGGGAGTTTTCAAATATACCCGGCGTGGGCATTCTGCAATATATATCATTGACTTACAACCAAAGCCATATAAGTTACAATTCTACAGTTTTGAGATATTGAAGTTTTAAAGTTTAAGGGTGGATATACACTAGAGCATTTTCTCGAGCATTTCTATGTAATGTAACATTCTAATGAATGGTACAATACAGGAAAATGCTCAGTTTCAAAAGCGGTCGTCAAAAGAGGTCTGGTTCGTGAGGGTGATACACTAGAACATATCATAGAGCGGCTCGTTGTTCTGTTACTAGTAAATGCTCTAGTCTATACTCACCTTAACATTATATTAAAAATCTTTCTCTAGTCTATTCAGTCCTCAGTCTATTCTGTACACATGCGTATTCGAGTTTTCTGTTTATGATACACATATATGGTTTTGCCAGTACTTAGTATAGTGAGTTTTAGGCCCAGAACTGCAATTATCTCAAAAATGTCAAAATTGTACTTATCTGGCTTTGGTTGTAAGCCGATGATACATTGATGATGATTTATATCTGGCATAAGCACTTCAAATCCAAGATATTCTTTCTTATAGTGTTGTTAATCGATTATTAAATTGCACTACGAGGGAAAGTGAGGTTAATTCATATGGATAATAAAATAAGGGGAAAGTGTTCGTGCTTACCATTTTTCTTCTTTCCCATTTTGTTCGGGTTACAGTTTCAATGGAAAGCAGGAAATTTAGATGTTCTAAAACTTCGGACGCAATATTTTAATAATTTACGAATTCGTTCATTAATTTGCTAAATTAATGTGGGTAGTAATTGTACCTACGCATTTCGCGAAGAGCAGAGCGGTGTAAACGAACTACACTTATTTTATAGGTATTTAATTATCTCCCAGATTATTGTTGGTATCGATTGGGTTAAATTAGAGAATACAATTCAAGATGGCAAAATTACATGTTCCTAAAATATTGCTTCATTTCCCACACAGATGTCGCCCTCGCACAGCAGAAACTGCGGAAGATACAAAACCAATTTTATTACAAAGAATTAGAATGTTTTATATAGAATAAAACACTTTTTTACTTACTAAAGTTTTTTAGTTTTGATAATGGCAAGCTGAGTTGCCGAAACTGCAGTCAAACAAAATAAACAAATAAGTGTTATACAAACAAAGTAAAAAAGTGTTTTATTCTATATAAAAAGCATGTATAACGAAGTAGAAGCTTCCTACATAACAAATAGAATGTTTCATGTATATTTTTCAGTAGCAATCTTTATTAACAGAAACAATACTCCATATAATTAACAGGCATATGATGAAATGATGTTGGTTTGTTAACCTACCAAATTGCCATCGACCAGAGGTCTTTCTGCCTCAGTAGCAATTTTCTTTAACGTATAAATGAGTGAATATACAACGGGAACCAATACTTAAATGATATGATTCACATGTTGAGAAACACAACTAAAGGCCGCTTCACAACAATCCGGGAAAGGTAACGAAAACAGGAACTAAAAGCTAAATGATATGATTCGTATGTTGACAAATAACTAATAACTAATTTCCGGTAACGGGAACGAGAAGCTTGGTATATTTTCGTTACGGTTCCCGTTCTCGATACCGTTCCCCCGTTGTTGTGAAGAGGCCTTTATTATTCATAACTAATTTCTAGTAATGGGAACGAGAAGCTTGGTATATTTTCGTTCCCGTTCCTGTTCTCTTTACTTTCTCAGGTTATTTACTCTCCCAATTGTGCTGCTAGGGTTTGCAACAAAGATATTTATTATTCTCCATTTTTTAAGCAGGTTCATTAAAACAGATTTGAAGATTACAAGATTAACAGTATTCCAACGTTTCAATTATCAAAATCATAACTCCGTATGACGAGTTCTGAGCTTTGTCTTGAAAATTGTGTCTGTGCGTGCTGTATCTCAAAAACTAATCGAACAAACAAATTAGAAACAACCTTACTTGTTGCAGAAAGCATTAGATAAATACAAGAAAACGAAATGTAGCCTGAATATATGAATATTCAGGCTACATTTCGTTTTCTTGTATTTAACTAATAGAACAATTCCTATGAAACTTTGAATATAAGTCTTATTTGACAATCCGAAGAACTAAAAAGCTTTTAGTAAAATTTCGTACACCGAAGTGAGTGTTTACCTTAGCTGTTTTTTGTTTTTTCCAATAATTTGGAATGTCGGTGAAAGTCATTTCCGCGATGGAGCCCAAAATTTGACGCGTCCAAAATTCTATTAATAAATTTCTGTATCAATTCGATAGTAATTAATAAATATTTTAATTGAAAATGTGTCACGATGATTATACACGAATAGTCATCGGCGATAAGGAATTCACCAGACGGCTTTTATAATTGGTGTAAACAGAATACGTCCGGGTTTGAGGTTCAGTTCCGTTTCGTGCTCGCGACGAAGATGGCGACGCGTGTGTTCGCTCTTAAAATATTCGAATTGGGGGGTAACGTGAATAACGTGGTGCGTTCGAAATTTTCGACGGTGACCAGGAGTAAAATCGAAAGTAAAATCAGTGAAACTAGGAAGAAAGCGTTGCTCGGCGGAGGACAGGAGAGGATTGATGAGCAGCACGGAAAGGTTTTTTAAATAAATAAGTTCTTGTAGAGTAACGTAAGTAACTTTTGTTTAGGGAAAGCTCACTGCTCGCGAACGCATTAACTTGTTCTGCGATCCCGAAACTTTCGTGGAATATGATATATTCATGGAACATACCTGCACTGATTTTGATATGGATAAACAAAAGGTATGGTGATGTACACATTTTAAAAGTAAATCATAAATAAATTAGAGGTAACTTCACTTGTTGCAGAAGCATTAAATAAATTTACAGCCTGAATATATGAATATTCAACCTGTTCATACCTCTGCAAAGCGAAAATAAGACTATAAACAATAAGTTATTTGTTTATAGTCTTAGTAAGACTTAATTTTGCTTTGCAGAGTTACAAACAGGTTGAATATTAAGGCAGTGGCGGCTCGTGGAACATGTTGATGGTAGAGCCACCAAGTGTGAGACGCGATTCTCATGATTCCCGTTTCGGGGTACAGTACCAACGTGTGTCGCCATCTGTTTTCACGTTATCCGTTCTCAGCGGTTAAAAATTCTACGGGTAGTGCCATGGCTCCTTGGCTCTACATAACGAGCCGCCCCTGTATTAAGGCTATATTTCGTTTTATTAAATTTATTAAAAGTAAATGCCTCATTGTCTGTAGCCAGGCTCACTGGGCCAAAAAAAGTAGAAACAGTTTGTTTATTTAGTTGTTGATAGTTTCCAGGCGATTCCGTCGTAACAGGTCATGGCTTGGTCAACGGACGTCCCGTGTATTTGTTCAGCCAAGATTTTACAGTTTTTGGAGGCAGCTTATCCAGTACGCATTCTAAGAAAATATGCAAAATTATGGACAAGGCGATGCTTGTGGGTGCACCGGTCGTCGGTTTAAATGATTCCGGGGGTGCGAGGATTCAAGAGGGTTTGGATTCTTTAGCAGGATATGCTGATATATTTCAAAGGAATGTATTAGCTTCAGGTGTTATACCACAGGTATTAATAAATAATTAATAAAAACCAACACCGTCTAAGAACTCGACAACATTATGGATTCTCTAATATTTTACAGATTTCGATGATAATGGGGCCTTGCGCTGGGGGAGCTGTTTACTCACCAGCTCTTACGGACTTTACGTTTATGGTGGAAGATACTTCCTTTCTGTTTGTTACTGGACCAGATGTAATAAAGGTACAAATGTTTATATCGAGCGTATAAGAAAAATCGACGACGAAGTTGGCATTGGAAATCTTGAGTCATGTCTGCACTAAGATCACACGCATAAGTGGCGTAAAAAAATGAGTAAAAAGAACTCGTTTCATGTTTAAATTTGGAATTTATGAAACTTGTGCTTGAATGTACTATTAACCACTTCGCGCCCATGCTGCTTTGATTTAATTCCCAGGTTTGATTAAAAATTACTTCTTTGTTGTTGTTAACTTTTTCTACGAAATATGATTTCACCGTCACAAACTTTCCCATTTATGCAAAAAAATATGAAAAAATATTCCATAGATAGCGCTAAAGAAGTAATTTTTTTGTACAATGTTTTTGTTTTCATTTTTCGCTTGTTGGCACACGTGGCGAACCTGGGCGTGAAGAGGTTAACTCATTTCTCTAGAAAATTACATTGATGATGCCATAGTGGTAATACAGTTTATTCGATTATTGCAGTCTGTAACGAATGAAGATGTTTCCCAGGAGGAATTGGGTGGAGCGCACACACACACCAAATTATCGGGGGTAGCACACAGGGCCTTCCAAAATGACATTGATGCATTGATACAGTTAAGATACTTTATGGGATTCCTGCCGCAATCTAATAAACATCCCGCTCCTATCATTGAGTGCCACGAGGAATGGTAATTTGATCAAATATTAACAATTATTCAGTTAAGCTTATTACGATATTGTAATTAAAAGTAAATCTTCACTTAAGCTCAAAGATCGTTATTTAGGCGTTTCCGGTCGATTTAAGCACTATTTACGACTAAAGTTATTTTCGGGTATCTCCGTTCTTGGAAGTCCCACAATTTTTTAGTGTTCAGAATGAGCTCTTAGACTTGAAAAAAAATAAGATACATTTTTTGAAGAAATTTTTTAAACCGTCATTTAGGCGTTTCCAGTCAATTTAAGCTTAATTTAAGAATTTTGTTATCGTGTAATACGTGGTGACACATTTTTAATATTTAGGATTGTTAAATTAAGGCACATTGTATTTTTTATTCCGACAATTTCAATTTCAATTTTTACATCATTATCTAGGAATAAAAAAAAACTGAAACCAACCAAGTGCCTCATTTTAACAATCTCAAATATTATGGTTACTTTTCAGCAATAAAAATCTCAAGTATTATGGTAACTTTTCAGCAATAAAAAGTAAATCTTTCAACCAAATCCTTATATTTTCTTACTCGCTTGAGTTTGTGTAGATGGCGCAATGAAGTGCATTTATTCTGAAGCTTTCTCCGTCTCACCCTTTTCCGCTTCTGCCTGCAGAAATGATAATCTTTCAATAAAACGTGAATTTATTTATAGTGATAAAGATGTTCCATTGTTAGATACAATAATCCCATTAGAAACAACAGATCCCTACGACATGTTGGACATAGTTTACAGTTTGGTGGATGAGAGAGACTTTTTCGAAATAATGCCGAACTATGCGAAAAACATCATCGTTGGATTTGGAAGGATAAATGGAAGAAGCGTAGGTGTGGTTGGGAATCAACCGAAAGTTGCAGCAGGTAAGAATCAATTATTATTTAATGAGTCGTGAATCCTGTTTTTTATTCTGGATTTCTCGAGCTTTCTGCAAGACGTCGATAGTCTGGGAGTTGATCTCGTGGATAAAGCAGATATTTATTAATGTCATATCATCCATAACTGTCTCGTGACACAGTGCCAAAAAAATCGCAAAATCGACCAAAATTTCTAGACAACTTTCTGAGAGCCGGGCAGCAAGAAAACTACAGTACGATTCTGCTGATAATTTAACCACGTATTCCCCGTTCTTTTATAAACATTTTGATGTACATTACAAGTCATTTGGCCATTTCATGATTTTCGCCCATTTTTCCATATTAATCAGGAAAAAAAAGGAAAACTGTTGGGTCTGAAAAAAATCATGTCGGTTCTTATTGATGAGAAAAAGCGTGTAGAGTAATTATTTTGCCGAAAAAAAATTTTTAGTCAAGAAAAAAAGGAACAAATTTTTGGGTCTTAGAAAAATTTGAAAAAAATTCATGACGGTTTTTAATAACGAGAAAAAGCGTGTAGAGTAATTATTTTCCCGAAAAAAAAATTGATCTACCATTTTTCACCAACTGAAAATTAACATAGAGCCTTATGCGAAGCGAATACCGAGACCCTGCAGATTGACGCTATCGGACACCGACTAATTCAAACGAACAAATCTTGGTTCGTGAATACTGCAGATAATTATGAATGAAAGCATAGAATTCTAGAAGAATGCAGCTACAAACTCATGTAATATAACCCATATCAGTTTTGCTAGACCGCGCCAAATAAATCCCAAAATCAACCGAAATTTCTGGCCAACTTACGAGTGCCTAATTTGAGAGCGCGAAACGAAAAAACTGGAAGTACGATTTGGCTAAAAATTTAACCACGTATTGCCTGTTCTTTTATGAACATTTCAAAGTATATTATAAGTCATTTGGCCATTTCATGATTTTCGCTCAATTTTCAATACCATAAGTCAGGGAAAAAATGTTGGATGGTAGAAAAATCTAAAAAAATTCATGACGGTTCTTAAAGACGAAAAAAAGCGCGTGCAGTAATTATTTTCCCGAGAAAAATTGTTTTTTTACAATTTTTCACCAACCGAAAATTAACATAGGGTCTTACGGGAAGCGAATACCGAGACCCTGCTGATTGAGGCGGACGGACGGCGGCTTGTTCAAATAAACGAATTTCGGTTCGTGGATATGGTAGATGGTTAGAAATAAAAGTAATGGATTCTAGAAGAATGCAGCTATCTGTTAATGTCATATCATCCATAAATGTTTTGTGAGACCGCGCCAAAAAATTCCCAAAATCGACCAACATTTCTCGACAACTTTCGAATGACCAATCTGAGAGCCGGGCAGCAAGAAAACTACAAGTACGATTCTGCTGAAAATGTAACCACGTATTGCCCGTTCTTTTGTGAACATTTTAAACTACATAATAAGTCATTTGGCAATTTCATGATTTTCGCTTATTTTTCCATTCCATAAGTCAGAAAAAAAGTTGGGTGGTAGAAAAATCTGAAAAAATTCATGACGGTTCTTCATGACGAGAAAAAGGGTGTGGAGTAATTATTTTCCCGAAATTTTTTTTTTTTACAATTTTTCACCAACCGAAAATTAGCATAGGGCCTTACGGGAAGCGAATACCGAGACCCTGCAGATTGAGGCTGACGGACAGCGGCTTGTTCAAATAAACGAATTTCGGTTCGTGGATATGGTAGACGGTTGGGAATAAAAGTAATGAATTCTAGAAGAATGCAGCTATTTATTAATGTCATATCATCCATAACTGTCCCGTGAGACCGCGCCAAAAAATTCCCAAAATTGACCAACGTTTCTAGACAACTTTCGAATGACCAATCTGAGAGCCGGACAGCAAGAAAACTACAAGTACGATTCTGCTGAAAATTTAACCACATATTGCCCGTTCTTTTGTGAACATTTTAAACTACATTATAAGTCATTTGGACATTTCATGATTTTCGCTCATTTATCCAGAAAAAATGTTGGGTGGTAGAAAAATCTGAAAAAATTCATGACGGTTCTTAATGACGAGAAAAAGCGTGTGGAGTAATTATTTTCCCAAAAAAAATTTTTTTTTTACAATTTTTCACCAACCGAAAATTACCACGGGGCCTTACGGGAAGCGAATACCGAGACCCTGCAGATTGAGGCTGACGGACAGCGGCTTGTTCAAATAAACGAATTTCGGTTCGTGGATATGGTAGATGCTTGGGAATAAAAGTAATGGATTCTAGAAGAATGCAGCTATCAGTTAATGTGATATCATCCATAACTGTTTCGTGAGACCGCGCCAAAAAAATCCAAAAATCGACCAACGTTTCTAGACAACTTTCGAATGACCAATCTGAGAGCCAGGCAGCAGGAAAACTACAAGTACGATTCTGCTGAAAATTTAACCACGTATTGCCCGTTCTTTTGTGAACATTTTAAACTACATTATAAGTCATTTGGCCATTTCATGATTTTCGCTTATTTTTTCAGGATAAAAAGGGAAAAAATGTTGGGTTTTAGAAAAATCTGAAAAAATTCATGACGGTTCTTAATGACGAGAAAAAGCGTGTGGAGTAATTATTTTCCCGAGAAAAATTATTTTTTTACAATTTTTCACCAACCGAAAATTAACATAGGGCCTTACGGGAAGCGAATACCGAGACCCTGCAGATTGAGGTTGACAGACAGCGGTTTGTTCAAATAAACGAATTTCGGTTCGTGGATATGGTAGATGGTTGGGAATAAAAGTAATGGATTCTAGAAGAATGCAGCTATTAGTTAGTGTCATATCATCCATAACTGTTTCGTGAAACCGCGCCAAAAAATTCCTAAAATCGACCAACGTTTCTAGACAACTTTCGAATGACCAATATGAGAGCCAGGCAGCAAGAAAACTACCAGTACGATTCTGCTGAAAATTTAACCACGTATTGCCCGTTCTTTTGTGAACATTTTAAACTACATTATAAGTCATTTGGCAATTTCATGATTTTCGCTCATTTTTCCATACTTAGTCAGGAAAAAAGGGAAAAAATGGAAAAAATGTTGGGTGGTAGAAAAATCTGAAAAAATTCATGACGGTTCTTAATGATGAGAAAAAGCGTGTGGAGTAATTATTTTCCCGAAAAAATCTTTTTTTACAATTTTTTACCAACCAATGAAAAATGTTGGGTCTTAGAAAAATCGGAAAAAAATCATAACGGTTCTTATTGATGAGAAAAAGCGTGTAGAGTAATTATTTTGCCGAAAAAAAATTTGTTCTATCATTTTTTACCAACTGAAAATTAGCATGGGGCCTTATGCGAATCGAACAATGGCATATTTTACCAATGAAAGCTGGCATAGTTTAATCGTCAAAAGTTTTTTTCACAGGCTAAAAGTGATATTTTCCCTGTTAAAAATGGCATATCCATCTAGTCAAAAAATGCCATGTTTTACGAATAAGAATTGGCATAGTTTACCTGTAAAAAATGACATGTTTTACCAATGGGAGTTGGCATATTTTATCTGTTAAAAATTGCACACTTTAACAGTCAAAAATGGCATATTTTACTTGTTAAAAATGACATGTTTTACCAATGGGAGTTGGCATATTTTATTTGTTAAAAATTGCATACTTTAACAGTCAAAAATGGCACATTTTAAATGTTAAAAAGACATATTTTACCATTTAAAAATGGCATATTTAATTGGTCACAAAGAGAAACATCAAGTTTTACTTACATGAATACAACATTTATTCATGAACGGAAAATATACGAATAAAAATATTACTCCTATTTAAAAAGTAAAATATCGTTCGATTAAAATAATGAAATAATCGATTAATTAAATAATCAAATGTTCGGATGAATCGATTAAATAATCGATTAATCAAATAATCAAATGGTCGGATTAATCCATTAAATAATCGATTAATCAAATGATCGATTAATAAAATGATCGATTAATTGATTATTTTTCGAGTAATAATGAAACAACCGATTAATCGATTATCTTGCACAGCCCTAATCGCAATAATCCTCATGACTTTAACGACTAAGTTTTAACAGAAATTCTTCCTAGTTTTAAATTGTATAATTTTTAGGTTGCTTGGACATAAATGCTTCAGTGAAGGCAGCGAGGTTTGTAAGATTTTGTGATGCTTTCAATATACCTATCATCACACTGGTGGATGTGCCGGGATTTTTGCCCGGAATTCAACAGGAGGTTTATGGCATCATTCGCCATGGAGCCAAGTTATTATATGCATATGCTGAAGCCACCGTACCCAAAATTACAGTCATTACACGTAAGGTAATATATTTTGACTTGACTTTCTTAACCAATTCAACAGTTCATATGATGCTGAACATGTTGAACACAAACAGGTAACAACATTTTGTAAAGTTATTTAAATATCCGGTCATATATCGTTAGGCTTATCAACAAAATAAACCCAGACCATTTCTTCTTCTATTTTTGCTTGATAATTGAAAATTGGTAATTCGTGAATTTTTGTAGCGCAGACTAAGGAGATATGTCAAAGCGTAAAAAGCACTATACTCCATTCAGTTGTTATTTTTCGCAAAGTTAGCCTTGGAATTTTGTTTCTTTGGTTGGTTAAAATCAAAATATAACGCAATTTTTGAATATTAAATTGAGACTAACTTCGGACATTGATTGTCAGCAGTGCTATAGGGTGGATTATATCACCCTAGCTTTACAGAAAATAACTCCTGAATGGAGTGTACTTACTCTTATAAAGGAAGCAGGAATTGAGCCACTGTCTTCTTCCCATCGAACTTACACGAGCAAGCAGCCGTTGGTGGTTATAGTAAACATCACAAGGTGCATTGTGTGTTCTACCTGTGATGCTTCCTATAATATCCTCAGATTTAGAGGAATAATATGGCTTTGGTTATCGTTAATGCCGCTGTGAACCACTGGAAAAGTCAAAGCCATTTTATTCCTCTAAACCTGGGTGTAGTATAATATAGTATACATAAAACGACCACATTACTCTTGTAGTCTTAGGTTACCAGCTGCAATGCTTTCTTTAATCTATGGCATAAGGCTATAACTTAATTGTAGTGAAGACAGTCTTTAATTGATAGTAGAACGAGAATATATTTTTTTTTATTAACACCATGAATTTTTTTTTGTAGCATTTAACGATTATTTTACAACCCCCTCTAACGGCCCGTTAATTAAGAAGTGTTTACGGCGTCTCAAGGGTTATATTTTAGATTCCTTAATCTTGTTTTAGGGTTACGGTGGTGCTTACGACGTGATGTCTTCGAAACATCTGCGGGGCGACGTAAATTATGCCTGGCCAACGGCGGAATTAGCCGTGATGGGAGCTAAAGGTGCCGTTTCCGTGCTTTATAGGGGCAGAGAGAACGTGGAGAATTACGAGGAACAGTATATAGAAAAATTCCGGAACCCGTTCACGGCGGCGAAACGAGGATTCGTGGATGATATCATCGAGCCTAGGACCACCAGGTGGAGGTTGTGCAGGGATTTGGATGAATTGGCCTCTAAGACGTTGACGAATCCGCCCAAAAAGCATGGAAATATGCCACTGTAACAATTATTATAAGGAAAATATCTCTTTGACATTACTCATTTTTACGACCAGATTCACGTTCAGTAAAAAATAACCATTCTATTAAAAGCAATCTGAAATGACCAGATTTTGATGACCAGTGTAATGAACACCGTTTTTTGGAATTTATTGACTTTAATACAGTAATAAATGCGTTGATATAGCTTTTTACGAGACTACTTTTTCAATCATCCTTTGGATATAATTAAATAAATAATAATCGAAGTTTCTCCGTATATAGCTGAATCAAAAGTGTGAATATCCTTTGGATCTTCCGTCTCCATTACTCATCTTTCGATTTTCCTTCATCGTCCTTTATCCTTTGCGTCGTTTGCCGAACATAATACTGCAGAGTGTAGTCTTGCTAATTCACATTTGGTTCTTGTTTTCCCAATACATCCCATTCGATTTGATTACATCCGTAATAAGACCTTAAATTGTAAACGAAACGAAGGATTTAGTTTTATAAATGTAAAATTTAAAAAAAAATGTATCTACATATCACTCTAAAACTATAGATGGGATCTGCAAAAAGCCCTTAAATTGTAAATAAAACAAAATAAACATAATAATATCTAAAACTACAGATGGGACAATTTAAGGACTTCACTGTTAAAGTATTTATTTCGTATAGATTACACAAATATTAAATATGAACATGATGAAATCAATAAAGGGGGCTGTAGTAAAGGTACCTTATTTTTTTTTCTCTTGTTTAAATGGAAAATGCTTGTACAATAAACAAAGACTTACTGAGTGTACTGTTTCAGTCTTATTTTACGTTATCTTACAATAAAGCAAAGTCTCACGTTAAAACGAAAAACCGTAGAAAGTGTAAAAGTACAATGTCGCTTATCTCCATATCAAAGTGCAATTTCAAAGGTGGCAAACCTGAACTTAAAAGTATAGTATATAATATCTACAGCTTACGATAGTTTGATTATGTAATAAACCTGTAAACAGTTAGTTCCTAGGCCAGGGTACTACATTACAATATAATATTATCAGTTGATATCACATTAGGGATCATACAGTTTTTTTTTTTTTCAATTTTGGCTAGGTGAAGCCGCTTTTCTATACAGAAGCCCATTTCAGAGAACACAACGGGGAAAAGGTTTAGTTGAATGTTACTTTCCTCCTAATTACTATGACGAATTTTCTAGTTGAACTGGTCCATAAGGCAGCTTTCGTATATATATGTATATACTTTTTTTTTTTACTTTTACGAATAATAATGTCTCTTAAATTGTATATCTAAGTAACATTTCTTAATTTCTCTGAAAAAGACTTTATGCACATCTAATAGTTCAGATCCGGCCTTAATTCTAGGTAATCGTTTATCTATTTTTACAAAATAACTATATGATTATGAACACAAATATCATCTAAAGTAAGCTGGCAGGTAGTCGACATGTTTGCTTTGTTTTCTTTTTTTGAAGAGTATAAAAAAATCATATATTTATTTCTTAAAAATAATGTAATAAATATTTATTCATTGAGTTGTTAATTAAATATTTTGGATAAACCTTATCAAATTGTTTGATTAATTTTTACCAATTCAACGAATTGAAAGATGTTACAAACATTTTCCGCATATTATAAATTTAAATAGTTAAAACACGCTTAATTCAGAGTTTGCGATTTTAAGAGCATTTCTCAAATTAAAGATCCAGAACATTTTCATAAATTTGGAGTAACATAGTCTTAATTAAATCTTATACCAACTGCAATTAAATTGAAATTGAAAAATTCTGTAGAATTTGCGATTTTTAAGAGCGTTTCTCAAATTAAAGATCCGAAACATTTTTATAAATTTAGAGTAACATAGTCTTAATTAAATCTTATACCAACTGCAATAAAATGAAATTGAAAAATTCTGTAGAATTTGCGATTTTTAAGAGCATTTCTCAAATTAAAGATCCGAAACATTTTCATAAATTTAGAGTAACATAGTTTTAATTAAATCTAATACCAAATACAATTACACTGATTCTGAAAATTCTGTTTGTTTTACTATCTATTATAAGGTGTGAGCCACTGAATGTTGTTGCCGAGTTGGCCATGTCAGAGAGAGAGAGAGAAACATCAGTTATGTCCGAGATTGATTAATTTATTTATAAGGTGTGAGCCACTGAATTTTGTTGCCGAGTTGGCCATGTCAGAGAGAGAGAGAAACATCAGTTATGTCCGAGATTGATTAATTTATTTATAAGGTGTGAGCCACTGAATTTTGTTGCTCAGTTGGCCATGTCTGAGAGAGAGAGAAAAACATCAGTCAAGTCCGAGATTGATTAATTTATTTATAAGGTGTGAATTTTGTTGCCGAGTTGGCCATGTCAGAGAGAGAGAGAAACATCAGTTATGTCCGAGATTGATTAATTTATTTATAAGGTGTGAGCCACTGAATTTTGTTGCTCAGTTGGCCATGTCTGAGAGAGAGAGAAAAACATCAGTCAAGTCCGAGATTGATTAATTTATTTATAAGGTGTGAATTTTGTTGCCGAGTTGGCCATGTCAGAGAGAGAGAGAAACATCAGTTATGTCCGAGATTGATTAATTTATTTATAAGGTGTGAGCCACTGAATTTTGTTGCTGAGTTGGCCATGTCTGAGAGAGAGAGAGAGAGAAAAACATCAGTCATGTCCGAGATTGATTAATTTATTTATAAGGTGTCAGCCACTGAATTTTGTTGCCGAGTTGGCCATGTCTAAGAGAGAGAAACATCAATTATGTCCGAGATTGATTATTTTTTTTATAAGCTGTCAGCCACTGAATTTTGTTGCTGAGTTGGCCATGTCTGAGAGAGAGAGAGAGAGAAAAACATCAGTCATGTCCGAGATTTATTAATTTATTTATAAGGTGTCAGCCACTGAATTTTGTTGCTGAGTTGGCCATGTCTGAGAGAGAGAGAAACATCAGTTATGTCCGAGATTGATAAATTTTTTTATAAGGTGTCAGTCACTGAATTTTGTTGCTGAGTTGGCCATGTCTAAGAGAGAGAAACATCAGTTACGTCCGAGATTGATTAATTTTTTTTATAAGGTGTCAGCCACTGAATTTTGTTGCCGAGTTGGCCATGTCTGAGAGAGAGAAAAACATCAGTCATGTCCAAGATTGATTAATTTTTTTATAAGGTGTCAGTCACTGAATTTTGTTGCCGAGTTGGCTATATCTAAGAGAGACAGAAACATCAGTTATGTCCGAGATTGATTATTTTTTTAAAATCTTATTTAATTGAACTAATCTAGTCTTATGCCTCATTTATCTCACAAACTCTGAATAAAAATTTTGCGTCTCGCACGATAGTATTACTACAGTATTTGACTAAGGTTTACCATACTAAAAATACATGCTATGTTAGTCAATAAAAAATATAACGTTAAAGTGGATAAATACATCGTTGTTATTAGAGAGGAACTTTTCGGAAATTATTTTGTAAAAAGAGCTTGAGAAAATCAGAAGAAAAAAAAAACAAAAAAACTACGCCTTACACGTAAGACCGAACCTGTAATATTCATACACACTATGACAACACTTCTATGTATAATTAATAAAGTCTGCAATTAAATATATCCAAGGCATTATAAATATTCTTCAGTTTCATTCACTTTAAATATACAATTACGCTAAAATATCTATTTTTTGATACTTCTTTTATCTCCTTATCTTAACAAGCAATACTTGAATAATTTGATTTTTTTTTTAAACTTGAAACAGGCAATCAGTCACAACAACAATGTTCTATCTAAGACGAAAATCTTGGCTTTTATTTTCGCGGGTATTTTCAAGTCCCGACATTTTTTTTTGTTTGTACGGTATGTCTGAATAAATTTGATAGCACGGTACTTTTTTGGATAAAAAAACGTTTGATAGGGAGTACTCAAATTTTACGCGGAGGATTGATAGATCTAATAAATACTGTTTGGTAATTTTTTTTTAAATATATGGAAAAACGTCTTATCTTTTATCAGGTCCTCGTAATCTGTTTTGATTTTTTTGGTACCATTTTCCCAAGGACTCTATATGGAGTCTTGATTTTGTTTTCTGAAAAAATAGGGAGACTTTTTTAATTCAATTTTCTTGACGGCATTAAATCAAGAATTTCACAAGAAAACAATTATTTTTAAAAATTAATTTTGGAAAGAGGAGGTTAACCAGTGCAACCAAATGAAATATCTATAGTGTTTTTGAAGCAATAAGTAAGTGTTAATGTGGAGCTAAATCAAAATTTGTTAATTTAGGAAACGAGAATTTTTAAGTTGTGACGTTCTTCCATAAATATAACGATTTGACCAAGTTTAATAAAGATTTTTGTAGACATACATTTTTTCGTAATCGGTTCTTCTTGTAACTGTGGCAACTGGTGGCGTGGTTCATGGTACGGCCAGAGGAAGTCAAGTTTGGCCAGGACAACGCTAAGTGAATGAGTCGCCCATATTTATTGCCACCTCCACTATTTTATGTCACAGCGGCATTTATTTGAGCCGTATTGATGGCGCAAGTGAAAAAAATCACGCCATCAGCCGCCACTGTCTTAAACCATGCCGAGGAACATGATTCAACGCAGCGGCGACTCGTGAATGTTCGGCGAGGAGGCTGCGGAAGAAAATTTTACCAAAACAGCAGCGAAACATTTGCTTCCTCCAGCGCCTCCTCTACGGAAATCCACAACGCCAAGTGAACGAGTCGCCCATATTTATTGCCACCTCTACTATTTTAGGTCTCAGCGGCATTTATTTGAGCCGTATTGGTGGCGCAAGTGAAATAAATCACGCCATCAGCCGCCACTGTCTTAAACCATGATTCAACGCAGCGGCGACTCATGAATGTTCGGCGAGGAGGCTGCGGAAGAAAATTTGACCAAAACAGCAGCGAGATATTTGCTTCCTCCAGCGCCTCCTCTACGGAAATCCACGAACCGCCGCCGAAAATTTTCTTGTAAAACATTCTGCAAAGATTATTAAATATAGAAACGTACAATAATCTTGTCATTAAAATTTAAGACTATCATGATATGATTTTGTAATTACAAGTTACAGTCATTAAAGATTTAATTAATCTTGGATACGCTTTTCCAGTTTTCTCGCGATGAAGAAAATTGATCCATTTTATAGCCACCAATTCTTTAATACATTTTTTTACTGAAGTCCAAGAAAATATATTTTGGACAAAAATTTTGGCACCTATTTATCTTTTAATTGAAAATATTTTCGAGCAGATTTTCACACATTAAATTCTTAAATATAGAAACCTACAAGGAAACGGTTGTGGCAGATGGCCTAGTTGTCAACAAAAAAAAAAAAATTCTTAAATGACACAAACTATTTTTACTTCGTATTTAAAGTAATACGTGCTTTTACTGCCGAGGATTCTCGTTAACTAGATTAGTGATACAAATACGCTAGTAATACATTTTGAAATACAAAATTTGCGTTACTCACGGGTGGCTCGTAAAAGTTTGAAATGCATTTTCGGTTTAATTCGCATCGACGGTTAATTCGGTTCGTAAAAGATCGGAATGCATTTCAACTTGTCCGGAAAAATTGAAAATTAATTGCCACGAAAATGTGTTTTTTTTATTTCTTTGGGCCTTCATTGCGCTATTTCACGAACCGCCGCTGTTGATATTTAAATTCCCTTCAACTTGTCCGGAAAAATTGAAAATTAATTGCCACGAAAATGTGTTTTTTTTAATTTCTTTAGGCCTTCGTTGCGCTATTTCACGAACCGCCGCTGGTGATATTTGAATTCCCTTCAACTTGTCGAGAAAAATTGAAAATTAATTACCACGAAAATGTGTTTTTTATTTCTTTAACCCTTCGTTGCGCTTTTTCACGAACCGCCGCTGGTGATATTTGAATTCCCTTCAACTTGTCGAGAAAAATTGAAAATTAATTACCACGAAAATGTGTTTTTTATTTCTTTAACCCTTCGTTGCGCTTTTTCACGAACCGCCGCTGGTGATATTTGAATTCCCTTCAACTTGTCCAGAAAAATTGAAAATTAATTGCCACGAAAATGTGTTTTTTTTAATTTCTTTGGGCCTTCGTTGCGCTTTTTCACGAACCGCCGCTGTTGATATTTGAATTCCCTTCAACTTGTCCAGAAAAATTGAAAATTAATTTCCACGAAAATGTGTTTTTTTTATTTCTTTCGGCCTCCGCTGCGCGTTTTCACGAACCGCCGCTGTTGTTATTTGAATTCCCTTCAACTTGTCCAGAAAAATTGAAAATTAATTGCCACGAAAATGTGTTTTTTTTATTTTTTTGGGCCTTTGTTGCGCTATTTCACGAACCGCCGATGATATTTCAATTCCCTTCAAGTTATCAAGAAAAATTGGAAATTAATTGCCACGAAAATGTGTTTTTTTTATTTCTTTGCGCCTTCGTTGCGCTATTTCACGAACCGCCGCTGGTGATATTTGAATTCCCTTCAACTTGTCCAGAAAAATTGAAAATTAATTGCCACGAAAATGTAGTTTTTTTATTTCTTTGGGCCTTCTTTGCGCTATTTCACGAACCGCCGCTGGTGATATTTGATTTATCTTTAACTCTTCTAGAAAAATGAAATTGTAAATTTTCACGGAAACATCTTCTACAATATTTAAAATTGATTTTTTTCTCCAAGCCTCAGTTAGACTATTTCACGAATCGCCGCTGGTGATATTTGATTCTTCTTCAACTCTTCTAGAAAAAATTAATTTAAAATTTTCACGGAAACGTCTTTTATAATCTTTAAAATTTATTTTTCACTCTAAGCCTCCATTGGATTATTTCACGAACCGCCGCTGGTGATGGTGATATTTGTTTTTCTTACAACTTGTCCAGATAATTGAATATTAATTGCCGCGAAAACCTATTTTTTTTTATCTGAAGGCTTTCGTTACGCTATTTCACGAACCGCCGCTGGTGATATTTAATTTCTCTTCTAGAAAAATTAAATTTTAAATTTGCACCAAAACGTCTTTTACAATCTTTAAAATTTATTTTTCACTCTAAGCTTCCGTTAGATTATTCTACGAACCGCCGCTGGTGATATTTTTTTTCCCTACAACTCCAGAAAATTGAATATTAATTGTAGCGAAAACGTATTTTTTATTTTTCTGTAGGTCTTCGTTACGCCATTTCACGAACCGCCGCTGGTGATATTTGATTTTTCTTCAACTCTTCCTGAAAAGTTAAATTTAAAATTTTCACGGAAACATCTTTTGTAATATTTAAAATTTATTTTTCACTCTAAGCCACCGTTAGATTATTTCACGAGCCGCTGCTGGATATATTTGATTTTCCCTCAACTTCTCCAGAAAATTGAATATTAATTGTCGCGAAAACGTATTTTTTATTTTTCTGTAGGCCTTCGTTACGCTATTTCACGAACCGCCGCTGATGATATTTGAGCTGTCTTCAACTTTTCCGGAAGAATTAAACTTTAAATTGCCACAGAAACTTTGTCTCTCTAAGCCTTCGTTATTTTACGCACCGTCCGTCCCTGGTGATCTTTGATGTTTCTTCAAATCGTCCAGAAAACAATAAAATTTCAAGTCTTCAATATTTGTGAAGCTAAAACAGAACAAACAGAAACTTGTCCCTTCCGTTATCCAAAGTTGCGAGTGATAAAAATTCCTTGAGACATACCGTAACGTTAGAGAGCACTACAAAATGATTCTTTCCTCTATTTTGTCTATCATAATAATACTTATGATTGTACTAAACTTAGGGGTAACGTAATTTATATGTTATTCTGTGTATATATATATAATCTAAGGATAGGTTTGATAGCAATTGGTCATTCCGTCGCTGGCCCACGTTTACAGAAAACTAGAGGATCGGTGGAAGAAATGTTCCGGAATCGTTCAGATTCGAATCTACTGACGTGCTACTTTCATTTAGTTTACTACTGTCTACTATTTTGGCCTTTAATACTTTATCACTTTTTAGTACGACGCACTTGTAATGCTGCCGGGAGTAACTACTGGAAGTTCCGCTGCTCGAGTGGCTCGAGGATTCCTGATTGACGCTCGCTTCTGATTGGCTGTGCCGCAGGTCGCCCGACTTGTGCGACATCGCTGATTGGATCCATTCGTGTCTGAGTGCTTCGTCCGGGGTCATTCTCTTTCTGGGGTTCCATCTGAAAAAAAAAATTCAATATTTAAAAAAGAAAAACGCCCAACGTCTAATCATTAACTGAGAACGCGACAAATCTCCGGAGCCAATTGAATTTAAGTTGGTCACTGCGCAACACATCTCGAGTACTTGGTATATGCAACCTCATGTACGCATCCGCGCACGTGTGGTTGCCTACTTTCCAATTGAATTTAAGTTGGTCACTGCGCAACACATCTCGAGTGCTTGGTGTATGCAACCTCATGTACGCATCCGCGTACGTGTGGTTGCCTACTTGCTTCAATTTTAAGTTGGTCACTGCGCAACACATCTCAAGTACTTGATATATGCAACCTCATGTACGCATCCGCGTACGTGTGGTTGCCTACACGTACGCAGATGCGTACATGAGGTTGCATATAGCAAGCACTCGAGATGTGTTGCGCAGTGACCAACTTAAATTCAATTGGCTCCGAAGATTTATTGTCGCGTTCTCGGAATACTTTCTCACTCCCATACGTCTCGATTGCTCGGTAATACTGTACATGCATAAGGGCCAACGGATGAACATAATTTCAATTTTATTTATGTATGCGGTAGAGATGGGCAAAACAGCTACTTTTAAATCACGTTGCTACCTGTGATTGCTACTTTCTAATATCAGTGATTTTAAACTGTGACTGCGATCACGGTTAGTAAACGTCGTAACACCTCAAATTGTTAATGGTTTCTCAAAAATGTTTTTTATATGATTCTGCTTTTGATATCATATCTGTGACTGAAGGTAATATTTTGGCGATATTATCTGCTATACCAAATAATTATACGACTATCCTTGATTCAATTAAAAATTCAAATTGTATTTTAAGTATTTGGAGATAAAGAGAAAAAAATATAAAACGCGAAGACAAAATTCCTTAAAACAATAACCTCAATGGTCGAAGTATCGCTTATTCAAAATCAATTTGGTTTTTGTAAATTTAATAATTTTTTAATAGAGATATGGATTTTTGAAGATTTTCGTTTTAAATTTTCGAGCACTTGAATAAAAACATCGCAGAAAAAAATATAAAACGCGTAGAAAAAATTCCTTAAAACAATATCCTCAATGGTCGAAGAATCGCTTATTCAAAATTAATTTGGTTTTTGTAAATACAACAATTTTTAATGGAGATATAGATTATTGAAAATTTTAATTTTATTTTTTCGAGCACTTGAATGAAAACATCGCAGAAAAAATATAAAACGCGCAGACAAAATTCCATAAAAAAAATATCGAAGTATCGCTTATTCAAAATCAATTAAGTTTTTGTAAATGCCACAGTTTTTAATAGAGATCTTGATTTTTTAATTTTTTTCAATTTTTTTTTATTATCACTTTCGATCACATCGAGTTTGTGGTTCTTTTTGATTTTTTTTTCAAATTTCAAACACTCGAGCAAAGAAAATAAAAGAAAAATATAAAACGTATTAATTAAATTCTACAAAAATTAAATTAAATTCACAAATCATTGCTTAATCAAATAAAGTATAGTTTTTGAAAATCTAATAATTATTTTGCGAGTTGTGAATTTTTGAAATTTTTTTTTTCAAGTTGTGGAACACTCGAGCAAAAAAAATGAAAGAAAAATATAAAACGTATTGATTAAATTCTACAAAAATTAAATTAAATTCACAAATCATTGTTTATTCAAATAAAGTACAGTTTTTGAAAATTCATTAATTATTTTACGAGTTGTGAATTTTTTTTTTCAAATTGTGGAACACTCGAGCAAAAAATAAAATAAAAATATAAAACGTGTTGACTAAATTCTGCAAAAATTAAATTAAATTTACAAATCATTGCTTATTCAAATTAAGTACAGTTTTTGAAAATCTAATAATTATTTTGCGAGTTGTGAATTTTTGAAACTTTTTTTTTCAAGATGTGGAACACTCGAGCAAAAAAAATGAAAGAAAAATATAAAACGTATTGATTAAATTCTACAAAATATAAATTAAATTCATAAATCATTGCTAATTTAAATAAAGTACAGTTTTTGAAAATCCAATAATTATTTTACAAGTTGTAAATTTTTATTTTTTTTTTCAAATTATGGAATGGATTAAATTAAATTCACAAATCATTGCTTATGCAAATAAAGTACATTTTTTGAAAATCCATTAATTATTTTGCGAGTTGTGAATTTTTGATTTTTTTTTAAATTGTAGAACACTCGAGCAAAAAATAAATGAAAAATATAAAACGTATTGATTAAATTCTACAAAAATTAAATTAAATTCACAAATCATTGCTTATTCAAATGAAGTACATCTTTTGAAAATCTAATAATTATTTTGCGAGTTGTGAATTTTTGAAATTTTTTTTTTCAAGTTGTGGAACACGAGCAAAAAAAAATGAAAGAAAAATAAAAAACGTTTTGATTAAATTCTACAAAATATAAATTAAATTCAAAAATCATTGCTTATTCAAATAAAGTACAGTTTTTGAAAAACTAATCATTATTTTGCGAGTTGAGAATTTTTGAATTTTTTTTTTGAAATTGTGGAACACTCGAGCAAAAAATAAATGAAAAATATAAAACGTTTTGATTAAATTCTACAAAAATTTAATTAAACTCACAAATCATCGCTTATTCAAATAAAGTACATCTTTTGAAAATCTAATAATTATTTTGCGAGTTGTGGATTTTTGAATGTTTTTTTCAAATTGTGGAACACTCGAGCAAAAAAAAATAAAAGAAAAATATAAAACGTGTTGGCTAAATTCTACAAAAATTAAATTAAATTCACAAATCATTGCTTATTCAAATAAAGTACTTCTTTTGAAAATGTAATAATTATTTTGCGAGTTGTGAATTTTTGAAATTTTTTTTTCAAGTTGTGGAACACTCGAGCAAAAAAAAAATGAAAGAAAAATATAAAACATATTGATTAAATTCTATAAAATATAAATTAAATTCACAAATCATTGCTTATTCAAATAAAGTACAGTTTTTGAAAATCTAATAATTATTTTGCAAGTTGTGAATTTTTGAATGTTTTTTTTCAAATTGTGGAACACTCGAGCAAAAAAATAAAAGAAAAATATAAAACGTGTTGACTGAATGCTACAAAAATTATTAATTCCCTTGCCCGGCAAGCTAATTTTTTCGTTTTTATAAAATCTCAATTTTTTAATTAATAATTGTTAGTACATAAGTTGTAATTTATTTTATTTTATTTGGTATATCATGGTATTTTATAAATATTTGTCTTTCTTATTAATTATTTATTCAAAATTTAAATACAATATCCTGCAGAAATGGGAGAATAAAGTAGTGAATATTAAATAACATTTAGAAATGCCACATTGTACTACAATTATGTTTTAAGCAACAATCACAGATTAAGTAGCAATCACAGTTTGTCAGTGATTTAAAGTAGGAGTGATTTAAAGTAGCAGTGATTTAAAGTAGCAGCGATTTTATGGAACAGTGATTATAAGTAGCAGTGATATTAAGTAGCAGTGATATTAAGTAGCAGTGATTTTAAGTAGCAGGTATTTTAAGTAGCAGTGACTTTAAGTAGCAGTGAAATTCGCATATTAGTAACAGCGACCTGCGATTTTTCAATACCAGTGAAAAATCGCAGATACGTGAAATATCGCCCATCTCTAGTATGCGGACGTAGGAAATAAAATGTAAACACCGGGTTTTAATTTTGATTTTGTGCAGTGTTCAGATGATGATTTTTACTTTTTTGTTTAACACGTTCACTGCAAGTGTCAGATAAAGTGATTGCCAGTCAAGCCGACGCTCGTCTGTGAGGTTTAATGTTAAAGAATGTATCACGCACCTGGTGCGTGGTCGGCCCCAATACCAAATAAATAATAAAAATATATAAATTAAGTCAGTTGACGCGTTTAGAGTCTTATATTTTAATAGTGTAGCTTTTGACTATAATAATGTTACAGGAATCAAATGCACTTTCGAATACTTCGTTGATTATTTATATACTCAGGCTTTATCTCGCTTTGATTTAATTGAAAAAGAAAACTATGGTTTCCAAGCTGAACGTATATGAAAGTATCTGGGTTTAAGAAACAAGTTAACAATCACCAACTACCTGTATCGATCTGGATAACATATATCATTATGAATCTGGAAACTAAGAGGCCATCAATTAAATCCCTAGACCGCATTAATCATCGGTATTTGCTTAATGTTCGCCGTAAAACCGAGCTGCAGCACAAATGGACCGTAAATTTAAAAACTTTCCGAGTTTCCTTTTTTTTTGTCTGAGCGAACGGCGAGATTTACTGCCGCCATTTTGACCAACTTTTCCGAATCCGCCGATAAATAAACACAAAATAATAACGGCAGTGCAGGCAGCTGCAGCCGGATCCAATCATTCAAGCCAATCGTAATCAATAGGTTTATGACAGAGGAAGTATTGTAGAATAAATATTTTAGTGAAAATATTCATGAGGTGCTAGGAATTATTAAGTTTCTGTCGGTGGTTATTGCACTCAGATTAGGTTTAGTACAACTTTCAGGCAATAGATTCCGCCACTATGGCGTTTCTAACTTTTACCAGATTACTTTCGGTAAATCAGTAAAAAAAAAATCACCCGTGGCTCACTCTTCACTTCTATGGCATTAATACATTTGTAAGTACGAGTAATAAGACATTAACTTCATTCCTTAATTAAGTCACGTAAAAAATCATTCAAACTTGTTTAACATTTTAAATGTCGTACTCCGAACAATGTCCTTAGCGGACGTTTTGAACTTGGAGGGATTTAATCTCGCGACGGAACTCTGAGGTGTTACAATCATAATTGCGTTAAATCTTGGATGGAGTTGCGATGTCGGGCGGAGATGGAACTTTGGGTAACAGGAAGTGAAACGCTGAACTTAATTAATTTCAAAACAAGTTTTAAATCTTCGCAGCGGGCGACTCCCCCGTTGTTGTGTGTACTTTAGACTGGTAGTTAGTTGCCATCTAACACTTGTTCATTAGAGATACTAAATCGATTGTACAGTATGAAATAATCATTTTTAAGTTATCAGTAATCTTCTACTAATTGTAAATTAGGAGCAGGATGTCACTTTAAAAAAAAATATTTTTTTAAAGCAGACCTGTGGTGCCCAACGTTATTGTGTCCGAAGGTCAGATGGGTCTGGTTTAAAGGATTGTTAATACATGGAAGATTGGATTTTCAGAAATATAAGGCAGGGGAAAAATCATGCCATGGAACCTTCTCGTTCATATCCATTACTTGGATGATGGAATTTGAATTTGTAATTGTTGAGTTGAAAGGTTTCGTAATTTTGGTTTCAACTTGTAATTTTCATAAATAGGATTATTGGAAAGGTAATGGAATAATACAAGATGGGATTTGTTGTGAATTGTGAATTGAAATCATACATTAACCTGTAAGAAAGTGCATGTTTAAATAATCTATTATTATTTGTTTATATTTTTTATGTTTATATTTTGTAATAATGTATTTATTACAAATGTTCATTTTCTTGTTTTAAAGTAAATGAATAAGCTTAAGCTTATACTTTGAAGTTCAAGGACATTCATCAAATACCAACATTCAATGTAAATGAAAATAAATATGTCGACTGTTGAATATTCTGACGAACGTACCCATTATGTAGATAATTAAGAATTATAACGATTATTTAAAGAAATATTTGTAATTAAAAATTTATTTTTATGCAATTATTGGATGAGATGAGTGTTTACATGAACGAGTGAGTAAATATTTATGTGTCCGACAAAAATTATCTTTGATTTTTATATACAAATCAAAGTTAACTAAATAAAGATAATGCCAAAAATAATAATTTTTGTATAGTGAAATGCAGAAGTAAATTTACCAGCAATAAATAAATTTCTCGACTTTTTTCTTCGAAGATGTCTATTGTCGAAGGTTCGAATATTTGAAGATTCATAGAAAATCTTCGAAGATTGAAGTTTCGAGGATTATAAGTTTAGAATATTCGAAGATTAGAAGATTCCAAGTTACGAAGACTCGAACTTTTAAAGATTTGAAGTTTCGACGGATCAAAGATTCGAAAAAAACGATTGAAGAAATGATTGAATAACTTTATTTAAAATGTAATGTATCATCCGCAAATATTGACAAATGAAAAAGTTAATTTATATCAAATTATTTCAAAGCTTATAAAAACGATTATAAACGACAATGTATTAGTTTTATGTTACTTCATTATTACAGCAACTGCACTTGCGTATCTGAAGTTCTGTTTTGGGTTTTCGAGGGAAAATTTTGTTATTGCACAAAAATTTAATTCAGGGTTTTGAAAATTTGGAAACTTCACAACTTCGATTCTTCGAAAAATTCGCATTTTGCAACTTTGACACTTCGACTCTTCGCAACTTCGATTCTTCATAACTTCGAAGTTGCGAAGCTTGGAATTATATTTTGCAATATTACATTTTTTGCCTCCATTTAAGTAACTCTCTATCTCTTATAGTAACAGAGTTAGCAACACTAAAGAATCAAATTTGTAACACCCTGTATGTACTCATTATTTGGTGGTACTATTTCATAATTACATTATTTAATTTTTAGAATTTTCGAATTTGGCTCGTTTTTAAAACGTCACTAGCAGAAAAACTGAAAGTCGTCTGAGAATGCGCCTTTTTTCTAAACTTGCATCTTTGATTTATCAATTAAAATTGAAAACCCTCACTTGCTGCAGGAGCATTGAATAAATTAACACTGGAGGAAAAAAATGAAACACTTGAAATTCGTGAAATTTTGACCGTTTTCAAACCGCCATAACTCGGCGTATTTTCAATCGATTTTGATGAATCTTTGAGGGCAAAAAACTTTGAAGTATCTTCTTCAAAGTCATGCATGCAAACTTAAGCGTAACCCCTTCCGTCCCCTCTAGCACCCTGTGAAAAAAAATGTTTTTTCAGGAAACCACTTCCAACTTTGACGATGTCCATGGAATTGGAAAAATTTTGTCGACTCGATCTACCATAACGGCATTAAAATTGGATCAATTCCCTACGCAGGACTCGAAGAACGAAGTTCCTACGACAATTTGGCACCAAGTTATCGGCATTTTAAGGTTTCTCGCACATAACTCGGCGACTTTTCAACCAAATTTGATGATTCTTTCGGGAAAAGATCCCATTTTGCCTCTACTTTAAGGGGATAAACTTAGATTGGAATTATCCCTTTTTCAACCCTTCAGCCCCCGAACAAGAAAAACACGTTTTTGGGCAAAAAAAATTTCCAACTTTGGCAACGTGTACCGAGTTGGATAAAATGTGTCGACTCGAACCACCAAAAGGTCATTGAAATGTGTTCAATTACCTATGCAGGACTCAAAAACAAAGTTCACAAAGTTATGGGTGTTTAAAAAAAGTGCATTTTGTGGTCTTTTTATTTTTTTGTTTGGAGGGGCGTAGAGCCCTCTCGTTGAGTGGGGGATAAACAATCTTAAAAAAGACCCATTTTGCTATTGATTCCTCAAAAGATCGTCGAAATCGGTTGGATAGAAGCCGAGTAATGGCCATTCGAAAATTACCTCAATTTTTGCAAATTTCAAGTGTTTCATTTTTTTCAGAGATCATTCCAATTTGAGTTTACTTCCTTAAAGTAGAGCCAAAATGGGATTTTTTCCCGAAAGAATCATTAAATTTGGTTGAAAAGTCACTGAGTTATGTGCGATAAACCTCAAAATGCACTTTTTTTTCAAACACCCATAACTTGGTGCCAAATCGTCGTAGGAACTTCGTTCTTCGAGTCTTGCATAGGGAATTAATCACATTTTAATGCCTTTATGGTGGATCAAGTGAACAAAATTTTTCCAACTCCGTAGACATCGTCAAAGTTGGACATGATTTTCAGATTCACAGGGACGCTAGAGGGGGGCGGAACGGGTTACGTTTAGTTTCGCATGCATGACTTTAAAGAAGACACTTCAAAGTTTTTTGCCCTCAAACATTCATCAAAATCGATTGAAAATACACCGAGTTATGGCGGTTTGAAAATGGTCGAAATTTCATGAAGTGTTTCATTTTTTTTTTCCTTCAGTATATATTGAAATTGAAATTGAAATTCTTTATTGGTCCTTTTGTGTCATACAAGAGTTGACAGTCTAACAACAATTCTATATTCTATATAATCTAGTATCCAATAATAATTGTCAATTCCAGTTTTGCCCGAAGATGGCGTAAGCAGAATCCGATTTTAAAACACATTGGTACCAAGTTTCAATGCATTATTGATTTATTTTATTTATCACCTAAACTTCCTGATAGTTTGATGGAAGCATTTACTGTTGCCATTTACTTGCTCCAAAATTGTGTACAAAGCGAGCCTGTTATTAGAAGCAGGTAAATAATTAAGGAACGATTTATGAAACAGCACTTTCCATTAACATAATATTTACATAACACGAATCAGCTTTAATCAATTTACCCCCCCAGGTCCTGCTTGATTAATATTTATAAGACACGAGAATTAAGAAGAATTAAGAGTATTTATTTAGTTGAAAGCTTTATTTGCGAATATATTTTGATATTAAATAAATTCTTTGTCTTTATTGTTGTTTTAAATTATTGTTGGATTTCAATAATCCACTGATTTAAAAATTGGTTAATATTCGTTACGTTAACTCCTATTACTAATAATAAATCAAAAGAAAGACCTCTGGTAATTTTGTACGTAAAAATAACGAAGAATAAAGATCATGTAGTTAATTTAAGGTTTTTACAAAATGTTTCAAATATTGACACTAAACTTATGAATTTTTTTAAATAAACAATTACTGTTCCTTAATTGTTTGAAGTAAATGAGGATCAGATTTGTTAATTATATCCGTTACATATGGCTTACGGCAATAGATTACTTTGGTATTATACTGGGTTTGATTTTAACTATTTAATCGTTATTCGCGCTAAGAATATAACAATGACGGGATGGTAGTAAAGCTAATTTTATTATGTAGTTACGACTAAACGATTAAACAAAAACTTAATGATGCTAGCTCATCGGGCGTCCTCATACAATACACGAAGGGCATATTCTATTACCTATGCGACCTTATTTTTAGGTGGTAAATAAATCACTGAATTATTTTTATTAATAGTAATTTACACATTTTTTAGATACATTCAAAACATTTTGGCATATCACTATTATTAACTGGCTATCGACCGGAGGTCTTCCAGCCTGAAATAATTACTTTTATTTACACTCAAATTAGAAATTTTATTTTAATAAAGGTCTGTCTTCGGATACATCAATCGTTGCGATTGTCAAAATGTATCAATGTATATGCACGTACAGTCAGAGAAAATACAAATGCGAAACTCGCTCGGCGAGGGAATGCTGCCGTATGTCGGTGCTTAGTTCAGTCGAAACCCGTCCCCATTTAAAATACAATTATGAGGTAATAAAATTTACAAGCCTAGTTCACTTGTCGCCCTTAAGTGATCGACTGACGGAAAATTTTATTTCGTTATATGATCAGTTAATGTGATTTTTTCATCTTCCAATTTTTGGTGCGTCATCTTCAAAAATTCGAATAACTAAAATGTTTATTTTCATACTTTTTTAATATATTTATATAGTAATTTTATATAAAATTATTGGTAATATTTTAGTAGTAATTTTTTTTTCAGTTTCGTATAAATATGTTATCCCATTTTTGCCAAGATATGACCTTGAAATCCTCGAGAAAATAATTTTATTTTTTTAATCACTAAAAATTATTATAATAATCTGAAAAATTCACATATATTTTTTACCCAAATAAAAGTTTATTTAGGGTATTATTTCTTTTAAGTTTAACCATTTTTTTCGCCCTTTCTAACCTTGAAAAAATTTACTTAATTTGGTATTTGGGATGAAAATATTTATGATTTTTTTCAGATTTTTATAGTGGTAAAAAACAAAAACCCATTTTTCGAGGGTTTCATGGTCATATCTTGACAAAAAAATGGGTTGTTTATACGAAACTGAAAAAAAATTAATACTGAAATACTAATAATAATTTTACATAAAATGTTGATAAATATACAAAAAATATCGTAAAAATATTGGTTATTCGAATTTTTGAAGTTGTCGCACCAAACGTTGAAAGATGAAAAAATCACATAGATGGTATTTATTGATAGCAATCATATGACGAAATAAAATTTTAAATTACACTTTTTCAAGACTTTGAAGCATTTTTTTCGGGCCAATTTTTTAAGTACTCTTAAAACTCTTTGGCATTTTTTCAAGACAATTTTTTCTAGTACTCTTTTTGGCATTTTTTTCAGTTCACTTTTTCAAGACTTTTTAGCATTTTTTGTGACAATTTTTTTTAGTACTCTTAAGACTCTTTGGCATTTTTTCCAAGACAATTTTTTCCAGTGCTCTTTTTGGCATTTTATTCAGGACAATTTGTTCCAGTACTCTTTTTGGCATTTTTTCAGTTCACTTATTTAGTATTCAGTATTGTATCAATCTCATTTAAATGTTTGTTGTATTGTGTTTCTTTTGACATGTTCAATCTGTATTTAATACAGCGTAATGAATTAATAAACAATATTATTATTATTATTATAGTACACTTTTTGGAATTTTTTTTGGTTCACTTTTTCAAGACTTTTTAGCATTTTTTTGGGACAATTTTTTTTGGACTCTTAAGACTCTTTGGCATTTTTTTCAAGACAATTTTTTCCAGTACTTTTTTTGGCATTTTATTCAGGACAATCTTTCCCAGTACTCTCTTTGGAATTTTATTCAGGACAATTTTTTCCAGTACTCTTTTTGGCATTTTTGTTTAGTTCACTTTCTTAAGACTTTTTAGCATTTTTTGGGGACAATTTTTTTTAGTACTCTTTAAGACTCTTTGGCATTTTTTCCAAGACAATTTTTTCCAGTACTCTTTTTGGCATTTTCTTTAAACAAAATTTTTCAGTGCTAAATTGGCATTTTTTTCAGGAAAATTTTTTCAGTACTCTTTTTAAAAACTACTGTGGCATTGTTTTTTTCAAGACAATTTTCTTCAGTATTCTTATCCAAAACTCTTTTTGGCATTCTTTTTTCAAGACAATCTTTTTAGTACTCTTTCTCTTATAGCATAACATAATTCAAAAAATACATAATTACGTAACACCAAGAATAAGAGTCTCTTTTAACCAAGTTATTTTAAGTTGTTTCGTGAATACATGTCTGAATTTAACTTTATGTATTTTATACCTGACGTGTCCAATATTGTATTTTATTCTATTCTACTTTTAAGACTCTTTTAGGCATTTTTTTAGACAATTTTTTCCAGTACTCTTTTTGGCATTATTTTTTCTGGACAATTTTTTTTAGTTTTTTTTTTCAAGACTACTTTTGGCATTTTTTTTTTAAGACAATTTTTTTCTGTACTTTTTTTCAAGACTCTTTTTGGCATTTTTACTTTCTCCGTTACGAAGTACGAGAAAGTATTGTGATCGTGAAAAATATTTTCAAAAAAATTTTTTTTTTACGGAAATATCCGTTGCCATTTTAACAATTTCTGGAAACAAAAATTGTGCTGTGTGTCTGTGTGTGTGCGTATGTCTATCTGTCTGTCTGTCTGTCGGTCTGTGCGCGCTGTATCTCAAAAACTAATGGAGCAATTGATATGAAACTTTAAACATAAGTCTTATTTGAGAATCTGAATAACTGAAAAGCTTTTGGTTTAAATTACATACACCTGAAGTGGGTGTTTACCTTAACTGTTTTTTGTTTTTTTTACAATATTTTTTAAATATGAAAAATGTCACAAAATCATTTAAACAAATATTGAAGACAACAAATAAATTAATATCTTTTGTTGGAAAATATTTTTCATAAAATTATTGTCATTCGAGAAAAAAATGTATTAATTTGTTTTTTATTTTTGGTTTATAATTATGAAACGATAATAGTTACAGTAAATTTATGAATAATCAAATGAACAACTTATAAAGAATAAGTTTTTTTTCGAAATCTCGTTGGTTTTTAAGTAAACTGACTTTTTGAATTTGAAGTATAATTTTTCCATCTTTCATAACTTTGAGGTTTGTAACGTCAGTTTCATCGACAAAACGCTCGATGCACAATTAAATTGAAAATAAACCATGAAAGCGTAAATATAAATTATACTACCAAGTCGGAGAAAGTAACACGATGGCCACATCACCATTTTTTTTTTGACAATTTTTTCTGTACTCGTTTTGGTATTTTTTTTTAAGACAATTTTTTCCAGTACTCTTTTTGACAATTTTTTTCAGTACTCTTTTTCAAGACTACTTTTGGTATTTTTGTGGGCAAATTTTCTTTTCTTATTTTCAAACATTTTTTTAATATCGTAAATAACGTTCAATGACCTTGAAAAAATTCACCTAATTTGGTATTTGGGTCAATAATATATGTGATTTTTTCAGATTTTTAAAATATTTTTTTAGTGGTTAAAAAAATTATATTTGAAAGAATCTTATTTTGGGGCTTCCCGGGTCATGTAGGGTTTTTTTTACTTTCTCCGTTACGAAGTACGAGAAAGTATTGTGATCGTGATTTTTTTTTCAAAATATTTTTTTACGGAAATATCCGTTTTGGGGTCCCTAGATGCCATTTCAACAATTTCTGGATTTTTTTTTTTGTGTCTGTGTGTGTGTGTGTGTTGTGTGTGTTATGTGTGTTGTGTGTGTGTGTGTGTGCGTGTGTGTGTGTGTGCGCGTGTGTGTGTGTGTGTGTGTGTGTGTGTGTGTGTGTGTGTGTCTGTGTGTGTGCTATGTGTGTGTCTGTGCGCGCTGTATCTCAAAAACTAATAGAGCAATTGATATGAAACTTTCAACATACGTCTTATTTGATAATCCGAAGAACTGAAAAGCTTTTGGTAAAATTTCGTACACCGGAAGTGGGTGTTTACCTTAACCGTTTTTTGTTTTTTGCCAATATCTTCTTAAATATGAAAAATATCTTAAAAACATTTAAACTAATATTGAAGACAACAAATAAATGAACATCTTTTGTTTGAAAATATTTTTCATAAAATCATTGTTATTCGAGAAAAAAATGTATTATTTTTTTTTTAATTTCTGGTTCATAATTTTGAAACGATAATAGTTACAGCAAATTTATGCTGTTATAATAATTGTAGAGAATGCCAAAATGAACAACTTCTAAAGAATAAGTTTTTTTCGAAATCTAGTTAGTTTTTGAGTAAACCGAGTTTTTGAATTTGAAGTATAATTTTTCCATATTTCATGATTTTGACGTTTTAAACGTCAGTTTCATCCGAGTTTACGCAACGCTCGATGTACATTTAAAATATGATTTCAATTGAAAATAAACCCATGAAAACGTGAATATAAAGTCGGAGAAAGTAACATGATGGCCACATCACCATTTTTTTATATACGGCTACTTTGGTCTAAGGGCACATCTAATGATATTTTCATATTTATTTAAAAATCTGTGTCGGGTGGCAGTCTGACCATCTTATCTCGGGATACCATTTTATTACCTCATAAATGGATTTTAAGCAGGAACGGGATTCGACCGAACTAAGCACCGACATGCGGCAGCATTCCCTCGCCGAACGAATTTCGCATTTGTATTTTCTCTGACTGTACAATTGGTTACAACCGTCCACATGTTGGCACAATTATTACCCAGCCAAAACCTGGCGCCATCTTTCAATATTTCCCAGGGTTGTTCTTCTTATTTCTTACAGCCTAGGCTTGACACCACATATCTGTAAATGTGTCGAAGGAACGCGCACTTCAAAAAGAAACCACCCTTTGTCATTTGCATTGTCTTAAAATCATAAAACGCAATAATGCATTCATGTCATGCTTAAAAACGTTTTTATTGAAGCTGTCGGACACTGCAGGAATCGATATTTCTCGGCGGATGAGCATTTAACTGACTGAACACGTCTTGGAGTCAAACTCAATCATCTGGTCTAGACAATTTGATTCGTCTGCACGTCAATGGTCAGCTTTCAACGTTTTTTTCTATGCTGCCCCTCTTATCCGACGAGAGGAAAAAGTGTCAAATTGAATCTCCCAAAAGCCCGATGATGTGTATACATCGGGACATTTACCACGAACAACCCCGAACTGATATTAATTAAAAGTATTTACTTTCAGGTCTCAATTTATCGGTCGGTACCAATTAGTGAATGATTACGGTGTGAACAAATTACGTTTTATTAAACACGAACGCGTGCATTCAATATGTCAATAAAATTCACGAATATAGACATCGAACATGAATTATGCGAAATCGTGATTCGCCGAAATTATCGTGCCCGTAATTTCATTTTCCATCGACGTACAAATTGAAATTCGATCCATCCGCGAACACGTTAGTCCGATACATAAGTTAACACCCCGTTGGCACGTTAAAAGCTTAATAAATTATTTAAAACCGCTCCAAGTTTTCGGTACTTACTCGAGGCATCTTGATATAAAATCAATGAAGAGCGTGTCGTTGCATCTAAGGGCTATGGCCAGGTTCTTGGAGCCCGGCTTCCTCTTGCGGCCTTTGGTGTTCGTTAGGCAGCGAGGATTACCTCTGGAATCTGTTGAGAAAACAAACGAGGATGTATTAAAACGAGGCGGGGATTTAATATTCACATTCACATTCTCGGAGGAACGAGGGTTGTTTATTAGTTCATTATGAGGATTATGTTTACCAAAGAAGAGCCTCCTCCGCGTGGCGTTATTGATGATTTCTTCCCCCGGTGGACCGAGCACCTCCATCAGGCAGGCTAATTGTTCGACCTCGTTTTCACCGGGAAATAGCGGATATCCTGTATACAGCTCAGCCAGGATACATCCTAATACAAAGTTTGAGTAGTTAGAGTCGCTTTATTTTAGATCATTAACTGCCCTTACCTAAACTCCACATGTCAATGGGTGTCCCGTAAGTGAGTCCTAGAATAACTTCCGGGGAGCGATAAAATCGGGATTGGATGTAAGTGTAGACGCGCTGGTTCGAATAGCAGGAGCTCCCGAAGTCTATCACCTTAATTGAACAGCTGCCCCTCTGCTGCAGGAGCACGTTTTCCTGCGAAGAAAAATAAGCAGTGATTATTGATTTTTCCTTCTCGAGAAAGAGGAACTGACTAATCGATGCTTTAGGGGGAGGAGGGGCGCATTACAATAAATATTATCGTGTCGAAGAGATTTTCCGGGGGATAAGGATTAGATTGTTAGGAGGAGGAAGTGTCCAACAAAGCTTATTTCCTAAAGTGAACAGTCCGGAACGCAAACAACACGCGAGGTTCACTTTAATGGGGTTTTGATGGATTTAATTATAATATAATGAATTCTCCGACTTTTTACCACGGGATTTAATGAAAATTTCCGTTTTAGTTTTTTACTGCAGAAATATCTTAAATAAAAAAAAACTATTTCCCATTACACAGGTTTCGTATTTTATTCAGCAAAAGTAAGGCAAAGGTCAAATTTTTCAAGGGTCGCATGTTTAAAAGTTCCTCTGCTTCGGAAAAGCTCTCCATGGTTATATAAAGTTTTCGTCTAACTTTCACATAATTCCTTTCAGATAAATACGGTAATGTCCCAATCGAAAATAGCACTGGTCATATTATAATTCATAAAAATGTTAATTCTTCGAGATTTGCCTTAGTCTATTGCAGTGATTCCCAAAGTGGGCGCCACCGTCCCCTGGTGGGTGCTGTAGATATTCAGGGCGGCGCTGATGGCCACAGGTGCATGATGATGATGATTTCGAATGTTTTAACTTTTTTTGTATAACATCCTATTCTAAGATCAATAAATAGTTTCATAATGTTTCTAATTTATACCTTTCTTTACTATACTTTACGAAAAAGATTAAACATTAACGCATATATTTTTCCTACTAATTGCTATTGAAATAAAAAAAAATGGTGATGTGGCCATCATGTTACTTTCTCCGACTTGATGGTATCATTTATATTTACGCTTCCATGGTTTATTTTCAATTTAAATCATATTTTAAGTGTGCACCGAACGTTTCGTAGACTCGGATAAAACTGACGTTTAAAACGTCAAAAGATGGAAAAATGTACTTCAAATTCAAAAACTCAGTTTACTCAAAAACTAAAGATATTTCGAAAAAAACTTATTCTTTATAAGTTGTTCATTTTGGTATTCTCTACAATTATTATTAACAAAATGCTTTGCTGTAACTATTAGCGTTTCATAATCGTATACCAAAAATGAAAAAAAAATAATAATTTTTTTTCTCAAATAACAATGATTTTATGAAAAATGTTTTCAAACAAAATAATCGCATTTCTTTATTGTCTTCAATATTTGTTTAAACGTTTTTGTGATATTTTTCATATTTAAGAAAATATTGGCAAAAAACAAAAAACAGTTAAGGTAAACATCCACTTCCGGTGTACGAAATTTTACCAAAAGCTTTTCAGTTCTTTGGATTATCAAATAAAACTTATGTTCAAAGTTTCATATCAATTGGTCTATTACTTTTTGAGATACCGCGCGCACAGACACACACACACACACACAGACACACACACAGACACAATTTTTTTTTCCAGAAATTGTTGAAATGGGGGACCCCAAAACGGATATTTCCGTAAAAAAATTTTTTGAAAAAAAATCACGATTACAATACTTTCTCGTACTTCGTAACGGAGAAAGTAAAAATCCAGGGGGCGCTAAGTAATATTTTTTCTGGAAAGGGGGCGGTAGGACAAAAAAGTTTGGGAACCACTGGTCTATTGTATATCTTTTAAATTGTTACTTCAGTACATGCTGTTTAAAAACGCTGATAGATTTATTAAACGGAGAAAGAAAGTACAATATAAACAACTGAAAGGTCTGGCGTCATCGAAAATGGTTAGCGGAAAAGGGAACTAGAATAAACTCCATACAGGAGTTGTTTTCCACAAAGCAGGCCCTATTAGGGTGACATAATCCGCACTGTATCACTGCTGACAATCAATGTACGAAGTCTGAAAAAATCGACTTTTAGTGACACTTTTTTGATATCTAAGATAGCTATTTTTTTTTAACGTCAATCAATTTACCTCGTTCTTCTGATAAAAAAAGGTATACTTTAATGGTCTACGATGATAATTAAAAAAGTTCATTTTTTCAATTTTTTCCATTTTCGAGTTTTCTTTGAGTACGCGCCGCGGGCTTCAAATTGACATTTCGTTTAGCGTAAGTACATTTTTTGATAGGTCTTGATGAGATCTTTACAGTGACGCATAGAAACTCCGAATCCAATAAGTAGTTTCTTCAAGAAATCATTTCAAAGCCAATTTTTGGGACCCTTGGGTAGTTTTTCAGGTTTTCGTCAAAAATTTTAAATAGCCAATTTTAATTGAATCTAATTTACACACAAGAAGCATAGATTTGAAAACCGCGTTCAATTTGGAGTTTTCGGTTAGCCGCTACGGCCGATCAAAGTCTGAAAAAATCGACTTATTTTGAAAATGTTCAAGGTGACACGCTAATTTTTTTGCTATTGAAGATGGCGGAAATTTTTTAACGGCAATCATATATATGTATACTTCAATGGTCTACGATGATTATTAAAAAAGTTGCATTTTTTGAGCAAAAGTTCCAAGGTCTGTGTACTTTTGTGTACTTTTTCAAGATTTCGTCAAAAATTAAAAATCACCAATTTTAATTGAATCCGACTAATTTACATATAATGAGCACAGATTTGAAAACCGCGTTCAATTTGGAGTTTTCGTTTAGCCGCTATGGCCGATCAAAGTCTGAAAGATCGACTTTTTTTGAAAATGTTCAGGTGACAATTTTTTTTTCATTTTTTTCTAAATGAATTTTTTTAATGCCAATCGATTTAGTTTGTTCTTCTGATGAAGAAAAATGTAATACATAAGGGTCTACGATGATAATTAAAAGAGTTGATTTTTTCGATTTTTTTCATTTTCGAGTTTTCATTGCTGACGCGTCAACAGCTTCAAATTGACATTTGTTCTTGCGAACGTACATTTTCTGGAGCGTCTTGAGGGGGCCCTTTCGGTGATGCATAGAAACCCCGAATCGAACCAGTTGTTTCTTCAAGAAAACATTCCAAACCAATTTTTGAGCAAAAGTAAGAAGGGAGACCCTTCTATCGATTTTCACGTTTTCGTCAAAAATTTAAAATCGCCAATTAAACCGCGTTCAATTTTAAGTTTTCGTTTAGCCACTACAGCCGATCAAAGTCTGAAAGATTGACTTTTTTTGAAAATGTTCATGGTGACTTGCCAATTTTTTTGCATTTTTTTCTAGATGAAATTTTTAACGCCAATCGATTCTGATGAAGAAAAAGGTATTACATAAGGGTCTACGATGATTATTAAGAGTCGATTTTTTCCATTTTCGAGTTTTTTTGCTGACGCGTCACGGATTTCAAATTGATATTTGTTCGAGCTAAAGTACATTTTCTGAAGCGCCTTGAAGGGATCTTTCCAGTGACGTATAGAAACCCCGAATCGAACCAGTGGTTTCTTCAGGAAATCATTTTAAAACCAATTTTTCATGTTTTCGTCAAAAATTAAAATCGCCAATTTTCATTGGATCCGATTAACTTGCACCTGAGGAGCACATATTTGCAAACCGCGTTCTTTTTGAATTATTCCTTCAACCGCTAGGGACGTTTAAAGTCTGAAAAAATCGACTTTTTTCAAAACTTTCTAAAATTAAATAAAAATGACAGACAACATTTTTTGCTATTAAAAGATAGCTGAAATTTTTTAACGCTAATCGATTTCTCTCTCTCTCTCTTGCTCTTACCTTGTCAAAGCATTAGTTTGAGGTTAATTTATTATTACAGCATGCGTATCTTACGTTATTGGGTTTTCGAGGTAAGAATTTTGAATTTCGAAAATTCGCGATTTTCAAAAAAATCGAAAACTTCGATATTCGAAGGTATTTCCGTTTCTTTCGAGTCTTGTGAAGTTGGGAGTCTCTTTTATTTTCCGAACAGAAAAATATCAACAATTAAGTGTATAATGGGTTGCATATAGCTCAGGGGGAACATACATTATCAAATTAACATTCACGATTTCATCAGCAATAACTAGTAGTGATGTTTATTTGCTAACATCATTAGTCAATATTAATGGAACTGATTAGCTTGATTGGGAAATGTAGGTGGCTACAAATGCAATCAACAGTTGATAATTTCCCTTGGGCGATAGGAAAACTCATCAAGTTCGAAGTTAAAGAGTGTATTTTCGGTTATTGACGGAAAGACCCGCGATTATTCCCAGAAGTGTCACCGAGAGCCTTTCCAGCGCTTCGGAGGAATGCCCCCTCGTGGATTCCAAGGTGTAACTGGTAAATGTGAAGAGATTATTTATCCGATAGTCGACAAAGTTATAAAACTTCTAAGTGGTAAAAAATGTGCGTGTGAACTGGCAAAGCAAGCAATTTCTGGTTCAAATCCGGACACAATTTTTAATTTCGAATATAATTTGTTAAATTCTCTCAATTGGGAGACAAATTTTAATTATTTATATCTAATTTTACAAACATCAAGTCATGCTGTTTATATTTTATATGTGACTGGATGACATCCATATAATAAAACACTTTTACTTTGTTGGTATAACACAAATTAACATAAATTTGTGTTATATTATATTTACAACATGTATAACGAAGTAGAAGCTTCCACCATAAACAATGGATGACATCCCTCTAGTGGTGATCTTTGGAAGACGTATCTGTGAAACTTTTACAGTATAGTATCAACAGATAACAATGGTGGCAAACAAATATTTTTTTGTGGGACTTCCAGAAACCGAGATACGCAAAATTACTTTTTTCGTAAATAGTGCGTAAATTGACTGGAAACGCCTAAAAATCGATGAAATTTAGTTTTTCTTCAATTTTATTTTTAACTCTGGCTACCGGCGGCGGGTGGATGTTCGGCGAGGAGGCTACGGAAGAAAATTTGATCAAAACGGCAGCGGAATATTTGCTTCCTCTGCAAGAGTAAGTAGGACAGCACGAGCGGCATCTCTGTCTTAGCCTCCTCTACGAAAACACACGATCCCCCGCTGCTGCCATCTAGCAGTGGCAGTTCGGGAACTTTCGTAGAGAATGTTAAAAGAGAGATGTTAACAACCCAGCGGGATGTAGTACTTCTTACTTTACTTCCGCAACTTCCTCTCCAAACTATCACAAACCGCTTTTGGTATCCAGGATCCTCGGGAGCTTGATTTGTTTGTTCAAATTCAATACACGCACTTTTTTTTTACTTTTTGAGCGTGACAAAGGTGTTAAAAGGTAACGCAATATAATCAAGTTGTTTAGAAAGAGAATTCAGTACTTGTGTTCACATCGTCTCATTAATTATTTTGTCTACATCAAAGGATAAAACTCCTTTGCCTGCGTATAAATGAAATGGAACATTTGGGCGAGAAATGTATAAAATTTCAATTCATTCTCACGACGCGACGACTAAAACTTTATGTAAATCCTTTCATGTTTTATAAAACATAATACAATTAGGTATACTTTCCTTGTAAATTCCTAAACACGATTCATCTTGTTCGTAGTACCAAATGATCCACAAAAGCATATGATAGATGATTAAAAATGTGGATTCTGCCACAATTTATGATGAACTTTCTAACGCCGAGATGTCATCCGAGCAAAGTTGTAAACTCACATTCCATTTTTTTGTTGTTGTTGTAAAGTGTATAGCTTTACAACAGGAAGCGAGCGAATCATATTTACGCGGTCATAATGTAGAAGTAGATTGTTGAAACCGAAACCCAAGGAAAAGTTGAGCGCGCCACGCTCCAGTTCCAGCAGAGATCTTAATCGTAATACGGATGAGTATCATTGTTCACCATCAAATGGTTACAATTTAGATTAACAATTATTATCATTCAAAATGGTCGTATGCTATTACTCTTCGGATTTCATTTACATAAATTAAATTAAATGTGATGTACAGGATGTTAAAAATCTGACAGAGATTTATTCCATTTCATTAACACAGTTGCAGCTCGTATTAACAGAGAGATAAAAAATCTTAAGGTTAACAAGTGAGAAATTTGAATCGCTGCCAAAAAATATAGATTGCCTGACAGAAGATTGAAACTGAAAAATCAAAGAATGGAACGTTTACTATAGTCAATTTTTCATTAGAGATCGAAAAAATTGCGGGTATGCTGATTTTTGATAAAAAATGTTTGGAATCGATGTATTTCATTTCCTGTTAGTCGAAGGGTAAAGGGTGTACAGACAAAAATCGTAGAGCGAAATCTGCAACAAGGATAAAAATTGTAGAGCAAAATTTGTAACATTTTTTGTCGAATTGGCTGTAGTTAGTTTTCGAAAAGACCACAGTGTCCATACATTTTTCCGTACTCAGACCTTCGAAAATTGAGTTAAACCAAAAAGTGTTTCAAGTCGGTGGCAAATATTTTTATATATTTTTAAAGCATCGGAAAGTGCGCAATTCCAACACTGGTACAAACTGCGTTTTCGTGTGATTATCTCCAAATATAGTGAAGGGGTGTTTTTAGATTTTTCTTGAATCATGAAGTAGAATTTGTTTTGAGCCAATTTTAAAAGTTTCAAGTCGGTGGCAATTGTTTTTATATTTTTTCAAAGCATCGGAAAGTGCGCGATTCCAACGCTGGTACAAACTGTGTTTTTTGTGATTATCTCCAAATCTAGTGAAAGGATGTTTTTAGATTTTTCTTGAATCATGAAGTAGAATGTGTTTTGAGTATATTTTTAAAGTTTCAAGTCGGTGGCAATTGTTTTTATATTTTTTCAAAGCATCTGAAAGTGCGCAATTTCAGCACGGGTACAAACTGTGTTTTTTGTGATTATCCCCAAATCTAGTGAAGGGGTGTTTTTGGATTTTTCTTGAATCATGAAGCAGAAGGTGTTTAGAGTAAATTTTTTAAGTTTTAAGTCGGTGGCAATTGTTTCAAAGCATCGAAAAGTGTGCAATTCCAACACTGTATCAAACTGTGTTTTTTGTGATTATCTCCAAATCTAGTGAAGGAGTGTTTTTGGATTTTTCTTGAATCATGAAGCAGAATGTGTTTGGGGTAAATTTTGAAAGTTTCAAGTCCGTGGCAATTGTTTTTATATTTTTTCAAAGCATCGGAAAGTGCGCAATTCCAACACTGGCACAAACTGTGTTTTCGTGTGATTATCTCCAAATCTAGTGAAGGAGTGTTTTTAGATTTTTCTTGAATCATGAAGTAGAATGTGTTTTGAGTAAATTTTAAAAGTTTCAAGTCGGTGGTAATTGTTTTTATATTTTTTCAAAGCATCTGAAAGTGCGCAATTCCAGCACGGGTACAAACTGCGTTTTCGTGTGATTATCTCCAAATCTAGTGAAGGGGTGTTTTTAGATTTTTCTAGAATCATGAAGTAGAATGTGTTTTGAGTAAATTTTGAAAGTTTCAAATCGGTGGCAATTGTTTTTATATTTTTTCAAAGCATCTGAAAGTGCGCAATTCCAGCACGGGTACAAACTGCGTTTTCGTGTGATTATCTCCAAATCTAGTGAAGGGGTGTTTTTAGATTTTTCTAGAATCATGAAGTAGAATGTGTTTTGAGTAAATTTTGAAAGTTTCAAATCGGTGGCAATTGTTTTTATATTTTTTCAAAGCATCTGAAAGTGCGCAATTCCAGCACGGGTACAAACTGCGTTTTCGTGTGATTATCTCCAAATCTAGTGAAGGAGTGTTTTTGGATTTTTCTTGAATCACGAAGCAGAATGTGTTTTGAGTAAATTTTTGAAGTTTCAAGTCGGTGGCAATTGTTTTAATATTTTTTCAAAGCATCGGAAAGTGCGCAATTCCAGCACGGGTACAAACTGTGTTTTCGTGTGATTATTTCCAAATCTAGTGAAGGGGTGTTTTTAGATTTTCCTTGAATTATGAAGTAGAATGTGTTTTGAGTAAATTTTTAAAGTTTCAAGTCGGTGGCAATTGTTTTTATATTTTTTCAAAGCATCGGAAAGTGCGCAATTCTAGCACGGGTACAAACTGTGTTTTTTGTGATTATCTCCAAATCTAGTAATGGGGTGTTTTTAGATTTTTCTTGAATCATGAAGCAGAAGGTGTTTTGAGTAAATTTTTTAAGTTTTAAGTCTGTGGCAATTGTTTCAAAGCATCGAAAAGTGTGCAATTCCAACACTGTATCAAACTGTGTTTTTTGTGATTATCTCCAAATCTAGTGAAAGGGTGTTTTTAGATTTTTTTTGAATTATGAAGTAGAATGTGTTTTGAGTAAATTTTTAAAGTTTCAAGTCGGTGGCAATTGTTTTTATATTTTTTTAAAGCATCTGAAAGTGCGCAATTCCAGCACGGGTACAAACTGCGTTTTCGTGTGATTATCTCCAAATCTAGTGAAAGGGTGTTTTTAGATTTTTCTTGAATCATGAAGTAAAATGTGTTTTGAGTAAATTTTTAAAGTTTCAAGTCGGTGGCAATTGTTTCTATATTTTTTCAAAGTATCTGAAAGTGCGCAATTCTAGCACGTGTTTTTTGTGATTATCTCCAAATCTAGTGAAGGGGTGTTTTTGGATTTTTCTTGAATCATGAAGCAGAATGTGTTTGGGGAAAATTTTGAAAGTTTCAAGTCGGTAGCAATTGTTTTTATATATTTTTTAAAGCATTGGAGAGCGAGCAACTCCAGCACGACTACAAACTGCGTTTCGTGTGATTATCTCCAAATCTAGTGAACGGGCGTTTTTGTGTTTTGGTTAAATTATGAAGCTGAATGTGTTTAGAGTAAAATTCGGTGCCAATTATTATTATATTTTTTCAAAGCATCGGACAGTTCACAAATCAGATACATATACACACAGTTATTTTTTTTACAAAAATCGTTGAAAACGTCTCTAGAGACCTCAAAAAGGATATTTCCGTAAAAAAAAAAAATTAAAAATTATAAGAAATGAAAATCCAAGATTTTCGTCCCCAGATGCTCAATTTAAATTTTGGAATCGACGTATCTCTTTCCTATCAGTCGGAGGAAAAAAGTGTGAAGACAACGTGCAATTTTTTGGTTCAAGGCCGCACGGCCTGCAGTTAGTTTCCAGAAAGATAGAGGGCGCCACAGTATAAAAAATAAGTCTTCATTTTTTTATCAGGTTATGTATTAGGATTAATGAACAGGTACTTCCTGATATAATTTTATTTTTTATTGTCTGTCAATAAAAAATAAAATTGTATGAGTAAGTGCCTGTTCATTAATTAAAGTTTTTTTAAATGGAACACCCTATATTTTATACTTTATTTTCAACCCTCTTGAGAAGCTGATAAAAATAGTATAAGATAGTATGGGTCTATTGTGGACGGTTGGTTAGTTATGGGCAATTTTTTGGTTTGGTTAGTCTGTCTGGGCTATCCACTATAGGTCTTTCTGCCCTGTCCTGAAGTTAATACACTCGGCGTCAAAAAAAAGCACCACTCGAAAAATCGCGAAAAAACTCGATTTTTCAAACCGTCGTAACTTGGTTCAATTTGGTCGAAAATCGATGAATCTTTCAGTTTGGGAAAGATTCAAGTTTTATCTTTAAGAATGTGTAGTTTATTTTGACCACAAGTCCAACCCACCCCCCGTAACAACGCGACGAAAAAGAAATGTTTTTTTATGTAAAAAATTGTCCAACTTTGACAAGCTGTACCGTGCGCAAAAAAAAAAATCGGTAGAAAAATTTAATCAATTTCCTTCAAATGCCTTAAAAATTCGAGTCGTTCCGATGATTTGGAGCAAAGTTATGAATTTTTGAAAAAAAATGACATTTTTCACCTTTTTGGCCATAACTTGAGTAATTTTTAATACAACTGATCAATTTTTCGAATTCCAGGCATGGTGTTTTTTTTTTCAATGGCGACTTAAAATTATTATCTTCTTCTGACCCTTTATTCCAAATATGAATGGTCAGTTGAAAGTCCAGAGAACCATGTTTGAAATTCGACAATAATTTTAGTAGTCTAGCCTGAAAGTCTTCTGCATAAATGAACTGATTGACGAATTCCTATCGTAATGATTTAATATGCGAAAATATATTTGACATCGTCTTAAAAATCAATACCCTATACACCATAAATTTTGATTACAAGCTTCCTTTTTGTTCCCCAAATCGTAAATTTCCAATCCCCTAATAACACCTCCATAATATAGATACCGCTGTAAAGCGCCTGATCTAAAATAACCCGTAACATATGTCGCCATCCTTACAACCCTCGTAGGCTTTTACCCTTCAGCGGCATACTATTTTTAGCAGAAGAAACCACTGAATGAACACAAAACCGCATACTATAATTCAATCGATCCCACAACTCGGCAACAGAAATAGAACATTCAAGTTAATAATACAGCTTTGCCCATTTCAATACCAAGGTTATAAAAAAAATCGTTTGGAAAACAATTCGATTGAATTTGTTTACTGTTATCTTCACCTAGTGTGTCAAGGTGAAACCCAATGTCTAATTGTATGGAAAGTGTAGGGATATTATTCAATTGTAACGGTTCACGCTAAAAATTGTCGATGATTCAAGGCGTTTTGAAAGGTGCACACAATGGAAAAGATGAGATGTGATAACAATAAGATTTTTATTAAATAAATGGAACGGCAAGGCCGTTATAATTCGCGAAGGACTAAGTCTAATAATTATTTATAATTATTTCTGGTATGTTGAGTAATCTTGGTTGAAGCCTGTAATGTTCTATTATTATTTGTGACGTGTATGTCGTGGATAGATCGTAATTGTTCTCTACAGGGTGTTGCGGATTTATATCCGGTAAGTACATTGATATGGGTAATTCTAAGGTATTGAAGGAATGAATGAACTTTTGAGTTTAAGGCGCATATACAACTAATACAATGCGCGCCATCGCAGAAGTAGAAACTAAACTTCTGCTACGGTTATCCATACCCATGTTAGCTTTTTTGTATTGGAGGGAGAATCAAAGTGCTTACAAAAAAAAATACATATTTAGTTAGATGATGATGTGTTAGATGATTCTGAAAAATAAATAAAAATACATATTGTTTTTGAAACGTCAAAAGCAATTTTAATTTAAAGTTACACGAGTCTTACACTTCGATTTAGGTGTTGGAGAACTGGGGAAAACGCGATAGGATGGACGTTAGAATTGGTTCTTTGTTAGCTTTAAGGAAAATCTCGTTTTTCAACATTTATCTGTGGAATTCAGTTGGTTTGCGGAGTTGATAGCTTTACCGAGGAAAAGTGTGAGAAGTTTTCAAATTCGAAACTAAAAGTTGAATTTGATATTTAATTCTACCGCAACGAGTTTGAAGCAAATAATTGGAAACGAGAATTAAATGTCTTCTGTATTTTTTTTTATACGTGACTCTCCGGTAAAATTTCCCCTGCACGGTAAATAGCAAAATTTACGACGGCCTATTCCACCCTCTTAGATAACCGTCGGAGGAGCTTTAAGGAAAATTAGCATTTTTATGGGCATCGACCTTATACGCGTGGGTTCCTGCTTCAATTTTTTTTCTCTCTTTGTCGAATTCAATAACCTCGAGATGAGTTTACACTATCAATCCGACATCTGAATGGTGCCCACGCTGCATTGTATTCAGTTATGAAGCGATTATGAAAATCATTAAAGCCGAAGATGATTGAAAGGTTTTGAGGCATAGTAATAAAAGTGAAGGTCCCGGCCCTTTCGCAAAAGCACTCCGGATTAATGCGCTCTCGGGAATCAGTCGTAATTTTTGAAATGGCTGGTGGTATTTCATCCTGCAGGTATCAAGTTTTCAATGAGTTCTGGAGAAATAGTTTTGTTTATTGGTTTTTGTGAAATATTGCGGTGTCGGAAATGGCTTTTATATTCTCTGTAATATATTTCGAGATTACATTAATGGTTCTGTGTATAAATAATTTACTGCCATAATATTCATGAGACTGTTTCCAACTTATTAGACCGCGTCGGGAGATTAATGCGGAATTATAATATTTATCTATGCAAATGAAATTTTGTGTGGCTAAATATTGATATGTTTTAAACTTTAATGGCTTCAACACGCCAGCTCATATCAAACTATCTATACAGGGTGTCCCAACCGTCTATTCCATACAAGAAGCTTTGAGAAAAATATGTTGCTGGATTATCAAATATCGTGTTTGAATGCATATTCTTAAAATATTTCCATTTTTTATTACACACCAAAGTTGTATTTTTTTCAAATGGAACACCCAGTATTTTGTTCAATATTTAGATAGACCACTTCAAAAGCAATAAATTGATGTAAGGTACTAGGATGTTTTAATCGTGAATTGTTTACTTATTTGTATCAAAACAGACCCAAAACAGACCCAAAACAGACCCAGAAGTTTGAAGAGTCATACTTCAAGGTCAAGAAGAATTCGCCCTTTTTTGAAAAAGCTTTGTTAAAAAAATGGTTCAAATAATTAATTTCGGAATTTTTCGTCACCAGAAACTTCATACATTTTCCTTGGTTTTATTTATTATTGTGACTTACGTTTCGGAAACTGCGCTCACCATTTTTAAACTAGAAGTCTTATAAAAAAAGTGTTTTATTACATTATTTAACACGTTTAACGAGTAGAAGTCGCCATAATAAACAATATCATACATTTCCCCAAATTTAAAAATAACTTCCTAGAATTGATCGTGAAAATTATTAAATAATTATGAATTCTTCAGGAAAAATGTGGTTTATTTTGAATCCTGAATATATAAATAAATAATCCGAGTTTAGGAAAATTAATACACACATATTTGTCTTGCCTTATCACAAAGATAGGAACTTTCGAGACATAACACTTTTAACTATTTCCGTGACTACAAGAAAAATCTTGTGATAACATCAAGTAGCAACGTTGATAACTTCAGATATTTCAACCATTTTTTTTATGCGTATCGATATTTTAGCAGTTGTAATTTAGAAAACAATGCGTGCTTTTAATAGATTTCTTTGAACGATTTTTTTTTGGTTTTCAGATCTACAAGTTTTATAAAACATTTTTCGGTTCAACGCAATTCTTGAAAGTCTATATACAAAAAAGTTTTTTGGAGACTGTGGCGCCCTCTATCTTTCTGAAAACTAACTACAGGCAATTTAGCCTTGGGAAAATTTCGCTCTATAATTTTTATCTCTACACTTTTTTGCTGTGACCAACAGGAAACGATACATCGATCAAAACGCTAACAAATTAAAAATTCAAATACAGGGTGGTGCAAAGGTCTGGAAACGACGAATTTATTTTGCGCACGAGTAGAAAATCAGATTTCTGATACTGGTTTTTTTTAGTAATTTTGCCCGGGGAATCGAATGAGCCCATCAGATTTCTGATACTGGGGTTTTTAGTAATTTTGCCCGGGGAATCCAATGAGCCCATCAGATTTTGGGCCCGATGGGCCCTTATAAGAGATATGAGGCCCAACTTTGAAATTTCAAACGCAATTTTTTTATTGCGGATTCGGATTCAGCGGAAAATTTTACATCCAAAAATTTTTGGTCCATTTTTGTGCCCTATGGTGCATTTTTTGCTCAAAAGTCTGGGGACGTCTGGTTCATTCAACCCAGTCGTTAAAAATAAAAAAACTGATTTTGGAGTCTCTAGGACTTTGCTTGGGGAATGAAATGGGCCCATCAGATTTTGGGTTCTATCAAGTCTTATGGGACTTTCATGCCAAAATGCCTTGAAGACTAACATTTAATTTTCCCGCCAATTACCACTTCTGATTGATTGTGTCTCAATTGCCTCAAAGCGATGTTTTCTCTCACACTCACTAAGCAAGATTTTTGAACCATCCTGTATATGTTTTTAAGAGATTTCTTCGTATGAATCTTGAATTTAAGGCGTAGATTTCTTCGAGATCTACAAGTTTTCTAAACATTCTTCGAAGGTCCAAATACGGAAAAACGGATTATTGGCCACTGTGGTGCCGGCTATCTTTTTAGAAACTAATTAGAGGCAGTTCGGTCTCGAACAATTTTTTTTGCAAATTTCACTCTGCATTTTTTTCCCTCCGACTAACAAGAAACGAGATACATCAATTTCAAACAGTTTTTCATGACGCCAACCAGAGACCTTTCTGAACACCAGTAACAATATATTAAAAATTTAAACCTATGTTTTAATAGGTTTCTTTGAATGAATTTTGGATTTAATCCTTTCGCTGCTGTAGACGCATATTTACGTACCGCTTTTGCGTCAACATGTTTCTTCATCTTTCGTGAAAAGTTACTTTCTAGTTCTCTTTCTAGATGCTGTTGCTGTTAACATATATATATAATGTTCCAGGCCAATCTGAAACCGCACCACAGATATCGAGCGTTTCCCAAACGCTCGATATCTCCATGTTTAATTAAAATTTTTGAAGGTCCAAATACGGAAAAACTGATTCTTGGAAACCGTGGCGCCATCTTATTTTAGAAACACTGCAGGTAGTTCAGCCTTGAAGAAAAAAGTTTTTTCGGTTTAACTCAATTTTTGAAAGTCCAAATATGGAAGAACTGTTTTTCTAAATCTGTGGCGTCCTCTATCTGTTTGGGAACCAACTACTGACAGTTGAGTCCTGGACAAAAAATGTTACAAATTTCGCAAAATTTTACACTTTTTTCCTCCGACTAACAGGAAACGAAATAGATCGATTCGAAACATTTTTCACATACCAACTTGGGATTTTATCTTTCTGGACGAGTAACAACATATTAAATATTCAAAGATATGTTTTGATTTCTTTGAATTAATTCCCGATTTAAGGCGTATATTTCTTTGAAAAAAATGAGTATTGTCTCTGTGATTTATGACGCAATATAAACCTACAATTTTACGCTCTTGATAAAATAACTGTTATAAGTAAATTTTTAAATGTAGTATTGATGTACACAAATATTTTTTTATCCATTTTCATCCTCTTGGCGCGACGCCCGACCTGAAAAGCCTCCACTAAAACGTACGAGGAAAGATAGTGAAAAGGAAAAATAAGAAGTAAGATGTAAGACTCACCGGCTTGAGATCGCAATGGATGATGTTTTCTTTTTGCAGTAGACGCAGACATTTCAGTAGAGAATTCGCGAACCTCCGTATCAGATTCAGGCTGAAGCCCTGGTAGTTATTCTTCTTGATTAACTCGTACAGGTTGATGCTGAAATAAAGATGTAAATAATATAATATGTTATAGTAAAATGTTCTTTTATTTAAAATAGTAGAATGGTTTGCTACGCCATCTAGTAGTCATCCCTAATGCCAAACGCATATGGTTCTTTTATTTGTCTTGTGTTGGGGCGCACGAGGCCTTTTGGCCTGAAAATTTCTGACATAACGTCTACAAAGATAATTCAAGGTTTCGCAGCTTCGCAACTTCGAAGATTCGAAAAATTCGAAGAAACGAAGTTTTTTAATTTTTCGAAGATTCGAAGAATCGAAGCTGCGAAACTTCAACCTTCGAAGATTTTCTATGAATCTTCGAAATTGGAAATCTTCGAAGAACAATTTCCGACCTAAAATATTTGAATTATAAAAATAATTGAGAAATTTCCTTTAACTTTAAAAATAAGTCCCCTTCCTGCCATTCCCATTAATTATTTTAATAGGTGTTTATTTTTTTCGTACTAATTCTGTATTATGATATTAATGAAAATACATTTCAGAATAGATAGTACTGTAAAATATTGTAGGGGTTATAGTAATTCGAAGTTTTGCAACTTCGAAGCTTCGAAAAATCCGAAGAATTTTTCAAAGATTCGAAGTTGCGAAATTTCGATTTTGACATCCCCTTAAAACAATTGACAAATCAGCTGGAAACAAAATGGCAACACTCAAAACTTGAACTGGAGAAAAAAACATTGCATTAGGCGATTAGAAAAATTGTAGAAAATTCATCTCTTCAAAAATTAACTTCAAAATTTCAAAATCCATCCAGAATAAACCTATTTTTGACATCCCCTTAAAACAGTTGACATATCACAGCTGCAAACAAAATGGCAACACTCAAAACTTGAACTGGAGAAAAAACGTTGCATTAGGCGTTTAGAAAAATTGTAGAAAATTCATCTCTTCAAGAATTAACTTCAAAATTTCAAAATCTATCCAGAATAAACCTATTTTTGATATCCCCTTAAAACAGTTGACATATCACAGCTGAGCTGGAAACAAAATGGCAACACTCAAAACTTGAACTGGAGAAAAAAAAACATTGCATTAGGCGATTAGAAAAATTGTAGAAAATTCATCTCTTCAAGAACTAACTTCAAAATTTCAAAATCCATCCAGAATAAACCTATTTTTGATATCCCCTTAAAACAATTGACATATCACAGCTGAAAACAAAATGGCAACACTCAAAACTTGAACTGGAGAAAAAAACATTGCATTAGGCGTTTAGAAAAATTGTAGAAAATTCATCTCTTCAAAAATTAACTTCAAAATTTCAAAATCCATCCAGAATAAACCTATTTTTGACACCCCCTTAAAACAGTTGACATATCACAGCTGGAAACAAAATGGCAACACTCAAAACTTGAACCGAAGAAAAAAAACATTGCATTAGGTGATTAGAAAAATTGTAGAAAATTCATCTCTTCAAGAAATAACTTAAAAATTTCAAAATCCATCCAGAATAAACCTATTTTTGACATCCCCTTAAAACAGTTGACATATCACAGTTGGAAACAAAATGGCAACACTCAAAACTTGAACTGGAGAAAAAAACATTGCGTTAGGCGATTAGAAAAATTGTAGAAAATTAATCTCTTCAAGAACTAACTTAAGAATTTCAAAATCGATGCAGAATAAACCTATTTTTGACATCCCCTTAAAACAGTTGACATATCACAGCTGGAAACAAAATGACAACACTCAAAACTTCAACCTTCGAAGATTTTCTATGAATTTTTGAAATTATAAATGTTCAGCCCTAAAATAATTGAATTAAAAAAATAATTAAGTAATTTCCATATGACGTAATTTTAATATTTGAATTGTCGAAGCGCCCTATAAAATTCCCAAACCCAACTAATCAAATCCGCACTCGCGAACTCGCAAGACATTTATTTGTGACTCAATAATTGAAATTTTTTTTTTATTTAAACATTACTTAATTTGCTTTAAACAACTCACCTCATCAACTCGAACGTTATGCACAGATGGTTCCTGAAGTAAAAATATTCAAGCATGTGTATCACGTTGTGGCTGCCGTCCTTGTCCTTCTTCCGCAGATGGTCGAGGATCCTGACCTCGACGAGGGCCTGATGGTGGAACCTCTTCTTGTTCCTGATGATCTTGATGGCCACCGGCTTCTTGGTCTGGTGGTCCAGCGCCTTGATCACCTGCCCGAAACTGCCCTTTCCGATCACCTCGAGTATCTCGTAACGGTAACTGATGTGGTCGTGCAGTACCTGCATAAATCAAATCTATTACCTCCGCGATTCACTTTCTGGTCACGCGATGTTTTCCGGATTATTGGCGCTTCTGCGTGCTTAAAATGTTATTGCACTTTTCAATTTCATTTACGATAGGAATAATAAAAAAAGAAACAACAAATGTGAAGAAAAAAAAGGCGCGAATCATGTTTTCAGGGGCATAAATGTGGGAATAATAATAAAAATAACAATAACAACAAATGTGAAGAAAAAAAAGGCGCGCATCATGTGTTCAGGGGCATAAATGTGGGAATAATAATACAAACAACAACAACAACAAATGTGAAGTAAAAAAAGACTGGAATAATGTTTTCAGAGGTATAAATGTTAGAGGTTACAGGTATTTTGTCAAAGAATAATTCTTAAGTATAAAGAGCTTAAGTTACCAATGCTTTAAACTTTTACATTACTAAAGTCAAAACAGTCTCTTGTCACCTTGTTAAATTTTAATGTCAATAAATTGTTTTTCAAAGCCACCTTCGATTTTTTATGTAGTAAAATGGCTATTGAAATGGTTGATAAAACGAGTTTTCTGCAAATAACTTTTAATGCGTTAGGAATTGGGCCAGGGTTGTTATTAGGAAAAATGTTTGTTTTTTAATCCCGCATGGAACGACATAAAAATATACACGGGCTCCAATTTAAAATAAGAAAAATAAAGTGCTTTAAAGTTTGAAATGTTTGACACTAAATTTTGGACACCCTGTATAATTCATATCGATCAAACTTGGTTAACGGGACTATCAGACCTTATCTAATAAGTACCTTGTATGATTTTATTAACAAGGCACTATTTTTATTTTTTATTCATTTTTTAAAACAATGGTGCAAAACTAATTTTTTTTAGTTTTAATTTTTTTTTGCTGATATCCCTGAATCGATTCCAATAAAATTATAGGAGTATGTAGGCAATCATAAAAGGTACCCAAATAAGCAATAAAATACATAGCATGTAATTTAAAAAAATATATCGTCACTACGTCACGCTTTTTTGGGACACCCAGTATAATCAAAAATATTTTCTTAAAATGCATTCTAGAATGCAAATTTATTCTGCAAAATATCAAAATTCCAACTTGATTAGTAAATGAGCTATAGGAGGCGGGAGGTGAAATGCAGGACTCTGTATAAACAAAATGCATTTTATTGAAAAGTTCCAACCTAACAGACATTACAACTGCTACTAATAATCAAATGATAAATTGCTGTTAGCTAACAAGCTGTTTTTTTTAAGGACACACAACTGAAATGAGCTCATTTATTAATGGATCTAATGGTGGATGCGCCGGGAAAAAGATAAATCGTGCTAAATTTATTTTTGAAATTTTTCCAGTAATCTTAGTATTATGACAAGATTCTTATTTAATTTGATAATTTTTGTTATCATCAATATGGATGTGTATCCAGACGTATGATAAATATATTCCTTATAGAGACATGTTTCATAAAATTAGGTAAACGCGAGATATGAAATATGTACACGGCACATAAAATGTCAGAACTTTAGGGGGGTATATGGAAATTTATTACGCGCATCCTTTCGGCCCCACGAGTACCGAACTTTGGCATTGAATCAATTCATAAAGGGCACACCTTATAAAATTGAAGAATTTACCGCAACGCTAAATGATGCAGTATTTTTACTTCCGCCCTAAAAAGTATTGTTCTCGTGATAATTTTAGCATTCAAAATTTCAAAATTTGTTTTTTCTAATGCCTACAAGTTTTTGAAAATAAAAATTGGTAAATATAGAAAATAAAACAAAGTGGACAAAAATTATATCATGGCCACAACAATATTTTCTTTAAAAAAATTGAAATTCTCACTTGTTGCAAAGGCATTAAATAATTATTTAAGTGCAGCAGGAGGAAAAATTAGTTATAAATTAGAAATAAATTTACAGTAAACTAAAAGGAAAATAAAAGAAAGACGAAAAGTAGCCTGAATTCATAAAAATAAACGTAATAAACGAATCTGTTTTTGTTCAAGTGCTAAAAAAAATTAAAACAAAAATTTTCAAAAATCCATATCTCTATTGAAAATTGTTGAATTTACAAAAAACAAATTGGTTTTAAATAAGTGATACTTCGGACATTGAGGATGATTTTTTATGGAATTTTTCCTGCGTTTCTTATATTTTTTTCTGCCATGTTTTTGTTCAGGTGTTAAAAAATTAAAATAAATTTTTTCAAAAATCCATATCTCTATTGAAAATTGTTGAATTTACAAAAACGAAATTGATTTTAAATAAGCGATAATTCGGACATTGAGGATGATTTTTGTGGATTTTTTCCTGCGTTTTTTATATTTTTTTCTGCCATGTTTTTGTTCAGGTGCGAAAAAAATTAAAATAAAATTTTTCAAAAATCCATATCTCTATTGAAAATGGTTGAATATTCAAAAATGAAATTGACTTTGAATAAGGGATACTTGGGGCATTGAGGATGATTTTTAATGGAATTTTTCCTGCGTTTTTTATATTTTTTCTGCTATGTTTTTGTTCAGGTGCTAAAAAAATTAAAACAAAAATTTTCAAAAATCCATATCTCTATTGAAAATTGTTGAATTTACAAAAAACAAATTGATTTTAAATAAGCGATACTTTGGACATTGAGGATGATTTTTTATGGAGTTTTTTCTGCGTTTTTTATAGTTTTTTCTGAGATGTTTTTGTTAGTGCTCAAAAAATTAAAACAAAAATTTTCAAAAATCCATATCTCTATTAAAAATTGTTGTATTTACAAAAAACAAATTGATTTTGAATAAGTGATACTTCGGACATTTAGGATGATTTTTTATGGAATTTTTTCTGCGTTTTTTATATTTTTTTCTGCTATGTTTTTGTTCAGGTGCAAAAAAATTAAAATTAAAATTTTCAAAAATCCATATCTCTATTAAAAATTGTTAAATTTACAAAAACCAAATTGGTTTTAAATAAGTGATACTTCGGACACTGAGGATGATTTTTATGGATTTTTTCCTGCGTTTTTATATTTTTTTCTGTGATGTTTTTGTTCAGGTGCTAAAAAAATTAAAACGAACATTTAAAAAAATCATCCTCAATGTCCGAAGTATCGCTCATTTAAAACCAATTTTTTTTTTGTAAATTCAACAATTTTCAATAGAGATATGGATTTTTAAAATTTTTATTTTAATTTTTTTAGCACCTGAACAAAAACATGGCAGAAAAAAATATAAAAAACGCAGGAAAAATTTCATAAAAAATCATACTCAATGTCCGAAGTATCACTTATTTAAAATCAATTTGGTTTTTGTAAATTCAACAATTTTCAATAGAGATATGGATTTTTGAAAATTTTTATTTTAATATTTTTAGCACCTGAACAAAACCATGGCAGAAAAAAATAGGAAAAATTCCATCAAAATCATCCTCAGTGTCCGAAATATCACTTATTCAAAATTAATTTGTTTTTTGTAAATTCAACAATTTTCAATAGAGAAATAGATTTCTGAAAATTTTCGTTTTAATTTTTTGAACACTTTAACAAAAACATCACAGAAAAAATATAAAAAACGCAGCAAAAATTCCATAAAAAATTATCCTCAATGTCCGAAGTATCGCTTATTCAAAATCAATTTGTTTTTTGTAAATTTAACAATTGTCAATAGAGATATGGATTTTTGAAGATTTTCGTTTTAATTTTTTGAGCACTTGAATGAAAACATCGCAGAAAAAATATAAAACGCATAGAAAAAATTCCTTAAAACAATATCCTCAGTGCTGGAAGAATCGCTTATTCAAAATTAATTTGGTTTTTGTAAATTCAACAATTTTTAATGGAGATATGGATTTTTAAAAATTTTTATTTTATTTTTTTGAACACTTGAATGAAAACATCGCAGAAAAAAATATAAAACGCGCAGACAAAATTCCATAAAAAATCATCCTTAATGGCAGAAGTATAGCTTATTCAAAATCAATTTGGTTTTTATAAATTCAACAATTTTCAATAGAGATGTGATGAAATCAGATTAATACTTCATTTTTTTATGATTTTAAATCCCATTGTCTTGATAAAACTTTCAAAAATATTTTATATAAAGCGTAATAATCCGACTCCGGCTGTATTTGACAAACCACATCCCCTCGTTCCCAAACTATCCGTTCAACTGTTACATGCAGGGATTAAATTTTAATGACCGAAAAGACTGGCGTGCTCGGTAATCCTGCCTATGACACACAAAACTATATACGTCCATTAAATAATGCAGTACAGCAAGGTTGCATTATTAATATTGTAACATAAAATGACAAACCGGTCAAGGAACAAACGCGCACGAAAGATAGCGCGAAAATGTCAGGTAATATTAAACACGTTTTAAAAGCTAGCATGCAATGATGAAAGATAAAAATTAAAGTTCAAAACGTAATATTGTATGAACGATAGCGTATCAACATTTCAATTATTTTTTTTATCTCCAAGTCGAAACTATAGTTGTGACAGTAGGTACATTTGAGTTTAAAACGTAATATTGTATGAACGATAGCATATCAACGTTTCAATGACTTTTTTTGATCTCCAAGTCGAAACTACAGTTGTGACAGTAGGTACATTTGATCAGAAGAATTTATCGTCGAAAAAAGCACTATAACAAACAAAGAAAAAAAAAGCACCTAAACGAGCACTTAAATATAACAAACAAAGAAATTGTGTATATGTACACATCACGGTTAGTTGTGTTTTATTTAATACCGAGGGCCCGAGCGCCCTTTTAAGTATCGCGAGATGGAAATGAAAAGCCTGCATGATTCTCCGTTATGCAAATCCCCGGGGGCATCGGTATCATTTATTTTATTGCCGTGGCAGGAATTTCTACTTGTGCATGTTTAACCCGGCTAAAGTTTAATGAATGTCCGCGAAGCGCAATTTAATTAATTACTCTGGTGTGGGATGGTTATGGATTAAGCCAGGTAAACGTTTTAGTGTGGAAGTTAATTTCCATAAATTGAAGAAATGTTAACTCTAATAAGCTTGATGGTGTAGATAGTTGTTTAGTTTTATTTATGGTTTTATTTAAATACATCAGGAGGAATTTAAAGTAAACTAAAACGAAAATTAAATAAAGGCGAAAAGTAGCCTGAATACATGAAAAAAACGTAAAAAATTAGTATATCAATATTAAAAAAAAAAACGAAAAATATATGAGCATTCAAACTGCAGCAGAGTTAGGTTGAATATTCATGTTAGAGATGGACAAAACTGCCACTTTCTAATATCAATGATTTTAAACTGTGATTATGATCACAAAAACATCACAGAAAAAATATAAAAAACGCAGGAAAAATTCCATAAAAATCATCCTCAGTGCCCGAAGTATCACTTATTCAAAATAAATTTGTTTTTTTGTAAATTCAACAATTTTCAATAGAGATATGGATTTTTGAAAATTTTTGTTTTAATTTTTTGAGCACTTTAACAAAAACATCTCAGAAGAAAATATAAAAAAACGCAGGAAAAATTCCATAAAAAATCATCCTCAATGTCCGAAGTATCGCTTATTTAAAACCAATTTGGTTTTTGTAAATTCAACAATTTTCAATAGAGATATGGATGTTTGAAAATGTTTGTTTTAATTTTTTTAGCACCTGAACAAAAACATCACAGAAAAAAATATAAAAAACGCAGGAAAAATTTCATAAAAATCATCCTCAGTGTCCGAAGTATCACTTATTCAAAATAAATTTGTTTTTTGTAAATTCAACAATTTTCAATAGAGATATGGATTTTTGAAAATTTTTGTTTTAATTTTTTAGCACCTGAACAAAAACATATAGAAAAAAATATAAGAAACGCAGGAAAAATTCCATAAAAAATCATCCATAAGTATCGTTTATTTAAAACCAATTTGTTTTTTTGTAAATTCAACAATTTTCAATAGAGATATGGATTTCGAATAAGCGATACCTCGACCATTGAGGATGTTTTTTTTATGGAATTTTGTCTGCGCGTTTTATATTTTTTTCTGCGATGTATTCATTCAAGTGCTCAAAAAAATATTTTTTTTCTTCAAAAATCCATATCTCCATTAAAAATTGTTGAATTTACAAAAACCAAATTAATTTTGAATAAGCGATACTTCAACCATTGAGTATATTGTTTTAAGAAATTTTTTCTACGCGTTTTATATTTTTTTCTTCGATGTTTTCATTCAAGTGCTCAAAAAATTAAAACGAAAATCTTCAAAAATCCATATCTCTATTGAAAATTGTTGAATTTATAAAAACCAAATTGATTTTGAATAAGCTATACTTCGGCCATTGAGGATGATTTTTTATGGAATTTTGTCTGCGCGTTTTATATTTTTTTGTGCGAAGTTTTCATTCAAGTGCTCAAAAAATTAAAACAGAAATCTTCAAAAATCTAAATCTCTATTGAAAATTGTTGAATTTACAAAAACCAAAGTGATTTTAAATTAGCTATACTTTGGCCATTAAGGATAATTTTTTATAGAATTTTATCTGCGCGTTTTATATTTTTTCTGCGATGTTTTCATTCCATTGCTCAAAAAATAAAATAAAAATCTTCAAAACTCCATATCTCTATTGAAAATTGTTGAATTTACATAAACCAAATTAATTTTGAATAAGCGATTCTTCGATCATTGAGGATATTACTTGAGGAATATTTTCTACGCGTTTTATATTTTTTCAGTGATGTTTTCATTCAAGTGCTCAAAAAATTAAAACGAAAATCTTCAAAAATCCATATCTCTATTGAAAATTGTCGAATTTACATAAACCAAATTGATTTTGAATAAGCTATACTTCGGCCATTAAGGATGATTTTTTATGGAATTTTGTCTGAGCGTTTTATATTTTTTTTCTGCGATGTTTTCATTCAAGTGCTCAAAAAATTAAAACGAAAATCTTCAAAAATCCATATCTCTATTGAAAATTGTCGATTTTACAAAAATCAAAATAATTTTGAATAAGCTATACTTCGGCCATTGAGGATGATTTTTTATGGAATTTTGTCTGAGCGCTTTATATTTTTTTCTGCGATGTTTTCATTCAAGTGTTCAAAAAAATAAAATGAAAATCTTCAAAAATTCATATCTCTATTAAAAATTGTTGAATTTACAAAAACCAAATTAATTTTGAATAAGCGATTCTTTGACCATTGAGGATATTGTTTTAAGGAATTTTTTCGACGCGTTTTATATTTTTCTGCGATGTTTCCATTCAAGTGTTCAAAAAATTAAAACGAAAATCTTCAAAAATCCATATCTCTATTGAAAATTGTTGAATTTACAAAAACCAAATTAATTTTGAATAAGCGATACTTCGACCATTGAGGATATTGTTTTAAGGAATTTTTTCTACGCGTTTTATATTTTTTCTGCGATGTTTTCATTCAAGTATTCAAAAAATTAAAACGAAAATCTTCAAAAATCCATATCTCTATTGAAAATTGTTGAATTTACAAAAACCAAATTAATTTTGAATAAGCGATACTTGGACCATTGAGGATATTGTTTTAAGGAATTTTTTCTACGCGTTTTATATTTTTTCTGCGATGTTTTTGTTAAAATGCTCAAAAAAATAAAATTAAAATTTTCAAAAATGCATATCTCCATTAAAAATTGTTGAATTTACAAAAACTGAATTAATTTTGAATAAGCGATTCTTCGACCATTGAGGATGTTATTTTAAGGATTTTTTTCTACGCGTTTTATATTTTTTTCTGCGATGTTTTCATTAAAGTGTTTAAAAAATTGAAACGAAAATCTTCAAAAATCCATATCTCTATTGAAAATTGTTGAATTTACAAAAACCAAATTAATTTTAAATAAGCGATTCTTCGACCATTGAGGATATTGTTTAGGGAATTTTTTCAACGCGTTTTATATTTTTTTCTGCGATGTTTTCATTCAAGTGCTCAACAATATAAAATTAAAATTTTCAAAAATTCATATCTCTATTAAAAATTGTTGAATATACAAAAACCAAATTAATTTTGAATAAGCGATTCTTTGACCATTGAGGATATTATCTTAAGAATTTTTTTCTACGCGTTTTATATTTTTTCTGCGATGTTTTCATTCAAGTGCTCAAAAAATTAAAACGAGAATCTTCAAAAATCCATATCTCTATTGAAAATTGTTGAATTTACAAAAACCAAATTCATTTTGAATAAGCGATTCTTTGATCATTGAGGATATTGTTTTAAGGAAATTTTCTAGGCGTTTTATATTTTTTTCTGCGATGTTTTCATTCAAGTGCTCAAAAAATAGAAACGAAAATCTTCAAAAATCCATATCTTTATTGAAAACTGTTGAATTTTTAAAAACCAAATTGATTTTGAATTAGCTATACTTCGGCCATTGAGGATGCTTTTTTATAGAATTTTATATTTTTTCTGCGATGTATTTATTAAAGTGCTCAAAAAAATAAAATTAAAATTTTCAAAAATTCATATCTCCATTAAAAATTGTTGAATTTACAAAAACCAAATTAATTTTGAATAAGCGATTCTTTGACCATTGAGGATATTGTTTTAAGGATTTTTTTCTACGCGTTTTATATTTTTTTCTCTTTATCTCGAATTTTGAACTGAATCATTCGTACGAATTACAACAAACTTCGTACTCATGCATTAATAAGTGTCATAATGTGGTCGTTGCATAATATACTATAAGAACCCATTTTTACATAAAATAAAAATAATTGACACACCTCAGCAGGAAATAATGGAAAATGAAAAAAAGCAGTGTAAATAATTTTGGATTAAAGAAAAAAATGTTTCAGTAAAAACATGTAATTTTTCCTGAAATGACCCAACATTAAGTAACTAAAAGGGTAAATTTATACTTTTATAACAAATATCACATATATAAATAAATTAGATTCCATTTCTTATTTAAATTTGTTACAATGTTAAAATATTATTTTGAAATAACAAAAATGCAAAAAGTAAAAAAAAATGTATATTCCTACAGGAATTTATATAGCAAAATAACGGGAGGAGTTCGTTATAAAATATTACTCCTATCTCACACTCTGACCCAGGCTACTGCTTTCCCAAGTGGACTCTCCTTCAAGGGCTTCCGACACGGTCAGCGTATTTTTAGCTAATTTGTCAATTTTATTTTCCAGCAGAAGCTTTATGGGAATACTTGTAAATTATTATGCCAAAGTTTTCATAACTCATAATTATTTTATCCCTATACAGGAAAACTTCCATATTGGATTTATTTATATTGGTTATTGTTAGTAAAAGTTAAAATGTAATGTAATCGTGTGGCTAAAAATACATACAAGTTATTAATATAAAACTAAATTTACGATCGACTAACGCCACGAACACAATGTTGCAAGCAATAACACCAAGGTTAAGATTGCAATGAGGAAACCCGCGGAGCTATAAAATCCTTGTTTCCAAGTTCAAAGTTCTCTGACGTTCAGTTCGTAAGCAATGAAACTACTATAAACGTACGCGAGCCAAAAGTTTATGGTGAATTGCAACAAAAGCGTTTCATTTAGTTTCAATGCAATGATACGCCCGATTTGTTCAACTAGACTTTTTACTTTTTGTAACTTGTATTATCTGGATCACTTGTGTGTTAATTTTAGAGTTAGTTTCTTTTTAATTATTATGTATCCCTCTATGTATAAAGGAGTTTCTGTTTTAATAATAAATATCAGTCTCGATTAATAAAGTGAAAGTGATTTAGACACTAGAAGAAATATACGCAGGAGATTTCCGACGGCAAGGGTGACATCTAACGTCAATACTTCTTAATTTTCTGTACTGTTCCACCATACATATCTTGGGTAAGGTTTGATTATGCTTCTCCGCGTTGTTTGTTCACAAAATTTTGACAATTAAATCCATTCCTGGCCCTATAATCAGTTGGCTTGCGTAGTTTTAAAGTTGGTGTAGTATTTATTAAGGCCATCACACACTGGAGAGAAAAAAAGCGAAGCGCGGCGAAGATCAATTTCTCCATTACATTTATATGTGGAAGACGCTGCGCTTCGCTTCTTCTCGCTCCAGTGGGCGATGGCCTTACTAAACACTACACCAACCTAAAACTACGCAAGGCAACTAATCAGGGGGCTAGGAATGGATTTGAAATTGTAATTGCGTACGCGTATTCGCATAACAATACTTGTAAAGGAAAACTTGATCTTCGCCACAGTTCCCTTGGTGGCGCTCTAGTGTAAAAAATTGATTACCACCGCGCGCCTCTTCGCTCTAGTGTGCGATGACGTCTATAACAAAAATGCAAATGATGCGTGTAAATTTCACGAAACTTTTTTGTAGACCGATATCCACGTAATGAATTAAACCATCCATTAAGTAAAAATCAATAACCATTTAGACAATTAATTAATCATTAAAAAAAAGAACTATAAAATTAATATTCAATTAACTCCTTAATCATTTTATCATAATTAATCTACGAAGACAATATATACTTATCATAACTAGAAAGTAATTATGATCGAGTGCCCAATTAAAGAGCAGCAAAAAGTAATTATTTAGAAAGTCAATTTGGATTAGAGGACGCGGACTTGTTGAATTAAGATCGGACATTTAGATGGCCTGATTAATATCGATGTAAGCAGGGACGTCTTTCTTCACTTTCACGTCGCAATTGCCGGCCGAGGTGCATAAATCAGTTGGCGTAATTGCGGGGTTTGTTAGAGAGGACTTCATAATTGTAATGGAAAGGGGGCATTAACTCGGCTCGGTAATTATTGCTTATTTTAGTTGAGGGTAGCCGGATGTAAGCCGGTAATGAACATAAACATGCACCTGCGATGGGTAAATTAATTTTCACTTCTGGCTGAAATCCGACAATGTGGTCGGATTTCTTGGATATCATTTGGGCTGTCCATCAAAGTTCAATTAATTATCTGATCAACATTTAAAATAAAATAAAAAAAATTTGCCTTGTTTTAGAATCTTCAATCAATCTTCAATCAAAATAATCAAAATCAGACAAAGCATTTGAAAGTTTTGCAATAAAAAAAACAAAATCTTTGGTTTTTGAAAGTGTGCAATTTTGACGTGTTGTGTTGATTTCAGGAAAATATTTATTAATCAGATTTTAAATTGCACAAAATTGTCCACTTTTGACGTTAGAATCGTCAAAATCGGAAAATGCGTTTGGAAGTTATGTAGTTTCAAAAGTTATCACGATTTAAAAATCTTCGAATTTAAAAAAAGTGCGATTTTTGCAGTTTGTTTTAATTTCACGGAGCAATTAAGTAATCAGTTTTAAAATTACACTAAATTTCACATATTTTGACGTTTGAATAATCAAAATCGGATGAAGCGTTTGAGAGTTGTGCAATTTAAAAAAATTAAAATCGCAATTTTAAATCTTTACACTTTGAAAACGTGATATTTGGACGTTTTGCGTTGATTTCACGAAAATATTTATTAATCAGCTTCTAAATTGCACAAAATTGTCCACTTTTTGGCATTAGAATGGTCAAAATCGGACAGTGCGTTTGGAAGTTATATATTTTCAAAAACTACCACGATTTAAAAATCTCAGACTTTGATCAGACTTTGAAAACGTGATATTTGGACGTTTTGTGTTGATTTCACGAAAATATTTATTAAGCACCTTTTAAATTGCACTAAATTATCCATTGTTTGACGTTAAAATCGTCAAAATCGGACAATGCGTTTGGTAGTTATATAGTTTCAAAAACTACCACGATTTTAAAATTTTTGAATTTAAAAAAGTGTGATTTTTGCAGTTTGTTTTAATTTCACGGAACAATTTTGTAGTCAGTTTTAAAATTACACTAAATATCACATATTTTGACGTTTGAATAATCGAAATCGGATGAAGCGTTTGAGAGTTTTGCAATTTAATAAATTAAAATCGCTATTTTAAATCTTCGTTCTTTAAAAGCGTGCAATTTTGATGTTTTGCGTTAATTACACAAAAATATTTATTAACCCGTTTTTGAACTACTGCACAAAATTATCCACTTTTTGACGTCAGAATCGTGAAAATCGGGCAATGCGTTTGGAAGTTACGTAGTTTCAAAAACGATTTTAAAATCTTCGAATTTTAAAAAAAGTGCGTTTTTTGCAGTTTGTGTTCATTTCACGAAATAATTTTGTTTCAGTTTTAAAATTACACTAAATTTTACATGTTATAACTTTGAATGATCAATATCAGACAATGCATTTGACAGTTGTGAAATAAAAAAAAAATCGTAATTTTAAATCTTCGGAATTTGAAAACATGCGATTTTGACGTTTTGCGTGAATTTCACAAAAATATTTATTAACCCGTTTTTAAATTGCACAAAATTATCCACTTTTTGACGTCGAAATCGTGAAAATTGGGCAATGCGTTTGAAAGTTACGTAGTTTCAAAAACTGGCACGATGTTAAAATCTTCAAATTTAAAAAAAGTGCGTTTTTTGCAGTTTGTGTTAATTTCACGAAACAATTAAGTAATCAGTTCTAAAATTATATTAAATTTCACATATTTTGATGTTTGAATAATCAAAATCGGACGAAGAGTTTGACAGTTGCGCAATTAAAAAAAAATTAAAATCGCAATTTTAAATCTTCGGACTTTGAAAACATGCGATTTTGTCGTTTTGCGTTAATTTCACAAAAATACTTATTAACCCGTTTTTAAATTGCACAAAATTATCCACCTTTTGACGTCAGAATCGTGAAAATCGGACAATGCGTTTGGAAGTTACGTAGTTTAAAAAACTAGCATGATTTTAAAATCTTCAAATTTTTTGCAGTTTGTGTTAATTTCACGAAACAATTTTGTAATCAGTTTTAAAATTACACTAAACTTTACATGTTTTGACTTTGAATGATCAGACAAAGCATTTGGCAGTTGTGAAATTAAAAAAATTAAAATCGCAATTTTAAATCTTCGGTCTTTAAAAACGTGCAATTTTGACTTCACGAAAATATTTATTAACCCGTTTTTAAATTTCACAACATTTTTCACTTTTTAACGTTTTAACGTTAGAACGTTAGAATTGGACAATACGTTTGGTAGTTATGTAGTTTCACGATTTTGTAATCTTCGAAGTTCGAGGTCCTCATAGGCCATTTCTGTTTCCGTTAGATCTCAATGACGAGAGGTATTACAAAAAAAAAAGATATGTAAATGGCATCGTTGTGTATTTCTTGGTGTGTGCTTTCAAATCGAATCGATAGGACTTACAAATAATTAAACTCTATGTCTGTGGCTTCACAAGACAGATGAAACCTTTCAAATCTTTGTGTTTCATGAACATTAATTGCCTCGACTTATCTATTATTGTATTCATTATTCCTAAACCACAAACTAAATGTGTATAACATATTTATAAATCATGAAGAGGATGGTTGCGACCTCCATGATCAATTCAGTTTACTTAAAAAATATTCTAAAACATCTTGTAACTGTAGGATTATTAATTATTTTATTTTTGTCGTATTCGCCCAACAAACACAAATGTCTAGACTGGCGCGGCGTTTATTGAAGGCGATTTAGTAAACTGTCCGACCGCAGGAATTTCATTTCGCTTTAATGAACGGCCTAAGTGGCTTACAAATTTGTTAAGACCGTTCGACACAATGATTTATCAAGGCCCTTTGTTATACACGATTTATGCCATTAAAGTTTTCCCCATTGTATCCATAATCCTTAAACCGATATTTAATAATCTTAACCGAAATTCGGTTAATTTATAGTTATGGTGATAATAGAATCTATATATTTTTATATTTATATTTATATCTATGTAATATACGAAAAATATCTACGAGAAAAAAAAGGTGTAAAGAAATATTGTTTAATGCAGGAGGCGTAAATTTCATGGTACATCTTGATTGTAATTTGGCATAAAAACACTTTTAACTTTGAAATTAGTTTCACCCGTTAATACGGGATTTTAAAATCTTGGAAAAACACCCTGTCGTACCGAAAGTGTAACAAAATCGTCCCGAAAATTATGTAAAGTGCCGATTTAATAAATCATACCGAAAGTTTTATTTTCGGGACCGCTGCAGAAAATTTTTTTTTTTGTACATCACAAATAGATACGATTAGATAAGCCTTTCGGTACAAGATTTACAAGCTACGTATAAACATGTTTGACATTGTTTCGTATCTTGTTGGCGATAGATTGATATCTAGCCATTACCTCTTATCCTTCGCGCACCCTTTGTTACATCGTTGAGCGTCCAGAACATCAACACGGCTTCCACGAGACGTTATCACGAGAACGGGTTGCTTGTCGTTGCGGCTTTAACAGCATCCCCGGCATAAATTTCGGACAGACCCGGATTCGAGCCACAATCATGTAAATTGGATTTCGTGTTGGGCGGATATAAAACATTTACATGATTAGGATCGATCGATTACTGCCAATACGACAATTGATTATTGAAATTATTTTGAAATTTACTTAAATGCATATCTCTATTTAGTATATGGTATTATAGTTAAAACAGGGATGGTGGAATGACAACCAAATATTCTATCGTTTCTCGACCAGAAATCTATGGAATGGAACGTAAGCGAATCATTGATAGTTAGATGAAATAACGTGGTATTTAGAAGGTTACAATGATTATTAGCATATTACTTCTAAAGCTAGAATAAAAATATTGCCGAGTAGTTGGAAGTCAGTGTTCAAATTTCCCGCGTAAACATCATTGACAGCGGTGGGGGTTTGGCTTTGATAAATTGTAAAGAAACAAGAGATATACAACAGAGACTAATATGAATGAAAATTATATCATTATTTTTGATCTTAAAATAACAGCTTATTATCATCAACTATTTTTGTTAAAAAAAAAAAAAATTCTGTCTGCTTCAATAAATACTCGATGTTAATTTGGCTATGTCACAGAATAAAGATTTTTGTTATTTGGTTTCTGTATTATTGTTTAATCTGTATTCAGTAGTGTTCAGAATGAGCTCGTAGACTTGAGAAAAATTGAAAAGAAAATGTTTTAATCGTTTTTTAGTCGATTTCGAAAGACTCTTTTTCAAAAAATTTCTAATGTAAGATGGCAACATTTTTATACCGCCAGTCCAGCAATGAAAAGATCTCTCAAAATTAAGAACAAAAATAAGGGGTTGCCATTAAAAAAAAACAAAATGGATGGCGTCTTTACTCAAAATCGACTTTCAGGCAAAAATGTGTATTTTTATCAAAAAAAAGGATTTTTTCCAAAAATATTTTATCTCGGTTTTACTGAATTTAATCCATACTTTAGGCGCGCGCGTACTTTATATGTCTGTAACTGGGGAAAAATAACATATTATTATTATTATTATTTTGAGAAAATCCTAGATGATAAAATATTGTATAATGTATAATATAGAATTTTAACTTAAACAAAATTGATTATTAATTGAATTAAAACTATCAACTTTACAGAGCCAGTAATTTACATAAATTTCGTAACTTTTAATAAACCCCTCCCGAAATTTAACAAGCAGCGAACGCAAATAATCCCATTTGCATTACCATCCATCAAAAAGGGAGGCTTTCGTCCGGAATTAAAAGCCCATTAAATGCGGAGGCCGGTGTGGGAATTAATTTCCCTTTCGGTCTCCACCGAATATTTTCCCCGAAAAAGAGTGTCTCAATTAAATCGGGGAGTTTGCGTAAATATTTGGACCGCAGATACTTTATGCCCTGTTTACGCCTGTTTTACTGTAACGGCCGGTTGATTGCCTCGTTGATATTCCGGATGGTGTTTGTCTTTTGGTGTGGATAATTGGGTCAGTTCTGCGGTTCTGCGGAGCTATAAAGTTTACCGTTTTCCAAATAAACATTTTGTGGTGTGATTTTAACATCAAAGAAGAAGTGGTTGTAAAATTGATTGATTTTTTCCTTGGAAAGATGATTTCATTCAAAGGCATTGATCGAATGAAGGATTTATGATGACATCTTAAGGCTGTTTGGCTGATTGTGGCGTGATCAATAAAAATTACGTAAAAATATTTCACACGGGGTTACATAAAGGATGAATGTTGGTTTCTAAAAAATTCTTATTTTCAACATTAAATAAAAATTAAATAAACCCTGAAAATCTAAAATGCTTTACTATAGCGGCACAGATTGATTAATTAATAATAAAATCCATTAATCCAAATTAGTTTTACTTGAAAAATAAGAACGCAATTACGTATGAGCTAGACCCTTCCGCGTAATATTTTAGTTGGCGTAAAGTGACGCATATTTGCCCTTATTACAGACAAGCATTACTCAGTGTAGACAAGACTTACGGAAGCACGAATTTGTAAGGAACTTGTTTTGTTATCTTCTGATATTTTTAATGGCAAAAATTAATAAAATTCACACATTTCTTACTTAATTTAGCTTAGTTTGTTTAACCACTTCGTGCCCATGCTGCTTGATTTAATCCCAGGTTTGATTAAAAATTACTTGTTTGTTGTTGTTAGCTTTTTCTACGAAATATGATTTCACTGTCACAAACTTTCCCATTTATGCAAAAAAATATGAAAAAATATTCCATAGATAGCGCTAAAGAAGTAATTTTTTTTGTACAATGTTTTTGTTTTCATTTTTCGCTTGTTGCCACATGTGGGCGTGAAGAGGTTAAATGCAGATATTCTGTAGGAAAGAATAAGCACACCTAATAGTTAAACAAAAAATAAACAAGTTTAGCGCAATTCTAAAGGTACTTTCAATTTCCTTGCTACACCCTATTATTTAATTAATAATTATTTAAAAGTTACGTCGAGCCATTATTCAAAGTCGCTTAATGGCGGTGAAACAAACGGAAACCCAACGCCACAATACAAGTTCCAACAACAAAATAATGATTTCGGAATGATAATATATGGATAATTAATCTGTTCGAGGAAGGAAAGTAGGTTATTGCGGAATTGTTGTATTGATAGAAAATTCAATGCATTGTTTTATTGATAAATAAACGTTTCGAGGCATGCAGCAATCATTTACATTGTATGCACTGTCGAGAATAATTTTAGTATTGATTATTATTTGTGGCATGCATTTCACAGAAATTACGAGACTTATAAAATAAACAGCAGCTCAACCTTAGTTCGCGTCGTCGAAACTCGACGCATTTTTGATGGTCAGCACATACATAATTCTGAAGTTAATATCAAATATTAAGAAATGATATTTTGCACATTTAGAGAGAAAGGGTTAAACTATTCGTCTATAGAATTTGATTTTTTTTTAATCATCAAACAAACTATATAATTTATCCTAAAAATGACCAATATTGGATGGGTATCTGGAGCTTTTGTCTGCAAAGAACTAAAAATGTAATGCTACAGAAAAATAGTTTATACCTTTGAAAACAATATGTACGTAATAAAATTGTCATTAGTTATCAAATAAAGTCGCAAAAACGTAAGAGCTGCACCCCTACAAACACGAATTTGCTTCATTTTCACCGTTGTAATGAACGCCACCTGCATGAAACATTTTGTGTCAACCCTGGAGGCGTGTACAAACAAATTTACGTACTCGGTAAAATTTCAAAAGATTGTGGCGATTATCATTTTCTATTAAACCATTCTGTCTAACTCTAGCGCGAGGCACTTACCCCCTTAAATCGGTTTTACTTCAAGTACTCTTCATTGCAATCGATGTATGCTAAAGAGTAAAACTTGTCTACGGTCAAAGATTGATAAATGAAGAAGTAACGATTCAGCATCGGATTATAATAAATGATGATGTAATTTTAAAATCGATACTAAACCTCAACCAAAATTGTATATAGTTTATACATTTAGTTTAATTTCTAAATTGCTCAGCTCTAAACAATTACCTTTGCAAAATAATGCTTAGAATTGCTCAGCTCTATACACTTACCTATAATAATGTCCATAAGACGTCAATTCGAATCAAAAACAAAAATTCACAAATACTCCGCACTGTTAGAATTTAAAACACCGAACTGACCGATGAAACTAGAAGACCTCGTCAGGTGCGACTGGTCTTATCACCTGACCTCTGCCCCGGAGGCAATTAACATCCGGCCTAGACACGTTCTTTCGTCCGCTGTTATCAATGCTTATCTGCGCAGCTCCGATTAGAATTCATATTATTCGCCTGTTTTTAATCATTAAAAATCGTCCGGCAGTTGATTTTCCACCGTGAGAGTTTACGTGTTTGTGTTAAGTGTGCAGAATATTAAAAGTTGGATTAACGAAAGTGGATTTTAAGACGATGGTTCCGACTGTTGGTGAGTGATTAAACGTAATTAATTCAACTGAATTTTTCAATTCACTTTAATAACATCTCACACGAGTAGAAATACCATCAGGTCACTAGCTCTTTTGATGATAATACTAAGTTTATTGTCCCAACATACATACAGTATTCCAATTACAGGGAAATACATAATAAAGAAATTAAATTTACAATTTTTAAAGATAAAGATTAATTAAGCGTTGCGCAAAACAATCAAGAATATACAGAAAATAGTAAAACTAATAGCTTTTATCTGCCAAATAATATAAATTATGGAAAATTTAAATTAAGATTTATTTTACAGATAGTACAGAATTTTAGAGTCTTACAGTAATACATAAAAAACAAAGATATTTTATATACCTATAATATCTTCTATGGTGTTTGTCTAAATTTGTATTCAATTTTTTTTTATTTAACTGTGTTACACAATTGAGTGAAAAAGTTGGAAATTGAAAAATATAATTCGGTTCATTTTTCAGTTTCTCGATATTGAAAGTCATAATAAATATAACATAAACAAATAGTCATAAAACTCTATAATGTAATTTGAGCTATTTTTTTTTGAATAATTTTAATGGTGTTTTAAATTTAAAAATCTGTCTCTTGAAACATAAACCGTAACGATTGGCATTTAATGAAACATGGATGAGTAATGATTTTGAGCTCTCGATTGAAGTGACGCGTGTTTGCATAATTGCAGTCTCAGTGTACTAATAAATTAATTGGTAATATTTCGGTTGGAATTAATTACGTGCATCAATACTAGGAAAATAGCTCTACCAATAATATCTCTCTGTCACAAAGGCAGCTCTATATTTGCCACATGCATGTACTGGTACAGAAGATAATACTTTATAATTTATATCATATTCACTAAACATTCATTCCATTATTAATAAATAATCAATCACGGCCACCTGGATGCGATTCATTTTTGAAAAATTAAAAAAATATTTTTTTTCTGCAACCGTCCCGAAAATAAAACTTTCGGTATGATTTATTAAATTGAAAGTACCACTTTACATAAATCGTACCGAAAGTAGTTATTTTCGGGACGATTTTGTTTCACGATTTCTTTACTTTCGGGACGCTTTTTGTTACCTTCGGGACGATTTTGCGTATATATGTAGGCGGCCTTGACAAAAACATCAATTTCGTATTTAATTATGACAGCGCTTGTCATATAACATTCGTGTGTGTGTTTGCTTTTTTCAACATAAAAAACGGCTGCAGAAAAAATATTGTACGTAACTCGTTCCAAAAGTGATTTTACGGGACTCGCAGGATTCCAACTTCCTACTCATCCCGTAAAATATCATTTTCGGAACTTGTTATGTAAATTACTATTACTATTTATTCCGACTAATTTCGATTTTGATATCATTATCTAGGAATTCCTGGAAATTAGTCGGAATAAATACACTCGGTGCCAAAAAAATGCGCCACTCGAAAAATCGGGAAAAAACTCGATTTGTAACTTGGTTCAATTTGGTCGAAAATCGATGAATCTTTCAGTTTGGGTAAGCTTCAAGTTTTATCTTTAAGAATGTGTAGTTGATTTTGACCCCAAGTCCAACCCATCCCCTGTAGCAACGCGATGGAAAAAAATATGTTTTTTATGTAAAAAATTGTCCAACTTTGACAAGCTGTACCGTGCGCAAAAAAATTGGCTGGAAATTTCACCACAATGGCAGAAAAATTTAATCAATTTCCTTCAAATGTCTTAAAAATTTGAGTCGTTTCGATGATTTGGAGCAAAGTTATGAATTTTTGAAAAAATGACATTGAAAATGAAAACAAGTTGTAAAAATTTAACATTTTTTGTCAATCAAAACACTTTTTGTAGGGAGTTTCAGGGGGTTGAAAACTTCTTAGATCGCAAAATTCCATCGAGTTTCGTGTGAAATTCGCCTAGTTATGGCCAAAAAGGCGCAAAATGTATTTTTTTTTCAAAACTGCATAACTACGCGCCAAATCATCGCATCGACTTGAATTTTAGAGGAAATTGGAGGCAAATGATTGAACTTTATTGCCATGTTGACCGATTGAGTCCACTATTTTTTTTTGCACACGGTACAAGAAACCAAATTTGCACATTTAAACTTTAAAAACATTTTTTTTCCTTTAGGGGGTGGCAGGGGGTGGAATCGTAGCAACAAAATAATTCACATGACGTTGACGAGGAAATTTGAAACTATTCGGACTGCAAAAGTTCATCGATTTTGGTGCAAAATTACTCAAGTTATGGCCAAAAAAGTGAAATTACATTTTTTTTTCAAAAATTCATAACTTCGCTCCGAATCATCGAAACGACTCGAATTTTTAATGCATTTGAAGGAAATTGATTAAATTTTTCTGCTATTGTAGTGAAATTTCTCGCCGATTTTTTTTGCGCACGGTACAGCTTGTCAAAGTTGGACAATTTTTTACATAAAAAACATTTTTTTTCCATCGCGTTGTTAGGGGGGTGTGTGTTGGACTTGGGGTCAAAATCAACTACACATTCTTAAAGATAAAACTTAAATCTTCCCCAAACTGAAAGATTAATTGATTTTCGACCAAATTGAACCAAGTTAAAACGGTTTGAAAAATCGAGTTTTTTCACGATTTTTCGAGTGGAGCTTTTTGACGCCGAGTGTAGTAAAACATTGTGAAACCAACCAACCTTTAATCTGAAAATAGATAGTTAAAAGAAAAGAGAAAATTCTTTCAACTATCTGTTGCAGATCACATAGTTCTTCAACTAGATATTTTCAGACAACACATCTGGCGTCGAAATACATAACACGGGACTCTTACAGACCGAGTTGGCGGTGCGGACAGATGTAACAATCGGTCTTATAGACCAAGTTGGCTCCACGGAACAGTTAATTTTCGGGCTTATAGACCGAGTTGGCGGTGCGGACAAATATAAGATTAGGTCTTATAGTCTTGTAGACCGAGTTGGCCCCAGAGTTCAGTTTATAAACACTTTAATTTTAGAAGTTTAAAACGTCAAGAAACTGCAATACCTAATATAAAAACTTTTCAAGTAAAATTTGAGCAACAAATTTTATTTATTGTATGGTTTTAAAATATAGTTTTTAACTTGGAATGAAGCACTTTTAACTTTATTATAAAAACTTCAATTGATAGAGTTTAAAACTCTAAGAAACACATCTGGCGTCGAAATACATAACACGGGACTCGGTCTTATAGACTGAGTTGGCAGTGCGGACAGATATAACAGTCAGACTTATAGACCAACTTGGCCCCACGGACCAGTTAATTCTTGGGTTTATAGACCGAGTTGGCGGTGCGGATAAATGTAAGACTCGGTCTTATAGTCTTATGGACCGAGTTGGCCCCAGAGTTCAATTCATTCTCGGCATTATAGACTGAGACGGCAGTCAATACGAATTAAGAAAAAAATACTGTTTTACCATTTTATGTAATAATTCCTAATATAATTCAAATTAAATAATTTAACATCTATTTCCAATGCTAATAAAGTGATAAACTAAATTTTAAATAAAATGAGAAATACCATACTTTTCTCTTAAGAGTCTCTAAGAGACTGCAATTAACAAATCATCTACCGAAACAACTATTTTCCTGGCTAGTACCACGACAAATATTGAATGATACAGTAGATGATTTGTTAGATTTTAAATACTGGTCATTAAGTATAATGAATGAAATTACGTTAACGAACTATTTACGCAAACAGACGCATTTTACGTAATTACGCTATAAAATTAACAATGCGCTAACGCCCGACGTTTAACGATCTAATTAAACCACAAAACTAATTACGTTAAAAAGTTGTATTTTTGTAACATAAGGTTTACAAACGTATTCTCTATATAAATTATTATTTCATAGGGTACACCATTGACGGAACTGAACTTCACAGCGTTATAAAAATTAAAGCTCTTGTTAAAAAAGTGGAATACAACTATAATATAGAGCTATTACTTGGTAACCCAAGGGCAAGTATCACCACATGTGCTCACTCCAATATTGTATAAATCTGCTAGCTAAACAAACACCTTTATATGATGGAAGTTTCAACAGACCCCATTTGTAGAGGTAGTAACGAGGAAGCAAAGTCGGCAGAACATGTCCTATGTCACTGCCCTGCTCTAACTAATGCAAGGAAAATCCTGCTGGGGTTGTCATGGCCAAGACCGGCCGACCTGGGTGACCTGCTCCCCAGCAAGATTCTAAACTTCATAAAAAAAGATAGGGTGGTTGGAGAGCTAACTCTCCCATTAAAATGAAGGTGTCAAGGACCTACATACCGTAACCTTGTAACCCTCCCTTAATCTGAATTTGGTAACCCATATTATATTAAAAAATTAAACTGATGTCAACAACGCCTATTCTTATTTTCACATTATTCACCAATTTCAGCATTTCTATCAGCACTGTAAAATAAAGTAGCTATTGTAGAAAGTGGTCAAACAATAGTAGCATTGTCACTAACATGCTAACATTCGTGTTTTATTATTCAACCAGAGCTTCTATTAAAATCCTGGTAAATAACACCAATAATTCACCACAAAATCAATTTTGTAAATCAAGGCTTTATCTAGGAATCGGTCTTACCTTATTGTAACTACCGCTGTCGTCGTCGTATCCTCCATTTTGCGATCCTCCGTGTTCCCCGTGAATCTTACAGGCGTCTAAGCCCAGATACCAAATCTTGGAGTATTTTTCTATTTCGTTTCTCTCGAATTCCGTCAGTCGACTCCCGTAGAGCCTGAGAGCCTCTGAAACAGGATGTGTTTGTGTTATTATCGTAAGTAGATTTCTTTTTTCAGGGAAATTGCCGACGGATAGGGGGAGTGTAAGGAATTTCATTAAATCGCGACTTTCAATACAGTTCCATGGATAAGAAAATACATATCCATTTTAGTCTTTCAAATGCTTTAATTTAAGAAATTTAAAACTGAAGCTCAAGTAAAATTTGAGAATTTTATTTATTTACTCTATAGTTTTAAAATGTAATTTTTAATGAAACACTTTTAACTTAATTATAAACACTTCAATTTGAGGAGTTTAAAACTTCAAGAAATTACAATACCTAATATACAAACTTTGAACACAATCAAAAAGTGCATGTTTAACTATGAACAGTTATAACCCATTTAAAAATTATTGGAATTTGAAAAGTTGATAATATTCTTAAAATATAATAATTAAGGAGTTGTATAGAATTATTTCAGAATTTTTAAACAATTTTTAATATTTTTTATTTATTTTAGAAAATACGCAATTTTGAACGCAATTAAAAAATGCATGTTTAACAACGAACAGTTATAACCCATTAAAAAATTGTTGGAATTAAAGAAGTTGATTATATTCTTAAAATATAATCATTCAGGAGTTGTATAGAATTATTTCAGAATTTTTGTACAATTTTTAATATTTTTTATTTATTTTAGAAAATGCTCAATTTTTAACGCAATTAAAAAATGCATGTTTAACAACGAACAGTTATAACAAATTAAAAAATTGTTGGAATTAAAGAAGTTGATTATATTCTTAAAATATAATAATTAAGGAGTTGTATAGAATTATTGCAGAATTTTTAAACAATTTTTAATATTTTTTATCTATTTTAGAAAATACTCAATTTTGAACGCAATTAAAAAATGCATGCTTAACAACGAACAGTTATAACTAGAGTCCGGATTTATATTTTTTTACATGTTTTATTTCCTCTTTCGTGTTGAATTGGCGAATTGTATCTATACGTTTCTCTCTGATATAAATCAAAGTACCAAGTTTTATTTCGCATATAACTTAATATTTCGAGGTTTTGTCACATTAAACTTATTTGAGCATATATCCGCATATAACCATATATAAAGTCAATATTTCCATTAATTGTAATTGATTTTGCTGAAATTTATTTACAAAATTGCGAGCGTGGAAATCTTTTTTATAAAATCGTATAAGATAAATTTAAGGGATTCCCCTAACTAGCGAACGTAACCTTTTGTTATGTAGATATGTATATATTATATTATTTATATAGAATACGGGGATTCCCCCATAAGCAAGTTAAGCTAGTACGCCTATGCAGATGATACTCGATGCAACCGTACCCGGTAATTGTGCATGGCTGGAAGCTGCTTTATTTTACGCCAATAATTTTGAAAAATTAGAAAATATTCTTCTTAATTCTAAGGATCGTCAGCACTTAAAAAATGTAAAGATTGAGACTGAGGTGGACATAATAAATTTTAACATGAACTCTATGTCATTTAACTTTACCTAAATAGAAAATCAAAATCAAATGATGGTTCTACATTGTAATTCCAATAAATAAATTAACAATAGTTGCTATTTGTATTTTTTTTTCATTTTGCAACATTATTTTTAATTAAACCGCATATAAAATCCATATTTGAATCATTTTGTCGCATATATTGCCTAATTTTAAGCGCATATAAACAAATTATAATGCCTTTTTAGCGCATATAAAAAAATTATAACGTCTTTTTTTTAGCGCATATAAAAAAAATTATAATGCCTTTTTTAGCGCATACAAATCCGGACTCTAGTTATAACCCATTAAAAAATTGGTGGAATTAAAGATGTTGATTATATTCTTAAAATATAACAATTCAGGAGTTGTATAGATTTATTTCAGAATTTTTAAACAATTTTGAATATTTTTTATCTGTTTTAGAAAATGCTCAATTTTGAACGCAATTAAAAAATGCATGTTTAACAACGAACAGTTATAACCCATTAAAAAATTGTTGGAATTAAAGAAGTTGATTATTTTCTTAAAATATAATAATTCAGCAGTTGTAGAGAATTATTTCAGAATTTTTAAACAAATTTTAATATTTTTTATTTATTTTAGAAAATGCTCAATTTTGAACGCAAGTAAAAAATGCATGTTTAACAACGAACTGTTATAACCCATTAAAAAATTGTTGGAATTAAAAAAGTTGATTATATTCTTAAAATATAATAATTAAGCAGTTGTATAGAATTATTTTAGAATTTTTAAACAATTTTTAATATTTTTTATTTATTTTAGAAAATACTCAATTTTGAATGCAATTAAAAAATGCATGTTTAACAACGAACAGTTATAACACGTTAAAAAATTGTTGGAATTAAAGAAGTTGATAATATTCTTAAAATATAATAATTCAGGAGTTGTAGAGAATTATTTCAGAATTTTTAAACAATTTTTAATATTTTTTATTTATTTTAGAAAATGCTCAATTTTGAACGCAATTAAAAATGCATGTTTAACAACGAACAGTTATAACCCGTTAAAAAATTGTTGGAATTAAAGAAGTTGATTATATTCTTAAATTGTAATAATTAAGGAGTTGTATAGAATTATTGCAGAACTTTTAAACAATTTTTAATATTTTTTATCTATTTTAGAAAATACTCAATTTTGAACGCAATTAAAAAATGCATGCTTAACAACGAACAGTTATAACCCATTAAAAAAATATTGAAATTAAAGAAGTTAGTTATATTCTTAAAATATAATAATTCAGAAGTTGTATAGAATTATTTCAGAATTTTTAAACAGTTTTTAATATTTTTTATTTATTTTAGAAAAAGCTCAATTTTGAACGCAATTAAAAAATGCAAGTTTAACAACGAACAGTTATAACCCATTAAAAAAATTGTTGGAATTAAAGAAGTTGATCATATTCTTAAAATATAATAATTCAGGAGTTGTATAGATTTATTTCAGAATTTTTAAACAATTTTTAATATTTTTTATCTATTTTAGAAAATACTCAATTTTGAACGCAATTAAAAAATGCATGTTTAACAACGAATAGTTATAACCCGTTAAAAAAATTGTTGGAATTAAAATAGTTGATTATATTCTTAAAAAATAATAATTGAGGAGCTGTATAGAATTATTTGAGAATTTTTATACAATTTTTAATATTTTTTATTTATTTTAGAAAAAGCTCAATTTTGAACGCAATTAAAAAATGCAAGTTTAACAACGAACAGTTATAACCCATTAAAAAATTGTTGGAATTAAAGAAGTTGATCATATTCTTAAAATATAATAATTCAGGAGTTGTATAGATTTATTTCAGAATTTTTAAACAATTTTTAATATTTTTTATCTATTTTAGAAAATACTCAATTTTGAACGCAATTAAAAAATGCATGCTTAACAACGAACAGTTATAACCCATTAAAAAAATATTGGAATTAAAGAAGTTAGTTATATTCTTAAAATATAATAATTCAGAAGTTGTATAGAATTATTTCAGAATTTTTAAACAGTTTTTAATATTTTTTATTTATTTTAGAAAAAGCTCAATTTTGAACGCAATTAAAAAATGCATGTTTAACAACGAACAGTTATAACCTATTAAAAAAATTGTTGGAAATAAAGAAGTTGATTATATTCTTAAAATATAATAATTCAGGAGTTGTATAGAATTATTTTAGAATTTTTAAACAATTTTTAATACTTTTTATTTATTTTAGAAAATGCTCAATTAAAAAAAATGCATGTTTAAAAACGAACAGTTACAACCCGTTAAAAAATTGTTGGAATTAAAGAAGTTGATTATATTCTTAAAATATAATAATTCAGGAGTTGTATAGAATTATTTGAGAATTTTTAAACAATTTTTAATATTTTTTATTTATTTTAGAAAATGCTCAATTAAAAAAATGCTTAAAAACGAACAGTTACAACCCGTTAAAAAAATGTTGGAATTAAAGAAGTTAATTATATTCTCAAAATATAATAATTCAGGAGTTGTATAGAAATATTTCAGGATTTTTATACAATTTTTAATATTTTTTTATTTATTTTAGAAAATACTCAATTTTGAACGCTATTAAAAAATCCATGTTTAACAACGAACAGTTGTAACCCGTTAAAAAATTGTTGGAATTAAAGAAGTTGATTATATTCTTAAAATATAATAATTAAGGAGTTGTATGCAATTATTTCAGAATTTTTAAACAATTTTTAATATTTTTTATTTATTTAAGAAAATACTCAATTTTGAAAGCAATTAAAAAATGCATGATAACAAATTTGCTATCGCGTTCTCTCCGAATATTTTCTCACTCTGCGCAAACTTTTCTCCCAGGTGTCACGATATTTTGGGATGGCTCTACGTAATGATCAAATAACCGAATTGAAGATGAATCATCACTGACCGATTCTGTGTCTATATTTACATTATGTTCACTGAATAATTATGAGTTTCCGGCGTCCCCTCTCCTAAAATTTAAGATTTTTGCAGCTCAATGTGACTCCGGATTTTGGAACGGCTCTACATACAAATATTACTATTGATATAATATAACATCAATAATACTGTTTATTATGCAATGCGATTGACGGCATAAAAATTCAATAAATACATTTCCCGGGAAGTGAGCTGCGTGACTATGAGTAGCTGCCAAGAAAATATAACATCATTGCATTTTCAATCGGGTTCAATCATCTAATAAATCCGAGAATTCTTATTATAACGGTTATTCATATAACAAACACACGATTTGATTCATGAAATATTCGGTTTTCAGAATAGGAGAATTTTAAAGCCTCAAAGCACCTGTAACCCTATTTTTAAACCAAATAAACAAATTTAAACTTTTTTACTCTCCCCGATTTTGTGATGTAAAACGAATTTTTCTATTGTTGCACTAGAGCTGGCCACATGGACATGCATCCCAGGCAAAAAAAAATCTGTTGTTGCAATCAGAACTGTCTAGATGTTATAATTATCACCTGTAATCCTTTTTTTAAATCCAATAAACAAATTTATTTTTTTTAAATTATTTCCCCGATTTGGTGATATAAAACGATTTTTTCTGATGCAATATATTACAATCAAAACTCACTAGATGTTACAATTATCATTTCATATTAAAATTAATTTCATAACTAAATTCAAAGTAAAAAAATTATATATTATACTTGTTTAATAAGCAGCATTGTTGCACTCGATCCATTGGAGTACTCGTGCCACAATAGGCCCTCTTATTAAACTTGTGTATAATATGCCATCAATGCATAGTTATAATTTCTGTAGAAAGCCGTATTACTGTTTGTTATATTAAAAATATTTTCTCATACACGGATTCGATAACTTTAGGGCTCTATTTCAATTGACGTGTGTAATCCGTTAATGCAGAGATTATCAGCTTTAAGAGCTTTATTGGAAATACGTCAATACAAATTGCGAATTTAACTCCACTCTACTCCACTCCACTCCAACAGAATTGAATAATGAAATTATAAATCTATTTATCCTCAGATCTCACCCAACCTTACAACAAAGAAAACTTTAGATCCGCCCTAATTTTCACGTCGATTACCCTCGCAACAATGCCACGTTTACTCCGTTTGATCGTCGACAAAATTAATGAATCAAACACAACACACATCTATTTTTCACGTTGTTCACATCGATAAATTGCTCGGTTAGAGAAGGAAATAAATAATACATGGACTGAACGAACGAAGGTCGTGCAATAAAAAAAAAGGAATGCGCCCTTATTTTTCTCGTCCTGGACGTATTGATCGGATAACCGTTTGTTTTGTGGAAATTGGGAAGCGTTAGGATAATGCGTACCTGTCGGTGTGAGAGGAGTGTTGGTATTGTGTTCCTCATCCTTGTTGTTGTTCGACAGGTTCATCTGACTGCGAGAGTTGTTGTTTATGGCTGGGAAGCATTCCCTAGATGGCGAAACGGGAGTTGTTGCCGTTTTGCCTTGAACCTGAAGGTTCAGTTTCGATGATTTTCCATGTTCCAAATGAGGCAGCTGAAACAAATACATTTAATTATTTACACTATTTGTTTGAAAAATGTCTTTGTTTCACTTCTAGGAACGGAGATAGCCAAATTAATTGTCGAAAAAAGTGTTTAATTCGAATCGAAACGCCTAAATAACGATTTAAAAAAATCCATTACAAATCGACTCTTAAGAATGAGTCGAGATTCAAGTGACTTTTGTGTAATTTTAATTTTTCAAAAGGGTCACGAGTCACTTCAAGAATCGACTTTTTACTGAAACGCCTAAATAACGATAAAAAAAATATATTTTTTTTAATGAGTAAATCGATTAAACGAGTCGACTTAGAAATTAGTCGAGAGTCAAGTGACTTCCGTGTAATCTTAATTTTTCAAAATAATCATGAGTCACGTCGTGAATCGACTCTTTACTGAAACGCCTACATAACGATTAAAACAGTTAGTTACTAAACCTTTATTAAAACCTGGTTTTATACAGGGTTTTAAAGGGCAATTGACTAAAGTCTTTCAGCCCGTTTAACCATACATTCTGAACATCTTACAATATTTAATTTTTTTTTTATTTTTTATTTTTTAAAAGAGTCGACTTAGAAATTAGTCGAGAGTCAAGTGACTTCTGTGTAATTTTAATTTTTCAAAAGAGTCATGAGTCACTTCAAAAATCGACTCTTTACTGAAACGCCCAAATAATGATTAAAAATTTTTTTTTTAATGAGTAAATCAATTAAATGAGTCGACTTAGAAATTGGTGGAAAGTCAAGTGACTTCTGTGTAATTTTAATTTTTCAAAGGAGTCATAAGTCACTTCAAGAATCGACTCTTTACTGAAACGCCTAAATAACGATTAAAAAAAATTACATTTTTTTTGAATGAGTAAATCGATTAAAAGAGTCGACCTAGAAATTAGTCGAGAGTCAAGTGACTTTTGTGTAATTTTAATTTTTCAAAAGAGTCATGAGTCACTTCAAAAATCGACTCTTTACTGAAACGCCCAAATAACGATTAAAAAAAATTTAAATTTTTTTTAATTAGTAAATCGGTTAAATGTGTCGACTTAGAAATTAGTCGAGATTCAAGTGACTTTTGTGTAATTTTAATTTTTCAAAAGAGTCATGAATCACTTCAAGAATCGACTCTTTACTGAAATGCCTAAATAACGATTAATTTTTTTTTAAATTTTGTTTAATGAGTAAATCGATTAAAAGAGTCAGCTCTTAGAAATTAGTCGAGAGTCAAATCACTTCTGTGAAATTTTAATTTTTCAAAGGAGTCATAAGTCACTTCAAGAATCGACTTTTGACTGAAACGCCTAAATAACGATTAAAAAACAAAATATATATATTTTTTTAATGAGTAAATCGATTAAAAGAGTCGACTTAGAAATAAGTCGAGATTCAAGTAACTTTTGTGTAATTTTAATTTTTCAAAAGAGTCATGAGCCACTTCAAGAATCGACTCTTACAGAAACCTAAATAACGATTACAATTTTTTTAATTTTTTTTTTTCATGAGTAAACCGATTAAAAGTGTCGGCTCTTAGAAATTAGTCGAGAGTCAAGTGACTTCTGTGTAATCATGAGTCACTTCATGAATCAACTGTTTTTTCTTCACGATGCATGACTCGACAAAAAATAGTTTGCAATTAAAAAAATTGGAAAATTATTTTGAGCAATAGTAATTTTACAATTTTCTCACTAAAATATTCTGCATTTTTTATTATTAAGCCTGTATTTTCCGATTTTTTGGATGTAAATTTTTGATCATTTCGCCTAAATATCCTTTATTTCGGCCTAAATTTTCGATTTAATTGTTACAATTGTCGACGTTTTGGTCCGCATTGTTGATGTTTCCCGCCAAATTTTCAATTTTTAGATTTTTGACCTGTATTTTTAATTTTATGATATTTTGCCCCAACTATTCTTTATTTTGACCTAAATTTTCGATTTAATTGTTACAATTGTCGACGTTTTGGTCCGCATTTTTGATGTTTCCCGCCAAATTTTTAATTTTTAGATTTTTGACCTGTATTTTTAATTTTATGATATTTTGCCCTAACTATTCTTTATTTTGACCTAAATTTTCGAATTAATTCTTAAAATTTTTGATTTTTTGGTCCGCATTTTTGATTTTGCGGGCCAAATTTTTAATTCTAGTTTAAAAAAGTTTTAATTGATTTTAGTTAAAATATCTATAACCTGAATATTTGATATATGCGCGAGATTTTTTTATTTCTTCCGGTATTTTCGAGTTTTGTTTGTTTCAATTTTCGATTTTTTAGTCTGCATTTATTATCTTTAGGTCCTAGTTTTCGTGTATTGTCTAAATTTTCAACTTTCTGACCAACATGACAGGTTTTTTTTTTAATTTTTTCATCTAAATTTTTCTTTATTTTGACCTAACTTTTCGATTTTATTGTTAAAATTTTGGATTTTTTGGTCCGCATTTTTGATTTTGCGGGCCGAATTTTTAATTTTAGTTCTATTTTTTTTAATTGATTTTGGTTAAAATATTTATAACCTGAATATTTGATTTATGTGCGAGATTTTTTTTTATTTTTTCCGGTATTTTCGAATTTTGTTTGTTTAAATTTTCGATTTTTTAGTCTGCATTTATTATCTTAAGGTCCGAGTTTTCATGTACTGTCTAAATTTTCGACTTTCTGACCAACATGACAGGTTTTTATTATTATTTTTTTAATATTTTCATCTAAATTTTTCTTCATTTTAACCTAACTTTTCGATTTTATTGTTAAAATTTTTGATTTTTTGGTCCGCATTTTAGATTTTGCCTGCCGAATTTTTAATTCTAGTTCCAATTTTTTAAATTAATTTTGGTTAAAATATCTATAACCTGAATTTATGTGCGAGATTTTTTTTATTTTTTCCGGTATTTTCGAGTTTTGTTTGTTTAAATTTTCGATTTTTTAGTCTGCATTTATTATCTTAAGGTCCGAGTTTTCATGTACTGTCTAAATTTTCGACTTTCTGACCAACATGACAGGTTTGTTTTTATTATTATTTTTTTAATCTTTTCATCTAAATTTTTCTTTATTTTGACCTAACTTTTGTTTGTTTAAATTTTCGATTTGTTAGTCTGCATTTATTATCTTAAGGTCCGAGTTTTCATGTACTGTCTAAATTTTCGACTTTCTGACCAACATGACAGGTTTTTATTATATTTTTTTAATCTTTTCATATAATTTTTTCTTTATTTTGACCAAACTTTTCGATTTTATTGTTAAAATTTTGGATTTTTTGGTCCGCATTTTTGATTTTGCGGGCCGAATTTTTAATTCTAGTTCCAATTTTTTAAATTAATTTTGGTTAAAATATCTATAACCTGAATATTTGATTTATGTGCGAGATTTTTTTTTTCCAGTATTTTCCAGTTTTGTTTGGTTGAATTTTTCTTTATTTTTGATTTTATTGTTAAAATTTTTGATTTTTTGGTCCGCATTTTTAATTTTGCGGGCCGAATTTTTAATTCTAGTTAAAAAAAATTTAATTGATTTTGGTTAGAATATCTATAACCTGAATATTTGATTTATGTGCGAAATTTTTTTATTTTTTCCGGTATTTTCGAGTTTTGTTTGTTTAAATTTTCGATTATTTCGTCTACATTTATTATCTTTAGGCCCGAGTTTCGATGTTTTCAAATTTTTGGCCAATATTGTAGATTTTAATTTTTCGAATCTTTTGCCCTAAATTTTTATTGATTTTCATTTATTTGTCTGTTAAAATTTTTCTTTTATTTGTCTGATAAAATTTTTCTTTTGTTGCTCCATAGTTTTTTATAGGCCAAATTTTAGATTTTAGGTTTAAATTTTTTATCGTATATTTTAGATTTTTGGTCTAAATTTTGTATCGTATATTTAAGATTTTTGGTCTATTTTTTTATCCTGTATTTTTGATTTTTTAACTTGGATTATTGATTTCATTTCGTGTTTTTTTTCATTTTTGGCTTATATTTTCGAACTTCTGGTCAGAAACTTATTTTTGGCGGCTGAAAGTGGCAAATTATTAATTTTTTACTTGTATTTTCAATTTTGCGGTCTGCATTTTTTAGATTTGTTCCAAATTTTTGATTATTTGGCCAAGATATTCGATTTGTTTGTTGAAATTTTGGATTTCCGGGTCTGCATTTTTTTATTTTTGGATCTGAGTTTTTGACCTTTTGTCCTAAATTTAGGCGAAATGTCGAAAACTCGGGCCTAAAGATGAAAAATGCAGACGAAAATAAATCGAAAATTTCAACAAACAAAACTCGAAAATACCGGAAAAAAAATCTCGCATATAAATCGATAATTCTTGGCCTACATTTTTATTGATTTGTTAAAATTTTCGATGTTTCCGCATTTTTGATTTTCCGTTTTGGTCAATTTTTTTAAATTTTTTGTCCTTCATAACCTGAATTATTTATTTTTACGCGAAAATTGATTCTTTTGCGGATTTTTTTTGGGGGGGGGGGGTCAAAGTTTTTTATTTTTGTCCTTTAATTTAGATTTTGCCACCTACATTTTTGAATTTTTTGACCTGTATTTTCAAGGGTTTTGTATTCATTTCAGGTTATTTACTTAATTTTATATTTTTTGTTTTCGTGGGGTTTAATTTAAAAATGGGGTTTATTTTTAGATAAAATAATTTTACTTTGATATTTATCTGGAAAATATAGTCTCCGGGATTTATGTGAAGGAATTATTTAATTTTAAAATATTTGTAGAAATTTTGGATTTTTTTCATCAAACAATTAAATGTCTAATTTAGGATTTTATCTGATCTAAACTTATTTGCCAAGTACAATGATTACTTCATTCATCATACGTTCAAAGCAGCGGCGGCTCGTGGATCTTTATAGAGGAGGCTACGACAGAGATGTCGCTCGTGCTGCACTAGTCACTCGTATAGAGGAAGAAAATATTACGCTGCTGTTTTGGTAAAATTTTCTTTCGTAGCCTCCTCGCTGAACATCCACGAGCCGCCGCTGGTTTAAAGGTTATCCGAGAAAAACAAACAACTGAAAAACTACCGAAGGGCGAATTTAATTTCTGTATCTTATCCACACCAAACCTGTTTTCATTCAAGTGCTCAAAAATTTTCAAAAATCCATATCTCCATTAAAAATAATTGAATTTACAAAAACCAAATTAATTTTGAATAAGCGATTTTTTGACCATTGAGGATACTGTTTAAGGGAATTTTTTCTATGCGTTTTATATTTTTTCTGCGATGTTTTCATTCAAGTGCTCAAAAAATTAAAACGAAAATCTTCATTTTTTTCGAAATCTAGTCATCCATTCAAGAATTATCCTTTAAAAAAACAATTAATGGGAGTCAATTGTAAGCAATTATTGATTAGTTTATACAATGTGTTTACATAGAAATCGCAGTCAGGGGCGGCTAGTTATATATAGAGCCATGACACTACCAGTGCAAGAATTTTTAATTAATTCTTAAAACACTTACTTTGGTCCAGGAAGATAAATCGTTCTTTGTTTCTTCAAAAAAGGAGGGGGGGGGTATTGAGGAAGTGGCTCTACCATCAACATATTTCACGAGCCGCCACTGATCAATAATATTTGTATTTATTCCTTGGCCTCATTTCTTACATAATAACAATATGTAATATTATAAAGGTTGAAATGAAAACACATACAAATTTCAGTGGGAAAGAGCACGGGCGGAGAAAGATCGATCCCGGTTTTATCTATGTACATACAAATGGTCTGACTGGAAGAGCATTTCAAGGAATTTGTTAATACAAAATGTATTTTTACATTCTCCGTTACGAAGTACAAGAAAGTATTGTGATAAATACAATTTTCTTTTTAAACTAATAAGAAAACAACAGACGTTTAGCCAGACATCAGGTGTTCCGACACATTTGCCCAACCCTGTATAAGTAACTATTATACCATAAAATCGGAGAAAGTAATATATTGGCCACATAATATTTTTTTTATTTTGCGATTAATTTATTACCCTTGTTGTCTGTGCATGCGTGTGTTTTTGTGCACAGCACTTCTTCGTATGATTGTAAACATGGTTACAAACCAATCAATATTACACATTGTATATTAATCGAAAGTACAAACCTTCTGCAAATGTCCGGGCGCATTTTGTTTCCTCGGATTTGCCCATTTTCGCTACCGGCCGACGAACTCATCCGGCGCTATAACTATTATTTAAGATTTCTTCACTTTACCATGTATTACCGGCGGCAATTTTTACACAGTACTCCTCTTTCATATTTACACCACATGTTCACTCAACACACACACACGAATCGATCCAAAAAAATACTCGAAATTCATTGAAAATGTGAGGCCGCGCGGATGCGTTTACGGAGGGACAGCCGATAAGCACGATTTCTTTCTCTTCTTCTATCTCTCTCTCTCTCTCTCTCTCTCAACCGCGCCAATGAAATGAACAACTGAACGTATGCATCGAGTCGACGGCGATGTCCCGCAAGTCTCCAAAACAATTGTTTGTTTATCGGTGCAGGTGTGATAATTACGGGCGTACATGATTGTAAATACATCGAGTGAATAACAGTGCAAGTGATGTTTGTGAATATGGACCGTGCTGATATCACGAACACAGAATTCACCGCCGGAAACTGCAATTTGGGAGTTTTAAGGTTAGTGGTGTTCTTATAAATCGAAGCGATATTATTAGAGCCATATAATACGGATAAGTATTTTAATCAAACAATAATTAAGTAACATCTAATTGCAAATTGTTCTTGACGTGTTTCCATGTTTGCGCCTTACCAATTGACTGTGTTATTGTATAATTAATGGTTACTTGATTTCCTACTACATTCCCATTGTTTTTCTATTGCACAGAAAATTGACGTATTTTTACAAACATGTCAATATCGAACGAAAGAAGATAGGCATAGGGAATGCTAGTATAGATCAATGCAGAATTAAATTCTGCGTCGGAATATGCAAAAATATACAGGGTGTTCCATTTAAAAACACTACGGCCGATCAAAGTCTGAAAAATAATTTTTTTTTAAATTTCCTAAAAGGTTCACTGTGACTGACTAATTTTTTTGCTATTGAAGATACCTGAAATTTTTTAACGGCAATCAATTTCTCTCGTCTTTCTGATGAAAAAAAAGGTAAAATTCATGGTCTACGATGATTTTTAAGAAAGTTGCATTTTTTAATAAAATTTCCAAGGGGGTAAGTCATGTCTTTTTTCACGATTTCATCAAAAATTAAAAATCTCTAATCCGACTAATTGACGTACGAGGAGCTCAGATTTGCAAACCGCGTTCAATTTGGAGTTTTCGTTTAGCCGCTACGGCCAATCAAAGTCTGAAAAATCAATTATTTTCTAAAATTTCCTAAAATGTTCATGGTGACTGACTAATTGTTTTGCTATTGAAGATACCTGAAATTTTTTAACGGCAATCAATTTCTCTCGTCTTTCTGATGAAGAAAAAGGTACAATTCATAGTCTACGATGATTTTTAAGAAAGTTGCATTTTTTAACAAAATTTCCAAGGGGGTTAGTCATGTCTTTTTTCACAATTTCATCAAAAATTAAAAATCTCTAATCCGACTAATTGACGTACGAGGAGCTCAGATTTGCAAACCGCGTTCAATTTGGAGTTTTCGTTTAGCCGCTACGGCCAATCAAAGTCTGAAAAATCAATTATTTTCTAAAATTTCCTAAAATGTTCATGGTGACTGACTAATTTTTTTGCTATTGAAGATAGCTGAAATTTTTTAACGGCAATCAATTTCTCTCGTCTTTCTGATGAAAAAAAAGGTATAATTCATAGTCTACAATGATTTTTAAGAAAGTTGCATTTTTTAACAAAATTTCCAAGGGGGTTAGTCATGTCTTTTTTCACAATTTCATCAAAAATTAAAAATCTCTTATCCGACTAATTGACGTACGAGGAGCTCAGATTTGCAAACCGCGTTCAATTTGGAGTTTTCGTTTAGCCGCTACGGCCGATCAAAGTCTGAAAAATCAATTATTTTCTAAAATTTCCTAAAATGTTCATGGTGACTGACTAATTTTTTTGCTATTGAAGATAGCTGAAATTTTTTAACGGCAATCAATTTCTCTCGTCTTTCTGATGAAAAAAAAGGTATAATTCATAGTCTACGATGATTTTTAAGAAAGTTGCATTTTTTAACAAAATTTCCAAGGGGGTTAGTCATGTCTTTTTTCACAATTTCTTCAAAAATTAAAAATCTCTTATCCGACTAATTGACGTACGAGGAGCTCAGATTTGCAAACCGCGTTCAATTTGGAGTTTTCGTTTAGCCGCTACGGCCGATCAAAGTCTGAAAAATCAATTATTTTCTAAAATTTCCTAAAATGTTCATGGTGACTGACTAATTTTTTTGCTATTGAAGATAGCTGAAATTTTTTAACGGCAATCAATTTCTCTCGTCTTTCTAATGAAAAAAAGGTATAATTCATAGTCTACGATGATTTTTAAGAAAGTTGCATTTTTTAACAAAATTTCCAAGGGGGTTAGTCATGTCTTTTTTCACGATTTCATCAAAAATTAAAAATCTCTAATCCGACTAATTGACGTACGAGGAGCTCAGATTTGCAAACCGCGTTCAATTTGGAGTTTTTGTTTAGCCGCTACGGCCGATCAAAGTCTGAAAAATCAATTATTTTCTAAAATTTCCTAAAATGTTCATGGTGACTGACTAACTTTTTTGCGATTGAAGATAGCTGAAATTTTTTGACGGCAATCTATTTCTCTCGTCTTTCTGATGAAAAAAAAGGTGGAACTCATAGTCTACGATGATTTTTAAGAAAGTTGCATTTTTTAACTAAATTTCCAAGGGGGTAAGTCATGTCTTTTTTCACGATTTCATCAAAAATTCAAAATCACTAATCCGACTAATTGACGTACGAGGAGCTCAGATTTGCAAACCGCGTTCAATTTGGAGTTTTCGTTTAGCCGCTACGGCCGATCAAAGTCTGAAAAATCAATTATTTTCTAAAATTTCCTAAAATGTTCATGGTGACTGACTATTTTTTTTGCTATTAAAGATAGCTGAAATTTTTTAACGGCAATCAATTTCTCTCGTCTTTCTGATGAAAAAAAAGGTATAATTCATAGTCTACGATGATTTTTAAGAAAGTTGCATTTTTACTTTCTCCGTTACGAAAAAGTATTGTGATCGTGATTTTTTTTCCAAAAATTTTTTTTACGGAAACATCCGTTTTGGGCTTCCCAGATGCTATTTCAACAATTTCTGGAATTTTTTTTTTGTGTCTGTGTGTGTCTGTGTCTGTGTCTGATAATCTGAAGAACTGAAAAGCTTTTGGTAAAATTTCGTACACCGGAAGTGGGCGTTTACCTCAACTGTTTTTTGGCAATATTTTCTTAAATATGAAAAATATCACAAAAACATTTAAACATCTATCTATCTATCTGTATTATCACCTCTTGTTCAACGGCCGTACCAGAAAAAACCCCGCGAACCGTCACTGCGTTAAATATACAAACCATTCAAAGTATTCGCCCGTAATGGATTTACATCTATCGAAATATTTATAAAAGCATTTCCATCGGGATTGAATTGTAGTTGTTTGAGGTGAAAAATGCACTGCATTTATATTCCGCGAGATTTATCGGGAAAGGCCACATAAATTCTAAATCGGAAATTTACGGTCTGAATTGTTTCTGTGTGGCCGATGACATGCGACTTCGAATAAATCCACATTCCTTCTGGTGCGTGCAACATTCCCTGTTATTTCCACGCTTCACATTTTTCTCTTTGCGAAGATGATGAAAGGTGGCTATTATTATGTTACGAATGAAGTCTATTTTATGTGAGTGGTTTTATAATGAAATCCACACTTAGATGAGGGGCGGCTATGGTTTTTCCAATCTTTGATAACTTCAGCTAATAAACGTCAAACAATTGTCACCCCTTTAACGACCAAGTTTTTTCTGGCGTAGTAATTGAGCCTGAACTTATCGCTAGCCAACAATGAATAATATAAGAACTCAAAATAAGAAGAGTGAAAAACGGATTGTATACAGGGTGTATTTGAAATAACGAACAGGCATTTAAGAGCACATACACAGAATATTTGTGAACCCATTTCCGTCAAAATTTATTCGAAAAAAAAAATTTGAATTTTCCTAATTTTTCGAGGTGTTTTAAACATTTTGAGAACCGATACTTTTCTCATTTAATTAGGTCTGTTTGTTTATTTAAAACGCGAGATACGATTTCTTGTCTCCGAAATTTGAAGTGTTATCGCAACGTTTTTTTTTTGTAAAAGATAAACAGTCCTCAAGTTCATTGACGCTTAAAGAACACTCAGATATTTCCTACGCGCTTGTTGTAATTCGATATCTAAAGCCGATGCCGTTTAAAAATTAGGTCGCATTACCACTGCCCCCAAACATGTTGCGTATTTTCACTCATTAACTTTAATAATTAATTGCGGGCTTTTTGTTACAGTTATAAACAAAACAATTGCGAATATTGTTAAATAATATAATCTCTTTGTGGTTACGACCCTGTTCGTTATTTCAATAAAATTGCCGATTTTCAACCATTAAAATTTTGTGACTCGCAAGAAAAAGTAGACAATAAAAACTAACAAGAACAGGCCTGCCAACTTCGAAATTAAAAAATGCCGCTTGTATTAAATCCAGCGCCCTTTATGCTACTCTCGTACACAATGGCTCCAATTCTGTTATAATTCGAATTTACAGAACGGCGATAGAAATCAAATAATGGATCATTATTTTTGATAGAAAAAATATAGGGTATAATTAATTAACAATAAACTAACACACACCTATTTCAAATGGATCAGATCGCGGCTAACGTTACAGCAGATGCAGCCAACAGGCATTTAAAGAGTCTTCATTAGTGCTCTTTGTATTCGCACTACAATTACATTTGCAAGGCATAAACAGGATATTAGAGTGCTGAATTTAAATTTGATATTAAAGCGGAATTACTTGGGTGGTGAACTGTAAAAGCGTAAGCACGTGTTTTGTTTTATTTCTCTATTTGCGTAATGTACAGTGTTGTTGGTAATTGATATTTTCTTGTGGTTAATTGATGTTGTTGATAATTGATGGATGTATGTAGTTTTAACATATTGTTAAGGCAGTTTATCTCACGTGGATTTTCATGACGATTATATTACACCTATATAAATTAATTCACGTAAAAACTTTGATTGATTTGTGAGGTAAAAATAAATGTATTTAACCCAATTTACGATTTATACACAGAGATTACCCTATATATTGAAGATATACACCGGTGGAAAAAAATGAAACACTTGAAATTCGTGAAATTTCGATCATTTTCAAACCGCGATAACTCGGCGTATTTTCAATCGATTTTGATGAATCTTTAAGGGCCAAAAACTTCGAACTTCGTTTTTGAGTACTGCACAGGTAATTGAACACATTTCAATGCCCTTATGTTGGATCGAGTCAACACATTTTTTCCAACTCGGTACACGTTGCCAAAGTTGGACTTTTTTTTTTGCCCAAAAACATGGCCATGTTTTTTTTGTTCGGGGGTTGAAGGGTTCGAAAAGGTATCATTCCAATCTGAATTTACTCCCTTAAAGTAGAGCCAAAATGAGATCCCGAAAGAATCATCAAATTTGGTTGAAAAGTCACCGAGTTATGTGCGAAAAACCTTAAAATGCACTTTTTTTCGTACACCCATAACTTGGTGCCAAATCGTCGTAGGAACTTCATTCTTTGAGTCCTGTATAGAGAATTGATCAAATTGTAATGCCTTTATGGTGGATCGAGTCAACAAAATTTTTCCAAGTCTGTAGACATCATCAAAATTGGTTTTCAGAAAAAAAACTTTTTTTTTCACAGGGGCGCTAGAGGGGTTCGGAAGGGTTCACGCTTAAGTATGCATGCATGACTTTAAAGAAGACACTTCAAAGTTTTTCGCCCTCAAATATTCATCAAAATCGATTAAAAATACGCCAAGTTGTGGCGGTTTGAAAATGGTCGAAATTTAATTTTTTCTTTCCTTCAGTATAGTTTATGCTTTTTTTATTATTTCTCGAAGCAGTATTCATATTTCATCATTTATTAAAGCCATATAATAATAATAACAATTTTTATTTGTTAACTGAAATACAATCATGGGCGTCCACAGAATTTTTTCCAGGGAGCGGCAAAACTTTCATACAGAAATTTCGAATAAATAACCGTCAAAAAGAAAATTTCGAATTGTCAAAAATTCTGCATTTTTGTCACCGCAGAAATTTGCAGCTGTCAGAAATTGTGGATTTTCACCATCAAAAACGGCATTTTTTGATATTAAAAAAATAAAATGACAATTTAGAATTATCAAAAATTCTGCATTTTGGCCACCATAAACGGCACGATTCAACGATACATAAAGAAATTAGCATCAGAAAAACATTTACATTTTTACAATCAAAAACGGCATTTTTTGATATTAAAAAAGAAAATTTCCATTTTTGTATTGTAAAAAATTCTGCATTTTTGCCACCACAAATGGTACGATTCAATGGTAAATAAAGAAATTTGCAGCTTCGAGAAATTGTGTTTTTTTATTATCAAAGATGGCATTTTTTTTGATATCAAAAAGAAAAAGAACATTTCAACTGCTAAAAATGACAATTTCGAACTGTCAAAAATCGCACTACTATCACAAATGGCACGTTAGCAGTAAAAAGGAAATTTTCAATTGCTGAAAATAACTATTCAGTACTGTCAAAAATTGCTCATTACTGAAACCGGCAAGTTTCAACAATAAATAGAAAATTTCCAAATGTAAAAATTTGAGCATTTCTACTATCACTATCGGTATTTTTCAATATTATAAAAAGGAAATTTGTAACAGCCAAAAGTAACAATTATAAATTGTCAAAAATTGTGCAATTGTACTGTCAGAAACGGCATTTTTCAATAGTAAAAAGATAAATTTTTAACCGTCAAAAATGACAATTTCGAATTGTCAAAAATCTACATATCTGCCACCACAAACGGAACATTGAAAGAAATTTGCATCGGTCAAAAATTGTGAATTTTTACTATCAAAAACGGCATTTTTTAATATTAAAAAAAATGAAAATTTTAACTGCTAAAAATGGCAATTTCGAATTGTCAAAAATTTTGCATTTCTGCCACCACAAACGGAACATTGAAAGAAATTTGCAGCGGTCAAAAATTGTGAATTTTTACTATCAAAAACGGCATTTTTATAATATTAAAAAAACGAAAATTTTAACTGCTAAACATGGCAATTTCGAATTGTCAAAAATTCTGCATTTCTGCCACCACAAACGGAACATTGAAAGAAATTTTCAGCGGTCAAAAATTGTGAATTTTTACTATCAAAAACGGCATTTTTTTAATATTAAAAAAACGAACATTTTAACTGCTAAAAATGGCAATTTCGAATTGTCAAAAATTCTGCATTTCTGCCACGACAAACGGAACATTGAAAAAAATTTGCAGCGGTCAAAAATTGTGAATTTTTACTATCAAAAACGGCATTTTTTTAATATTAAAAAATTTTAACTGCTAAAAATGGCAATTTCGGATTGTCAAAAATTCTGCATTTTTGCCACCACAAACGGAACATTGAAAGAAATTTGCAGCGGTCAAAAATTGCGAATTTTTACTATCAAAAACGGCATTTTTTAATATTAAAAAACGAAAATTTTAACTGCTGAAAATGGAAATTTCGAATTGTCAAAAATTCTACATTTCTGCCACCACAAACGGCATGATTCAACAGCAAATAAAGAAATTTGCAGCTGCCAAAAATGATGTTTTTTTTACTATCAAAGACGGCATTTTTTGATATTAAAAAAGAAGTAAATTTCAACTGCTAAAAATGACAATTTCGAACTGTCAAAAAAATTTCGATTGATAGAAATAACTATTCAATACTGTCAAACATTGAAAACAGCACGTTTCAACAATAAAAAGAAAATTTCCAAATGCCAAAAATGTTTGACTGTCAAAATTTGGCATTTTTCAATATTAAAAGAGGAAAATTTCCAACGACCAAAAGTAACAATTATAAATTGTCAAAAATTGTGCAATTCTTCTGTCAGAAACGGCATTTTTTCGTTAGTAAAAAGATACATTTTTAACCGCCAAATATGACAATTTCAAATTGTAAAAAATTCTGTATTTCTGCACGATTCAGTGGTAAATAAGGAAATTAGCAGCTGTCGAAAATTGTGGAATTTTAATATCAAAAACGACATTTTTTGATATTTAAAAAAAGAAAATTTCAACTACTAAAAGTGACAATTATTTCGAACTGTCACAAATCTACCATCACAAACGGCACGTGGGCAGTAAAAAGGAATTTTAAATTACCAAAAATAACTATTCAGGACTGTCAAAAATTGCTCATTACTAAAAACGGTTTTATTTCAACAATAAAAAGAAAAATTCCAAATGCCAAAATTTTTTAACTGTCAAAATTTGAGCATTTCTACTATCACTATCGGCATTTTTTAATATTAAAAAAAAGGGAAATTTCCAATTGTCAAAAGTAACAATAAGAGATTGTCAAAAATTCTGCATTTCTGCCACCACAAACGGAACATAAAAAATTTGCAGCGGTCAAAAATTGTGAATTTTTACTATCAAAAACGGCAATTTTTTAATATTAAAAAAGCGAAAATTTTAACTGCTAAAAATGGCAATTTCGAATTGTCAAAAATTCTACATTTCTGCCACCACAAACGGTACGATTCAACGGTAAATAAAGAAATTTGCAGCTGCCAAAAATATTTTTTTTTTACTATCAAAGACGGCATTTTTTGTTATTAAAAAAAGAGGTAAATTTCGACTGCTAAAAATGACAATTTTGAACTGTCAAAAATAGCACTACTACGGTACAATTCAACAGTAAATAAAGAAATTAGTAGCATCCAAAAATTGTGGATTTTTACAATCAAAAATGGCATTTTTTTATATTAAAAGAAAAAAGAAAATTTCAACTGCTAAAAATGACAACTGTCAAAAACCGCACATTTCTATCATCACAAATGGCACGTTGGTAGTAAAAAGGAAATTTTCAACTGCCAAAAATAACAATTTACAACTGTCAAAAATTGTTAATTTCTACTAAAATGTTCAGTAATAATACAGCGTGATCGAATAAAAAATTAGTCAAACCAGGTCATGAACGAAAAGCCGCCGAATGTCTTTTCTTAGTTCTTAAATTTGAAAATATCACCAATAAGTTTAGGAATTTTGGCTCATGGCCAACTTTGACTAACTTTTATTCGATCGCACTGTATTATACGCGTCGGGTGGAACCGTGCCCGCTCGTCATTGTACGTCAACTTTTTTCGGATTCATCAAACATAACGTGGAACTCGCTTTTTGTTATAATTTTTAATTTTGATGTGATTGTTAAAGTATACATTTACCGACTACATACAAGTTTAGTACATGAAATATTACTTTCATTTATTAAATTCATTTTCCAGGAGGGGGCAGCGGACGCCCGTGAATACAATACAAAGGCTAAATTTACAGCTATTATTACAATTAGGGAAATATGAATAGTATATTTCCCATGTTGTAATCAATAGTATTTTTCTGATTGAAAGAATACTGTTCTGTAAATGGGAAAATATTGGATTGTAAATGTTTGAATTTATCGGATTGGTAACGTTGCTAAGGGCCTTGTTTGTAAATATCATAGTTGACTGGTTTGATTTTTGCATTGTTTCATAAATTGGTGAAATGTCAAACTATGTGTTAACGCAAGCGACGAAAGACCGTGAATATTTGGTTCCGGTAAAATCCAAAGCTGTAAAATCCATAAAGGATACCTTCCTAAGAAATCCCGAGAGATTTGATTATAACGATCGAACTAAATCCAGCTGTATTTGAAAAAAAAACGAATTTCATATTCATCACGTAACCGTTATAATTACGAAACAAATTCCGCCGAGTGAAGTCTATGAATGAATCAATTCAGACTACAAGTCGACCTTGCTTATTAAACACGTTATTATTATGTTTAATTAAAATTGTGTGACAATATGCAAAGCAAGCCACTACAGTTTCCCGCAGCGTTACATCATTTACATACGACAGTGCCAAAGCCCACGCCTTTGAAAACGTAATCAGATGCTGCAAACGGAAGACACCTTCTTACTTTATTTATTTATTACACCAGGTGGTTGAGTGTGTAATACTACAAAAAAAATACAAAATCCTGAATGCAAGAAGCATTATTTTAATATTATAATTCTTCTTGCATACTTGAATATTACCCTTAAATAAAGCAATTAAATATGTGCCAGCATTAGGGTATAGATAGTACACTAATTTATAAATCTAGGGCGCGCGTTAAATTATTACAACAGTCTCCTACGGGTAAATTATTATAAGGAATTTCCTATTTACCCGCAACGATCGATTTTCATATATTTACCATAAATACAACGTACCTTGTTTACTTGTAATACATCTGTTCGAACATTGTGCAAGATAATTTCGCCATTAATTTATAAATTGTTTATGCATGCGAAGTCGTGATTAATTTCTAATATTATGTGGCTTAGTAGGCGAACGTTAGAATTTAATTTATCATATCTCTCGTATGTTTCCGTGGGCAAATGTATTTTCTTAGATCAGTTTCTCTTGATTGGTTTTGTGTTATTTTCTTAGATTAGTTTCTCGAGATGGTTTTGTGTCTTTTTCTGGTGTCTAATAAAGCAAAAAGTTCACGTATATAAATGCTTTGTCTCGAGATGGTACGTGTTCTGGAAATTAACTTTACATGAAGGCTGTGCTGAATGTAATTTATAGATTTGATAAATGTCTCCTAAGATGAAGGATTAAAATTATTTAAAAAGAAATGAGTTGACGTATTTTATAAACAGATCCTGTTCTGAATTTATTCCTTCTAGTTCCGTCAGTTGTTCCGCATGCTGCATTTTTATTCCCGGGAAAGGTCAGTTGTGTTAAGAGAAAATATTAATTACTTTTATTATGTGTGTGAAGCTGGTAATATTTCCAGCGATATTCGCTAAATGTTGTTTGACTAACTATTAAGTTATTTAAGGTAACACGAAATTATGCGACTTATTCACAAATATACTCGGCTTTCTGGTAATAATTTAACTAATAATATTCAATTCTGTCATTCGCATTTTGAACTCGATTGACTTCTCAAAATCAATACACTTTCATTCTCATCCTCTCCTTTTCTTTACATGTTTATTCCGCGCCCCACAGAAACCGTTGTTTGTTTCGCTTTTATGGATGATGAGGTAGAAGCTTCTCCCGAATAAAAAAAAAATAATAATACGGTTTACCGTCTTCCGTGTTCTCTTTGTATTGTAATATTCTTTTGATGGGCTCAACATTACGATCTAGTCTGAAGGAAACATTCTGCGTAAAGTAATGTCTGAATATTTTGTATTTGTATGTTTCCTTATCTGCAAAGAAAATTTAATGTGATGTTTTAGGATACAACATTTAAATCTTATATTTTGCATTTGTATATTTCCTTATTTGTAAAGAACATTTCTTGTTTGTGGTTGGGCTGGTACATTTTCTAAAGGGTCTTGGAGTGATCTTTCCAGTGATGTATAGAAACCCTGAATCGTAGTAGTGGTTTCTTGAGGAAATCATGGGATGGTTGATGGGAATTCGGGTTAAGGAAGTGCAGATGATAGTGGGAATTGGCGTAGCCATCTAGGGCATTTTGCCACAACCGATTGTTTGTAATAATCTTCATATATAGATATGAAAGGACATCCACTTAAACATCCAAGGACCCGCGCGGCCATTTTTCATTCAGAAAAAGTGACCGCACGGATGGGGCCACGAGGCCCAGAAGCAGGAACGCTACCCACTAGGCCACCGCGGCCCCCAGTAAATAATTTCAAAGCCAATTTTTGGAAAAAAGTAAGAGGGGGGGATAATTTTTCAAGTTTTCCTCAAAAATTTAAAATCGCCAATATTTGTAAAGAACATTTCTTGTGATGTTTAGGATACAACATTTAAATTCTTAATTTGTTATTCTAGTCTATAGACTAAATGCACCCAAGATACTCATTTGAAATTCAATACAAAAAAAATGTATTTGTATGTTTCCGAATCAGCAATGAAAATGCCATGTGATATTCAGGATTTAAATTTTATTCAATTCTTAATTTGTTATTGTACTTTATAGAGACGAGATGCAGCGAAGATACTCATTTAATTTAAATATAAAAATCGTGGTTATGATAAATCTCAGCGTTTCTGTATGTTATCGTAAAAAATACCGCCGGCAAATATTTGTTTTAATACTGCGGATGCCGTAATGAAAATATGAACTGACCGGAAGGAAACGGTTTTAATCTAAATCACAACGCAAATTGAACCAATATTTAATAAGAATAAATAGTAAAATGCAGCCATTTCTAAGGGGATTCCGTGGAGGAATGTTTCCAGGAAATGGATTTAAGGCAACTCTGTTATGAATAGTAAAATGCAGCGACATCTAAGGCGATTTTGTAGGAGAGGCTCAAAAATGGATTTTTCGCCTGCCTCTACCGAAACCATATATTTCGGCCATAAAAATCGGGCCGAAACTACGATTTAGCGTATCAAGGGCCGAAAAAATAATATGCATAATCTAGACATCCTTTCGCGGAATATGAGTAGGCTATGCAAAAATCTGACAGTGACAGTTCAATGGTGCGCGATATAAAATTTCCTGAAACACAATTTTTACTTAAGGCAGGCGAAAAAATATCGAGTGTAACTCATGCTGAAATGCTTTAGCAACCCTTCACTTACAAGCGGCGGGTTGCTAAAGCCTATTTTCGGCCCTTGATACACTATATACTCTTAGGGCCCGACTCGCCCTCGATCCAATTCGACATCAGTAGACATTTTTTTTTATTCAGTATGTTCATTGTTTCAAGGGAACTGTTCCGCCCTGAGCTGGCAATATGAACTTCTCTTCAGAATGTTCACCGATGACAGTGGCGGCTCGTGGAACATGTTAATGGTAGAGCCACTTATTAATATACCCCCCCCCCCTCCTTTTTTAAGAAAGAAAGAACGATTTATCTGAGTAGACCAAAGTAACTGGCGAAAAAGTGTTTTAAGAATTAATTAAAAGTTCATTTGATAAAACGATAATTTGTAAATCTAATTTAATTTTTGTATAATTTAGTAGATACGTTTTATATATTTTTTTTAATTTTTAACTCGAGTATTACACAACTCGAGATCTAAAATTTAAAAAAATTCATAATTCGCAAAATAATTGATGAATTTTCAAAAACTCCATTTAGTTTGATAAAACGATGATTTGCAAATCCAATTTAATTTTTGTAGAATTTCATCAACACGTTTTATATATATTTTTTTTTAATTTTTCACTCGAGTATTTCACAATTTGAAAAATAAAATTTAAAAAAATTCACAACTCGTGCAATAATCGGTGGATTTTCAAAAACTGCACTTATTTTGGTAAAACGATGATTTGCAAATCTAATTTATTCTTTGTAGAATTTAGTCGATACGTTTCATATTTTCTTTTATTTTTTCACTCGAGTATTACACAATTCGAAAATTAAAATTTTCAAAAATTCACAACTCGCAAAATAATCGGTGGATTTTCAAAAACTCCATTGCATCTGATAAAACCATGATTTGTAAATCTAATTTAATTTTTGTAGAATTTAGTCGACACGCTTTATATATTTTTTAAATTTTTTTGCTGGAGTATTACACAATTCGAGAACTAAAATTTTCGAAAATACACAACTCGCGAAATAATCGGTGGATTTTTAAAAACTCCATTTCATCTGATAAAACCATGATTTGTAGATCTAATTTAATTTTTGTAGAATTTAGTCGACACGTTTTATATATTTTTTTAATTTTTCACTCGAGCATTACACAATTGTAAAACTAATTTTTTAAAAAAATCACAACTCGCGAAATAATTGGTGGATTTTCAAAAACTGCACCTAATTTCATAAAACGATGATTTGCAAATCTAATTTATAAGAATTTTGTAAATATGTTTTATATATATATATATATATATATTTAATTTTTCACTCGAGTATTACACAATTCGAAAACTAAAATTTTAAAAAATTCACAACTTTTGAAATAATCGGTGGATTGACAAAAACTTTATTTAGTTTGATAAAACGATGATTTGCAAATCTAATTTAATTTTTGTAGAATTTCATCAACACGTTTTAGATATATTTTTTTTTTAATTTTTCACTCGCGTATTTCACAATTTGAAAACTAAAGTTTTAAAAAATTCACAACTCGTGCAATAATCGGTGGATTTTCAAAAACTGCACTTATTTTGATAAAACGATGATTCGCAAATCTAATTTATTCTTTGTAGAATTAAGTCGATACGTTCATATTTTCTTTTATTTTTTCACTCGAGCATTACACAATCCGAAAATTAAAATTTTCAAAAATTCACAACTCGTGAAATAATCGGTGGATTTTCAAAAACTCCATTTCATTTTAGTCGACACGTTTTATATTTTTTTTAAATTTTTTTACTCGAGCATTTCACAATTGTAAAACTATTTTTTTTTTAAATTCACAACTCGCGAAATAATTGATGGATTTTCAAAAACTGCACCTAATTTGATAAAACGATGATTTGCAAATCTAATTTATAAGAATTTTTTTGTAAACATGTTATATATATATATATATTTTTAAAATTTTTCACTCGAGTATTACACAATTCGAAGACGAAAATTTTCAAAAATTCACAACTTTTGAAATAATCGGTGGATTTACAAAAAATCTATTTAGTTTGATAAAAAGATTATTTGCAAATCTAATTTAATTTATTTTTGTGGAATTTAGTAGACACGTTTTATATAATTTTTTTAAATTTTTAACTCGATTATTACACAATTCGAGATCTAAAATTTTCAAAAATTTACAATTCGCGAAATAATTGGTAAATTTTCAAAAACTCCATTTAGTTTGATAAAACGATGATTTGCAAATCTAATTTAATTTTTGTAGAAATTCGTCGACACGTTTTATATTTTCTTTTATTTTTTTGCTCGAGTATTACACAATTCAAAAATTAAAATTTTCAAAAATTCACAACTCGTGGATTTTCAAAAACTCTACTTAATTTCAGTGGCGGCGAACATGTTGGTGATAGAGCCACCTATACAATTTACCCCGAACCCCCTTTTGAAGAAAAAAAGGACGATTCATCTTCCTAGACCAAAGTAATTGGCGAAAAAGTGTTTTAAGAATTAATTAAAAATTCTTGCTGAGCTTGAAACTACAGGTAGTGCCATGGCTCCTTGGGTCTATATCGCGAGCCGCACCTGACCGATGAAGCATGCTAATTGCCCTAAGCGATATCTCCTCAGAATGTTAATCGATGAGAAAAATATGCAACTTATATTAAAGCAATCATAGGTGGTCTTAATCCGTTGGGTCCTAGGGGTCGTTGGAGGCACATGGTCGAAAAATGCAGCTTGTCTTTAACGATTGCGAAGAATTCAACAGCTCGAACGCGCTGCCTGGGACTCTAAGGGTTAAATCTAAACCAACTAACTTCAGGTAATCTCGTCATGGTCGAAATATTACCGCTTTGTCTTTACCGACAAAAAATCTCAACAGCACGTCGCGTTGTTTGGGACTTTATCTAGTAGTACTAGTAATAACATGCAAATTTCTTTTGTATCATTCAATATCCGTGCCGAGTGGCACTAGCCAGGGAAGTAGTTGTTTCAATAAGTTATTTGTTTGTAGTCCTAATAAGACCTAATTTTGCAGAGTTACGAATAGGCTGAATTTTCATATATTCAGGCTACTTTCGTCTTTATTAAAGTTATTTCATGCTTCTGCAACAGATGAGGTTGTCTCAAATTTATCAAAGGGTTAAATTTAAACCAACTAACTTCAGGAAATCTCTTAGCTAATGCAATTTCTTTTTACGCAATCTACAAATTCCTCAACAACAACCATTTGATACTCGCTCAATCAGTGCGGAAAGCAAATTCTCCACTTTCTCGTCGGCTGTTATGATCGGTGAATCGTAGTTTTTTTTTAAATAAACCTCCAATTACCCGCTCTTGAATTATTCATGTAAATACTAAAATCCGTTACATACGCGGCAATGAAAGGCGAATTCGCGAAAAGAATTCGCAGTCTCTCTCTCGACTCGTTTGGCGCGCAGTCAACGAGGGATTTTACCTTTGGCACCCACGCTTCAAAAATTGAGACAAGGACTCGGGCCGCAAGGTAAAACTTCCTACTCGAATCTGCACGCTTATATACGAAATTAACTGACTCATTTCGTTTTGCGGGGTCATCGCAATTGCACGTCAAATTTTACGTGTCATTGCCTGATGATTTGTTAATTGGTTTACAGTTGCGGTGATTTGTATTGCATATTTTAATTTTTTTATGGGGATCTCGGAAACTATAAGAGATAGAGAAATTGTTAAATGGGCAAAGAAGTGCAGTTTTACAAGCCCAATAAAATAACACTTTCAAAGTTTTCAAAAAAGTGAAGGGTAACTAGATATTTTGGAAAATGTAAAAAGTGTCAATTTTTTTTCATTTTTTCCATTTTCGAGTTTTCTTTATTGATGCGTCACAGGCTTAAAATTAACA